>OW052057.1:21640086-22290768 GCA_932526445.1 Phragmatobia fuliginosa | reverse complement strand
TTTGGTACACAGGTAGTCGAGAGTCTGAGGAAGGACATAGGCTACTTTTTACCGCGATAACCGACATATACGGGGGCGGAGCCATTTTTTCTTACTTTTGGGAGCAGGTTAGTTCCTACCTAACACCTAAAACCTTTTATTCAGACATCCGTAACAGAATAATATCTTTTACTTAGATTAGAAAATCGAGGTTTTTGCTCAGTAGAAGCCATAATAGGTAGGTATCGAAAAGTATGGAAAAAATTAACAACGCACAAGAGCGCGAAGTGGCGACGAACGTGAGGCGTATCGTGTGTAAGCGACAGCCTGCCGGCATGCCTGTCCGTGCAGTCACGTGACCAACTATACCTAAGCTGCGAAGTGACACCCCCCTGGTCTTGGACTATATAGTGTTGTGTTTAAGATGTCCGAAATATTTATGGAATGTGCAATATTTTGATTTAGCAGTTTTAAGACTATAACCCGACAATGGACATGAAGCTGTCTAAGTCGTGTCAGTTAGCAGTATTTGAATTCCCGCCGTCGCCGATCAAGTACTGCCAACTCTTGGATATACCTATTCACGTTGACAAGTGCATGGTTAGCAGTATCAAGTCTACCTATTTTTCTTAGCCCACCACATCTTATAAATAGTGTTTTTCTTTACTTAAAAAATAAAAAAGGGAGAAAATGATCTTGTAACTAGATTATTACTTAAATAAAGGAATCAACTTTATTGTAAAGAGTTTGTTTAATTTAAGAAATCAGTAGGGGCCGCAAAAACTTCATAGTTTTGGCAAATGAGTAAATCCGGCTGGTATGGCGAGATATTCAAAAAGCGAAAACGTGATTGAGAATGCGATTGCTTAGAACAGGATGCTTCCTCACAGAGGAGCTTCTATTTATCGGTTTGGGCGAAATTCGAATGGTACTCTGACAACCCAGCCAGAGAAGTGACGAAGAAAAGCCCCGGGGCTTTTATTCTTCACTTTAAGAGTAGTGTTAGTAGTCCTTGCGAATCCAGACAATACAGTATGGTAATCCTACGGCTACTACTGAGATACTTCTGCATAATTGATCATCATTGTTGGGTGTTTTTATGTATAATGTTTATGTATTTATTGCAAAAAAGTATGTCTATGTATTTATATCAATTGTTTAGTACCCTTATTACAAGTTTTGCTTAGTTTGGGACTAGATAACGTTGTGTGCAAGGTGTCAAAATATTAAATAAAACATATAGATGTTATTGGGTACCCGGTTTCCTGTGAGAGGGTAGTATGAAAGCATGGGTTGTCTCCTGGAATATGTGCAGAATAACCTGGCTATTATATAGAGATTCCAAGATAGAGCATTCGAGTGATAATGGACAAGTTTAGCGGTTCAAGTAAAGCAGATTTTAACGTATTACATAATCATGTTTTAGCTATCTGTGAAATAAAATAATACAAAGTCTCACGTCTTTGTGAAGTCATTTCTATAATAATAAACTTAACAGCATAGTGCCCTTTTTTTATTGTTGTTTAATAACTTAGTATAAACAACTACCAACAATATTTTACATTAATTAAAAACTCGATTTATACATAAACAAATAAAACAGATGAGATTTACAAGTGTGCAACACTGGTTTATTGCATTTATTGATTTTTTGACATGACTGCCGACTTCGGTGAAAATCTTATCGGAGTTTTGTATTTTCTGATAATATCAATATTTATGCCTACAACCGGCAGAATGCTTTTCGCCGAGGATCAGGTATTTTTTTGAAACTTATTCTATTGATTCCTTGCGTTACAAATTATTATGTATCTTATTATTAGTTGGTTGCGAAGTGCACCGTGAAAATATTAATTAACGAAAATATAAAGGTAATTGAGCTAAAAGCTCAGTTACATGTTATATATTTAGAGCTTGGCGTCATAATTGCACGCGAAACACATTTGTATATAAATAAAATGGCTTTGCGTTTATTGATTATTTCTTTGTGGTAGCTCATTTATAAATATTTAATTACACTATTTAATATTCATATTTATTTCTTATTCATGTACATTTATAATTTTAACATAGTTAAAAATAAACTGATGTTCGAAAAAAAATCTTATTGTAAGTATTTTGTTTTTTTTTTCTTCAACTAAGTCACTTCATTATTATGGGGAATTTTTATATGGGTATGTAGTATTTGTTTATAACTAGTTTGTCTAACCTAACCACTAGGTTAGCATATGTGGCTGCTGAACAACAGATCTCGATTTTAATTCCCGAGTCGTGCCAGAGAACTGGAAGAAGAAGATTATCTCATATATACTGAGATATTCTAATCACTGAAATGCTGTACATCAGCATGGAGTTCGATAGTTGGGGTCCACTATCTCCCGGCCTCGGAGCATGTAAAGCTGTTGGTTCTGGCATAACCTCTTTCCAGTCCTGTTGGATAGCTGTTCCATCGAATTATGAGAATGTGTTTATACAGGGCATCTGTGTTTCCACACACTATATTATTGTCCACTATACAATCTCCTACATTAACAGTCTGTTCTCTGTTGAGACTGGCCACTATGCCCTAAATCAGCTAGGAGTACATAATCATTAATAGTAACAAAAATATTGCATAGTGTGCTTTGCGGCATAGCTGTTGGCTGAGCGCGTAACTTTAAAAGTCATAGTCAGCTCATAAGCTTAATATTTCATTATGATATACATCCAATATTTCAGATATATTGAGAGACTCCCATCATGGCTCTTAAAATGCAGGTTCCTGAGCTAAGATGCATGGAACCTGAGAACTACAGGAAGTTCTTTAGGGCACTTTGCTGGAGTGGCACCCGGTAAGTAAATAAATAAAACTGAAAACAATTTTGTTGTATGCTACTTATGTATATTCTTCTCATTTCTACCATCTGACAAATTTTGACCATAGAAAAATAATGTGTGCCTAGTGGCTCACACAAAAAAGGAACATTGCTTATTGAACTGAGGCATGTACTTGCTTGTGTTGTCGAATTGCCTCAATGCAACACTACATAACATTTGTTCTGTCTCATTGTGCATTCATAGATAAGAATTATAAACATATTGGGGCTACTTTTAAATTTCATCTTCGTCCCTATTGCATCATGTTTGCAGAAACTAGGTGTAAAATAAGTATATTATTTTTTAAATATCTATACAAATCTATAACATATATATATATATAATTAAATGAAACTGAATTGTCTGTTTGGAATTTCAAAAAGCTTTTTATTGTTATAAGGATACAATAGCAAGTGTTAGTAACATTGCACATCTCATAAAATAAATAATTTTTGTTACTTATTTCTGAAATATAAAATCCTTTTTATTCTCTTACAATAAAAGACTGTGATGTAGCATTTTATTAAGATAGTGTCTATAATTACATAAGTATAATGAGGTAAAATAAGTGAGGTTGGAGGGGTAATTTAAGGAAGTACTGGTGTAATTATATAAATTTAATGTCCGACAGTCAATTTGGCTGTCTGAAACAAGGAAGGCTATAAGCTATATATTATGCTACACCAAAAGGAACAGAGTATTAATAAAAAATTATACAATAGCTAGAGATTTTTTTTTGACATGTCTAGCATGCACTGTGTGAATGGTTAGAGTGTGACAACAATAAAACATGCAAGAATTGATCACTTTTAAAAGTTGTAAAATAAGTCTACAACAGAATATCTTTCAAAGTTGACTGCTTGTAATACATATGCCTCTTTGACATAATGCTTTGACAGGGAAACGCCTGCATATAACCACACTCTACCGTGTTGTTCTATGTTAATTTTCGACTGCCTCGTTGGTCTAGTGGTTAGCGTATGCGACTGCTGATCAAGAGGTCTCGGGTTCGATTCCCGGGTCGGAACAAATATTATTTGTGTGATTTACAAATATTTGTTTCGGAGTCTGGGTGTTTTCTATGTATAATATGTATGTATTCACAAAAAAAAAAAGTATGTTTATGTATTTATATCAGTTGTCTAGTATCCATAACACAAGCTCTGCTTAGCTTGGGACTAGATGATATTGTGTGTAAGATGTCCAAAAAAAAAAAAAATTAATAGTCCCCTGCTACACATAGGCCTCTCCTTAGCAAGGAGGTTTGCGTCTACTATGCTGACCAGACAAGTTGGTATATGGGTTGGTATCAAGTTCTTCTTCAATTTATGTTGTTTAATGTTGACCCTCAGTCGACTCTTACAATACCTCTAGTGAGTAAGAGTGGTAACACTCATTATTTATGAAAACTGATTACCATCCCTACTCATTTATTTAAATCTGTTTGTACTTACAGCAAAGACAAGAAATCCCATAAGAAAATTGGTAAAAAGGAAAAGTTGAGAAGACTAAAAGCCAGCAATGCTCTTGCTATATGCTATGCCCCTGCTCTACTAGGCAACCCGTCCCAATTCGCAGTTTATGCTAATGTTCGAAGATCCATTTTAGTTCGTTGGAGGCATCTTCATGGAAATATATCAGATTGGTCAGATGATAGTGATAATGAAGATTCATCCTCACAAATCCCATTGAATAAGCTACCAAAGGTAATAATGTTTTAGTTAGATGTATGACTTAAAATAATTCTAAAGAGAAAATAGTTGATATGATTAAATATTTTTTTACAGATTACAGGTATAGGCTTACGGACAGTGTTTGCCTTAATATCAAAGGCTCGATTTACTGATGCAACATTTTGTGAACAGGCATTGAGTGCTCTGTTGGATGTACTGCAAGGCCATGCGCCTGAAGAATTAGCTCAAGAACCTACTGAGGTAATTTAAATTTTCCATGAGAGAATTCTTAGAGTATATTCTGAAAACTTAGAATTGATTAGGTTGAAATTTAATTGACTTATATTTTGTAATTGACATTTTCAGGTCATCACAAATCTCCATGCTATGCTAGTTGAAGTTGCTAGTGGGAGTGGACCAGGTGGTAAAATAGAGTTGCCGACTACTCTTACTTCTCTTAGCAGTTCCTGCCTCGTGGCTTTGTCTGTTGCCAGGGGCGAGGCTGAACTTATACTAAATGCTGTTGCATCCCTCACTATGTCGCCCTCTGCACTGTCAGAGCAGTACCTGCAGGTAAAACATAATAGTATTTTAAATAATTTGCTTTTCTGTTGTATAAATGCATATAAAAAACCGTCAATAATTTGCAGGTACCTTCTAACTTAACAACCCTCCAACGGAGCGTCCAATCAGTTATACTCGGCACTCCGTCCCGCAACCAGTGGTTGAATTATGGCGTCCCACACCAATCTTTAGTCACTAGTTTCCCTGTAGACCTTCCTGCACAGCTTACAGCAGGTTCAGGGGAATTGGTAGTTCGCTCGCTAGTCTCCGACGGTTGCTACCTCTACGTTTTTACATCAAAAGGCTTATTGAAGATAGGTTCAGGTTATGGCAGCTCCATTAGACAGCATGTTTACTTATACAAACCAGATTTTTTTGCCAGCGACCGACATGGTTGGCTAGGGTATTGTAAGGTAAGTTCAAATCTATTTGCAGTTACGGTTTCCTACGAATTGGGTAATAAATTAATGGTGAAATAAAATTGTTATTAATATATTTTACAGAATAATTTATATCTAAGGATAGGCAGGAAAAAGACTGAAGTTTATGAAATAGATAAAGAAACTTTGGAAGTAAAGAATATGGTGCGATTAGACCCTGGCCAACCGTCTCTGGTTGAGCCTAAGTCTGCTGTTTTTACAGATGGGAACCAATTGGGACTGATTTTACTGACGAATTTCGTAAGTTGCTTGATGTTTGTTTTTGGCAGTGCTTACTAGGAGGTGAATTGCTATAATACATAATGTTGTACATATACTTGCAGGATAATCTCACAATAAAAATGTATGATGTTGACGTTCAAACTGAAAAGGATGAAAGCTCAACTACTACGACACTAACGTCTCGGAAAGAGCTAAATGTTCATCTGTTGAGACGACGAACGCTTATGCTTGGCAGAAGCCCTTTCGAGGATGGCTTATCAAGAAGAAATATAGAGTTAGATGCTCCTATTGCAATGCAGATGGATGATTGTGACGAAGATCCACTTTTAAGTATCTATAGTGGACAGGATTTTTCACTTTTGTCGACTGGTTCTGGAAAGGTAATATTTAAATTAAAATAATTATGTACCATATTTGCGTGTTTCATCATCATCACACGTGAAGGTCGTTTCTGCGAGACATGTACCCTGCCACTGCCTCGTTAAGTTTAGTAATTATCTGTGTAATGTGGGTGACTTTCGTTAGTCCGCGGATCTCCTCATTCTTGATTCGATCATGCAGAATAACTCCGAGAATTGCCCTAGCCATTGTTCTATAGGATGTCCTTAAGACTTATTTTGAGGCCTATTGTGTGCGACCATGTATCTGATCTCAGTAATGCGCTAGTTACATTTAGCCATACTCATTATCCCGACTGGCAGAGCTGGTGCGAAACTAGAGCCAGTAATGTAACAACATTTGACTGCCTTGTTGGTCTAGTGGTTAGCATATACGGCTGCAGATCAAACGGTCTCGGGTTTGATTCTCGGGTCAGACTAAAAGTTTGTATGATCTGCAAATATTTGTTTCGAAGTATATGTATGTATTGTTTATGTATTTATATCAGTTGTCTAGTACCCATAGCACAAGATCTGCTTAGTTTGGTACTAGATAATGTTGTGTGTTAGATGTTCAAAAATATTTATTTAATTTTAACATTACTGACTTTAGTTGCGCGCACACATTGCTAATTACTACTGGATTAAATATTATAGTTGATTATTAAATGTCTATCGTAAACCACGAAATTACATTAACAGAATAGTGTATTATTTATCTAAATGTAGTTTGTCACATGTAACTTCTAAGATCACGTTTTTAATCTCGTGTAAAAAAGTTTCTTATATGTTTACAGGTGTATTACTCTGGTAAAGGTCAAAGTCTAGGATACAAAGCTGCTTCACTGCAGACTGGCAGATGGACACTGATGAAGGAAACAATATTCTCCAGGAATGAAGCGCCTAATGTAAAACGATGTAAAGTAAAGCAAGTAAGTATCAACTTGTATATCATCATGTTCATAGCGTTTAACATTCCCAAGACTATTAGCATTCGGCTATCAGTTCAACCGGTTTTATCTAATAATCAATGTTTACATTGCGTCGGATTTCCTCAAACTTGAGGATGAACTGTTCAATATATTGGAGGGTATTGAATTCCCAATAACGACTGTCATAGATGTTCACGATAATCCGGACCAGCTCACCGAATAGCTCAACGCTAATTTGAATACTCCTGGCTGCTATTAATAATTTCTTGTAAGGAAAACCGAACAACAGCCCGACCCAGGATCAACTGTCATCTTGTACATAAAAATACGGCTTGTTCTAAACTCCCCGAGTTTCTTCTTATAGTATAGAGGTCAAACGATCAGAGATCCCAAACCTGAGGGTTAGTGGCTAACATTCCTTCTAGAGCGAGAGGGTTTGGGCACAGCAAACCTCAGTCATTCGCTTAAAAACAACGAAATAATTGAGCAGCGTGTATCCATGAACCCGATATATCAATCTGGTTTCTCCCACTACGCGTTATAAACAGTCAGTTTCTAAATCGTCTTTATTTCAATTAGGTGGCAATAGGACACGAAGGTGTACACGCAGTGTTGCTCCTTGATAACGGCAATGTGCTATTCACTGGATTGGCACGACGCGGTGAAGATGGAGATGCTATAAAACATCGTCGCACACCCAAGCCGACGAGACCCAAGAAGATATTTAAGGTACGTTTTTTTTTTTTTTTTATATTTAAGCCTGCCAAAGTGACTACTCTGCCTGATGGAAAGTATGAGTAGAATCCAAGAGTAGGGGTCACCATGCTTATTGTGAGGGTAGGCAATGTAGCATGGTGATCCCTACCATGGCAGCCTGGTTAAATTATTCTGCATCATTCTCCCGGCCTTCGAAGGGCGGGAGAATGATGCAGAATGATTGGGCCTCCGGTCTCACACTCACCAACGAAATACGACAGCAAGAATGCTGTCACATTTTTGTATTTAGGCTTTATATGGGACCAATTACTTCTATATACTACTGTCAACTCTGTACACCTAGATTAACAACACACAGTTATTATTTCACCGGGGAAATTCGTGGACAAGTTTGTTTAGTTACACACGTGTGATTCTAAGCTAGTAGATGAAATGTTAATAATTATGTTTTGCTCCTTAATTTTGATGGATTCAGAATACTAAGTTGACTGCCTCCATTTATGTGAGTACTAAAAGTGCTGTCTGCACAGGATAACAAAACTGCAAAGGAAAAGTATATTTAAAAAAACATATACTAATCGAATTAGCTGAAGTGGCAGTGGGCTGGCCATATTAGCCGCAGAACTGATGGTCGTTGGGGCAGAAGAGTTCCGGAGTGGACACCGCGTCTCGGCAAACGTAGTGTAGGACGCCAACAGGCGAGGCGGTGAAGATGGCTGGCAGGAGCTGGATGCGTGAAGCCCAAAATCGATCAGAGTGGTGTGCAATGGGAGAGGCTTATGTCCAGCAGTGGACTGCGATATGCTGATGATGATGATGATGAATCGAATTAGTCGCAAAACCGACTAGCGTTGGGTTATAAGAGTACTAGATATGTAAATGTAGTGTAGATGTAGTGTAGGACGCCCACAGGCAAGATGGAGTGACGACTTGCTCAAGGATCAAAATCCGATCAGTGTGGAGTGCAATGGGAGAGGCCTATGTCCAGCAGCGGACTTCAATAGACTGATGATCCAAGGAGAGACCTGTGTAAAGTAGTATACGTTGTTATTGATATGTTAGGCTATCATAATAAATTGAGAGCAGATATAGAGCAGCTATCAAAGAAGTTCCTATAAACATTTTTTTATCATCTTTTTAGGCGGAAGGGCATCATGTTACCTATGCGGCGTGTAACAATGGTTCGACAGCGCTCGTTACTAGGCAAGGCTTGCTGCTCATATTTGGCAAAGACACCCAATATTGTGACTCTGCGGGTATCGTAACTGGTTTACGTCACGAAAGAGTTATACAGGTCAGAACGATAATATTTATATATTATTGATGTTTTGTACTAGGTTTCTTCTTTAATCGGATCGTTCTTTGAATTAATAATAAATGAAGACCTTGGATGTTTCTAAACCCAGTTAGTTTGGTACAATTAGTACCAAATAAACTTCTCCGTAAACTCTACCCGTGCATAATTCGTAAGCGCTTATCTGGAGTATTAAAGCTAAGAAAAAGAAATACGGCAGCCTTTTTCTTTGATTTGTCATCAAAGAAAAAGGCTGAAGTGCTTTGTCTATTTTTTAATAAAACTCCAAACTCTGAAATCAATACTGACGAAAACAATAAAAGTTAATAAAATTATTTGATAAATCGAAAAAATGGTAATAGTAATCCGTGGTTTTGCTTACCTTTACAACTATAGCGGCACGTAACACCTATTCCAAACTTAAAGTAGCTTACTATATGAAATATAACTTCTTATACTATAACTCCTTATAAACACAAAAATGGCCCAGTGAAAGACCCGCCAAGTTTAGTTTTACAGGTGACAACTTCAGTAAATATCTTCAGTCAAATCTCGCAATATAATTTGAATTTTTTGGGTTCGTGAAATTCATAAATAATGTGAATTTCTATTGGTTACATTAAGTGTAACTTTAACTTTAACTTAAACTCTTTGTAATATTGGTATAGATTTTCTATAAGACAAATTATTTTTATGCATTTCCAGGCGATCTAGAAGTGAATGACTTAGTTCTATTCATTGTCCTCAAACAGATTCGTTAGTTAACGTTATATTATTTTATCGACAATATTTTTTTCCTACAGGTAGCGTTGGGTAAAGCGCATGTAGTTGTTTTAACCAACTTCGGACAAGTTTACACTTTTGGTATCAATAACAAAGGCCAATGTGGTCGGGAGTTTGGATACACTAAAGAGAGTAAGTATTATTTTTTAACCGACTTCAAAAAAAGGAGGAGGTTCTCAATTCGTCGGAATCTTTTTTTTTAAAGTAATTTTAGCGATAATTCAGTCATTTATGAACCGATTTCAAAAAATCTTTGTATTGGATAGAGCTTAGCTTACAGGTGGTCCCATCGTTATCATATCGGGATCTGATGATGGGATCCCAAGGAAATCGAGGGAGCTTCTCAAATTTCATAGGCACATTTGGGTGCACGGAATAGTTTTTCTTTGAAGTCGGTTTCTTTTTGTTAAAATTATAGCATTTATATTTATGAGTATTTATTTATTGGTACTGGTTGTATTCTGAAATAAACTGAAAACAACTCAATCTAATAGAGCCCTGTCCTTTAATAATAGGACAGAGAAATCTTGTCCTTTATTTTTCCCTTCTTTATTTTAACCATAAATTTTGTTTCTTCAATCGTGCTCTATTCCACTTAGCTGACCTCGTCGATGTAGGATGACTTTGGGATAAGGGATTTTTAGTAAAATGGATTCTGCCTTCTACATCATCCCTTATAGTTTTAGATTAAAATGTTTTTATCAAACAATAGAATACCATCAAAACGCCTCACACAGTACTCCCAAGGTTTTAAACGACGTGATTAACAAAAATGGTTAAAGTAAACAATATCCACAATATTCAGAAACAGCATTTTGTCTCATGATGGTTACAATCAATCCTGTCACCCCCTTTCGGCTTGACGTTGAGTTCTGGGACACCCTGTATGTTAATTAATTTTGTTAAGTTCAGAGATAGCCGTCAAAACTCACAAATACACAACAATAGTTTATAGAATTTTACATAATATAATTAAAGCAGAATTTATAGCCACGATCTTATTTGTCGTAGAATTATTCTCCTCTCGGCGTCCTTCTATTGCACGTCGTCAAAGTGAAAACAAGGAAGAGTTTAAAATGTGCACTACACCACATACTTGGACCACTGATTATTGCCGTGTATGTGCTTTGTGCCGGGAGTGTACTGGATTCTCAACCGCCTGTCATTGCTCGCATCTACCGAACAGGGTCCCAGGAGAGTAAGTGCCCACTTTTGATAATTAATTATAATGTTTATAGTGCCAATCGTACTCACCGATAAAAAAAACGCTGGTAAAAAATAATGTGTGTTACTCGGAACTTAATAGTTTTACTTGTTGTTCATAGTATTGTTCTGTGAGACCTAGTCTTTTAAAAAGTGATCTTTAGAAGTCACTTTAAACATATCCAAATATACATTAACAGCATAATACCAGTATTACTAGTCTGAATTACCTACCACTCAAAGTTGAATATATAAATATATGAAGAAAGAATATAGGAGAATAGAGATTCTTTCTATATTTTTTGCTACAAAACATTTATATGTCTATACATAAACTGTCTCCTTGCTGGGAGCCTACTAACGTAGGTGGCGGCTATTTTCAAAGGACATCCAAGCACTGCGTTGTACCCTAAATATTAGTGAAAACGAAAATATGAGTAAAGGTTATCTAACTTTCTAAGCACCCATTAAATTTAGGTAACGTTGATGAAAACGGCCACAAGAATTCTTTTTTTTATTTGTAGGAGATGTGGATGTGGTGAAGGTGACAGTGGTTGTACCGCCTGTGGTGTATGTCGGCGGTGTGCGGATACGTTAGCGAGTGCAGCGGGCCCTGAACGCAACACTCCCACCACAGATCTAGACGACGACGCAGATTCATCCACCAGAGATGCTAGAAGTGGTTCGTGTTTAATTATAAGTTTGCTAAGTGGGTTGTGACGGATCAAGACGCATAACATCATTCATCTCGTGGGTTTCTACCTACACAGGACAATAAAACTACATACAAACTGAAAACTTGAAACTAATGAGGATTGTGACCACCTCTTGGATTATATCCATTCTTAGCATCAGGTAGAGTAGAGTCATTTTGACAAGCTTAAATATAAAAAAAAAACCTTGTAAATAAGAACTTGTCTAGCCAATGTAGCATTGTATACCATATCCTCCTCAACAAGTGTAACTTATTTTATCTGATAAAGATTAATATTATTTTGGTTAAACTTATATTTAAACTCAAAAACCGCCTGGGATTGAGCTGAGGGGAAGAGACTGTGATCCCTGAGTTTGTTTCGTCCTTTCTTCTCAGGGCTAGTCCAGTTAGGAAAGGCCGAACTCATCTGCTCAAAAAAAAAAAAGTTTCACTTGCAAAAGTGTTCATGTAACCTAATTGCAGAATAAATGATTTCATTTAATTTCAAAATAAATTAAATCTTAAAATATAGCAATAGTTACTAAGGTTTATTAATTATATAGTATCATTTATAAATGTGTTGTGTGCAATGGGAGAGGCCTATGTCCAGCAGTGGACTGAGATAGGCTGATCATGATGATTCATAAATTATTATACAAATGGATATTTATTCAATTGTAACTCAAGAGTTGTTCCATGTGTGAATCAGAAAATTCGAAAAGGTTCTTTTACATGTTAAAGGTACATAGTTTGATGTATGTTATTTTTCTTGTATATAGACAAAGACAGCGTCCGTCTGTCTGCGAACGAAAGTCCCGCGGGTGGTTCGGAGGGCGAGCGCGACTCCAGTTTGAAAGTCAACACGTTGCCGCCCGCACGTGTTGCCATACCTGGTGGACATCGCATCGTCGCGTTATCTTGCGGCCTGCATCACACTGTAATGCTCACTGAATTAGGTAAGTTAACTATCAAAAATGAAGCTTCTAATCCTACTAATATTATAAACGCAAATGTTTGTGAGTATGTATGTATGTATGTATGTTTGTTGCTCTTTCACGCAAAAACTACTGAACGGATTTTGATGATACTTTACAGTAATATAGCTTAAATATCAGAATAACACATAAGCAACTTTTTACTGCAATAATCGAGATACACGGGCGAAAACTAGGTGATTATAAAAATACATAAATCGTAGATGTCAAAATGTATCACTGTTTATCTCCTGTCAAAACTTCACAGGTTGCTAGGCATAACACACTCGCATATCAACCATAATGATAGGTTGTACATGGCTAACATCGATGGCTTTTTATATATCTATGATGGCTAATTTAAAAAGGAGTTCTGGATGATCACATATGTCGGCTACTTTTTATCACGAAAATACGCGGGTAACACCGCGGGGCGCAGCTAGTAGTCCATAAATAAATATTTCTAACATCACACACACAACGCCATCCAGTTTCAGACTAAGCAAAAATTGTACTAAGAAAGCTGCATTAACTGATATTAGTACTTTATTAGTGAGAAAAAACTGATATAGTGATATTGTCACTGAAGAATAGATTTACTAACCACATTTATGGTACAGTACCAAGAACATTACATTATTCTGGAAGAAATCCTTGGAGTTATATTATATGAGCGTATATTTTTAGGTGAAGTCATGACATTTGGATCGAATCAGTACGGGCAGCTTGGAGCTGGCGACATATCGGCGCATCATCGCATAGTGAAGGTCCGAGTTCCCCGCGCTTTGTCCGTTTCTGCTGGTAGCAATCACACTGCGGTGCTTACACGAGAGGGAGAACTGTATACTTTTGGCAATTATCAGGTATCGCGAACCAACAATATTCACTGTAAAATAATTTATGTGTTAGGGCATAGGCATAGAAACAAAAAACCCAACTGCTTAAAGAACTTGAACTTGTGGTAAACAGTCCTAAATTTTCTTTCTGAAAATAAATGAAGTAGTACTTCAGAAGTACTGTTCATTGCGTAAAGGCCTCTTCTAGCCACGCTACCAGGAGCCAATCTTGGTCAGTCATTACTTCAATTGCTTACTCTTTTTGAGGGCATATCTTTCTTGAAGGCTTTCTTTCTTAATCAAATTTCTTATTCCATAAGGGAACTTTTTAAACTTTCAGAAAGGTTCACTCGGTCGTCCCCGTCAAGAAGAGCCCGCGCGTACAGAAAGGGCTCCCATTTGGTACGCAACCCCAGGACGCGTACCACGCCTTGGGCCCAAACACTCATGTAAAGCTAAGTGGGTGTCCTCTTCTGGAGATCAAACGTTTGTCCATGTGTCACAGTCGCTCATTAAGACTGATACGTTGTTTAGCTCCACAATCACTTCAAATAATAACAGCATTGGTAAGATTTTAATTTAATATTGCATTTTAGAGATTGTTATGATACCTATTTATTAACTAGAATGAAGGTGCTTATGACCTTCTTGAAAGTGAGTCACCTATTGTGATGGAAATTTTCTCACTTTAGATATAAATAGATTGGCTTCAAGCTTTTCAGTTTGTATGTTTTTGCCATAGGCGAATCCAACTCACTATTTCTCTATCTTGTGATAAATATAGTACAGGAAGAGGGAGTCGATGAAAATAGCCAATTAACTACCATAGTTATCTGTATATCTATGGCTATAGAGCCTGACTTTCTGAATGGAATGTAGTGTTCCATAATAATTAATGATAAAATATCTTAGTGTATACATTAATATTTATCGGATCAATTTTTTTTTACAGTTATTTTACCAAATCGACCGGAACACACGTTCAAGTGTATAACTATTAACAAAACAGATGGAACGTGCAACACTTGGACGGGTCCCGAACAAGTGGACTTTGTTAATACTTTAGCGTGTCTTGATCCGCTATATGATGTGTTATGGTGCTACCAACCACAATTGAGAGTTATTAAGTGCTATAATATACTCGCTTTTGATTCGCATAAGATACAAAGGTGTTGTAATACTGACTCTGATGAATACTTCGGTGAAACGGAGTTCGAATATCCTAATTATGGCAGTATGAGGCGATTGGAAGACTTCAAGAACATAGAGAATTTTGACATGACGTTTAACAATGAAAACAGGCCGGTGGAGAATGTTGCTCTGTCAAATGTGTCGGTACTGAATCAGGAGTTGGCTATACCTGCAACTTCAGGATGTTTAGTTACAAGAATGCACGCAGCGCTGCATTTACTTGGCTGTTTGGATTCACTTACTTATGCTCACGATATGAAGTAAGTTGCTTATTTTGGTTATTTTTGTTATGTTTTTCCTTTAAAAAAATTTTGAAATGATTGTAGAGAATAGCAAATAATTATAATAATAATATAAAAGTTTATATTGTTCCTATCATTCTCTCTACGACAGATGTTATACCTAATCATCTCCTCCATAGCCTAAAATTAATAGATTTAGAAGAATCCCTTTATATTAATCTGCAGAAAGCAGCCATCCTAAACACATTCAGAATCGTTTCCCTAACGTAATCCTAAACACAAGGAGATTCATGCAGTTAGACGAAAGTACACTATCTACATAAAATTCACCACACGCTGCATTTACTTGGCTTTGGCCCGTAAATGTAGCAAAAACCAGCCTTAGAGCTGAGAAAAAAGAACAATCCTGATAATAACAATAATGTTTTATTTTTCTTCCAAAGTACATGTCACATAGTAAATTTAAACTTACAATATACGTTTTTGTGGGAGTCAGGAAGCCAAACTAGGATATGCCCTGTAAAAATTGTATTGTATAAATCTTACTAAAATAAATAGAAGCCGCAGTTTTATAATATTAATTCATTGGTGGTATAGGCAGTTGTGATTCCATTTAACGACGTGTACATTCTTCTAAACGTCATATAAGCGCCCGTACTAATTAAATGCAGAATAAATTGAGACCTGAGAATTATAGAGATGTTGAATATAACTGTTAGGATTAGGATCATTGTGATCAAACCATTTTAAGGGGTTAAACTTTTTTACAGGTTAAATCAAAGCGAATGCAAGAGGGAAAACACAGCTTCACCCATCGCTCCAATTAAGGAAGATTTTCTTACAGTGAACCGCTTCGAAAGTCATGGTGGCGGTTGGGGCTACTCTGGCCATTCCATTGAGGCTATTCGATTTATGTGTGACACGGACATACTACTAGGTAAACATTATGTTAAAGTCATTTCCCTAGCCTTTATTCCCAAGTTTATTTGGGGTCGGCTACTAGTTCAACCGCTTTTACCTGAATTTCAGTTTTTCGACGAAGAAGCGACTGGCATCGAACCTCCGCAACCCTAAGGGAAAACTGAAATTCGAACAGATTGAACTAGTTGTTAGTATATTTGAGGGCACTAACTTCCCAATAACGATTGCCATATATTTTCATGACAACCGGGACCGACAGCTTTACGTGCTCTCCGAGGCACGGGCGTAAATCACCCGGCAAACTTCCAAACTCCGGGCTGCTATTAGGAATTTCCATAGAAAAACTCAAAAACACTTTCTGGCCCGATCCGGGATTTCAACCCGAGACCTCTTGATTAGCAGTCGCATACGCTAACCACTAGACCAACGAAGCAGTTGGTCAGTTGTTATTATGTTATAGTATATTTGATATATATTTGTATTACAAGCTAGTAAAATTGTAATATCTTAATATATTTCTCTTAGTTTTTCTTTCTTGGATTAAGTTATGTGCATTTTTTAGGTGGTATCGGTTTATTTGGAGGGCGCGGGGACTACACTGCTAAAATAAAGCTCTATGACATTGGGGTTGACGGTGGAGATCAAGAAGGTGATGGAGAGATCATCGCCGAGAGTGAGGAGATCGTGTTTGAATGCGCGCCCCGAGACAGATTCCCTGTGCTCTTCGACGTGCCTGTACCTCTCATGGTTGGTGTTTTAACGTATTATTCATCTATAATTGGATACTTTATACTGTACGATATACTGTTGAATTTCGTTTTTTCTTATAATCGATCGGCTACAACAACATTGGGGTTCAAAATTATTCAATATTATTCAATAGTCTATAATCTGGTACAAACATAAGTTACCTTTGACAAAATAAGAGAATGTAATTTAAATTATTCGTTTACAGGCTAATAGATGGTACGTAGCATGGGCATGCATAAACGGACCTTCATCAGACTGTGGGTCGTCAGGCCAAGCCATGGTTATCAACGATGACGTGGGTTTCCACTTCAAAACATCCAAGAAATCTAACAACGGGACAGATGTAAACGCTGGACAAATTCCATGTTTACTTTATAACACTGTTAGCCCAGACCAGGCGATGCCATTGCGACCCGTAGATCCTGGAGAACCAGTGATACAACTGTCTAAAAATTTATCCAGGAAAGTAACAGTGCCGTGTTTTAAAGCACTGATAACACTTCTTCAATGGAGCTGGAATACTTTTAAAGAAATTGCTCTAGAAACTAATGGCCTCATCGCAATAAACTTTCAAAAGCTGACTGTTATGAAACATCAAAAGAGATTAGTGTACATCATCCAAGCATGTTTGAGACTTGTGAGATCTTTCATAAACGAGATATATCCTCAGAATAGTAGAAAGCGAAATTCTCAAGAGTACATGTCTTACTTTGAAGCGATCGCAGAAGTGAGAAACTTGATTCAGACAATTTTGGCCGACCCTACTCCCACTTGCTCAATGTTACCGAGGAAGCCTGGTAAGACCAAGGCACACCGGGCTTGCTACGTGCAGTTTGCTCTAGAAATGACCACCACTATATTGAAAGAGGCACATGAGACGATCACATCTTGTTTCCATGCATTCTTCCCAACACCAACATTGAAGTGGAGTCGTTTGTGTTCCTTGTTAGTCAATGTCAAGGTAAAGATCTCCTAGATAATAAAATTTAAATTAAACACTTTTCTAGTTAGTTTTACATTAATATGTACAATTTACATTCTGAAACACTAGGATTGTTTTATTATTACTGGAACTTAACTTCTACATGTTCTTTCTTTCCCTACCGTTTAATTGGTCTGACCCAATCTAATTTCAAAATAAAGTCACTCACTTTGGAGTTTATTCAATTCTCACTAACCACCAAAGAAGCATATTCAGACTCTTAGAAGTTAGCACCGTAAATTTTACCGGTATGCTTAGTATTATATGCATGTAGTTTCTTAATCAGCTGATTTTGTCAACGCCATTAAAACAAGACATTTAACTGGCATACTGAGTTTATACATAAAAGCTCTATATAATTGTTAACAGAATGGTACAGTACCACCATCGCAGATTCGTGAGCTTACTTCTACTTGTGCAGCAATGTGCTCTTCTCGTAGTTTACGAGATGTATTGCAATATATAGTTCCCGTAACTCAGAATTACATTATGACTAATGAGAATCGCCGACCTGATAGCAAGGTAAGGCAATGTATTGTTATTTTGTAATATCTTATAATTTGGTTTAAACTATTAGTTAGTAGGGTAATAATTTATGTTTATACCAGACGAATAAAGATGTTCCGTCCAAGTCTGCGACAGTGCCAAGATCATCTCATGTGCAGAGACCTCCGCCTGTGCCCCCTAGGGCCAGCAATAGAGAAGCTCAGAGGGTAATTTGATTTCACTTTCTTTTACCAAGTGATTTTAAATTTAGTGAGACCTATCTTTGTAATGGTGTATTTTGTGACAGCCACCAGATGCAGAGGAAGCCAGGCCTAATCATACAGAATGGCATCTCTTAGATGTCATACCGTGTCTGTTGGATATCGTTTTGATTCCTATCAAGCAGCAAATGATGACGCGAAAGTGTGGCCAACCGCACGATCATGGTGAAATTAGGCAACATGAAAGTCTATCAGAATTCTGTTGTAAGCTTGTTTCGAGAATAGTAGCTGAGTTATCATTCAGCGCTACTAACATTCGGGTAAGTTAATTTAAAGATCTATGGTAAATATATGTATTTTTATAATATAACTTTTTTTGGGTCGGACCTAAAGTGTTGTTAGGTTTTTCTTAAAGAAAATTCTTAAATACGGCGTAGAAGATTGGCGGTGGTTCACAACTCTGCCTCGGAGTGCACGTTAAGCTGTCGTTCCGGGTTGTCATGGACACCTATGGCAATCGTTATTGGGAAGTCAGTGCCCTCAACAACTAGTTAACTTTCGAATTTTAGTTCTCCCTCAGGGTTACGGAGGTCCGATGCCAGTATGATATTCAGACTGTCATCAGACCTCAGATTCAAAACTGATATTCAGGTAAAACCGGTAGAACTCTAGTAGCCGACCCCAAACAATCTTTGTATAAATTATAAATTGCATTGTATTGGTCCCAAGGGTTGCCATATTATTGATATTTATATAGTTTAGAAGAGTGAGTCTCGAAACTAATTTGGTGACAAAATCCATGTATTATTATAGATTTTACTATGCGTATTGGGATAGTCAAGAGCTTCATGACTCCTTGAGCCAATTTAAAATTTTCTGAAACAAAATTAAAGGAGATTTTTCTAAAACCACAAAATTGATTATAAATATTTGCCATTTTTATATTTTGAATTCCAGGAGGACTTAGACACCAATACTGTCAAACATATGGTGACTCCATCACGTTTCATGCGAGTTAATCAGACTCGCGCTTGGAACACCGGCAATGGGAGTCCAGATGCTATCTGCTTCACTGTCGACAGGCCTGGCATTGTCCTCGCCGGTGTGAGTGTATACGGCGGCCTCGGAAACTATGAGTATTCGTTGGAGTTACTGCACGATGTACGGGTGAGTTGTTGAAGTAACTATGTTTTCATTGTTTATTTCTGTTTATTTAAACATTTTCATTTAAACATCGTTGTCATTTACTAAGAATTTATACTATGGGTAACAGATAATTGATATAAATATTTATACCATTTTTTTTGTTAATACATAATATGTACATACACAAATAAAATATATTAATATACTAGCTGCGCCCCGCGGTGCTACCCGCGTATGTCATTATGGTTACTATGCGAGTGTGTTATGCCTAGCAACCTGTGAAGTTTTGACAGGAGATAAACAGTGATACATTTTGACATCTACTATTTATGTATTTTTATAATCACTTAGCTTTCGTATCTCGATTATTGCAGTAAAATATAGCCTGTGTTATTCTGATATATAGGCTATATTATTGTAAAGTTTCATCCAAATCCGTTCAGTTGTTTTTGCGTGAAAGAGGAACAAACATACACACACACATACTCACAAACTTTCGCGTTTATAATATTAGTAGGATATATTCAAGCATGTCTAAAATAGATGCAGACTTGAAACCTTTTTATAAACCTGTTTAATTTTGGCCATAATTTCAGCAGTCCTACAGAATTCATAATATGTATAACATTTTATACATTACACTTGTTTTACGTAGCAGTTGCGGGTGAGTGCAGACGAAATGAACCCTACGCATTGCTGGGTGAGCATGGAAGTAACGCATGGATCATTTACCGCCACCGACTGTCAGCATGACATGGTTCAACTCAAGTTCGATAGGCCAGTCCCGTTGAAAGTAAGTGCATATATACCTCATCTTCCTAGCCTTATTCCCAAGTTTATTTGGGGTCGGCTACTAGTTCAACCGGTTTTACCTGAATTTCAGTTTTTCCACGGAGCGACTGGCATCGGACCTCCGCAACCCTAAGGGAGAACTTAAATTCGAAGATTGAACTAGTTGTCAGTATATTTGAGGGCACTGACTTCCCAATAACGATTGCCATAGGATGTTCATGACAACCGGGACCGACGGCTTTACGTGCTCTCCGAGGCACGGGCGTGAATCACCGCCAAACTTCCAAACTCAAGTGCATATATACCTAATACCGCAAAATGTAAGCTTGCGAATACCTAATATACATCCAATGTATGTATATCAATTCATCAACTAAACCTCTATCACAAACTAACATCATTGTTTTCAATTCACTTCAATGCATAGTCTTAACTATTATTCTTATATACCTATCTTTTGTAGGTGTTACCATTTGGTTCCACAGCATAACTTTGAAATATACCACAGTTTGGTAATGATTTCATTACATTATATTAGTAGGAAGTGCTTTGTGTTTCTATGAAATTGTGGTCAGAATTATTTGAATACCTATGTACCACTTAGAATAGACCTAAGTCGTGTGTAATAGATAGGGCATATATCCCGCAGAGGACTCCAATGGGCTGATGAGGATTTAAAAACCACAGTTTATTTGAATCGACATGAACACTTACACTTGTTATATTTTTTCAGGAAGATCATAGATACGCTATCCGATTATGTAACCACGGTGGTAGAACAGCGAACGGCGACTGTGGCCTACCTTCGGTGAAAGGTCCGGACGGAACTACTTTCCGATTTGCTTCTTGTTCACTTAGCTTCAACGGCACTACACTTGCCAGGGGCCAGATTCCATGTCTGATATACTATGGGTAAGGCCTACCTTGCTTTTAGACTTTAGAAAAGTTTGCTCTGTTCTTTATAATAACGTTATTATTTTTAATGCCACTTGTAGATATCTCATCTTTTTAAACTACCGACCGAATCTAGAAATTCCGTAACAAAATAAACCTAACACCCTAAAAAAGGATAGAGAATATGATTGTTACTGCAGTGCGACAAGGATGTGGCGGCTCCACCGGCCGTAATCCGTTGCCTTGACAACACAGTCATTCTAGATTATTCTTCTTGTCTTTCGGTTAATAGGATGATTATATTGTTTGGCAATAATATTGTTAGAATGTATGTTGGTAAAAAAACAGTGTACATATATTGTTTTGTAAACTTGAATTAATATCAAAGAAAAAAAAATACTGCATAAATAAAAAATAAAAAAATAATTATAATTGCATAAGTTGATAAAAAATGCTATGCAATAGTTTTACCGCGGCAGTCCTCGAGTGCCACACGACTTTTTTTATATTAAAACAATGCATACGCTTGCGCTATAGAAAACAACAAGTATTAAATAAAAAAAATACAGTACAAATATTCATTCGGTATTTGAAATGTACAAAATAAAATTAATAAAACTTGAAGAATTTGAGGCAAGACAGTAAATAGTACCTAGAACTCTAATATCAAAATAGTTAACACAAAAACGTTTAAGCATATTTTTTCAACATCCTTTATATCTTTACAGCACTTCAACATCTGTGTCGAACTCATCAGAAAGTGGTGATAGTCTGATAACAGCATTAAGAGCGATCACTTTACGCGTGGCTTCTATAATCATAGAGCGAGCAGCCGCGTCGTTCTCTATGTTGAGAAACGAGATTACTTCTGAGGATTTAAGGAGGAATGCCTCTGTACTCCAACAATCACCCGCTATTAACATATTATTGCCCTATACATTAGCCAGTCTGGAAGGGCTCGATGACTCCAAGGTAAGACTTGGTAGTACTATTTCCTAGTTCGTTTTCTGTAAAGCTTACTGTAATTTAAGTTTACTAACATACATAGACTTGTTAATATCTCTTATATGTATATAATCTTTATTTGTTATTTGACTGCCTTGTTGGTCTAGTGGTTAGCGTATGCGGCTGCTGATCAGAGGTCTCGGGTTCGATTCTCGGGTCAGATCAAATATTAGTGTGATCCACATATATTTGTTTCGGAGTATGGGTGTTTTTCTATGTATAATATGTATGTATTTACAAAAAAAAACGTATGTTTATGTATTTATATCAGTTGTTTAGTACCCATAATACAAGCTCTGCTTAGCTTGAGACTAGATGACGTTGTGTGTAAGATGTACGAAATATTTATTATTATTATTATTATTTATTGTGTAATACTAGCTGAGTCCCGCAGTGTTACCAGCGGTTATTGTTGTCAATCTCGAGTAACTCCGTGGAGTGAAGTTAGTCTAAAAAAAATTGCTTCAGTTACTCTTTATGTCATGAGCTATCTGCTAGTGAAAGTCCCGTTTGAATCGGTCCAGCCGTTTCAGAGATTACCTGAAACAGACAGACAGACAGACAGACAGACAAAAAAATTAAAAACTAAATATTTGATGTCAGTACCGTAAATACTTTGATATGCATTTAGTAAAAAACTGGTTATTTAATATTACAAACAGACACTCCAATTTTATTTATTTGTACAGATATCTTAAAAAAAAAACTATTAAATTAAACGAAATTAAATTTATTAATAATATTTTTTACCAAAATATTTGTTTCCAATGAAACATAGTAATTGACGGTGATAATTTACCAAGTCTAATACGATACAGCTTTAATTACTTTCCTTATCGGAAGTATATAATTGTATCGGTAATCCAAAAAAAAGTGTGTGAGAATTTTATCCCACCTAAATAGCAAAGTTGTAGACCCTACTTTGTCGAGTACAGTATCTTGACCCTGCCCTCAATATATGTACTCGACCTAAGTACATTCGTTTATGAAAATATAAAAAAAAAACAAAACTAAAAAAGATATCCACAAAATACCCACCAGAGATAGAATTAAACTATACCTGCCACCGTCCAGAATAAAAATGCTCTATGAAAGTCAATATTATATGGCAATAAAAATATTCAACAAATTACCTAAAACTATAAAAAACTTGGAATCACTGAACGTTTTTACGAAACAACTGAAAAAGTTTTTAATCAATAAATGCTATTACACAGTTGAGGAATACCTGACAGACATAACTATTTAGAGATGTTACATATGAGTGATGAGGCGTCTGAAATTTGCTTTTGTTGGATTTGCAAATTTTGAACATTTAGTAATATACCTACTATGACATGCTCTGATTATTAAAAGCATTAAGTTATAAGTACTTATGTCATGACTGTAACAACAAATTGTACACTTAGTAAGCAATTAATAATTTGAATTTTATATGTATAATGGTTGTTTTTATATTTTAGAGTGTAATTCAGTTGCTGGGGATGATCCACGAGTTACTTCCTCACGTATCAGCGATGAATCTAATAGTACCAAATGCCGAAGAGATAACCACCACAACTGGTCACTATTACACGTGGGTTGAGAGCGAACATCCTTACAAACAGGCCTCCGTCACCAATATGAGGTAGGCATTTCGAATGTTCTTATAAAAGTGTTACTAATCCTACTCAAATCTTACACACAAACCTGCTAAGGAGAGGCCTATGTCCAGCAGTGAACTGTTAAAGGCTATTCATGTGAAGGCACAATGTGTTGTTTTAACCGATTCGATTTCGATGTATTCCTCCATTGAAAACTGTCCTAGAGTAATGGTTAAGAAGTTCTCCCTTTGTTAAATAATTTGTTTTACGTAATAATTAAATTTTAATCAGGACACATGACGCATTTTTTAACTTCATTCTCAACAAGGTAGCAATAGTAATATCACACTAAAACATACATATAAACTTTTTCTTATCATATTTATGGTTAGAAAATCGCACAACTCAACACTGTTTTTAAAATTTGTAGAAATAATTTTATTGACTGTTAGTTATGTAAGTCTGTCTATCAAGTTAATTTATATTCCTTCTTAGGTTTCTAGAAAACTGCTCATATTCAAAGATTAACAATTGTTGATAAAGGTGATTTCATTTAAAGAAATTTTCGGTTGTTTTTAATTTCTATATACCTAATAAAATTTCTAAATACTCAAATTATTAATTTACATTATAAAGTTAAAAAAATATGCTGAATAGTTATCATAAGCTTTGAAAATATAAATGCCATTCTAAACTACTTTCCAATTTCCAGGGTCCTTTTTCCACCCAACGTGTCATGGGTAGTGTTAGAAATGGATCCCCGAAGTATAACCGCTCAGCCGGAAGATTCATTGACAGTATACGCAGTGGCTGGTACGCCACGTCATCGATGTCACTGCGCCAATGACGTGCGAGTCGCTGACCCGCCCTTCAGAAAGGTATATAAGGTAGAGGATCGTCCATCATTCATTTCATTCATATCAAATTTCATTATTTCTATGTATATAAAATTACCTACCTTAAACACCTTGTTAAACAATACATAGTATAAAACCTCTAACTCTATAATTAGTTGGTTTTTGTAAAGAATTGGGTGTAATTTTTATATACATAATGATGAAAATTTGCTTATATTTCAACACTTTATATGAATTACCAACAGTTGTAAATTGTATTCGTAACAAATGTAGTACAAAGGTTTACTCGCTGCAAGCTAATTCATGAATCACTGGATCATCAGTAATGTAGGTATAGATGCTAGTTCGTTATTGATTACACAAGTCAAAGTACTGACACTAAATGTAACTTAGACTTCTTAAATAATTGTTTTGTTATGGGTCTTTTATCTACTAAATCTTTACCAACTCTAAATAGGAGCGGTATATGATATAAGTGGGACAGAAAAGCAATCCCGCTTTATTAATTAACTAGTTTCGCCCGCGGCTCCGCCCACGTGTATGTCGGTTATCGCGGTAAAAAGTAGCCTATGTCCTTTACCAAGTTCAGTTCTATCTTCATAACAAATTACATCAAAATCGGTTCCGTGGTTTAGGCGTGAAAGCGTAACAGACAGACAGAGTTACTTTCGCATTTATAATATTAGTAGGGATATAATATTGGTAGGGATAGTAGGGATAACCGAATGACCACAATTGTAAATAATTTCCCCAAACTGTTTGTTAGAAGATTATAGGTACACAATGACACTTGCTCTCATTCCGATCTAATGCTGCAATTGTATAAGTCATTTTATAAACCGTTTGCGGTTCACCAGTCGCTCTAACAGGCACCTCAGCAACATTACTCATTAGTGGATCGCACTTCTAATTATTCTGACTAATTGTAATAAGAATTTTTTGACTGTAGTGCGCTTACTAAGATATGACTAGTACACTGATTTATTACTTGTTGTTTTAAGTTGTAGAAACTTGTTTGTTCTGAATATATTTACAAGAACAATGTTTTAACATTTAATTCGATCTATAAGTCAATTCAATAATGCTAATCAGTTGTTTGTTTGCTATTGCTGCTTTTAGTATAAAAATGAATAAAATATTTGTTTGGTCAATTGCTACACTCCCAATTTTGCAAAAACTAATGGGAAAATTACAAAAACACTCTTACAAAACTAAGCTCCAAATAAACAAACATTGAAGTAAAGTAAAGTAAAGCTAATGCGTGTAATTCTTATCAATTATCATTTTATCACAATATTGTAGAATATATTAATCCTTATAGGTGTTGTATGTTATCATTAAATAAAATTATTTTATACATTATTAGATACCTTTAATTTCGAATAGAGGATAATTTTCAATTTTCATTATAATATATCATAGCCCGAAATTTCGGTTACGTAGGTTGTAAGACAGAATTCTTTAACAATGATTGTCTTCGTCGGCGGCTTCGCTTTTGTATATAAATATTAGTTCTATTTCTGAGATTTATGCTGAATCTAGTGATGATAATAGGATAATGAATATGCAGAAAACAGTGATGAATGCAGCGGGTCAAATAAAATAAATGCTTTTAACATACGTAAATATGTAGTTTTAAATTACGAAGCTTGCTTCTTATTTTGAGTTGATTCTAGATAACGATGTGTAACTATTGCATTAAAGTAAATTCTGTAAGTCCAAGTTTAAATTTCAGGGAATTAGCTTTCAGACCTCGCCTATTATGTTTTTTTATAAAAAATCATGATTATTGCAGCGATTAATCCACCTCGCTTCGGAGGGCGAAGTTGAAGAAATAGGCGACGACGGTGATGCTGATTTACTCTGCATGCACTATAACTGCACATATGTGAGCGTGACACCGCGACTGGCCAACAAGTAAGTTATTATTATTTCCCCTAATATTCATTTAAAGCTGTGATACAATATATACACGGTGGACTAAAAGTTTGTTTACATTTCTAAAATAAATTAGTAATGAGAGATAAAAACTGTTTATTTATTATTAAAGTACACAAACGGAGAAATTTCTTTTTAAAAATTTAAATCATACATAATCATCCTTGACTATTTTGACACTGCAACAACCTGGAGTGAAAATTTTCAATGTCGGCCTTAAGTGTTTCGTGAAATGTTTTGCATTTCCTCTCGAATCTTTTACTTTAATTCCTCTAGGGACTCTGGGTTGCTGTTGAAAACTTTGCTTTAAGGTATCCCCAAAGAAAGAAGTCTACTTGGGATTAGTCCGGGCTACGAGGTGGCCAGTTAATAGCACCACCACCAAATTGACTGTCTTGTTGGTCTAGTGGTTAGCGTATGCGGCTGCTGACCAAGAGGTCTCGGGTTCGATTCCCGGGTCAGACCAAATATTTGTGTGATCCACAAATGTTTGTTTCGGAGTCTGGGTGTTTTTCTATGTATAATATGTATGTATTTACAAAAAAAAAGTATGTTTATGTATTTATATCAGTTGTTTAGTACCCATAACACAAGCTCTGCTTACTTTGGGACTAGATGATGTTGTGTGTAAGATGTCGTAAATATTTAATATTTAAAACCTGTTTTGGATATCATTTTTTTGTCCAAAAATTTGCTAATTTACGGGATCTCTTGAAGTTCTAGGTCGGTCGGATCGTGGTTAATTCATTGTTGAATCTGTCTCTTTGAACTTTTGTATTTTCTAATCAATTGAATCGATGGAGCTTCATTTTTACACCCTTGTAATGAGCGCAAAATTTACGTTGCGCTAGAGTAAAAGAATCGTTTTCGGGTACTCGCGTACACAGACAAACATTGTTTATCACTAAACGACGCCATGGTACTGAATTCCCATTGCCCGCTGTTGCGTATCGTACCTCCTCCGCCCTACCCCGCCATCGCAGCTCGTCGCAGCTACCGATTTAAATTTAAACGAACTTTTGGTCCACCTGTACTATTTGTAATAGTTAAGTGAAATCGTTGTAGAGTTGAATTGTTCCAACTTAAAATACACTACTCATTTATTCAATAACTCTACGGTTATTCTGTCTACTTTAATATATTTATTCTGGCCAATAAATTTATCAGCAGGAAGATACCATTCTACTAGTGCTTTATCCAGAAACAGTTGAATTCGACCGCCAAGCTTCTTAGGTTAGCCAGAACTGTTATTAATAAATATAAACTCTGGATGTCTGACAAACAACGCCATGTACCATCATCGACTCGTTGGTCTAATGGTTAGCGTATGCGACTGCAGATCAAGAGGTTTCGGGTTCGATTCCCGGGTCGGACCAAATGTTTGTGTAATATTTGTTTCGGAGTTTTAGTGTTTTCTATGTATAATATGTATGTATTTACAACAAAAAAAATGTATGTTTATGTATTTATATCAGTTGTCTATTTACCCATAATACAAGCTCTGCTTAGGTTGGAGACTAGACGGCGTTGTGTGTAAAATGTCCAAAATATTTATTTATTATTATTATCATCACGTCACCTTGTGTTGGATCCATTCCTCTACAAATGCCATATACTTTGTGTGTGCTACAGTTCTTGTTGTTTCTATATTGTCTGGGTGTTCTTTGTATCCATTTTATGTATGTTTCTAGTCCCCCGTGACATAGGATATATTTCGTGTGCGAGAGTTGTCTTTTATATACCAACTTTTTCTATATGTCTTCTATTTTGTTTATTTTTAACAATTAATTTGGTCTAAAAGTCAATTCAATGATGTTAATCGCGTACAACAAACATTTACATTGTACATAAAAACACCCAAACTCGACCGACCCGAGAACTTAAGTGCAGAAGTCTCATCTCATACTCTGCCATAGTAGAGGTTGATAGCAATTGTAATGTGGTTAGTCAGTTGCTTCTCTATTTGTTTCAGTCCCAACGAATGGCCACAAAAAGCATTACTGGTCCCAGGCAACGAAGTTATCTTCTCACTGGAAACCGCGTCAGATTATCTCACTGAATACACTACTAACAAGTAAGTATTTATCTTTATCTACTAGCTTTTTCTGTTAACCCAGATAAATTGAATTTTAGGACACCAACTACGAATCGTATATAAATCTGTACGATATTAGCCATTATTGCAAACCACTAAGATTATAAGCATGTGACAGCCGGTACTTGTGAACCTGTATTCAAGAGAACTTAAAAAGTCTTATTACCCTTTGCCTGCCACCCACAGTTAGGCTCTAAAAGGTTTTTAAAAACTTATGTTCTTGCTCAAATTGATTCATTGTCAGTATAATAAAAAATGGGTAAAATATTCGAATTGATTGTGATAAGTGGCAATTAGCTTATGAATGTAAATCTACCCACAGTGAGGACAGTCGCTACGGGTTCCGCTGCCTATGCGTGGGCTACGAAGACACTCCACTCACCACACAGCGCCAAGGTCTAGTGGCTTTAGAGATGGAGCTCGTCTACGCCGGCGCTGCTTGTGCATCACGACTCTTAGCTCCAGATCTTGACATTCCTTCTTTGACATTCTGTAAGTACATAGGTATATAGTACAATATTAGGTATTTAGGCAATAATAGATGTAGTTAAAAGTAATGCATTATTTTTGCATGACATTGAAGGCTGAAACTGAGTTAACTGATCACAAAAATGTCATAAAAGTTTATTAGTGCGAAAACTCATCTTTCCAGCTCCGCCGAAAACCACATTAAATAAATTTGAGAAACGCAGACGACAGACGTTGACTTGGTTAGCTATAAGGGCTACAGCACACTAGCTACTTTTAGCATCGGCGAGCGGCAACTAGTCGCTTTTTAGAAGCTAAATACGGTGACCGAACGCTCTACACCGCACACTTAAAAACGCCAAACGCGGAGATTGAGTCGTTTTTTAGAAGCGCGACACAGCAGCTGAACATTCGGATGCCGGTAGCATCGATTTGGCATCTGAGCAGTCGTTAAAACGCGCGTTTTCAATACCGCGATCAAACGCAGGAAGTCGCTAAAACGCGATGCAGCATCGATGCAGTCACCAAATCGCCGATGCTAAAAGTATCTAGTGTGCGGTGGCCCTAAGACATGAAAATTAATTCACTTAAAATGAGGCATTTTTTGTAGAAACTTATTTGAAATAATTAATGATTTCCTATTCTAAAATTACCAAATCATTTACTACATAATAAACATATAGAAATAAATCAAAAATTTTATGAGATCAAATATTTACATATTTTTTGTCTTTCAGTTCAGGTTATCAAAAACTATTGCGATAAAATAATAACAAAGTATTATTTTTTCGCAAAACTTTTTTGATAACCTTATGAATGGAACAAATACAAGTTAGCAATGGACCGGGTATTAATGGTTATTTATAAACGTCCATGTTCTCTTGTGTTTAAATTTGTAATATTTTAATATATTCAGCTGTTGATATCTTAATATATATAAATCTCGTGTCACAATGTTTGTCCTCAATGGACTTCTAAACCACTTAACCGATTATAATAAAATTCGCACACCATGTGCAGTTCGATCTAACTTGAGAGATAGGATAGTTTAAATCTCAAATTATAGTCGCAATTTTAATAATCGCGGGTAACACCGCGGGATTCAGCTAGTGCTTTATATATTGCTGAGAAACAGGTCAACTCAAAAACTATTTTTTGTATAAACTTCTTCACTATACTCTGTCCATTCCTTTAATATCTTTTTGACAGTTCAACAAATTTCGAAATTAGTGACGCCCTCACACGTCACTGATTCGATTTGAAATCTAAATCATTCGATATAATAATCTTTAAGTCAGTATTGTAAATAAATAAAATGTGCACTATTATGATATATAATAAGCCCAGAATTAAGAAAACTTCCTAACACAGTCACTTGAAGGTCGGCTTAATAAGTATTATGTGATTTTTCAAATGTATTTTCTCATCACTCTGGATTTAAACGTTATTAACCACGCGTTTCAAAGTTAAATTTTACTAACACGTGCATAGTTACATTTAAAGTGTGTTATTGTTCTTTATTCTAAGTTTGAACTTAAATTCCAAAATTTGGACATAATTCCTTGCAAATAATCAATCTTGAAGTCATATTATTTTAATTTCCTTTTTATTTTATTAAATTTACAGAAACAATACCGACATGAAGTCAAATTACTTTGATCATAATAATTTGATAGATTATTTTAATCGTTAAATCGATTTATCGTATTTCAAGAACTGTTTTATATGTTGTTTTTAGCTATGCACACTGCCCACTTCCCTACCCGTCTATAAAGTACGACATTACTGTAGTACTATATTACGAAAAAAAATAACGGTAATTTATAGGCGTGACCTGTCAAAAAGATAATAAAGGAATGGACAAAGTATAAGTCGTGAGTTCCAAGTTGCAAAAATTTAATTGTCTGCTCATAGCAAATATTGGATTTATTTTCTCTAATGTTAAAATAAATTATCAAATCAAAAAAGTGTTTTTGGATTTTCTTAGGAAATTCCTAATAGCTACCCGGAGTTTGGAAATTTGCCGGTAATTCACGCCCGTGCCTCGGAGAGCACGTAAAGCCCCCGTCGGTCCTGGTTGTCATGAACATCTCTTGCAATCGTTATTGGGAAGTCAGTGCCCTCAAATATACTGACAACTAGTTCAATCTTCGAATTTCAGTTCTCCCTTAGGGTTGCGGAAGTCCGATGCCAGTCGCTCCGTGGAATAACTGATATTCATATAAAACCGGTTGAACTAGTAGCCGACCCCAAATAATATTGGGAATAAGGCTAGGAAGAAGAAGTACAGTACAATCCACATATCATTTAAATATATATTTTACAAACATTATGTACTAATCTTTGTATTATCATCTATATTGTTTGAGTATAATATATTAAAACTAGTTGACCCAGCGAACTTCGTTCCGCCCAACTTTAAAATTCCAGAACTTGATCGCAGCGCCACCTACCGGGTCCAATTGCGAATCTAAACCATTCCCAGATCCCCTTGAACACACACAAAAAATTTCATCAAAATCGGTCCAGTCGTTTGAGAGAAGTTCAGTGACATACACACTCACACAAGAATTATATATATAAAGATAGTAGTGACGGTTGATTGTTGAAGCACTCATAGCCAGTGGCCATAGGTGATGAAAAACAATCACCCAAGGTAAGCAACGACGACATAGTCAGCACCGCAATGGGTGACCGTTTGTGGCATGCTATGTTATGCCACAAACGGTCCCGTGATTTGGAGGTCACGTTAAGCAGTCGGACCCGGTTGTTATCATAAGATAACAGTTGTGAAGCTTAGTTTGGAAGCCTTCAGGCGGGCACAACGTGTTTTGCCAGTCCCTGACTCGCACTCGACCAGTATGGGGATGTATATAAGAGACCCAAACTCAGCAGTGGTACGTAATGGGTTGTTGATTGAACGGTTGATTCCCGTTAAAATGCTAAGGTGTCAAGATACTTATCAGACAAACGATTCTTTATCGTCTAATGATATATTGTGTGTAATCATATCCTCTGTAATATTAGTCGTGACTGGAATGTGTCCGTGCAGGTGGCTCATTGTTATCTTATGAGAACCTACAGTGGCATACCAATTGACATAGCCTTTTATACCAAATGCTACTATCGTTACTAATATTATAAACGCTAAAGATTGTGAGTATGTATGTTTGTTGCTCTGTCACGCAAAAACTACTGAATGGATTTTTTGATGAAACTTCACAATAATATAGCTTACATATCGGAATGTCACATAGGCTACTATTTATCACCATGACGGACATACACGCGATTGGAACTACGGGCAAAAACTAATATACACAAATATACATAAACTGAGTAATTTATAAGATCTGGGAAACTTAAATCCTAAAAGTAAAATTTTAAGAAATATATTATACTAGCTGACCCGGCAGAATTCGTACTGCCTCAATCGATATATAGAAGGCCTAAACTTTTGTATAAAATAAACTAAAAACAAACAATAGGATTCCATAACTAATAAAAAAATGCAATTCATTTTCATAAGTTAACCTTTTGAACCTTCTCAAGACTTCCACAAATAATTGAAGACCAAAATTAGCCAAATCGGTCCAGCACTTCTCGAGTTTTAGCGAGACTAACGAACAGCAATTCATTTTTATATATATAGATTAAAGGAATCTGTAATATGCTTAAATTTATAAGTTTATAAGCCATAAATTTATAAGTTTTATATTTAATTCTAACGGAGCTAATTAAGAAGTATAGTCGTATAGCAGATTAGTATAGTATTACAGTATACTAATTACAATACAGTATTAAAAGTAAGCGTTCTACGTTAAAACATTTCTTTCGGGTACCTAATTCCCACTAATTCCAGATTATTTTTCCCGCTAACTTATGTTGTTTTTAATATGTCTGATAATATAATGTATAAAATTAGGAATTTAAATGACCAAAATAGGCAATAAAGCAGACAGACATATATATAACAATCTACTAATTAGAATTCACATTGCACAACAAAAACTGTAACGAAGGCCCTGCGAGCAAATGTCGAACTAATAATAGATTTGGGCTTAAAATAACATCTTATGAGGATATCTAAGATATACGTTTACAGGGTCGATAGGCCAAGACTCTATTATTTGGTAGTTGACGATTTAACGAGATAAGAAACCAAAAATATTATAAGATTAGGTACTTAAGATTTCCTAGTCTGATAATAGTTGTAATGCGTGGTAGAACGTATATGTCGCAGCTAACTAGTTTAATTAGCCGTTCAAACTACAGCCTAGCCTCTTTACTAAACAGCTCTGCCTACCGCTATTCAGACAAAAATTCAGGCATAGGTAAGGTAAGTATCTTTTAGTATTTGGAATATATGAATATACGCCTTGGCTGGGCGCTTGATTGAACGGCTAACTAAATTAGTTGACTACTATGTAAACACTTTATCCGATACATGCATAAAACCTAATTAACGTTTCATAACGTTCATCATAACTTATATACTTCATGTAGGTATTTAAATTATTTAATATTAGCAATAAAACTCGACAATAAACCATCGACATTACCGTGGTCATTTTATAGTCATTCTATAAACTCGTATATAGAAGTCCCATTGTTTAACTCATAAGAAAGTATCGAACTTAAATCGAATAATTCCTAAAGTGATTAGTTGAACTTTTATGGTTACTACACAATTCACATATAAACGTACATATAGGTGGTGGAACGAAAGTTATATGTATTGTTCCCGTGGCTATTAGTGATAGAGATATCATAAAACCGTTACCATTATTATCTTTTTAAGGATCGTTAGACCGCCATGTTGACATAAAAGTTTGACTTTTTTGGTGTTAGTGTGAGTGAGCCAAAATTACAATGGTCTTGTTGTCAATGTCAATTACAAAGTCTTGTTAACAACCCCTCTTCTTATATATAAAATTCGCGTATCACAATGTTCGTTCCTATCCTCCTCCGAAACGGCTTGACCGATTTTTATGAAATTTTGTATGCATACTCAGTAGGTCTGAAAATCGGCCAATATCTATTTTTTACACCCCTAGGACGCGAGCTGAGCCGCGGGCGTCAGCTAGTATTCTTATAAAAGTATGTTTATTGAAGCCTTATTTAATATTTTGTGTACCACCCAGGTACATTGATAATGATTTTATTGTCGAACTACTACTACTGACACCTATAAAAACATTTTAGAGACAGCTACAAGGTTAAAGAAAACAGATATAAATACAAGCACATCTTTGTTTATATTAATTACAAAATCAATAAACCTACTTTCATTTATCATGCAAATAGGTTAGTCTAATAGGTAATGCTCGATATAATCATGCGAAAACATCATAATGGAAAATAACTCACGATTCATGTCATTTAAAAAACTGGTTACAGCTGGGCAATTTAAAAATAGAATATCTATGCCGACAAATTACACGTAGCATGCGCAGGCTATTATTATGTAAACCATATTCACTATTTTGTTTCAAAAGCTCATTAATTAATAATCGGCATTAGCGTAACGGATGGAACGCTGGATACTCCTCGAAGGATATAGTGAGCCAACCTTAAAAGATAGACGTATATTGTCGCGGCATTTTTTAAAGTGGGACAATTATTTCATATATTAATTTTGTCAAACTAACCGTTAACACAGCGCATGAAATTAAAGAAAACGATTATTTTCTCTTGTTTTTGCATTGCATTGCAGCAAAGTCTGAATTTGTCTTTGTGTATAATAAAACGTGATTTAAGAATTTACATAATCTTCCAAATATCTTACATTTTTAACTCCACAAAGGTTAAATCGGGTTGAAATCTTATTTTTCATACAATATTCGACACATTGCGACAGCGCGGTGGTTCAATAGTAGACCTTTCATTTGCTAGTCCCTCGGTCGCACGCAATGTCCAAGGTTGGAAAGTTATGGAAGATGTGGAGACGCTGTCCGATCACAGATACATCCGGTTTGACGATTATGCCCAGAATCAAAGTGCGCCAACCGGTGGAGCCCCGATTGGGGTGGGAACACGATGGACACTGAAGCGACTAAATCGGGAGGCTCTTCTAGAGGCGTCTATAGTGCAGGCCTGGGTAACAGGTCCAAACAGGCCAATGGACATCGAAGAGGAAGCGGGCTGGTTTCAGGAGAGCATGACACACATCTGTGATGCTGCTATGCCCCGGGTTCGGTCGTTTCCTGCTAAACGTCAAGTATACTGGTGGTCAATGCAGATTGCTCAGCTGCGTAAAATCTGCGTACAAAAGCGCCGGCGGTACGCAAGATACCGAAGACTACGCCATCGTGGTCATGATTCGGAGGTTAGGGAAGCGGAACTGTACGAGGAGTACAGACAAGCAAAGAAGGTCCTCCAGGTAGAAATTTCACAGGCGAAAGTTCGGGCCCATGAAGAGCTGTTAGAGACTTTGGACAGAGATCCATGGGGTCGACCCTACCGTATGGTAAGGGGCAAACTTCGCCCGTATGCGCCCCCATTGACTGAAAGTCTCAGACCTCAGCTGGTGGAGGAAGTAGTGTGCTGTCTGTTCCCCTCGCGGGAACAACATACACCCCCGACTATGGTTCCTGATTTGTACCCTGGCGATGACCAAGGCGATGACGACGTACCCGAGGTGACTCAGGTAGAATTTCGAGCAGTAGTGTTGCGGCTTCAAGCCAAAAGTACCACCCCAGGACCCGACGGCATTCCCGGACGTGCATGGGTTGAGGCCTTAAAGTTCCTTTGGCCCCGACTGGCCCGCCTCTACAGTGCATGCTTGGAACAGGGTCAGTTCCCAAGTCATTGGAAAACTGGAAAATTGGTTTTGTTGAGAAAGGAGGGGCGCCCTGTGGCATCACCCTCAGCCTACCGTCCTATTGTGTTACTGGATGAAGTCTGCAAGATTTTTGAAAGAATAATCGCCGATCGTGTAGTACAACACCTAAATAGAGTTGGTCCAAATCTGGCGGACAATCAGTTTGGATTCCGCCGGGGACGCTCCACAATGGACGCCATAATGCGCGTTAAGACTTCGGCAGAGGAGGCAATTGCTCGGGGCGAGGTCGTCTTGGCGGTGTCTCTCGACATCGCTAATGCCTTTAATACACTGCCCTGGAGTTGTATTACAGAGGCCCTTAGGTACCATAGGGTACCGTTGTACCTCCGTCGTATTGTTGAGGCATATTTGACGGATAGAACGATTATATATCCGGGTCGCGATGGTTGGGTTTTCAAAGAGATGTCGTGCGGTGTTCCACAGGGGTCAGTCTTGGGCCCACTTCTGTGGAACATCGGTTACGACTGGGTCTTGCGTGGTGCCCTGCTTCACGGTGTCGACATCACTTGTTACGCTGACGATACATTAGTGACGGCGCGTGGAAAGACGCATCGGCAGGCAGCAATTCTGGCGACGGTTGGAGTGGCACAAGTGGTTGATAGGATCCGTCGGTTAGGCCTGGAGGTAGCCTTGCATAAATCTGAGGCTATTTACTTTCATGGGCCTAGGAAAGCTCCACCTCCAGGGTCCCATATAATGGTAGGAGGCGTCCGCATCACTATCAAGACTACAATAAAGTATTTGGGACTCGTCCTCGATAGCCGCTGGGATTTTGGTCCACACTTTCGCCAATTGGCCCCTAGGCTTTTAAGTACGACTGCGGCACTCTCGAAGCTTCTACCCAACTTAGGGGAGGCAAATACAACCTGCCGAAAGTTATATACGGGGATCGTACGGTCGATAGCACTCTACGGGGCACCAGTATGGGCAAATACTCTGACAGCACGAAATATCGCAATTTTGCGACGGCCGCAACGTGTGATGGTCATCAGAGTAATAAGAGGGTACCGTACGATCTCTTTTGAGGCAGCTAGCCTGTTTGCTGGATCCGCCCCCTGGGATCTGGAGGCAGTGCTTCTTTCGATAGAATATCGGTGGCGAAAGGATACTATTAATCAGGGCGAGTTACTAGTACCTCGAGAAGTAGAGGCAATTCGAGATGAGCTTCGACAAATCTTGATAGCGGAATGGGAGCAGCGGTTTGAGAGACCCAGTGCGGGACACGATGCTATAGCGGCAATAAGACCCGTCCTACGGGAGTGGCTGGAGAGGAAACACGGAGCTCTCACCTTCCGGATGACGCAGGTGTTTTCCGGACATGGCATACATGGACATACCTGTGTCGGATCGGCCGTGAACCAACGGCACGATGCCATCACTGCGATGACTGCTCTGATGACACAGTACATCACACGCTGGCGGAATGCCCAGCTTGGGTCAACCAGCGTCGCGAACTCATCGCGGCGGTCGGTAGCGTCTCCCTTCCAACTTTGGTTGTTGCCATGGTCCGAAGCGAGAGTGCATGGAGTGCTGTCGCTTCCTTCTGCGAGGAAGTGATGTCTTCAAAGGAAGCCGCCGGACGGGAAAGAGATAGCAGCATTGCTCCCTCTGCTCGTAGAGGACGCACCGTGCGCCGGAGGGCATTCAATGATCTCCGTCCGCCCTAAAAAGTGGCCTGCGGACAGCGATATTGGGGAATTCGTTGTCCGAACAGCTACAGGCCCGAGAGGCTATGCACAGTTTTTTCTTTTGTGCCACAAGAAACACATGACCAATGGGCGACGAGCACGTTGTAACGGGATCTGCCTTGGTGGAGACAGATCGATACCTGTTGGGGGTGGCGGAGGAATGTGGAGGAATCTCGCCTCCCCCAGCTATTGGTAGGCGGAGATAAAAAATAAAAAAAAAAATAAAAAAAAATACAATATTCGACACATGAAAACAAATATGATATCCTTTTTGCGTTATATATTCAGAGTAGGATTCAATAAAGACAGAAACTGCAAATCAAAATTTTAATAACTTTGTGAAAATGTTAGATGAAGTTGCAGTCTAATTAAAAATAATCCTATATTAGAGTACTATTGTATTACACTTAATTATTATCACATCTAAACTAGGTTTCGTTTTGAAATTTTAAAAATAAATTAATTTTGTTACAGCAACAATAGCGGAAGTTCAAGTAAACTCCATGAGTGGGGGTAGCCCCTTGGGCGTTGATGGTGAAACGCCCCAAGATGGCAGCGAAGCTCTTTTTTTATCAAGAGGACTTGAACTCTCTTCTTCACCAAGTATTCATCACGTTCTTGATGGTCAACCTCTTTTGCGGTGAGTTACTCTTTAATCCTATCCATCTCTTTCTTTCTTTCACTGGCCGTTACACTCAATCATATAAGTGAGCAGTGATGTACTCCTAACCGATTTCCCAGCCAACTACACGGGAGATGTTTTAGTGCACAAATGTGTGCGCGAAAATAGGTGTATTCTTTGTTCCCTCACTTTAAGAATGCGATAGGACGAGGACGACTATCCGACACGACCGTGAAGAGATCAAGCGCACGATTGACGGCTTTACATGCTTTTTAGAGCAGGGGAATAATAATTGCCTTAATAGTTCACTGCTGGACATAACCCTCTCCTGAGCAAGGAGGCTTTATTAATTCATGTTAGCTATGTGTGCCATCATTGGGAGATGCCTATGTCCAGCAGTGAACTGGATAGTCTGATGCTGATGATAATGGACTGGACATTCACTTCGATAGTAATGAGCCTTGTTAAAAAGGGTGGACCACGTATATTCTGCGAGTAACAGGTAAGGTATTACATCAGTAATGAAAAACAGACAGGACAGGTATTTCGGTGCTTGGCATCCTGCTTTGTTTTTTCTTCCTTAGCTGCGTTATTTCTACGCAGCACAGCGTGGCAACTCCATTCCGAAATATCAAAGAATCTATGAGCCTTTTCGTCATGACGTAGGCCAGTAATGTATTTGACATAAAAAGTCGTGACTCGGTCATAAAATGTTAACTATATATAGCTATTTTTGCAAACCATACGCCTCGCAAAATAGTTTTGACCAATTTTTTAGTAAGATTTAGTTCACCTTATTTGAAAAAATACTTGTTAGAATTATCGTGGGTGAAGCTATAATGGCTTAAATTATCGATCACGTGGCGTCCTATTATAGATTGACCATGACTACCAAGTGTCTCGGTTCCGTAAAGCTAAATATACAAACAAAAGTACAGGTAAACGTATAAATTGTTTCGTGATAGCATATTTATTGAAGCCGGTACGGTGCACATAAATATTGTTTGGTTTGATGATGCAAATAATTTTCTCTGTAGTTTATTGTACACGGGAGTAAAAGACTCACTTCATAAATATATTCAATGTAGAGCTTTAGATTCATGTAATAAAGTATAAATTAGTTTGATTGATAATACATTTTCTAGAAACAAGCATGTAGTGAGTAGTAGCTGTAGTATGTATAAATATTAATAAATATTTTGAACATCTGACACACAATATCATCTAGTTCCAAGCTAAGCAGAGCTTGTGTTATGGGTACCAGACAACTGATATAAATACATAAACATGCTTTTTTTTTGTAAATACATACATATTATACATAGAAAACACCCAGACTTCGAAACAAATATTTGTGAATCACTAGGCGTAGATGAAGAAGCACTCTTCAAAATTTCGACACTAAGCTATCGATTATAGGAAGTGCACTTTTACAGCCGACCTCATAGTCCACATATATATATATATATATATATATATATATATATATATATTATGATTAAATTTTAACATATACCTATCTATTAGTTTGTAATGTTTAATAGGTAAGTATGGTTGCGTATAAATTCCCCAGAGAACATAACGAGTATACGGAGAACTATATGAATGCAAAATGTATGTTAAATCTTTATATAGGTATGCTGAACTTCGCCGAGAACCATGCCAGAGAATGGATTTTTACAGTTTTTAAATGCTTAAGGGTGAACAGATATTTCTTATTCGCTGGTTTAATAGTGCGGAGTACTAGTAACTAGTCCGAAACCAAACTCATCACCCGCCTCACGTACCACAAACCACCAGAAATTTCGACTATGGTTCAGAAAATTTTATTCACGATGCGAATAGATATTGAATTAGATTTCATGTACGTATACTTGCAAATTATCACACTTCGTACGATTATAAGAACTATAATATCGTCCCAGTGAATACTGAGAATGGAAGAAGTAGTACCTACTATTGCTTCTTACATCTGTAGGTATATGATAAAGTTTGCGTAGTTTATTCATTTATATTTGCGTAGTAACCTTTAAGTGCTTCACAAAGCAAGTATTATAAGTTTTATTGTGCTGCACAAGCCATGTTTAGTGTTAGGTACACAGTTCAGAATCACTTAACCCTGTTTTGTTCCCTCATTACTCTGTGCTAAGGTTCTAAATACTCGACTCGCTCGAACACACTCTTTAGAATGGTAATAGGTCAACTCGTAAAATGTCAAAAACGTGCACATGTCTACCTGGTTGCTTACTACAAACATATTTTGTGCAGTTGCACTTGTTAATATTGTAAATGAGGAAGATTCTCATTGTTTTGAAAATCAGAATTATTGTAAAGTTGATCATTTAATAATATATTAAAATTATTATCAATCAGGACAGGCTAGTTAACTGTATATTTATCCTGCTTTTCTACTTTCTGCTAAAAAATGCGAAAGTTTGTAATTTTAAATATACCTATGAAGAAAGTATTTTGTTATTCTACGCAAAAAATAGTAGACAGATATAAACAAAATAACAGTAACATAGCTCATACATCAGACTAATAGATATACTACTTTGTATCGCTATATAACGGGGCGGAGCCGCGGGCAAAAGCTTGTAGTTCTATCTATATATCTCATTAAGTAAACAAAGTGACCGCTTCTTAATACAGTGATGATCAATCCCAAAAATTCTGGCATAATTTAAACGTTATACTTAAACTTTATAATTTGTTCTGAAAAGCCGCACAACCGCAAATTCAGAGGTTACTTTAATATACGCTTTATATTAGCTTCACTTGCATGTTTGTTTGTATGTTTGTAACCGACTCCTTTGGGCGCGATTTTGACCCACTTTAAACGGCCAGATTTTTTTCAACTTTGTAGATTTATCGAGGACCGATGACAATACATTAAGTACTTAATTCGAAAAAAAAAAAACAAAAAAAAAAATGTTTAAATAATGTTGACTTTTTTAGTCTAGAAAAGAAATATAGTTTTAAAAAACTAAAAAAAACTAAACTAAAAAGTAGAAAATAATTTTAATGTAACAAAGCGTCGGGTGCTTTCTGAAAATATTTCAATAACGTCGCCCCACGCTTTGTTACATTAAAATTATTTTCTACTTTGTAGTTTAAAAGCGTGTTTGTTTAGTTTTTTAAAACTATATTTCTTTTTTTTATTTTACTTTCCCAAACCTACTAGATTCCTCGTCTGGCACTAAAATACATAACACAGATTAAGTTTGCGACTTCACATACTTTGTAAATAACTAATTATCTATATTCTACAGTGTCGTGCTTGAAAGCATCTAGCTATTACTTTTTGCAAGATGCTAGACTGAGAATAACTAGGGACTGCGACTACTACCTAAATGTGCAGAAGCTACTATAGATAAGTAAGGAACAGATTAAAAATTCTTTTGAACGAAGAATTTTTCTTTTCATAATCATTGAATACAGAAATATTTCTACTTCTAAACTAGAACATAATAACAAAGTAATAACTTGAGATTCAAGAATCTTATAAGTTTCCATTTTTCATTGTTGCATTTTTTAAACAAAATAACATTCTATGTTGTGTAACAAAGGTAATACAGAAGTAAGATGATCGCTATGCAATCTGAACCGGTTATTGTTAGGTACTAAACATAAATACCCGCCGTCGATTTGTAATTATTCCGTTGTATTGCATATTAGTGTATTATTTGAAGACGTATGTCGTTATTGTAAACAAAATAAATTATATATAATATACTATTAACAGGTAAGAATGTAAGGCATTTCCTTTAAAAGTATGCAATTATTCGCTGGTAGATCGCAAAGCAGCCTTCTAGATTGTAAGCCATTTTATCGTTTATTTGGTATACTATTGATCGTTTTATTAGATTTTTTATGCAAAGCTTCATTTAATACCATTAAAATTTACAATATACGAGAATTCGCAATTTTAGCATAACGTTCGCTATTAAGCATTTATGTAAAACAGTTCAAATAAAACTAAATTTTAAGTTCGTTGTACTTTTATTGATAACAATTTAATGCTATTACATATAAAATAAAACGTAAGTAAAGTATTTTTCGCAACACCATATCGCGTAATACTGATGGATTTAAACCTATTCTTGGCACATTTCAAATGGTGGACTCACATATAATTAAAATTAAAAATATTACTACCATTATTATAGTATAGGTCCTTGAATTACATTCACCTATACATAGCACAATTATAAGTAGCCGAAGATCGAACTAAGTGGCGTGCAATTGGAAAGGCCTATGTCCAGCAATGGACTGCGATAGGCTGATGATGATGATCATGATACATATCACACGATGCTATTATTTGAATGGCACTATGATATCGTGTTAAGCTAGGCAAGATTCCACGAATTGACATTTCACGGTATCGGTATACGATTTGGCGTACACAACCTATAGCCATTGGTAAGACAGTGACACCAGAAACACAGTAAGGTCACAAATTTGTAGTGAGAAGCTCTGCTCGTTCTACAACTATGTGGAACTCGGTTTCCCTGTAAGTCTTTCCGTCAGGCATAACTATTTGGACTTTTTTCTTCTTTTCGTTTTCACGTCTCACTATAAAAAATATGGCAATAGCTACTAAGATAAGCAGTATTAGAATACCTATCACCACAAATATCCAAAAGTTTTGTTTGAATGCACCACACCTTGTGTCAACGTATGTCGGTAGAGACACATAGTAGCCCTCGAGCTCATACCAGCAATTGATAGCACCGCTTTGTTCCTTTGTTATGTCTCGCCATTCATCGGCCAGCCCACAAGAGCAGGATTGATTAAGATTTAATCCGTCTACCCGCAAAGTCAGTCTTGTGCTGTTGTAGATAATAGAAGATGGGGACAAATTAGTAACAGTGTTATTGTCTATAAGTAATTCTTGACGCCCCATAATTGACATCACTTGTAAACTTACAGTGAAACCCAAAAATGCACCCTTCCTCAAATTCATCACTGTATTATTTCTAATGGTGATAGGTCCTCTTGTGACCATATGGAATGCATCACCCTCTATGGTATCTATGTGGTTACTTTCTATGAGGACCCTCTTTGGTAAATTGACAAGAAAAGTTGAACTGTACATATACTTAACGGTAACTCCCTCCATTCGAAACAAGTTAGATACCTCAACGTCTGACAGAAATCTGCTCGGCAAAGTGTTTATTTCACCACCGCGCATTATGAAGTTGTCCACGGTGAATTTCTTGAAACTCTGTATATCTATATTTTCAAACGTATTGTCCGATAGTTCTATTGTTATGACCCCCATCAGACTTGAGAATGCGAATGGTCTTAGGACTTTGATTCTACTATTGCTTATAATGACATCATTGATACGCCCTTGAATGGCGTGAGATGCTATCTCATCGACTGTACAATTGTTTATTGAGATCCTCAATCCTGGGTTCATTTCGTTTCGGTTCGAGAAAGGCGACCAGGATAGCGCTCGCTCGTTAATCACCACGTGATCTATATTTCTTAATTCTATACTGCGCAGCTGTATCAGTTGTCGGACAGTATCGGGTAAAAATGTGACCCGATCACAATTATCCATAATAAGGCTAGTTGCTGTAGATGGCACTCTGTACGCTCCATCTGGCCGTAGAGTAACCTCCTGTAAAATAATGAAAATGTATTGATTTAGTCATATGATTAACAATAGCTATTTAGAAATGTTAAGTACGTATGTAATTAATTTAACCGTACCGGAAATTCTCTAGTGCAGACACATATAACCCTGGTGAAGGGGTCACAGCGGCATGCCTCCTCTTGGCAAATAGTCGGTGTGATAGATTGCGCTAGGGAGCGCGCGTGGAGTGCGACCACAACCCACCACCACTTCGGCCAGCGCATGCTAACCACTTCACGTCACCATGTCAATTTATTATCCACACACTGAAACAATGAGTTATTTTGAATTATACAACTGTTATATCTTTCAAATTCTCACTACACTTTATTTGCCTATTCGCGTTTCTATTTCATGGAAAGATGTGTGTTCACAAAGTAACGAAGTCGTTCTGAGTCAGCGAGGTATCGGACGTTATCGCAAACTGTGTTATCAGATACGTAGCGGTAGGTGTTTGTGTGACTTACCAATGTACAGATAACATAGTTATATAAAGTAATCACACGTCAGTGATTGTTAATAATTCCTAGAATTTGTATATGTTAGATTCATATACAAATAATATCTTGTTTGATACAATGATACAATATTCGTTCAATTAAAATGAGTGTACATAACATGTTTTTCTTTAAATGTCGTATGTTTGAGATCCACATATTATGTTATTCTTAATATAAAGCGCAGTCCCGAAAGATATACATATTAAAATATTTTAATCCTTATCCAAAAAAAATATTCGCCAGTTTTAGATATTAATTGTCATCTGTGAGGAAGGATATTAGTGCCTCATAAGCTATACCTTAACTTGATTTAATTAATTTGAGTAATTTCGGTTCATAACCAGTCGACAGGCGTAAGGTTATTTCTGCTCAATGCACCAATGAAACACTCCCAACTATTTCAAACTCGCAATCAACTCGATTACAACTTTTAAATACTTCAAGATACTTGGCGAATAAATCCTCAATCACATTTCTCGTTAAAAGTGCAATCATTCGGTGAATAAGAATACAATATACCTACTACATTCCGAATACTGAATTAATTTTAACCAATATACAGTAGGCATGTTTCGTGTACTTCAAATCGATAAATTCAATTACTACTTTTAGGGTTCCGAAGTTCATGACTCGGAACGGAACCCTTATAGTTTCACGTCATGTCCGTCCGTCGAAAAATATTTTTATTTGGGTACCTCCCCTACATGTAAAGTGGGATGATTTTATTCTCGCAGCTACCCTATGGTGTGGGGTATCGTTAGATAGGTCTTAAAAACAATACGAAGAGTCTAAGACGGTTTTTTGATTTAGGCATACGTTTGCGAGTTATTCCACTTTAAAGGGCTTTTTTTTTTTGTAATGATGCAATAATGACTTAGTTCAGAAGTTATAGAGGCTTAGATTGTAAAATGCGCTTACTTGAAAAATTTCATACAAAATTGACTCAACAATAAGTAAACATAACAATTACCTACTAGATACGATTTTAAATCTTCTTACTTTTATGGATGACTGAGGAACCCTATTCTATGCGTGGCCCGACACGCACTTGTCCGATTTTCAAATTTCTTTTATCCTATCCTATATATAGCTATTTTAATCATATTTATAAATATCCTATATTTACACATCATTAAAATGGCTACTTATCTATAAGTTATTTTTGACGACTTCGTTATCTTAACCAACAGTTAATTATCCCTTTGAGAAGAAAAACATAAAAAAAAAACAAATATCTAATTAGGTTAGACAGTTGACGTTTTTCTTCCAATGTAAAAATACGTAAATATAATTTCAGTCAATGTCCATTAACTAGTGATGGACTGAGATATTTAAAAGAAGGATTATTAATTTATTATATATTATTTCTAATGTCTTTAGCATGTTTTACGACTTGAAATTGCAAATAGTTTATCAAGTAAACGGTAAGTTATATCTAAAACACTTGTTTTATTCTTATTTATTTATTATTCTTATTTTTATTCGCATTTACTATGGTCACTTGACCATAGTAAATACGAATTTCTGCCACAAGTATTGTAATAATTATATTGTTGGGTATTGCGGCTTGCGGTGTTCGTGGTAGCCGTTGTGACTGAACATTTAATTTCGCATCTTTTCACGAATTAGATTGCAAGAGAAGGAAAACTTGAAACCAACCCTTTTTTTTTTTTTATGTGTGGAAAATCATCATGGACCGTCACCCCACCGGGGGTTACGGCGGGGTGGTGTGTCGGACTTGAACCGACTAAAAACCACACAGTGTGCCCTCTCCGCGCTTCTCCGTTTAGGAGGAGGAGAAGTCCAGGGTGAGATCTCCTTCTGAACTTCTCCAGCGCCTGCCCGCTCCTGATGCGGGCACCGTCTCGGTTTGACGACCCTCTCTTAGGCGGCGTCCGGCACACACAGAAGGTTGCGACCGCGGTAAATGAGCTCTCGCTGCCGGCCATGGAACGAACGACGGCCGGAAGCGAGAGATCCTCTCCGATGACTGCAGTGAGGACCCGGCGCTGCGTCTCCCATGCGGGGCAGACCGCCAGCGTGTGATGAGCCGAATCCTCACTGCAGTCGCAGTGGTGGCAGGCGGGACTCAATTCCCTCCTGGCAACCGAGTGCAGGTACTTTCCGAAGCAACCATGCCCGGAAAGAACCTGCGTCAGTCGGAAGGTAAGGGTCCCGTGCTGCCGCACTGCCCATTCGCCGATGACCGGCTGAAGCGCCTCTACGGTGGCGAGGCCAGCACGTGGAGTCTCCAGCCGGACCGACCAGCGATCCATCGTGGCTCGGTGAGCGGCTTCGCGCCACTCGCGCACGTCCTCGGGCGGAGGTCCAACTCCACCACTCTCCGCCCGGTAGTTAGCCACTCGCCGATAAACGTCGGCGAGCACTTCCGCCTCCAAATCCCACGGGGGTGTTCCGGCCAGGGTCTTGAAACCAACCCTATACCAACCCGTCTGGCCAGCGTGGTATAGTAGGCCAAAACCTCCTTTATAAGGAGAGGCCTATGTCCAGCAGTGGACTGTTCAAGGCTGTTGATGATGATGATGATGAGATTGCAAGTTTAGATTTATATTAGATGCACTTTAAAAGGATATGTTTAGTGGAATAGTAGATAGCTCATGTATAATTGGCATCATTCAACAATGCAGCTACACTGATGTATCGTAAGACTAGTTTATCGTTTATCGTAAGACATGTGCATGTCTGCAGTCTGCGTTAATTACGTTCTGCGAGTCTTTTTTGAGTTAAAAACTTAGTGAATTATGGCTATCTGGGTATCTAGAGATCGTCGCTTTTACTGAAATATCTCTGATTTATTTTCGTCGTTCGCCATTTATTTCAGCCTGTGACTAATAAATACTGTTAACGATGTCCTTAAATTCTTGGCGTGCAATTTTACATACTAAAAATATCATAGAGTGTATGTCGCACATGAAACTTTCTTTACAATTACTACTTAGTTTTTATGAATGAAACGATTTTTTGAAAGTCACAAAATAATAATGCGCAATATTTATATCTGTTTACACACATCCTCTATTACATATACGTGTAACCGACTGTACCTAAGTAGACACAAAACTTTAACTTATTCTAGTCCGAAAATCATGCAAAATATTCTCAACTTCCTTCACAACGATATATAAACACTGATTTATTTATTTAGCCAGAGAAACAGAAACCATTTTATAGTTTGAATGAATAAAATGATTCACCAAGGTAATTGTTGCGCAAAAATTATGAATAATACCTTCAAGTACATAGTAATGAGTAAGATGTAGTTATTTTCGTTTACAAACATGCTGAATAGTTCATCTAAGGGTACGTACGTATTTCTGCGATGACGTTATTGAACTATTGCCTATGGAGATATCACTTGTTATGTATTGCTAGAGTAAATTTGTATATCGCAATATTTTTAATTTAAACACATTTTGTCGTTTTTATAATATTGGTTGTTCAGGAACTGCGTTTGCAATTGCCTGAACTAGTTTACAAGCAGTACTTTGTTTTACATAATAAGTATGTCAGCAGCAATTAAGGATACATTCTCGTTTTAACGCTTTTCTGACGACAAAATAAACCTGACTATAGTTTAAATATAAATCGTCTTCTATGGGATTATAATTGCGGGTGTTAATATGTATACATATGGTCCTTCAGATATATAACGGTCCATGTCACAAACCTCAACTTTGAAATCGTTTTCTTTGGCGATATACATGAAAGGTCACTATCATAATGTAAATCGTTATACACGTTGTCAATGACGCTGGATTGTTGAACATGTTGACGAAATTCGCAAGTTCAGCCTTTGATTATATACATGTCTAGATGGAGTGTTGCGCTGCATTTGCAATAAAAACAACAGGCCAGATTTGCAGGGCTTGTGTGCATGTTACACACACATGCAAGCGTAGTCTACGGGCGCGCGCATGACGTGGCAGCGTTCTGAGTGATACCAGCCCTTGAATGTTTTCCATAAAAGGAGGGAAAATAATTGTGTATTGATTTTAAGATTTATAAGTATGTAATTTGTATTAAATTTAAAGTCAGTCAATTTTTTTTTTTTTTTAAAGACAACTCCCGCATTATGAATATTAATTCCTGTGTCGCGGGGGACTTTACAAACATACATGAAACGGACACAAAGAACACCCAGACTCAGAACAACAAATTGTGAATCACACAAAGTGTTATCCTACGTGGGATTTGAACCCACGACACTTGGCGCAGTAGGAAGCGGCGTGGCGACCGCTTAAGCCACTAGGCCAACCGTGCAGTAAATTGTATTGTATTGCAGTTGTTAATTTTTATTAGACGATGTATTACTTTTGCAATTAATATAATTAGTTTGGTAACGAATCATTTGGCAATATGTATTAAGCCGGGTACTCATTAGCGAACTGTAACTGTAACCGGACAGTTACAGTAACGTGGTTCTAGTGTGTACGCGTGTTGTAGTTTTCGTGTCCGTCGAACTGAATATGTCCATCGAACGCCCTAACCCACCGTACTCATTCAGTCGGCTGTAACTGTTACCGAATAGAAGTGTGTGTACGCGATGTCCACATTACTGTGAACGTAACGACAAGCCGGCTCTGACGCAGTGTTCGTTTGGAGCTTGGCGATGTCGGACGATATATCTTTCGCGTGTGCAGCATATATACTTATAGACGCTTTACTCGATAATTATAAAATGCCACGAAAATGGTGGACTCATCGAATGTACAGGGAAAGAATTAATCTACTTTTTCTTTGTTTTTTGTAGTAATCTTTGTCTTTCGGATTCCATAGAACACTGTTTTCTTTGTAGGCGTCTATCAGCAAAAGACATTTATCCTCTGTCCACTCACTCATCCCGAGAAGAATACTTATAAATAGGTTCGTGGTGTGCAACGACCTTCTTTGGACGTCCACGAACGCACCGCGAGCTTCCTTTGGTTCGCGTCAAAAACCGACATCCATCGGCTCGCTGCGAGCCGCTCGCGCACAGCTCGCGGCAGGCTCGCGTACCACGTACACACTGTGATTTGTGGTTACAGTAACGTCCAACGGTTAAGTTACATAATGAGTACCTGTTTATCGTCGGATCGCTGCGAACTGCAACTCGAACCGCTCGCGACAAGTTCGCGAACCACGTACACACTATAATTTTTGGTTACATAACATGCAACAGTTACGGTTACAGTTCGCTAATGAGTACCCGGCTTTAGAGTTTTTGCTTTTGAGTTACTAGGTAAAATATATGTTGGTGAAAAAGGGAATTGCTATTAAAGCTTATTTATTCTTAATACTTAACAACAATTTGGTAGAAATATACCCTGTGCCCTAGAAAGTAGTCTGAGGTTCCGGTACTTTGAAAGGCGGACGAAGGAAAGCCAACTCACAGAGGCCTTTAATTAAGTTAATATACAACATAGTTATATTTAATTTAATTACTATATTTTTAACTAGATCTTCCTCGCAATTTCTCGTAAATCTTGTTTTTTATATCGTTCTCGTTTAAAACTCAAAGAAGGTATAGCTTCCGATTAGTGAAAGAATTTTCAGAATCGGTTCAGAAATTCTGGAGATTAGTGCGTTTAAACAAACAAACAATCATCAACAAACATCTTCAGCTTTACGTCGTACATACTACTTTCATTAACAGCATCCATGGAGCGGCAAAATTGACACCCATATCAGATTAACAATATCTACCACCTTAGATTTAAAAATATATGATATATACATATATAATATGTATTAACCAGCACTATAGTTATGATTCAACATTTTGTAAATTGGCTAACACTCACATGGGAAATTTAAATTTAATTAACAGGCAACCCTGTAAAAATGCCGTCAAAATGGTGGTCGAACTTTGATAAAATTTCACTGAGTTAATTTAATTATTTCTTTACAATATAGTTATTTAAAGTTTACTTACCGATGATAACTAATTTTTTTAGTTGATTTCAATCGTCCAAAGTAATTCCTGCACACTTTTATCATGTAAAACGTCATTTTTATACGCCACTCAATATGTGTTTACCGTACAATGACAGTAACGCCACTGATCGGCCGCGACGAGCTTAGTCTCTTACAGTTAAATACTATTTTTTTGGACGTTTAGACGCTCGAACTCTCTATCTAGACATGTTTATAATCAAAGAGTTCAGCATAACCCGCGCATATCGTGTAGCACATACGCAATAGCGAAGAATGTATCCTACTTTTGCACAAGAGATCTTCAATACCTCGTCAGATATTTGAAGCTGAAAGCTTACGGTTGTATGTTGGGTATTTCATAACTTATATTTTATATTGAATTAATGTGGATATTTGGATGATTTTGAAGCTAAAAATCGAGATTAGATAGATTAATTTCATTATTCTAATTATCTGATTGGCCTTCCTCTAAGCACGTTGGGTTGTGTTAACATGTTAAGAAATTATTTATTTTAAAACACAGTATGTGATATAATAGAAAATCTTGTTATAGAATTGATAGTTTATAGTTAATACAGTATTTATTTATCAAAGTTTATTATATCATGCGCAGTATTATGTTCGATATGAAATAAATAAACAAATAAATATTTCGGACATCGCCATCGGTTTTATATTATGATTATTATGATTTTCCTACATTTCTATCTTTAAGAGTTTGACATATCAGTGTCATGCATTTGCGAGTTCTAAATTTCTAAAATTCTTTAATATCATACAGCTGTTAATGTGTAGTTCACGACTTTCCAATCAAGTTTGCCAATGAGCTTGAAAGTTGGCGAATTCACAGAATGGAATGGATTGCGTACTTGGTCTATATCTATTGCGTGCAAAACATTTTTTGTGCTGTTTAACACTAGTAAGTGTATTAACAAAATATCTTAAATTGGAATAGTTCTAATAAAAATGATCACGAATTTAACAACATTTAAATATCAGGGTCAAGTGTAGGTATGTCTAAGTTGTTTATACGTCCAATCGTTTTACGGTCCAATGTCGTAACAAAGTTACAATAATGTATAACAACAAAGAGGGTATTCGTCACTTCTTTGATTATCTAAACGTTTTAATAAGCAAAGATTACGTCATTATTTACACGTTATGTCCTTAGCTTGATGAAGCATAGCGAAATTGGTCATATGTACCGCAGCCGTTAGTAAAAGAAAAAGTTATTAGGTAAGTTCAATTAATTTGCAAAACATGTGTAACCAAATCTCGATTGAACCTACAAATAAACACCTGGTTTATTTTCCTGTTGTAAACAGGCCAGAAGGTATTGCATAGTAATATTCAAAAAAACTTTGCAATAAAAACACCTAAACTTACAAACAATGATCTGTAGACTTTTACAAACATTTGGTCTAAAATAAATTAAAAGAGAATAAAATACTGAGTACAGCTATGAAAGTTCTACAGGAGCATAATCCGTTACTTTCGCTCATATGCACGAACCGCTCTGCAAAACGTGTGATTTGTTTTATTGTTTTACATTTAGCATCTTTTTATTATTGCTCTTTGTGTTGTTTATAGGTTAATGTAATTTTAGGTACCTACGGACTGACACATAATAAAACGACACAAATAAATATGTAGTATGAATGTTTAATATTGTACATATAACTTCACATGAAAGAGAAGTCACTTAATAAGTTATAAATCAACATTTAACAACACAAACCAAAAATTATCTTATACATAAACCAAATACCTTAGTTTTTTAAAGAGTCTCATACAAGGTTACTAAATGTGTGACCTGCAGGAAGGTATCTAATCATTTAATTATCCCGGTCGGCCTGTGAGCCTGGAGGTCAATTAGTAAACAGGTGACCTCGCTTGGTTATGATAGATAATGCACGGTATCTAACAACCGATTATGATAGGAAATCAAAATGTCACTAAAGCTGCTCTGGTTTCTTACTTTATGCGTTATTGTTATTATAGTTAAAAAGTTTACTTTACTCTCTTTAAATTTCCGTTTAGGAAGATAGCACAACGTTACTGTGACGGTACTGTGCAGACCATAGACATTTATTTTTATCATGCACAGTCTAGACGTTATTTGTTTACAAAATTAATATTTTGAACGTATCCTATTAATTTAGATAAATTGTGCGTTAAGCAACATATAGTAAAAAATGTGGCATCTGTAAGCAATTTTTTTAAACTAAATAAATAGGTAATAATAAAAAATAATCGAATGCTTACACACATCATGTAGTCCCAAACTAAGTAGGCTTGTATTATGGGTACTAAAAAACTGATATAAATACTTATTTTTTTTGTAAATACATACATGATTATACATAAAAAAACACCCAGACTCCAAAACAAATAGTTGTAGATTACACAAATATATGGTCCGAACCAGGAATCGAACACGAGGCCTCTTGATCAGCAGCCGCATATGCTCAAGTGAAGCTGACTAACAGGTAAAGAATAAACATAGTAAAATGTAATAAATATACATATTGACAACTGATGCTCTATCGCACGTGAATATGTTTTCGATGTATTTGCGTTCCAGTCTATTTCCCATAATAAGTATACATTTAATGAAATAACTCGGCCAGTTTTATCACGGGAAGTGGACAAAAGACTGACCCTGGCATTGTAGAAAATGTCGTCATAATTCTGTTTTGTATAACGTTTCATATTTCATGTTTGTAAAGTGTCCGTAAAGTATCGTTCGTGGCTTTCTTTCTGGCGTGGACTCGCAATACGAATACGATGTTTATGGGTATTGTTTGAAATCCCGTAGAACAATAAAGCTTTATACTAGTTACGTGCAGGTCTCACATTTGAAATATGGTTGTATAATGTATAGGTAACTAGGATTGAGGAGCCAGTGTAAAATTTATCATACATAGTTAATTAAAGATAGAAATCTATTTCGTTTCGTATCAAAAAACTTGGTGTACAAATGCAACATTATCGCACTATGTAGCCATTATATTTATACATATGAGTTAACATTAACCTCGTGAGGTGAAAATGTGGCGCAAACTGATAAGTTGTGCTATCGTGCCTGATACATATATGTATTTAATAGCAATTATATTTCCATGAAAGACCTAGATAGACGTTATAGTAGCTAACGTCTCTTAGTAAGAATAATTAATTAGATGACATCTGAGCAGTTTGATTGTCCCTTAATATTCGTAAAAGTACTACAACATCGTACCCAAGTATTTACTGGTAAAGTCCCTGCATTCAGAGAGAAACAGTGATCGTTGTCCTGTCCAGCAAGTATATTAAATTAATCCGTAACTGGCCATTTCCTGATCACATACGACTTCTGACTGCAGTTGTAAGAGGAGCCTTACACACTTTAATATAGCTATATTATAATTTCTTTATCTTTGAAAATTACACATCTGCTTCTACACATCTATCTAGTCATTCTAGAATTAGAGATTAAAGATGCTTAAAATACCCTCCACAGTTTAAGGTCGCGACTAATAAACCATGACGTTTGTGACCAAGGGTGATTGGTATTATAAGTTATGTCATATTCATATTAATATTACCCACTCTTGGATTCTGCTCATGCTTTTCATCAGGCAGGGTAAAGTCACTTTGGATGGCTACATATAAAGAAACGAACATCTTTATAATTAATGTTTTCTATTTTTTCGGAACGGATTCTTGGGTGGACCAAAACTAATTTTAAGTAAAAAAGTGCCATCTTCATTTTAATGTCTATCCAGTCTATTCGGTATTGTGATTATTTTATTATACTATAAATCAAGTAGGTACCTAATTAATTGGATTCCATCAATATATTGTACTAAAGTAGCCACTTACATCCATGGTCTTAGATGTCTAATATTATTAAATAGTTGTCGTCGCTACAATGAAGTCACATCTTGTATAAAATCCTTCAAATATATCCGGTGCTCATTTACACTTTGGTCGATTCTCAAAACTTGGTCTCTGTTTGTTTACATATAACAGCACTTATGGGACACGACGCTTACATCTCGTTTTTTTTGTATCTGCTGTCCTATGAAATGAACATACACCATTCATAGACAATACAGATGTTTTTATTCAATTTAAAAATCTTTTAAAACGATACCTTAACATAGGGAATTTAAAAATATATGTACATATGTACACATCACTCAGAATGCGAATATGTATTACACTTACACACGTGTATTAGTCGCAAGAGGATAATGTGTCTGACTTTCACGGTTCCATAGGTGCTATTAACGAGCACCTCAACGATTTAATAAAATGAAGATCCCTTTCTCCTAAGTGACCGGTTCAAAAAAATACGAATTCCAGACGTCTCAGATCACAGATGAGTCAGACATTTTCATGAACCCACTCTTTGACTGATAAACACAAAATATAATGCGATTAAATTTTAAAACTATTAGGTACATTTATTAGAAATTTTAGTATCGCATACAAAAACTCTTTAACTAATATAATTGTTTAAGTTGAAGTTTATTTATACGAATTCTACTTCTACAGTCCTTGCAAATTAACGTTAAAAATATTTTTTAATGTATAAAATTTCATTACATTTTCTTATGTGTGTAGCGATTAATTGTACGACCGTCTGTATGTATTAAACTCTAAATGCGCACATCCATTATTATGATATTTCAAGAGCCACGTGCTTGTGTATAAACTTTGATCTTTAGCCAACCGTAATCGCGAGTATTAATACGAATAAAAATGAAAAGTAGGTACCTCATGAGAGCAGTTCCGCGGCAACTCCAGCTATTAAGCCTATATGTAAACAAAGATAGTAAAACACTGTCGTTTGTTGAGATTAACTAGTTTTAAAGAACTATCAATATGATTTAGGTTAATAATCACTGTTCAGCGTATTTGCGTTGTTATGAATGTTACCGTAACACAGAAATGAATTAAATAGTGTTAATATCAAGCAACAATGCGCGCGTCAGTTATGTTCAATTCCCGCGCAAGCGACTGATATGAAAAGTCAGGCGAACCGAGAGGTGCGCCTGCGCGTACCACGCGACCTTCAAGTATTATACATACTCCTTTAAAATCACAGCGCTCTTCAAACCACGAAAATACATGTATTATCATTTGTGGCAAAATAAGTAGTTTGAGGAAATTATAATATATAATATAATATTTTTGTAAGGATCGATAAACGATCTATTTAAATTCTAATTTTATTATTTACATAGATTACTGTTTAACTTGTAGCTAGTTTGTAAAGAGCTTTTGTATTACACTAGGTTTTGGTCACTCGATGCAATACGTAACTCCATAGTTTATTCAAGACTCACATTGATTCAACCCCGAGCTTTGTGTTTAGATAACCGTGCTTGAATGCTCCAGTGACTTAGACATGCTGGTGACCCTCTTGTGCGGCTAATTGTCAAACATATGCTAGCAGTCTCTGATGCGATATTTCGAATAGAATATTTATTCTTAAATTTGTGTTTGCCAGTGTTACTGAATTTGTTACAATGACATATTATTACAGTCATTTTGGAGCATTTCTATTGCAGGATTTTCCCATCATAACAGAAAATACAGCTGTATCAACATGTTATTTTCATCGTTATTAATAGAACAATATAAAAACTCATTAAAATTGACTTTCACGTGTAACTTTTTACAAGTACCTATCCAATACCTTTTATAAGGACACTTACATGATGTAGTTCGCAGGATGGTTGGACCCTTATTTATGTGACATATAAAATTGAGGAAATTTCTTAAAGCGTTTCTAGCATTCACCGACATGGCTACTTCTGTCGCGTACAGTTTTATTTCATAACCATTTGCATTATACCTTAATTAAATAGCGTTAGAATTTGTCACGCAATATATCTGAATATATCTGAATATATTATGTAACCTCTGACACTGGTTTTATGAACTCATTACTGATTTTGAATAATCCGTTCTATATATATATATATATAATATGTTGTAAATATAATGTATTCGTTTCAAAGGACCCGTATTTAACAGTTAATTGCAATAAATTATTTCATGTTTCAATGTTGTCATGATATTTAACTAATGGTATATTTCAGTCCCAACAAATTTCAATGTGATACACGTACAAGTGACATACGATTGGTAGAATTGTATTATTTCGATAATCGATGGATAAAATATGTGATTTACTACTAACTAGTAACATTATCGACCAATATCGTTTGTTGTTTCGTAGAATCAATGTAACGTAGCCCAAACCATTTCAATCAGGCAAAGTTTTAATCACAACATATTTTAGAGTAGGGACCTAAGTTTATTTAAACTCTGTAATAATAACTAAAATGTTATGAGTTCTTGTCTATCTAATATATATACTTACTAGTTGACCCAGCGAACTTCGTACCGCCCAACTTTAAAATTCCAGAACTTGATCGCAGCGCCACCTACCGGGTCCAATTGTGAATCTAAACCATTCCCAGATCCCCTTGAACACACACAAAAAATTTCATCAAAATCGGTCCAGTCGTTTGAAAGAAGTTCGGTGACATACACACTCACACAAGAATTATATATATAAAGACTAGTTGACCCAGCGAACTTCGTACCGCCCAACTTTAAAATTCCAATTCAATTCCAATTTTTGAAATTTAACAAATAGTTAATCATTATAATGTTGGGAGATTGTAAGGACATAATGTATTTAATTATAAACATTTATGTTCTGAAGACAAGGTTTTGATTTCTCATTTTTCAAAATCTGAAGTTTTTATCGGCGTTGTTCATTCACAACCCGTCCGATGTTATACTGATTTCGAATGTCAACAAATAACGCTCCTAGAAAACGAGCATAAGAGAGTTACAAGTGAAGTGGGCTCGTTTTCTAGGAGCCTTCTAACTTAGGTAGCTCCTAAATTAGCACTTAGATGTCCCCTAAAGGTTGGTGAAAATATCACAAAGTAACTAATGGATCAGTCGTGCGCGACGCATCGTAGCGAGCGGTTGATTCTATAAAATCTGCGTAATTACGATGTTAACTTTTTTCAAATATACCTTCGATTTTTTTATAGTTAAAAATGAGTGAAAAGTCGGGAGATTTACTTATATCGAGTATTGATAGTGAATGTAATGTGCAGAGTGAGCAACAAGTAAAGGAAATAGTAGAATTTAGTGGTGAAAAAGATAATATGCAGGTTCAAACCTATATAACAAAACAGGTGCCTGAGAAAAGAACGCGACAAGAAAGCGAGGAATGTTTAGATGAGAGTGATGGTGAGTTTATAACAGTAAGAAGAAATTCAAAACGATTACATCGAAGTTTTTCTAATAATGATTCGCGTATGTCTGAGAGCGAGATTTTAGAATCAAGATGTGAAACATTTGATGTTTATATTACATCTAAAGATATGTTACCCAAGCAAATTGGTTTGGCCAAACTTTTAAAAGCCGAAAACATTTCTGGAATATCAAAAGTCAAATATAAAAACCCTTTTAGAGTATGTATACAATTCGAAAATAGGGTAAATGCTGAGAAGTTACTGGCATCTAAGAAAATGAATGACTTGGGTTATAGATGTCACTTTGTTCAGGAAGTGAATTTATCATATGGTGTGGTTAAAAATATAGAATTAGACATTACAGAAGAAGAATTAAACAATATATTTACTTGCGAATGTGACATAGTATCTGTAAAAAGATTAAAACGTTCTACAGTCGAAGGCAAATGGGTAGAAAGCGAAACTGTCCGTATTGGCTTTAAAGGCTCAACATTACCCCCATTTGTTGATGTTTATGGATGCAAAGTTAGGGTTGATCCTTACACATTTCCGGTAACACAATGTTCAAACTGCTGGAAGTATGGGCATTTACAAAGGCAATGCACAATAAAAAAAAATGTATGTCCAAAATGTGGTGCTTTTCACGCTAATTGTGAAACTACAACTTATAAATGTATCAATTGTAAAGGTGGACACATAGCATTGAGCAAAAGATGTCCGATATTTTTAAAAGAAAAGGAGATTCGTCGTATAATGTCATCGGAAAACTGCACCTATAAGATTGCTTTATATAAATATCTGAAAGAAACCAGGTCCGTGGTAAATGCATTACTACATAGAAGTGAACACATTGGAGAGAATGCATCAATTACAAGCGAGCAAGCAAGTGACCGGGAAGATATACATCAATTACCTGAGCCGGTTGAAGAACAAACATCTAAACCCACATTCAGAGATATTTTACTAAAAGATGGCAAGTTCAAGAAAAGAACTGAAGAAAGTAAATATAAAACACAGAACAAAAATAAACAACAAAAAAGGAAAGATATCTCGGAAAACTGCATAGATTTTGAAGAACAAATCTTTGAAGAAAATAAAGAACAAACAGAAAAAGAGCAATCTAAATTAGAAGCGAAGAAAAAAAGAAATACCCACACTTCATTCTGGGAAATTCTGAGACAGATAAAAAAAATTGTATTTTCAACTAAGAGTCTAGAAGAGAAAATAGTAGAAGTTACACAATTGATTTTAGAAGAGCTAAAATATTTATTGATTCACAAAGTGTTAAGCGGAGAATGGCTAAAATTATTTTTAAATATCTTTTATGGATAATACAAAACGACAGATACCATTAAACATATTACAATGGAATTCACAAAGTTTAAGACCAAAATTATTGCAGTTTGAATGTCTTTTGAATCGAGAGCAGGTCCATGTAGCAATTATTAGTGAAACTTGGTTGAAATCTGGTTCTCGTGCCTGTATAAGTTCCTACAATATGTATAGAAATGATAGGCTCGACTCGTATGGCGGCGTGGCAATTATCTGTCATAAATCACTAAAAACTCAAGTATCATCATTTATGTTACGAAATTCCGGGATTGAGGTGTTACATGTGAAGGTACTCAACTGTTCTTCCTTGGAAAACATTGTAAGTATATACTGCCCCTCTAGTGTTAGGACTACGCAAGCAGATTGGGATTCATTATTTGGTGCATATTCTTCTAAATCATTAATAGCAGGAGATTTTAACGGCCACCATACTAATTGGTCATATAAAAATAATACCAGAGGCATACAACTTATGGACTCATCCTTAGAAAATGCCTTCCTTTCCTTAAATAATGGTAAGCCAACACGAATTAAATTAGTTGATGGAGTATTACAGCAATCGTCTCCTGACATAACGTTCGTGTCAACAGATATTGCAGTTGATTGTAAGTGGAGTACTACTAATGAAACCTTAGGTAGTGATCACTTAATAATCAAAATACAAGTGTTAGTGTCTGATCCTAAACTAAATTTTATCAATAAACGTAATTTTAAAAAAGCTTCATGGCCTATGTATAGAAAAATCTTAAGTGAAAATTTTACAGCTTCTGTAATTGATCCCAATAATATCCAAATAAGCTATGATTCTCTAATTAACCAGATTAATTACGCCGTTGATGCAAGTATCCCTTTGATAAAGGTATGTACTGACCCCCAGGCTAAATTTAAACCAAAACCCTACTGGAATGTCGATATATCTGAATCAATCGCTAGACGAAGATTGGCACTGGCTAAGTTTAGGCGTAACCCAACCCCTAGTAATTTAGATATCTTACAAAATCAAATCGCGGAATCAAAACGGTTATTAAGGTCAGCGAAATCACAAAACTGGCGTGACTTTTGCAGTAGTATAAAGGAATCTACGTCAGTGACAGATATGTGGAGTCGTATGCGTTGGATGAAAGGACATAAAACTAGTAAGGTATTGGTTCCCCAAGAGCAAATCGAGGAATTACTATGTAGCCTCGCACCTGATTTTGTAACACCTCCCATGCCTGAGATTACATCAACTAATACAGTGTTAGAAACTAAATTTACATATCAAGAATTGGAAAAATGTTTAAAAAAAAAAGATACGGCCCCTGGTGACGATCAAATCACGTTTTCGATGATATATAATCTTCCTAGAATAGTCAAACTTTATTTACTTGATATATATAATGTAATTTTACAAACTGGATATATCCCCACCCAGTGGCGAGATATAAAAATAGTACCAATTCCTAAACAAAACGCTGAAATACCAGTTAACTTAAGACCTATTTCATTGATTTCTTGCATTTGTAAAATTTTTCATACTTTATTATGTAAAAGACTCGAATGGTTCGTGGAAAAAAACAAAATTATATCAATGAATACTGTAGGGTTTAGACGATCTCAATCCTGTTTGGATAGTTTGACTAGGTTAATCTGTTACGTACAATTGGGTTTCTCTAAAAATATACCAACTTTGGCATGCTTTTTAGACATAGAAAATGCTTATAATAATATTAATATAGACAGTGCGATAAAAATTCTTGATACAATAAATGTCGGGAAAAGAATTTGCCTTTATTTGTGGTATTTTTTAACGGAAAGACATCTTAAAAGTAATGTTAATCTCTGTAAGGACAATCAGTTTATAGTCAGGTGGACCGGTAAAGGCATTGCCCAAGGTGACCCATTATCTCCTTTAATTTTTAATGTCATAACTTACGGTGTTTGTCAGAATATATCTAATGTTATAGTATCCCAATACGCCGACGATTTTTTATTGTATACTAGCTGTAACAACCTTAGTGATAGTGTCTCAAACATACAAAATGCACTTGACACATTTTCTATTTTATTAGAGCAGTTGGGCTTATCATTGTCAAGTAATAAATCAAAATTTTGTGTATTTAGTAGAGGGCGGCGAAGGCAATGCATTAATTTAAATATAAACGGATCAATAATTAATTCAGAAGAACATATAAAATATCTGGGACTATGGTTGGATAGAACATTGCGATGGGGAAAACACATTAACGAAATATGGGAAAAAACACAAAGATTTTTGAATTTAATGAAGGTGTTATCAGGGTCAGCTTGGGGTTTACATCCCAAACATCTGCGTACACTATATATATCTTTAATTAGAAGTAGGATCGATTATGGAAGCTTCTTATATGACAATAGCGCGAAATCACATCTAACTAAACTTGATAAGGTACAAAACCAAGCGATGCGGATTATTGGGGGTTTCATTCGTACTACTCCTATTCATGTCATGGAATGCGAGCTATGTATTCCCAATCTAGGTCTAAGAAGGAAATATCTAGCCATCAAGTTTTGCTTGAAAGCTAAATCCATAACAAACAATGTGACAATTGATCTATTAAACACTTTGCACAGTTATACAAACAATAGATATTGGAAAAATAAAAAACTACCACTATTAGCGGCAGTGTATACGGACATCAAAGAGGAAATTGTATCCTCCAGTTATCCATTGGAAATGTTTGGCCTGGATACATGGATATCAAATATAAATTTAGAAAATGTAATAATAGATCAGCTAAGTAGTGTTAATTTACCAAAAAAATCTTATAATAATATTATATTAAAAAACAATATACTGCAGGAACTAGATATTAAATATGATGACTGGTTTAAATTATATACCGATGCATCTAAGAGTGATGATAAAATTGGTGCCGCCTTTTACGAGTCTAGAAATAAAAGTAGTGGTATGTTTGATTTGACTGGTAGTCATATATGCATAATGACAGCGGAACTTGTAGCAATATCGGAAGCCCTTAAATGGTACTGCAAAAACACTAATGGTGAGAAGTGTGTTGTTTTTGTTGATAGCAAGAGTGCTCTCCAGCATATAGCTCGATGCGCCTCTGGATTCAGAGGTGTTTCGATAGCTTATACTATTTTAGAACAGATACGTGCATTTACATCCATTTGTGACGATAGTTTGGTATTGCAATGGGTTCCGTCACATGTTGGCTTATCAGGGAATGAAGAGGCAGATCGATTGGCAAAGAATGCTATCTCAGATGGTATCAAACTCAATATCACCCCGAGTTATTCTGAGGTCTTACCTAAATTTAAAAAGATCTGCCAGAATAGTTGGAAAGAATATTTTGACGAAAAATCACTTTTAAAAGGAATTTGGTATAGAACTATTCAAAGTGAACCTCCTCACGTTCCCTGGTTTGCCAACAGAATACTCAATAGGAAGTACACTGTAATAGCTCACAGAATACGATCTGGACACGTTCCATTGAACAAGTTTCGACATCTTATGAGATTAAGTAACAGCCCATTTTGTGATGAATGTGGCATTGTTGACGATGTCTATCACTTTTTGATGGAATGTGTTAAAACTAGAGCTGAGAGAGAGACCTTGATAAATAGGCTTAATATTAATGTTAGAGATGTTGGCATGTTCCAAAGCATATTGTCGAAGCCTCTGTCAGAAGAGGCGTTGTTAGTATATAAGCTATATGAACTTTAGTCTATAATGTTCTAAATATCTTATTTATACTTAATTTTAGAGATAATATATGGTAAGTTTAGGGTACGATGGGGCTGACATGGTCGTATATGTGACTAAAAGCCCCTAAATAAATAAAGATTAAAAAAAAAAAAAAAAAAAACTAATGGATGGTGTTGAAAACGGTCATTACTAAATAAATATTTTGGGCATCTGACACACATCATCTAGTCCCAATCCAAGCAGAACTTGTATTATGGGTACTAGACAACTGATATAATTACATAAACATACCTTTTTTTTGTAAATACATGCATGTTATACACAGGAAACACCCATTAAAGTCTTACCATATTCTTTAGGCCTATTGTACCTATGTATTTTTGAGGCTAAAGTTTTTATTGGATGCTTTTGGTCATACTGCTTGTAATCGAAAGACCTTCCTCATCTTATAGTTTATCTAATTATTATTTTTTCAAATTATCGCTAAATGTAAAAAAGTAGACGACAAATCTACAAAAAACTTCGTAATTCATATTATAATCGACAACGACGTGCAATCAAAATTGACAAAGGGTAATTATGTAAAATTATTGTGACGAAGGTAACTATTACATTTTTGTGCATTTATACTGTTGCAAACTGATCCAAACTTCATACTTGCCCACCGTTCCTAACTCTGTTGGGCACATGTTCGGAGCAATTTTCAGCTTTTAACTTTTATGAAAGTCTGACTTCATAAGCTCTCACTCTATTCACAAATTGAATATTTTGTGCATATCCACTATAACACGATATTGTTTCTGACACGACCTCGGCTTTTGTAGCTTTAAATTTTCGATCGATACTGTATGTATCACACTGTACTCTTACATTATAACTACATACGTCAGTTGTATAAACATTGTTTCTGTGTGTCAAACATTATATGTAGTTTGCATCCAGCCTAGTCTCTCAAATAATTACGTGTTAGATATAGATAATATAATTATATTTATATTGCATAGATGAAAAAAAAGGTAATAAATTCTATTTAATGTTGAGGTTCGGCGCGCTTAATTCTTTTATTGTTAGTAATCATAAGAAGAGACGAATGATGATCGTCAAAATACAAAGTTTCTAGAAATAAAGCAAGCTGTTCAGCCTTTAAACAAATATTACGTTAATCGTACTATATTTGAACGTATTTTCGTTGAATTGGTACATGTAAGTACCGGTTACGTGTTCAACCGCGAGTTATGATCACCTAAATTAGTCATGTTGTTCAGTCACGGGTGGTGAATTCTCGTAAATATTTTGAAACTTAACATCAATTTGTACTACCAATTGTCTTGGTACACTCTCACGCATTAACTACGTGAGCTAGGTTTTCAAGATTTTATTGTACGTGTCATCGCAAGTATATCGTTTTTTTAGTAGCTAACATACAATTTGAATAGTTTTATTCGTGATGCATTTATCCAAGTTGTCCGTATTATAAATTATATTAGATACTAACTTTTGCTTGCGTCTTCGCCTACCATGGTCACGGCACTTTCATGCACATCCAAAATATATAACGCCTGTCATGTCGAAACATCCACCTGTTATGAAACTATTAATAGTTATAGCCCAAACTATTCCTTGATATAATTGACCAAGCAAATGGAAATAGGGAAAATGTAGATAGTAAAAGGTGCTTCATAAGCAAACAAACGAATACATTTGCTGCATGTAAAACTACACCTTCCTCAGCAGCAGTACCTTGTTGCCAACTCTGTAGTCGCAATGGTAAAAGATATTTCTCGAGTGAGGAGCAGACATAAGTACGAATAAAACACTCAATTTAATTTCTTCAAGAATTAATTTTTGCAATGCAAAATTATTTCCAGGAGGACGCAAAAAAAGGGTGAATGCTATTCCTCATAGATAAGCCTGAGCTTTTTAGTTAGTCACAATGCCTTTATACTCTTCATTAAATAATTCTTAAGCTAAAATAGAAATCATTTCTTTTATCGTTAAGGATTTTTCACGAAGTTTTTACTTTTCATTGTGTCTCAAGACTTAATTTATGAACGAAATGAACGAAAACATTTGTACATGTGATGCATAGGATAATTTGATGAAGTAGGTAGATATTATAACCACAGATTATTGAGGCGCAGTTGTTGACTGGTGACACACTATCTGTCTGACTTATTTCACGTGGATAACCTCATAGATAATTTGTTCAGGATAAACTCGGTTCCGTACGTACATCAAAGTGCAGTGCTACCCTTGTATGCAAAGGTCACTGCCACTGGGTTATCGCTTAACTAAACATGTTTGGATTGGCTTGCTTGGATTCTCAACGTTATTGGTATGTTTATTAAAACATTTCTCTTAGGTATATCTATCTATTCCTACTTTGTTTGATATTATTCTACAAACATCAACCTACTAAAAGGCTAAGTATTGATGCAGTAAAGGAAGTAATATACAGCTATAGGCTACCTTGCCAATCACAACAGCCGCAGCCCGTTGATGACGAACTTGTAGCCAATTTCCATTAGTTTGGTTATAGCGAAACAGCACTTGTATGTTCTATGATAGTCCTCCTCGATATGTTTCTCTTTTTAGTATCATCATCATCATCAACCTATTGCAGTTCACTGTTGGACGTAAGTTTTAGAATATAATTTATAGTTATGCTTTTTTCAGTCAGATCATTCATATTGCATAGTTTCATTCAAATCCGTTCGGTAGTTTTTGCGTGAAAGGGCAACAAAAATACATATATACTCACAAACTTTCACGTTTATAATATTAGTAGTAGAATAGCTTTGTATGTCGCCCGCGTGTACGTCGGTTATCGCGGTATTAAGTAGCCTGTCCTTTCTCAGGCTGTGTACCAAATTTCTTTTAATTCATTATAATATTAATAAGGATACCTTAATTATGGTAACACGATTAAAAAGATAAAATCAATTAAGATTAATGAAAGAAAAATCTGATGTTATAGTATAATTATGAGCTCACCTGATAGTTTCAAATAATAAATATATTGGTAAGGAAGCCATAAGTTATGAACATGACAATAAGTTCGCGAAGATTTATTGATGTAAAGCCAGTTATGCAGGCATATGTATTAAAATGGTTTGCGGTCAGATCTCTCTACAGTAATTTGAATTAATTAACAAAAGTACTGTACAACTAAACATAATTTAAGCTTTGTTTTTAAAAGTATTGATTTTCAAAACTAGGGCACTAGGATAGCTCCACTAGGATTAAAATCTTTTTTATGAATTCAGATGCACCCGTATTGGTCGGATTTCATGTTACTAAAACTGTTAGCCAATTTTCAAATCGTGTTTACAATAGTACATAAAAAAGATACGCCATCGTAAGTCAACCAAACTTAGTTTGAACTTGTACTATGGGTACTTAAACAAGTGACGTAAAAACACAGCAGCTATGAAACAAATATTGGAAGACCCGGGAATTGAACGCGAAACAACTACCACAGCAGACACATACGCTACCACGCGCCACCCAGGCAGACTAAATAGCTTAAGTCACATACTGTGACGTGGCAAATACTATACAATCGGTTCAATAGCCTTTTATCCCATATTTGTCAAAAGAAACGAAACAACACTCAAGTACATAGTACAAGTAGTAGTAAGTACAAGTACATACAATGATGTCGATGGTAATTTAATCGATCCAAAAATATAAAAAATATATTATACAACCTCTTTTTGTTCATTAATTTCCTTGTTATAATGGAATGACGACTGCCTTGTTGGTCTAGTGTTTAGCGTATGCGGCTGCTGATCAAGAGGTATCGGGTTCGATTCCCAGGTCGGACTAAATATTTGTGTGATCCACAAATATTTGTTTCGGAGTCTGGGTGTTTTCTATGTATAATATGTATGTATTTACAAAAAAAGTATGTTTATGTATTTATATCAGTTGTTTTGTACCCATAATACAAGCTCTGCTTAGTTTGGGACTAGATGATGTTGTGTATAAGTTGTCCGAAATATTTATTATATATTATTATTATAATACATAAAAACAGAATATCAATACTAAAAGACTGCGAAGACTACGAACTTTCTTCCTACCAACACGAAAATCGCCCTATCTCCTTTCTCCTTCCTATACTTGACTATAGTAATGTTAGCTATTAACATCTTACTGAAGCATAGGTAAATAAACTTGAGCGTCTCCAAAATTTCTGCATAAGATTCATATTTGGTTTACATAAATATTATCACATCTCCAAGTATCGCGTTAAGCTCAAATGGTTACCTATCCGCTTTCGCCGTATTGCTTATATTCTCTCTATTTTATACAGTACTCTGTTTCTTCCACATTCGCCACCCTATCTCAAACAACGCTTTGAGTTCTTACACAATTCACATTTCAGGCTCTTGAGATGGTCGGAGAATTTGTAACTGAAAATGCCTAGCCATCCCACACAATTTACTGACAAGTCGTTCTCGGTACAAGCAGTCAGACTGTGGAATGACTTACCTGAGGCCATTAGAAAGTCCAAATTTCTGCATGCCTTCAAAAAGAAAGTCACGGGCTCTACTGCCTGACAGTGTAGAGGATGCTGGTTGATCGTTGCTGATTTGTGATACATAATATACATTTTTGCGTTTGATATGTATGTATATGACGTGTATGTATATGTATGTATTCATATGTATTAGTTTTGTTACTATAGATACATGTAATAGGTACACTCAAAATCGAATCCTACAATATCTGTCCAAAGGTTGTCTGGAAGAAATAGTCGTGAGCGATAAGACCGTCTGTTGTAATACAAAAATTGTTAATTTACTTATTTTTGCCAACGTATGCTCTGTGATTCATATTCTCAACACTTTGAAGCCTTAATCTTGCCCACATTCAATTTCCTACTGACTATTTCTTGTCGGTACTAGTCAAACCTGCATCCTATTCCATTGAAATATATTGAATGCAAAAATAAACAAGACGGTCCCGTCCAACCAAAACGACAGCGACTACCTTTAAACTTTAATGATATAGTGTTAAAGTTGATATTTCCACTTGACTGGCATTATTTGTTCTAAAAGCATATTATAGAGACGCTGTCCAGGCATCCGATAGAACTAACTTTGTTTGAATGGTAGCTGTTAGTTTATACGTTTAATGTAACAACTGACGTACAAGTATTTGTTTATGCGTACGATTCAGATTCACAGCTCACTTTCAAAGCTTTTCAGAATTCACTTCCTTAAATTGTAGTTGCAATACTTTAAATACAATTAAATATATATTATTTTAGCGTATGAGATATTCTTTTAGCATTCTGACACTTTTAGCATTCTGACATTTTTTCTCAATCAAAGATGAGTAATAAGACATAAAAATAAAATTTGTCTTAAAATATATTTGCGAATAAGTTGAGAAACGTGGAGTTTTACTTGATTTCCAATGGTTGATGACAAACCTGTTAATTCATTTAAATAAAAAATGTGCACTATTATGATATATAATTGGCACAGAACAAAGAAAACTTCCTAACACAGTCACTTGAAGATCGGTTTAGTAAGTATTGTGATTTTTCAAATGTATTTTCTCATAACTCTGGATTTAAACGTTAAATTTTACTAACGCGTGCATAGTTTCATTTTAACTCAGTGGTCCAAAAATAAATTAATTAATGCACAGAGTTATTGTTCTTTATTCTAAGTTTGAACTTAAATTGCAAAATTTCGACTAAATTCCTTGCAAATAATCAATCTTGAAGTCATACTATTTTAATTTCCTTTTAGTTTTATTAAATTTACAGAAACAATACTTACATGAAGTCAAAATATTTTGATCATAATAATATGATAGATTATTTTAATCGTTTAATCATATTTCAAGAACTGTTTTATAGTTTTTTGTTTTTAACTATGCACAAGCCATTTCCTTTCGCCTCTATAAAGTATGACATTACTGTAGTACATTATGACGAAAAAAAATACCGGTAATTTATAGGCCTGTGACCTGTCAAAAAGACAATAAATAAATAGACAAAGTATAGTAATAGTCCAAAAGATATCGCTGACTACAAAGATGTTGGTACATCCGAGGACTTCTTGAAATAATTGACGATTTATATGTGTACATTTGTAAGAAATATCTTGAGATTTTATGTTATAGAACATTAGATAATTTACAGTATTTTATTAACGTTTTTTCACATCACGTTTTTGAACTGGAATTTAAATTACAATGAAGTTCTTTTTGAAAACTTTCATTTAATTTTATTCTCTTACCTTTTGTAAAGGTACATGTTAAATGAAATAATCTCACTTTCTCGGTGCCATAAGTCTAATTCTATCATCTATTTAAATGGAGTTTTTGGTCGCTTATTGAATTTATGCATACCTATTAATTCCAGGAAAAATAATAGGCACTGTTTAGCATCTGGCAGCACTTGCAGATACGGTTGGTTAATACGTTTGCTACGTCATTTCTATTTTACTCATGTGTTTTTTCTGTGATAATGATTAAGATATGACACACGGTTATGAAAAAGTTTAAACATTTCACTGTTTGGCCAACGTAGCATACTAGCCCAAAACTTCGCAGGAGAGGCTAATGTCGTATTCACATTACTCTCCAAAACTTATCAGCTTTATTGTGACTGATCCATATACTGGAGCCGTTATAAGTTGTATTCTGTGTGAGGCAGTATTGCGGCGGACATTGCTGTCGCTCTGTATGCAGGCACTTCGCAACGGTTATCGGTCCTATCAGCTTCGCATACCGGACGGTTGACGATAACGCACGTTTGCAACCTGTTATAATATTACCAGTGTACAGTAAACAAAGCGATCTATTAAGCTCAAAATAAGACTAAGTAAATTTTATTATGCCAGAACTTGCACTACACGCTGGTAATATATTTTAACCAGAAATATCACATAATATGAAATTATGTTATATAGTTTACATTACAAACCTATTTAATCCACTTTTGCCTTCTCGAGTATTCAGGTTGGAATTCAAGTAATTTGTACTATGTACGTATCGTATCATAGCATATTCTCCAAACTCTCAACAGATGTGACATATACATATGTACGCACTATAACTTTACACATACGATGGTTTATTGGCTTACAAATACATAGTAAATAGTGTCAGTCAAATAGTGTCACAAATCAAAAAAATGAAATGAAATTTCTTACGGCATTCGTTACAAAATATTCCGTATTTTTAGCTCATAAATGACAAAAATCTAATTCAATTATTTGGCACTTTTTGGCACTAATGACGTTATAATGTAAAGAGTAGAGTAGAGTAGTATTTTAAAGAGTCGTATAATCTGATGTTAATCGATTTGTGATAGTTAATTCGCAAGTTTTAAAAGAAATTTTTTATCACTTTATTCAATAACAGTGACTATTCACTGTAATTTGTGTAATCAAGACAGTTTTTGACAACAAGTAAAATTTCAGTTCACCCTCAGGGTTACGAAAATCCGATGCCAGTCGATCCGTGTAAAAACTGATATTCAGATAAAACAAATAATCTTGAAAATAAAGGTCAGGAAGATGATGATGTGGTTGATAATTTCTTTTTAACTAATATGTCAGGCATACCAAAGTTGATATGTTAATTCCAATTAAGTTTATAGTGAATTTATCTTGACATATTTTTGTGTCACCATATTAAACTTACGTGTCACGACTTCAGGATTTTCAGAGTATTATTATTATAAATTTGTAGAGCTCCAAAAACCATTCTAACTCGCTGAAGAACATTTTGTTCTGAATTCGTTGTGTTTTATTTAAGGTCAGAAAGTAAAAACAAATGCGGTGTCAATTTTAAGGTTCGAGCACATTATGCCGGGCCGCAGCGTGCCGGGGCGGAGCGCAAAAATCCGCTCAAATCGCTTCAATACAAATTGTATGAAGTATCGCACACTGTGTCGGGCCGCAGCGGCTCGCATTATTGCGACGCGGATTTGCGTCCGTGCGATGCGACCCGGCCCGCCCCGCTGCGCCCCGTCACAGTGTGCTATAGCAAGCGGCCCGCCCCGACACGCTGCGGCCCGGCATAATGTGCTCGAACCTTTAAACGCATTTTTCTCAATGATTTGATTTTTTGCCTATGTGCGATATATCGCATCTATCAAACTTTGTTTTTGTCTGTTCTGAATTCCCACCGAGTTCTACAAACTGGTCTATATGTCGGGTTCCAACCGACTAAAACCCCACGCTGTCACAGATACTAGAAGCCGCGGAACGATTACGTACTGAATAGCTTCACAGTTTCATTATGAAATTGTACATTTTTTTAAATACAATCATATTAAAATGACTAGCTGACCCGTGCCCACTTCGTTGGGCATAACTTAAATATAAAAGTTACACATATGCTGTCGTTGACTTTTTTGTAGGCATTTTCAAGCTCCACATTTTTTCTCTAGAACTCAAAAATATATCTTTCGTAAGAAACGCTTTCATTCGACCGTTTTTTCTCCGATTCACTTTGCAAAACGGACTACCAGGTATGCCTTTTTATTTTTCGGTTTTTTATATAACTTATGACACTCAGCAATAATGTGGCTTTCTATTGGTGAAAGAATTTTTAAAATCGGTTCAGTAGATCCCGAGATTACCCCTGACAATTTAACAAACACAAACTTTACTTCTTTATAATATTAGTATAGATAACTTTTGTTAAATCTTAACTAAATAGAAACTGTAAAATTGTCCAAGTGCGATATCAAAATTAGAATTTTTCAAGAACCCCACGAGGTGACAGTTAAAATGTTATTAAAAAAGCGTAAAATACTTCATCATCATTAACAGTCTTGAACAGTCCACTTCTGGACATATGCCTCTCCTTAGAAACGTGGTTTTGGCAAAATACTTAGTATTATGTAACTAGATATAACCAACTAAAAGCTTTTTATGAGTAGAGTCGGTCTCTCGTGGAACACCTGTATTTTCTAGAACCAAATAGGTAGGCTTATGTGAACGATGCCGCAATAGACCAAATCTACTTACGTAAATATTTTTAAGTTTATTGTCTTTCATTACGTAAGTTCTTTGAGCTGGAACTTTTAATTATTTTTCTTTCCAATTACGTTTTAAAGGCCGCGTCGTAAGGTTCTTCAAAATTTAAAATGTTAATTTTTATAACATTATTGATTACTAAATTATATTTTACTGTATGAGAAAGAAATAAAAAAAAAAAAAAAATTTGGACATCTGACACACAACATTATCTAGTCCCAAGATAAGCAGAGCTTGTGTTATGGGTACTAGACAGCTGATATAAATACATAAACATACTTTTTTTTTGTAAATACATATATATTATACATAGGAAACACCCAGACTCCGAAATAAATATTTATGAATCACACAAATAATATTAGGTCCGACCCGGGAATCGAACCCGAGACCTCTTGATCTGCAGCCGCATACGCTAACCACTAGACCAACGAGGCAGTCATAGTAGTAAGTAGTTTAAGTAATAAATTTGTGATAAAAAGTGCTACCAATTTTATTTAGGAGAATGTTTTTGATAGTATCCCTGTTATAGCCAATAGGATTTATTTATTGATTTATATTAATTTAGTTTCAATTGTTATTGAATTAGTGAGCTAAGCTATAGTGCTGCCATTCACATATATTTGGCGTAAGCAGTTGAATAAACTAGATATTGTTTTATGGATTGAGCCAGTGGATTCTTATCAACCACCGATTAGATATCTGGCAAGGAACAATGATTTATCAGTCATGACACTATCATAGTTTTTTAGTAAAATTAAACTACGAGTTGCGACATTCAACATTTATTTAACATGGAACATCAATGGAATAACATTATCTTTCCCACCTCTCTAAAGAACATGTACTCTAAAATTGTGAATAACATATTTATTGATATTATTATTAATGTATAATAGATAATGACTGTTTTATCTTATGGCAAAGGTATAAATCAGTAGACAGCATTATAACATTTACGCTACTTTTTACTTAATCTAATATTTATATATTAACATTTAGATAATAGGACAGATTCAATTCTATAATAAATTATTTTTAAAATATTGGTATAATGGATGTTGAGCATTTCTAATGCACGGAAAGTTGTTTGTGTAGAGAAGGTAAAGGAGTAAATAGCTTCTATAATCTGAAGTGTAAATTTGAATAGAGAAATATACAATTTAATTTTACATGCTTCTGAAGTAAAGGTTCAAAAAAGGGCTCATCACTAACCTTAGGACGACAGCAAACAATTGGATTTAAACTACTTATCGTCAATTTTAAGAATTGAAAGAGAGAATGAGAGGCCCTACAGCATCTACTTTTCAACAACTGTGCTGCTATTTGTCTAAATATATTATTGATAATTTATTTCAACAACAATGAATGATTAAAATATGTTAAATATTGAGATATCATTCAACCGTTGTTCGTTAGCATAGCCATCATTGGATAAATTTTGCAGTATATAATATAATTATTTAAATAAGCATCCATATTAAAAGCATTTTCCATGAAACTGACAACCTATTAAAGGTTGATAGGTAAATTACGCCTTAGTGCGGCCCAACATAAAAATTAATTACAACTCATTAATTATTTACAAATAAACATACAACAGCGTCTGGCACGACACATCACTCAAAGGTAATTACAAATAATTAAAATAAACAAAATTAATATCACAGCAAAGAAATGTTTAAGCATCATCGCGACGTTATTTTGTGGTGCGATTAGCCCACTCAGCCTGTCACGCATGGGTCCAAGTTCCAATAGAAATCCATATCAATACTAGTTGGCAATAAATGCGGCCGACGACGTTTCTCATTACGGGATGTCGTATCATTCTTATCAATCCCGATGATTTGTGCTTCTTCAGCTAACGTCGGCCGCATTGTGGCCGAATCTCAACAAATCTGTAAAGATGTGCCCTCTCCTGGATCCAAAGCTATGGGTTTGTCCGGCAGAGGCCGATTTATCATTTTGGCTGATGTATTAGATGTTGTTGACTTTATTGTTGATGTGCCACGAGGACTTGTTGAATTATTAAAAGATTTTGATGGTGAACCTACTTGGGCAACACCGGTAACCATTTTTTCACGAACCGCTCGGAGATATGGGCCTCGTGGTACCGCTTGTTCAGCTACTACATCGGGCATATTCCCTAAGAGGGTCCGCTTTTCCTTGTCGTTATTGGCTATCTCGGCATAAAGATGCACTGCCAGGTCTTTGGGCTCAAAATATTCGTGAACTAATGCAGTTTGCCTGTTATAAGGTGATTGCGGCCGTTGCTTTTCGATTGGGGTTGTCTCAGTTCCAACACTCTTTATTTGTTTGTTGTTTTTTCCTACACGGGTAGTGTTTTGGTAGGGTAGTTCATAAATGTTCTCTTGCACATTCATAACCTTTGGTGTTAATGCATTTTGATTATCTTCCATTTTTGTAAGTACATACAAATGTTCAATAGTTTCACGAGCTTCCACATAATTTTCCGGACTTTCCAATCTTTCCTTCAAATTTTGTAATAGTTCTTTGGTCAACTCCTCCGGGAGTGTTTGCGTTGTTTTATCTTCAGTTGGGACAAGTTCATCATGTGGAATAGGTTCTTGAACAATTTCCTGAATTCTAGTAGGTTCATTTAAACAGTGCCGTTCAGAATATTCATTAACAGAGAGACGTGAAATAGATCTGGCATTATCCAGACCGTTACTAACACCACATGAAAAAATACGATCGCAGAAAGAGCCACATGACGAGTTCGATGAAATCAGAAAATTTTTAACGTTTAAACAGTACCCTTTGCGCCTCATCCATCTTATTAAAGTTATAAACATTACTATAATTACGCATCCCAAGCATGTTACTATAACTATGCCAATAACCTTTTTGTCGCGATCGCTTATGGCCTGATCTTGCTTATTTTTGTGAGGAAACCGAGGATTCTTAATTTCTGTAATAGTACCGTCCGCTTTTCTTTCGTAGGATTGACAGTGGAAAGTGAGAGTATCTTTTTCGCAAATACCAGCAAGAAATTTATCGAACAATATGTTTTGTTCAGGTTCATTAAAACAACGTGCCAAAAATTCATCGACGGTACAAAAACTTTCAGATTTGTAAATTTCTTCTGATTCTATATCTAAAACTTCTCCTAACCATTGAGTAATATTGCAGAAACAAGTCTGTCCGTAATAGTTATCCTTATAAATAACTGTGTAAGCAGGGTGTGTTTGAGCTTGGCCTATAAACTTGAGACTGTTGGGATGTGCACTTTCGATTTCGTTTCCCACAAAAGTCAACTCATGCCTCGTTTGCTCATGTGTTGTCGCATCCAACGCCACTATGGCATTTGGCACTAACTCATCAAATGAGTTTCTTTCCATTTGTAGTTTAGTCCATGATGACAACTCTATACTGCTACTCATAAGCTTGTGGAATTCGCTATCGCCAATTGCAGCAGACGCTACTGTGATGTTAATAGCACCCGTCTGAATACTTTCAATTCTGAAAAATATAATTTATTTATCAAAATATATCATGTGAGTAAAATAATATATGTGAAAGTAAATCTATTAAACTTGCGTATCACTTACAGTGTGTGTGAAATGTTCAGATTCCCAACAGCCGATTGGAGAGCTCTTGAAGCTAACAGTTGTATTCGACAGCCAAAGAAGTATAGGTTGTTGATGAGAGAACGTTGGGAAAATGCGTCTTCGTCTATATTTTCGATTGAACTGTTAAGCGCCATTACGATATTATATGTATTCGCAGAAAAAGCACCCGCATGGATACCGTTAATTTTAACATTATCTAGAACGATTTCTGCTGCTGAAGATCCGAAGGCACGATCGGGAACATCTGGCACATTGACATTTTTCATGTGAATCTGAAAAAGAGTATAATTCGTTAAGCACATGTCTTAAATGAAATACTAGGTAAGTTTTCGCATGTGCGGTAAAACTTTCGCAATGCCAATTTCAATATTTGCAAAATTATTTATACTGACCGACATTCCTGGACCATGTTCACCAACGTTACTTGCAGAGGGGTCTAGCTTGAAAGAACCTGCGCCCAGCTGCAGAGATTTAACGTTAGTGATATTCATGTTTAGAAGCCAGGAGAAGGCTGGACCTTCCGTTGACACGCTTTCACAGTTCTTTAATGTGACGGAAAGAGGACCTGCAATCAATTTATTATTTTAGTTAATTAGCTGACTGAAGAATTCATAGATATATTTTTAAATTTTAAGAGAATCAAAGTTGGGACAAAGGTATCGAGGCAGGGGGAATTCCGTTATTAACTACCATAAAATGTTTTATAGTTTGAAATGAAGTTATTACAAAACAACCAATATAATAGATTATTTCACCCAGAACTTGATTTAAATGTCTTTGTATTAATATTTTAACGAATAAATAAAATTACTATATAAATATATATAATTTTTCTTTTAATAGTTTATTTTTTATTTTTTATAGTTGGCCATTTCGAAAGGTCTTTCTCAGTGGTCTGACATCAAATAAGAGAACGACTTTAAAGCCAACAGGTTTGAGTAACTCGAAGTCAATGAAGATAGCTACTTTGTCTAACATTCAGCTTTATATATAATATGTTCTACATCTTTTAAAGGATTCGATATCGAGAACTATCTTAGCTATTTGCCATTAAGAATTTGGGTTAACGCCCGTATAAACATAACGTAATTGTTCCAGGTATGGCTCATAAAACGTTATGTTGAGATTTGATTGTCTTTGTGTTTATGTATTGTTCAAAGTTATTTTATGTGTACAATGAAAAAATATTAAAGATATGATTTGAAAGCGATATTTAAAAGCGATATGTTTCACAATTTGAACCAAGTGCACAAATATAACAAAACATATGGACATACATAAATACGTGTAGCGGCTCCTTATGAACAGTCGGAACACTGAAATAGATTAGAATTAGTCATCCAGGCAGAGCGATATCGTATGTTGGCGGAACTTGTACAAGTAGTGGATTATATGTCTAATAAGAAAAATATGGTATAAATGAATTTGTATTTCGAAAAAAAATGCTTCAATTGAATGTCATTAAACAATGAATTTTCTTTCTCGAATTACAAAATTAGTGAAAAAGAAATACAAATTACTCTAATCACAAGTTAATAACATTTTGAGATAAGGATAATAGGTAGACGAGCATAATAATAAGAATTGGATTCGCCAACATGTCTAGACTGATATACTACGAGTATATATGTATGTACATAAACGAGTACGTATTTGTCTCAGTCATCACATAGACCATATATATATAAAGCTTGAATATTGACGAAGTATAGAATATTTTAAATGCGAGTTTATTTTGAGAGACCGCAAACATTTTCCATAATGCTGAGCAAATGTGGACACACCAGTTACCACCTCTTTGTAAACTACGTGGTATATTTGTTTATAGTACGCCCAAATTAGTTTTGATTACAACTAGTAAATATCTGCTGATGTACAGCACACAGTAAATGTTTATTTTCTTCTTAACTAAAAAATACTTTGTATTGTTATAGGGAAGTATTTAAAAGCTACTTCATATTTTTTTGTAATATCTCAGTAGTTTAATTTTGGAGTAGGTAAGCACTTTAAGCCCTAGGTATTATACATTATGCAGGATATATTTATGATCGTGATGATTATAGATTAATGTTATATACAATGTATTTTAATAAGACACAAATATTTTTGAAAATAGATAGATTTTCAATCTGTACGTCAAATTTGGTATTTCAAAACTGTTTTAGCCAGTTGGTATTAACATTTACAGCAATTTGTTCGGTCGTTGATCTAATGGCCTAGTATCGTCTTCTATCTTTGGGTTGACATGCAATTGCAGTGTATTGTGTAGTCTTTTCTTTCGTCCATCTGTTGTGCGGTATGTCATGTGCGTCATTGCACAGCTTCTGACCACATGTCGACACGAAACGACATTAATTCCTATGAATACACTCGCTCGTAAAACAGCACGAGAAATCATCGAGGAAGATTTTGTTATTTAATATTTGTATATTTAACACTTTAGATCACCAACTGGAATATCGAATGGATATAACCAATTTTACAGATAATTTAATTTCAAGCATAGAATATTTAGCAAGAGAAAAGAGTACACAATTATTCAAAAATGTTTCAAATTAATGCAATAAATTCTTTTAAAAATGTGAGATATACAATGCCAAGTTATTTTTCAGAAAACTAACAAAGCAAGACAATATAACAAATGTAATACTGTGTTTTCTTTGTGAGTAGGGTGAACAGATGAAGGTCCATAATGACACTGACAACCGATAACAATTAACTGTTGTTACATCTGCTTGTTTGTTATAAGATAAATAACAAAGTTTTATAATATAATACTAGGAAGTTACATACAAACGAAGCTTAAAACAATTGCACATAGCGTTTGAGACCCCATCAGTGTACTAAAATAGAGGTAAATTAAATTTGTATACACTTTTTTTAGTCAACTCTGTTGTCGCTAGTCAAGACTTCCTCCTAAATATTATTCATAAATCACTTAATATTATATAAGTTGCACTTAACACATAGTGATGGAAAATGTATGCCATTGTATCAGGAGGCGTGGCTGTTGTAACTTCAATACATAGTTAATAAATGCTAAATAATGTAGGTACTAAAAATAAAATATTTTGTTAGTATCTAAACGCCTACTGTGTTGTACAAAATTCATTACAAAAGCGCAGATTTATGTCATATAGTAGGTACATAAGTCAACGCGAGTTGCCTTTGTTAGAGGTATCTCAGGGTTAAGTTTTGCCACATTTAATAATAATGCTATTTTATAAAAACATCCTTTGTCTCCCGGACTGACAGTATATTAGATAAGCTATTGATACTCGAAGGTTAATATCATCCCTTACTAACTTACTAATGACGCATGTTATTGAATGGTTTTAATTACTGGATACTGAAGGTCTATACCTAAATCTATATTTTTAAACAGATGTGTATAATATTTATATGTTGACTTTTATACGTTAAAAATTAAATTAAATTTGCTCTATGGGTAAGGGACATGTGTAGCGTGTAAATTTCATTAGTCATTAATGTTATTCGTACTCGTTTGTTAGCAGGCACCACACTTCGCTATGCGCTATTCGTTATGCGGGTTATTCGCGCGCATACGGCGAAGTGTGGAGAGTATATTCGTTTCGATCACCATAAAAATGACAATGATACATCTCTACAACACACATATTTGCCTTATTTGATGCTTATTTCACATAACAGTTCAAAGTGTGGATGGCATGTTTGTTGTTTGCGCGCATAACTAATATTTGGGCGAATACGGCGCAAACACATAACGAATAGCGCTTAACGAAGTGTGGTGCCTGCATTACACACATAGTAATCGTTGCTTCTTTCAGTTTGATTTTGTTGCAATTTTAATGAGATATTTATATAAGCAATTGCTCTATTTTACTATGCAAATTATCAAATCAAAGAAATATTATTCGGTTTAGTTCACTAGACCCCAAAACATATTTCTTTATTATATAGATTTCTTAAAGATAGCATAGACAGATTCACATATTTTTTTAGAGATACCTATAGTTTTGAACCAACATAGTAACAGATCATTTATATACCTGCTGCAAAAAAAAGATGTTCGATAGTAACTGACATCAAATAACTCAATTTAGACAATAATACATTGAATTAGATCTGTTGCATAGTGGGACTCCGTACGAACACTTCATAGAATATTAATAGAATGTGTGAATTCCGTTTAAGTCTACCTACGCTTTCTAAACGCAAAAAAAACATCTTGGCACAATCACTCCGAATATGAATTTTTTTTTAATTAATTACATAGACATCCGATTAGGTACATATTCTAGAGCTTCTACAAATTCAATGGATTGTTTTTTTTACATTGTTTAGAACTAAACTTGAATAGAATTATTAGATTTATTTTTCGTATCACTAGTGAACAAAATGATGTACAATACTTTAGAAATATTGTCTCCTAATAAGTTTGAGAACCGCAAATCATTTGAATTACTTTAACTATTTCAATATTGATATTGCATCGGAATATTTACGAAAACGACTTGCAAGACTACGAATACAATCAAGATAAATAATATAATGAACGTCGTCCATCTAGTTGAATATTGGCCGACGACCCGATAATCGGAGCCATCCGGCTGCCCGCTACTATCTGCCTGCCGATCCAAACCGGTTACAATCTAAGCAATAATACAGTCATAATACATTGCTGTGTCAACGCATGAAGGTGAAAGTACACCTATGACTAGATGTCAATGTTAACGGAAATAATGATAATACAATAGCTTTACCCAATATAGAATGGTTTTCATAATCATAATGTACCAGATACTACCAACTAAACGGTTAGTACAATCTGATTGATTATAATTACGAAAATGGGGGATCTTGATAACCAATTGCTTCTATAAATGTGAATTTGATATAAAATTATTGATTTATCGTAGAACTTGTAACATGAATTAGCTTGACTCGATGACATTTTATTTGATATAGTTGAAGTTACATCATACATACAAGAATAACCTCTATGTATATGTGGCTGAAATACGTACTATAACACAGCAGAGTAAAAATCGCATAATATATCGCTTTGCTTGGGAATTAAAAGAAGATAGTCATTTATTATTATACCGCAAAACCAATAACGCATAGCGCATGTTGATCGCAGTAGTTAATAAGTCGCGCTTGCAAGAATTAATTATTGAACAACTGACCTTTAATGTTGGTAAAGGTGTTTTCTTCGATGCGGAAGACGTCGCAATTTTCAACTTCCAATCGAAGATTCAGAACGTCTAAGTTTGTTGCAGCATATGCTCTCATGAAAACAATTTTAACTCCAGAGATATAAATTCGTCGAGCGTCCCTTAGTCGTGTCAGTGAATTAGCGGTAAACATCAGGACTCCAGCGCCACTCACGAGTAAATCCGTTGTTGACTCTGGCAAATCTCCTTCCATGATATCCAGTTTCTGAAATTCAAAAAAATTACATACACTTACATGAAAAGGCAATATTAAACTAGCAAGCAGTAGCTTCTGTGTACATGTGTGGCTTGCAATGGAGTTTAAATAAGTCAAATAATTTCTCAGTGTGACTACAAGAACCTGGTTAACTTGAATAACATGCGTGACAAATATGTATTAGCAATTAATCCTTTTCAAGGATCTGATTTTAATATACCGATTTCTACATTGTAAAGGTCATAACCCAGTAAACTTATATCAACATGTCAAACGCACTACTGCATCAATCGAAAAGAACACGGTAGAGAATGAAATGTGTTGTCTAAGTAATTATAAAAGCAGGCCATGTTTAAGTTCAACATGTACATGTGACTGTAAGGCAATACTAAGTGATTCATAACGAACTCATTGTTTGAACTGATAACAACACCTTTATACAGATTTATGAAACTATACTATTGTACCATATTTTTAAAACATAAAATACCTATCATTATCGATATTGATGGGGTTTTGATCAATATTCACAATATGTATTATTAAAGTTAAGAACTATAGTTTTAATGAAAAAATCTTTTTAAGCTTTCGCTGAGAATTCACTTTATTTTAGAATGAACAGTATTAAAGAATAAAACCATCTATGAAAGAACATCTATTCAGAAAATAAACATAGAAACAGAACAGAACAGCAACAAGAAGGCAAAAAATGGAAAAAATGTGTGTTCCTTATAATGAATGGATATACTACTATGCTGATTTCCTTTTGCTTTTACAAGCTACGAGTTTATCTGCTTATCATCCGTATGAGGATAGGAAAAAGTTCTTGTGTAATGCAGGCACCACACTTCGTTATGCGCTATTCGTTATGTGTCTACGCCGTATTCGCCCAAATATTAGTTATGCGCGCAAACAACAAATATGCCATCCACACTTCGAACTGGTATGCCAAATAAGCATCAAATAAGGCAAATATGTGTGTTGTAGAGATGTGTCATTGTCATTTTTATGGTGAACGAAACGAATATACTCTCCACACTTCGCCGTATGCGCGCGAATAACTCGCATAACGAATAGCGCATAGCGAAGTGTGGTGCCTGCTTTAAACTGACCGACTAACGCTTGTCGTGAAGTAGTCAATAGCCTGGAGTTCAATGCCAAAGGAGAAGCTACTTCTAAATCAAAGTCAAAATTAGGTCTTATAAAGCCAAGAAGAATTGATGATATGTTTGATATCTTTACTTCCCGTTACTTTTTATTATATTACTAGCTGACTCGGCAGACTTTGTACTGCCTCAATCGATAAATAGAAGACCTAAACTTTTTAAAATTGCGACTATAATTTGAGATTTAAACTATCCTATCTCTCAAGTTAGATCGAACTGCACATGGTGTGCGAATTTTATTATAATCGGTTAAGTGGTTTAGAAGTCCATTGAGGACAAACATTGTGACACGAGATTTATATATATTAAGATTTATTATTTCTTTTAACCAGTATCCTTATACATATATTATTACTAGCTTTTGCTCGTGTTATTCTGATGTACAAGTCTGATTGCGTCTTTCATTTCCTTTGGGTTGAATTTTCCATTCCTCTCTTAGTGCTCGCCTATGCTCCTAAAGAAACACATGCCAAATTTCAGCTTACTGCGCCCAGTTGTTTCGAATGTGCGTTGTCTGACAGTCAGTCAGTAACGGAACAGTTTTATAATATTTATATTACTATCATTATATACCTACATATTTTTTATCTAATTGTATCAAAACAAATTTGTTCTCATTTGAAGTAACCGGTTATTGAATCAGAACACAGTTTTAGACAATGAGTGAGGCAATACCGGTGGTCCTTAAGTTGAGGGGTCCAACGGATACGGGCTGCTGATTAAATTACGCACGATGAAGGGAAAGTGTGAATGTACGATACTGATGTAAGCACATGGAACAAGCAAGCGCTTCTTGTATAAATACATGCCATAGTTCATTTTTAACAAATTTATGCATACGTAAGATCTACATCTGTATGTCTAGACATTACCTTATCAAGGATACCTTGTCTTCGTACAATAATTGTTACTCATTCGTTCGCATTCAAGCCCATAGATAACGAGTATGACTCATTAGACACGAGATAGCACCAACAATAGATACAAGTTCCGAAAATACAAAATATGTATCGGTTTAAGTGGTCTCTGTAAGATTTTGCGTTTACAAAAGATTATTCGATTCAGAAAACGTTCAGTGGAGTGGTTTCTTAGCTATGTATGTAAAATACAAAGAAACGAATAGATGAGACGTCCGCTCTCACATGGGCGCCGCTAAATAAAAATAAACACTCACACATAGAGACAGTCAGCCGCACACACGAACGCTAATTGTATTTCATCTCACATTAGTGCTGACTTCTTGAACTTTTGACGTTAATCTTTCAATAGCGGTACTACTATTTAAATGTTTTAGCTTTTTATACGTGTTTACAATCCATTACATGCAATAAGTAATGGTTTCTTAAATAAAACTTAAGGATTAACATCTGTCTCGTAAAGCGGTGTTACGTACTCAGCCTTACTGAGTCACAGACAAGTCTGTGCACTTTTGTTTTGTAAGTGTTTCCATAAATGGTAACTTTTTCGATTACTGAAAGATACGGCCACTACTGCTGTTGATGTTCCCTTTTTTTCAATCACTTCAGCGAGCTATATAAGTTTTAAAATATTACTTAGGTACTTGAGATAAAATGTGGTGCAAATTACATAACTTTTGACTTGATTCTAGCTACCCCTATTAATGGGACTGAAAAAATAAAAAACGCTGTCGCTACGGGGCCATATTATTACTTTATTTTTTGCTGAGAGAAAAACTTTTAAGACTTGAACCGATTATTTAAAAACAGGTTTTAACGTGTCAGGTCAAAATGTCAAATTTTCAATAATAGTTGTAGTTTTTATAGTTTTTAAATTGGTTGATGTGTCCCTTCAAAAACTAAAGTTTAACACAGATTAAGTTCAAATTTTCACAAGATAACTTAATATATGTAGCACAGGTTTCAAATATAGTTTTTATCTTGTTTCTTTGAGCTCTTTACAAACCGTAATTCATAAGGAAATAAGTATGAATCGCGTAGCGGGTAAGCTAGTGTCGACGATTATATTGGTAGCTGGGTCTGATTTATGCAAAACCTGTTATAGTGGTACATCGAGATTTTTCTCAAATCGATTCAGATACTCATAGCACAAAGTGTGCTATTTTATGAATACAGGTCGCAATTAATACTTGTTACTATATATTAACACCAATAAAATCTAAAAGACAATTGGTTTTCATCTAATGTCAAACAAATTATGGATCTTTGCAGAATGGTCGGAAGACATTGAACAATGCCCGGAGACTCAGCCGTTGCGATGGGGCATATGTCAATTGTAACAATAGATGGGTGCGATCTCTGCACAGCTACATTCGTCTAAGATATTTGCACGTTTTTTAAAGATCCATAGCTAAGATGATGAAAATAGATAATTTTACAGACAAAATGATACATAATCTTCATAATTTCTTGACATTTATAGGCATGTATGTTATTGACATCACGACATAAAGGGATGTCACGACGTGTTCAGTAGAGAGAAAACGTGATGTTAATTCGACAATTAATTCAGCGACGTAGTATTAGTATCTTAACATATATTTTTACATATAAATAGCTACATACTCTACCTTTAAATATTATGTACTAAATGTTTATTGTAATACATTACTTAGATCCTTTTTTTGGATAGAGAAAACATCTGACTGCAGCTTGTATTTTGTAGTTTATGTAAGTAGCCTTTGCGTATTAAGTTGGTGACCTGTAGAGATCATTGGATGTCCACCTCTTTCAGTACACGTCATCAAATAATCAGATTTGTGTTGTATAACGCCAACACACATCCAATAATGGCTACTCTATGTTGAACTTTATTATATGCAGTATAAGGTTAACATTAATTTTTTCGTAGCTGACCCCCGAGTCATGCACAGCAGCACAGTCTCAATGTTCACTTACATTTGTGTGCTAATTTGAATGGTTCAGACCAGTATAGTTGGTACATATACGGGTTGACATTGTTTTTAAATTACGGACAATTTACTCGTTGCTTTCATAGTTGAAAATGTATATAAGTACACTTTGTTAATACTTATAACAGGTCGTTCTCAAATAAAAATATAAATGTTTTTAAATATGGGTACAGCTTAACTCAAGGTCCCCCGTACCTTGAGTTTAGCTGTTTAAAAAGTCTACTTGAAAGAATGTATGTTTAAAGGCTACAAAATTTCTCCTCTTTCATACTTTTATTAGTGCTGTACAAATATTAATATTCCCTAGAAATTATAATAATTTTTCCGTATAAACAAGATTGTAACTTTTAAAAACAAAGTTATAGTATCGTCTAAATTATTTTAATTAAATATTATAAGTTGTAAATTATAAGTTAATCGTTTTAATTATTTTAATTGTCAGTCGCAGTCGATAGCACCATACTCAATACATAAATGCTTAAAATCGCATCGCATCGTTGTCTAAACACATTAATTTTCTGTATCTGTATAAAAATTATCAAATATGTTTGCTTATGGTCATTAATTCATATAATATTAAGTAAATAATATCGTTTGTTACATAATTTGCGTTCATTATACCATTATTTTAATTCCATGCACTCGGGCACATATAGGCCTTGTGAATTGTAGCCTCGGCGGTAGGCCATCGTGTCCATGAATCTCGATGTAACCAATTAAAGAAAACGTTATAATTGTAGTCCCTTCTTGTGTAAAACATGCGATCGATCATTAACTGGAACTGTATTTTATTTCATTTATGTACTGGTCTTTATTAGAATCTATGAAAATGTAGTTGTACATTAAAATGTCGCAGTTCTGTAAAATTTTATATTGTGTTTCGATCATAGTAGTATGTATATATGCTTAAGTAAAAGTTTACTATCATGATTCAAAAATAAGGGTCATCTACGAAAGCCTATATTACGCCTTTTCTAGTAACAAAGAAGCATCGCATTTGAGATATTCATACATGATTTAATTCCGTCATTGTCTTAAATTTACAAAACATGAGATGGTCGCCATTGAGTCATGTAATAGTCTTAATGTAACAAATACACATAATACAACTGTGTCAATATAAGCGCACAATACGGAATTGTACGAGTACTACTTCGTAAAGTTCTCATCGGAAATTTCAAAATTAAATTTTCATTTCAAATCTAGCGAGTGTGAATGTCGTTCCAAGATGGAAACTATTTCAATATTACATTGACGGCCCACTCATTCACAATACATCGTTTTAGGTAGCTGCAGGAACGGACGGTACATTCATATTCCCGGAATATACTCTAATATTATATCAAATAATCCGATACTAGCAATCTATTTTCACGCCAATGTTCGGTTCGTTTATTTCAATAACTAAGTGGTTGCAGTGGCTTTGCGCCTTAACATAGCTCGAAACTTGGTTTATGGAAATCATCTAGGTAAGCGTATCGGTGTTAAAACAATCAGTAAGTTACGTTTCATGGCACACTGGTTTGTTTTCAAAGTTAATGTGCTTGTTAATGCTACCGGTTTCACTTTCACCAGCATCTATTGTTCTGTTATAATACTAGGATGTGAAGTATTGAGAAGTTCGAATTGCAAAACAAAGGTCAAAATGTACAAAATATAAAATCTAGGTCACTTAGACTATGCAGAAAATTGTAAAGGTAAAAAGAACTCCATTATCAGTTTAATATGCATGCAGTAAGTAACAGCGACTACTAAAGAAAAACTTGCTATGACCAAACACAGGATCACTCTAATGGTTATCACTTTGGACTCTGAATCCAAGTAGGTATGTACTGATTCGTCAGAAAGTCGGAATTTAGAATACACTAGTCTGCTACTACAGCATTACACGAGTAGTCTATAGTAAAATTTAAATATTAAAATTGTTTCTGAAAGCTTACTATATGCATTATCGGTTTGTTCAATAACAATGTTGCTTGATAGTTGCCTGAATGGTTCGTTCTCGTTAGCAAGTGCTGTCGTTCTTTGATTGTGTCAATTATGTGTTATCTTACTTATTATTGTTTAACATATATTTGATAATAAAATTAGTCTGTTTTATCAATAATTAGTAAGTGCAAGGCCCTCCTTACTAATTTAGTGCTAGCTAATCTTAATGTGGACGACTAAGACTACATCATATGTTATCATTACATACATTCTATCAAGTTTTGTTATCCTGAGACGGGAACCCACCCCTCTACATGGAGGCAGTGATAAGATTTGAGGCATTTCAGATAGCCCCTTTTAGATGTTCGATAGGCCGCAGCTATCTACTTAAAACTACAGAACTATATTCAGTACAACCTTAGAACAGATGTAACAAAGAAAATTGATAAAAATATTTGTAGCGAGCATTATAAGTATTTTTTTGAAATACAGAATTTAAAATAGAATACTGTCGAGGTGGTTTGTAGTACTTGCACTTCTATACTAATAGTAATGTTATAAAGAGGAAAGTTTTGATTGCTTGTTTGAAATGAATAGGCTACGTAACTACTGGACCGATTTAAAAAATTGTTTAACTATCAGAACCTTTTTTCCATGATATAAAATTGCAATTTAACTTGAGTGGCTCTAATAGTTAGATATTACTTAAATACATATAATATTCATAATTTTTTTCTGTCTTTTTTGTATCAAAAGGGTGACAAACATAACTCAACTATTGATATAACTAACAAATTATGAAGCCTTGTACAAGAACATATCCATATACCTACTTAAATAGTTTAAGTAGGTAAACGCAAGGTTCACGTTGGAATTGGGGAACAAATTCTCGAAAAGCATCATGATGAATTTTACGCTAAAGTCGTCTTTATGTGCTTCGAAATAATTTATGTAATTAGATAAGGAGTAGAGATAGCAGAGTGATTAGCTGTACCAATACGTTATCAGTACAATATAAATATTTTAAAGATGATTAAGTATGGGTGGCTTTTAACTATGGATTGACTTGTAATAATAATTAACAAAAGTATCTTAAGCAGGCACCACACTTAGCTATGCGCTATTCGTTATGATGGTTATTCTCGCGCATACGGCGAAGTGTGGGGAGTATATTCGTTTCGTTCACCATAAAAATGACAATGACACATCTCTACAACACACATATTTGCCTTACTTGATGCTTATTTGGCATACCAGTTAGAAGTGTGGATGGCATGTTTGTTGTTTGCGCGCATAACTAATATTTGGGCGAATACGGCGTAGACACATAACGAATAGCGCATAACGAAGTGTGGTGCCTGCATTAGATAGCCAAATGACTAGTTTTTTTTATTATTTATTGTCTAATATAAAATTCATACATGCATACAGTTATCCATTATATACTACACAAACCATCAAGAGTTTATAGTGTAGTATTCGGTTTTCTTAAGAGTATTTAAAAAAAACTGATACTATGACTATTATAGTAATACAATCACTTTGTTCGAAACTCTTTTAGTTATCACTTGTTTTTGACCACCGATTTATTTTTCAAGTAATTGGAGAAAGTTTATTACGTAATATATTTTACGAGTATGTGTCTTATACACTATTTCATGTTCGGCTTTATACATTGACATGTAATTTTTAATTATTATATAACACAGATTTTTTTTATTTACATGCACGCAGTAGAATTGCCTGAATATCTCACAGACTATCATATTTTTTATGAATTTGGTTGACCGTGGATTTCAATTGAGTTAGTACTTGCAATTTTTATATGATACTCTTGTCTTCCTTCGCAGCTCTGATAGTTGGTATTTGTTGATCAACAAAATAATACGGAGAAAATAATAATATTATTTATGTCTACTGACTGACTTATTTCAAATTACACGCTCATTTTGAAATGGAGAATCATTGTCATTTCTTATTTCTTTCAAAACGCTGTTTGAAGAAGCTTTAAAAGTCATAAACGGTTTCATAGTTTTTTAACATAATTTTATCCGTCATGAAAAATACTACCGACTTTCTTCCGGAAGTACCGACGTAAAGCGATACACAATTGCCTTATTAAAGAAATTGTGATTTTTAGATTTTGTTTTACTTAAAATGACTTGTTTTATGTACAGTTATATCCGCTAAGTAAATGTAACACTAACAAACTTTGTTTTACGATAACGTATGCTAACGACGATGATCTAAACAGCTCATTCAGTTAATCAAAGTATTTGAAAGCATGACCTACTCTGAATTTGTAGTAGAATAGATCTATTTTATACTGTAACAGGAAAGAAACGAATGAGCCGAAACACTCCAACTTGCGCGATGTATCGAGTTGGAATTATAAAATATCGTTAACGTATACAAATGTGGATGTGTAGCTTGTATCAGAATACCATGGTTAGGCCGTGAGCGTCGCAGGAAGCGATCTCTCATTACGTTTTTTTATGGTTTGTCCGATGCTCCCGCCCGGCTGAGCTACGTTTCACGATGCGTTGAGACCGGCTCATATGATTATTTCTTTTTTACTAGATCGTCTAGTTTCTTTCGTTTGCTATGGTAGCCTCTAACTGTTCAATCAATGGCACCAACTTTACTATGTAGTATAATGATAACAAATAGGTATTTATTATGTATATTCAATTTGTATTTGTAACTGAATTCGTTAATGAAATTGTGTTAAACATCATTTAAGTATGGTGTGTTCATCTGGGTCATTGTCGTCGATCTTTACCTATATATGCCTCTTTCAAAAGTAACATATCGCTGTTTCATTCCGACCACTGGTGTATTTTAAATATAATAACAATATTTGAGACTATCTGCACATACGTCTGCACAGGTGACTTAAAGTTTTGATATTTGATAACTTCTTATTTAGCTGGAGTGTCCCACATAAAAGCTGACGACGTTTAGCTACACGAAAATGTATGAGGTTTTAATGTCGGTTGATTAAACAGATTTAGAACTGAGGAAGCATTTGATTTTAAAAATATATCATCAAAACTATTTCAAATTTATAGACGTAAAAGCTTTTGTCAACGGCCTAATAGGCTTGACTATATTTTTGATGATCGATTGAAAATTAACTGACTGATTTTCTCATACACTGGAAATTAAAATTGTTTCGCCCACGCATCTCAGATATAACCATTAACCAGTCGGGTAAACACTAACAGCCTCATAACCTAATATATTTACTAGTAATAAATTATAACCAATTTTGAACTCAAATCTGTTAATTTCGCTGTTTTTGGTGGTACACAGCATGCATACAGATGTTGTAGACAATGGCCCGACGAGGGCATTCTGCGGTAGTAATTAACTTCCTGTTTTAGTCGGTGCTACAATCGGTAGATACGGCTTTCATGCTCGTGTTGACAAACGCACATATCAATTTATCCGAATGTACCGTTAGTGCGTATGAACTGGCCACACCGGGCCGTCGCCATCATGTTTAAAATGACTCACGTTAATGAGACGTTTTAGACTTTCTCAGAATTTAGTTCCATTATAAATATGCTTTGTATATATATTGTATCAATTTTGTATTTTTCCTGCTGCTAATGTTACCAGTGTTTTGAACAGAAAAAAGGGAGAAACATATGTAATCGTTCGAAACTATACAAGAGAAAGAAAGAAGATTGAACTTTTAATATTGTGGTTGATCATAACATTCAACAGTCTAGAGATAATATGCACATGTTGAGGCAAAATCAAAACGGTCATTGACCTACATTCCTATTTTTTCTTGTTTTTGAACTGTGTCCAATATTTCGTCTGGGTATAATGTTTGACATTGTTACATTGCGAGACACTGCCGGTTCCGTTCTAATATTACTATATTTTAATTTAGAATATATGAGAGTTCGACGTTTTATACCTATTTATGTGTGAACTAGAGGTGAATTTTGCGAGTGTGCCGCCAGTCACCACAAATAGCCAGATCGGGAGAGCGCCGGCCCGACGTGGTGTCGACTCCTGGCGTCGAACCGCTTGAGCTTCCTATGCTTGAATACGTTTTATTCAACATAATTATGACTTACATTCGACTGCATGTGTTTTGTATGTACATTTTCTTTGTTGTTGTTATAGGTGTTACAATTGCACAGTCAATACGTGTACGCGCTATGGCATACAAATTGCAATGTTAAAATTAATCTCTAGGAAAATATTAGGTTCCTTAAGCATTCCAGAGGAAGTTTAAGAAGCTCTATTTAACTAAAAACAGTTGAGATAATCGATGTTACAAATCTGAGTTGTAGCAATGGCGGATTGGCTTATTAACAAAGACAGCGATTGTCCATCTAATTCAGCGTTCGTTGTAGTGAGTAATGAGAACATATTAGTCTTGATAAGCTGCACGAATTGTGTGACACATAAAAGAATAACATTTCGGTGCCTATACTACATATTTGAACTGATTGTAAATGCACGTTTCTCTGATCGTTATTTGACAATACGTATAGGGGTTCAATCTCAGGTAGAAGCGCCGTTTTTGTTTACAAATTTTTTGTTTCATGTTTTTGCTCTGTCTAAGTTTGTTTACAAGACACTGTAGTCTTAAATTATACAAATCCTATTTCTTTACGGTAGTGTAATGTAATTAATAATGTGTTTATTGATTGTCTACCAAGTCACTTAGGATATTCAATACAACTCAAAATATATAGATGATTTTGTATAACGCCTATTTAATTATTGTTTTTTTTTAAATAATTTGAAATGTGATTCAATTTTCTTCTCTAGGTCTTTTTTAAGTTTGACCATATTTTATTTTGTATTTAGTGTGAGTGTTATACAAAAAATAAACAGTTTGTGCCTTTATATTTAATGCTACAAATTCAAAACATTCCATTCCATTTCAAATGTGTCGGTGTTAGCTTCGTGCTATTTTCGAAATGGTACTCTACATTAAATCTGTTCTGTAGCAGACGTTTTATTTATTTTACAGTAACATTTACTCCACAGTTTTTGTTGTCTTCCAAACTTGGACATGTTTCTACGTGAGTAGAATTGGAATACGTATGTTCTTCCGTTGTTTATCGTTTCCTTCTCATAAACTTATTATCATTGTTAAATTGATATGAACTTTAGTTAGCTTATCTAATATCAAGGGACATCGTAGTAGTATTTTGTAAAATTTCTAAAAATAATACTTAAGCAACGAGAAACTTTTCCGGCTCTGCATTCTAAGAAGTTAGTTAGAACTCCAAATAACGCACACTAGTCATACATCTGGCGTAACACGTTCACTTTTGTTTGGTATGGAAATAATTATGAAACCAGTGAGAAATACTTACTTGATCAGGGCCGAGGGTGCAGTTTACGATTTTCCAGGATGGATGCTTATCGCGTGTGCATTCACAAAAGTCCAGATTACAAACTCCTAACTCATGGTCACAACTAGCTAGTGAACAAAGCACGGCGAGAACGAACAACCGAGTAAGTGGCGACATAGTGCCCGCGCTTCGGCGCGAAAGACCGCGCTCGTTGAGCGTCATGCACCGACTGGGCGCTATCACTTGATCGCCGCTGTCTTCCAGCCCGTGTTAGTGATGCCGAGAGTGGCAGTTCTCCGCTATTATAGATATCGATGATGCGATTTAATTTGTATAGTTAACACTGTAAATAAATTTCGTTATCACTATTACAATGTTCAATGCTGAAACGTGATGGTTTTAATGAGATGTAATTAGCCAAAAATACGTGCCGTATTCATTATGACCAAAATAATTATATCCGCATCCAATTTCATTGTTTAATGGAATACCACAAAATTAAAACTAAAAGAGTTGTTCCAGGAAATAATATGATAGTTGACGTACTACGTAAATCATTTACTGTTTTTTTCTGGCGATGACTAGTTAGAATTTAGAACGTTTTGGTAAATAAACAATAATAGAAGTAAAATTATAGTATTTTTAGTTGTATAGTTCTTATTTAAATACTTCGTAGAAAAATCTTATGGACTACAATTTGGATTTGAATATGCTGTCGTCAAAACATTGTCATTTTCATTTTATTTTTCTTCTTCTAATAGAAGTAACTATTGATAGTTATTGACTGCTTCGGTGGCTCAGTGGTAGCGTATGCAACCGTGCTTGAGGTCTTCAGTTTTATTCCCGGATGTTTATATAATAAGTAAATATTTCTTTGTTATTTCTTTCAGAGTTTGGTGTTTTCTATGTGTAATATGTCTTTTTCTTCTTCCTAGTCTTTATTATTCCCAAATTATTTAGGGTCGGCTACTAGTTTAACGATTTTACCTGAAAGTCAGTTTTGCCACGGAGTGACTGGCATCGGATCTCCTTAACCCTGAAAGGGAACTGGAATTCGAAAGTAATTTTTTTTCACATTTTTTATTAATAAATATAAAGTTACGATTTAAAACACAAATTTAAAAGATTGACATAATAATATGTAAGATAAAATAGGCCTAAATTTTAAATACAGTGTACCTAAATAAAACCAAATACTCGGTCGAATTGATAATCTAACACTTTTTTCAAATTAGTTAAAATCAATAATTTTATAGCTTTTTAATTTACACAGTTAGTACTGATCTAATCTAATTGATTTCAACGAGCAATTCTTGTATGTTTATTTCATATCTATATAATTGACCTCTCGATTTCGGAAACGGCTATAACGGTTTAGCTGAAATTTGGTATTCAGGGGTGCCTAGTTTTCTGTTTTTCTTTAGCATTTGTGCTATTACTTACATTCATGCCGTTTAAAATTCACGTTGAATTGATTAATAAATTAATCATTTCATTATAACTTTAGAATATTACATTAGATGACAATGTTTTTACACTTTAATCCAGGGCACCGAAATATTATGATGTGAAGCCGCTTTAAACTATCGATACTGTAAATTACCGCGAGTACGTGCTTACGATCAGGACACACGAGATACGTAGGTCGACGGGTTGCCTGTGCCTGTTCTTTAACTGCTATGGATAGCGATACAACCATACAACCGGTACAGTATGCAAGATTGCTTAAAAGATTGCTCTTTCAAAATAGGTTTTAAATTGAGTTATTATACGAAGTTCATTTTAGCGTTCGCGGAAAATATGTGATGCTATTAGGATTTTAGAAGGGAAGCTTGTATAGAGTGAAACTTGGTTAAGGGATACCTGGATGGATAAGTGAGAAACCTCTATAGCTGATACTCATTCTGAGGTCCCAATACTTTGGTATTGAACTACCTCTGTTAGTGGGACGAAGCCTCTATGTCTGGGATTCTTTCTTTAGATTTATCATCATAGTTACCTCTATAACTGAGACAGCGAGTGAATTTTATATGTTTCTGTTACTGAGATAATATCGTTTTGTTTATTTACCTACTTATTCTACCCGCAAATTCTACACTGTACTACATAAGTACTCCTAAATTTGGGCTTCGACGACCTCCAGTTTCAGTTTCGCTTTACTAAAACGAAACCTAAAATCTTTATCATAGAGCGAATAACAAAAAAGACACGCGATGAAGTTTGTGTCGAATTTAATGTGCCAAAATTTACTCTTTGTAGAATCATTCAGGATATACATAAAATTCAATCACAGTGTTCTGAAGGACAAGGAAAACTAAAACGTGTGCGTTTATCAGAATATCCTGAACTTGAACAGTGCTTGCTAACCTGGATATCTGAGACACTCTGTAAATGAGGCAGATATTTATTTCTACCTGGATATCTGCGACACTGGATCAGTGAAATAACATTGCAGGTCCCATGATGTCTCACTTAACCAGGTTTCACTGATTTACAACAATTGGTGATACTTTATTCTGGTTGCAATATAAAAGTACTGGAAAATATATATGATATTTTTAATGCTTATTATTTACTGGCAACTGGGTAGTACAAAACAGTTGAGTTGCTTTTTTGTTTAGCTTATTAAATAGCAGCATTTATTTAAAGTAGGTCACGAATATTTCCAATGTTCCTAGAATTTTATCTGATTCTAAAGAGCTATGATATACATGCATAAATGCTATCTATGCTACGTAAATTAATATAGTTTCTAGAAAGGAAATAATACAGTACATATTTTTATTATATTTTATTTCATTTTAATTTCAAATAATCCTGCCATATTGACTCGAGTAAAGAATGAGTAATTTTAAAGTAGTGGTAACCATACTCATTGCGAATACAGAAAATTAATGATGGTGACCCACACTCTATGGTGACCCATTGAGCTTTTGCATCATTGATCCTCAAGTCTCGCAGTTACAGATAAAAGACGACAGCACGAATACTGTTATTTTAGCTTTGTAGAGGGTTGTACCGCTCCGGTCGACCCGGCTCATTAGTGTTGAAATCAGCGTGGCTGGACTACCTTGAAAATTAAACTTTTTATTCATGACTCGGAACCCTATTCTATGCGTGTCTTGACACACACTTGGCATGTCATGTCAGGCAAAGTGCGTGTCAAGACACGCATGTTAGACAAAGTGCAAAATCAGTGTGTTGTATTTAAAACAATATTAAAGGTTTAATTTATTTCATCATCATCATCAGCCTATCGCAGTCCACTGCTGGATATAGAACTCTCCAATTGCACATTTTATTATTTATTTATTAAAAACTTATTGCACATGCAGAAATGTATTGGTTATGTAAATGAGAGATCATTATTATATTCCTGAAAACACTACTGCATATATTACGACATACAATATTCTACAATATAGACCAATATCTGTGTTAGGCGTGTTTCCTATTTCACAGAGTGGTAGGCAGAATTAATTGATCTCAACTTACTACGGTCCTAACACCTCTCTGTGGCTTCGTCGACATTCATCAATCGCTGCAAGCGTGCTCGTTGGTTCTTGGTGCTCTTTGGTCGATAAATATTCGTCGTGGACGACCTCTTTCGATACTTCCACACAGATTCGCTCTATAAATTCCTTTCGTAAGTATTTTATCATCAATTTCACGGCATCCCATGCACGGCATTCATTCTACTTTCGTGCATCTTCTGCCATACCCAAATTTCGCGATCATACTTAAGAGTTGGGACCAGAACACCATTGTCACCAGAACACAGATAAATTATAATTCTTTTATTATTGTCAATAATGAAGTCTAGTCTTTGTAAAGATAGAACCTCCTGCACTTGTTCTACTCTCCCATTTAAAAAATAATAAGATAGAATTTGCAAAACGACTCTATACACTTATTAATTCAAATTTATCTTCGTACTGATAAAGGTGTACAAACATTTATAATAATATTTCTATTGAAAAGAAATAACTAATCTTTAAAATAATTAACCCCTTCTACCGAATATTTGATTCTATTGGAACATTTAAGCTGCATTGCAATTTCCGGAGCATGATTTCAATTCAATCATACAACAAAGCACAATAAATTGTATATTCGCATTGTTAAAATCAACACATTACGATAGTCTTGTGTTGTGCAGCTTTGGTATACTCGTAGTTGTTATAACGTATTTTTGTTTGTATTTTTTTATTACTTTCTGTACTTCTACATATTATCAACAGCTTTTAATTTTACACTGTTGGTCATAATTAGAAATGAAGTTTTGGAATTAGGTTTTTTTCTGCCAATATACATTAAATTTATAACAAAAATCTCTAGACCTGCAAGTAATAACACCTTCTGCAGCAAAAAATTGTAAAACCCAATTGTTACTCAATAAACTAAAGTACCTGGGCGACCTAGCTTCGCTCGGTTACTATGTGTTATTCTGATATATAAGTTATATTACTGTAAAGTTTCATCTAAATCCGTGTAGTAATTTTTGTGTGAAAGAGCAACAAACATACATACTCACAAACTATTGCTTTTATAATATTAGTAAGAATAAAACAGATGTTTGTACTCTATCAGTGGGTATTTAAAGAATATTCTAAGAAAACACGTATTTAAGTACGTGTTAGCCTTTAGCTTATTTGTGGTTTCTTGTACAAGACTGTTATTTGTAGAATTATAATGTGTCTATTTTTATATTAACTTATGTTTGATCCGCAAAGTGAATTATGATATGTCTTTTGTCTTCGGGAATAACGAAGGTTTTCATAAATTACAATAGCTAGTTCCGAAAATAAAAATCAATCCTTAGTTTTTTTTTAATATCAAAGAACCAAATACTGTTATTCTAATTTAGTAGAAATGGTGATGAAGTCAAATAAAACTATACATTTAGAATATGATCTCGAATTTTTTAAGTTCATGTCGTTCAAAATAGGCCACAATATACACTTGGTCCGTACGACTAGTACTTGTAGTAGTAGTAGTTGATTTTCTTGTCAAATCATCACTTTTAATGTATTTTCTAGAAAAAATGTTTTACATTTACATATACGAGCATGGAATATTAAATTATATACTCAACGAAATGTCCTTGAGTATCCAATCTCCACATGCAGTGTTGTTCACAGAGTGTTCTAACTAACTTCGAAGCCAGTTTATGACAGCTACTATTTAAGTTCAATAAAGTTTAAGCTCTGTATTGATCAGCTACTGTGCTAGGTGTTTAAATATATACATATTCTAATATAATATATTTTAAATGAACTTGTTGCGGCCCTTTTTGAGTGTACACATTGAATTAATGGTAAATAATTGGTTTTGGGTTAATAGAAATTAGCCTATGTCAATTGTTTCACTGAATATACATCCTCTATTACTTACATATTCCAGCAATGATAATGTATTGAAGAATGTTGATGATGATCATGATGAATTATCACTGACATTTGTGAAAGTAACGTTTTGCGTCACAACCGCCTTAAATTCACACAATAAAATCTTCCGCACTATTATGGACATTACTTCATGCTCTATTATTAGTAAGGCTCATCAAAGTGCTTATTTTTATAGTATTACTTATTTTTGTTTGAACAATGAACAATTGACCTACAAGAGGTTGTAAAGTCGACGCAATATTTTTAAACCAGACCTCCCCTTCTGTTTTTTGTCAACATATGTGATAACTGGGGCTTTAGTGATTCAGTTCTCCGCATCCGCAGGTGTTAAATGTTGAGATGAAATAGTATGGCGGAGTATTCTAGGGCTAGCTATATTTAAGGAGCGGACTACTTGGATAGAAATACACACCTATCTGGACTCTATCCTAAACAAAACACGTAACAGTTTCTAAAACACGCTGCCTTTACACAAATTAAAAAAATGTGTGTATGTATGTAAAGTAAGAAGAAAAGTAGGAGGATTCAAAAAATGTTTTCCTTTTTATTGCTATAATATTAATAAAGCTTTATTCAAATCAAAATCTCCGTGAAGTTGATGATAATGTTACTGGTGCTGGCATCCACAGGAATCCAGCTTGGCCTTTGATGATTACTACTTCATATAACTTGTACAGCCACTAGCCCTTCCGGCAGTTTTACCGGCCCGGCAAATCTGCCGGTCCGGTGTAGTGGGAACCAGAGCTTATGAGCTTTACTTATTATAATGTTTATATTGACTATTTGCCCTACCTTAGTGGTGGTGTTAAATACTTCCAATTTCTTCTCCACTGATTTTATTTTTTTCTTTGTCAACAGATCCGTATCCACTGAACGCCAATTCCTGTCCGATTTTGTGACGGGTGCAGAGAGCACGGCAGGAGGCCGGCTAGCTCGCTGGCTGGCACCTATATCTCGTGTTGAACCATCTAAGTGTGAACTCAAGGGTCCGTCACAACCTGTGCGACCATCCAATAGGCTGACGCTTACTATACTTATACGTGACCAGTACGGTGAAGCTGTCTCCTCTCCAGCTATGAAAGTCGAGGTGAGTGGAATTGGTGATGTAACAAAATTTTAAAAAATAGCTTTCCTTAGTAAGAAAAAGAACCTTTGAATTAAGGACTACTATATACGCTTAAAGTGACGGAATCGAAAATCTATTATAGTCTGTCACCATTTAAAATATTATAAGTAAATCTTTAGTTTTGTTAAGGCCATTCGTATAACAAATATGTGTCTGTCTTGTATCTATGTGCGAGTACTTATAAATAGCTTTGTTGTTAGCTATATTTAATGTTTACCTTATATTATTTGTGCTGCTGGAATTCCGACCGAAATAAAATAAAAAAAAAGGGGGGCGCGCTCACTACGTAGCACTGATGCCGTCTCCCGGGCCTGCTTGTGCTAGGGTGACAGACGGCCTCAACTGTCACCCTCGGGCATGCGCTGATGGATGACAGAGATCATTATTTCCTGATTCCTGGCCCACAAGCCGTTCGCGGGCCTGGCTGACCGGAGGAGTTCTAGACCTCTTCCGGTCCCGCTCCGCCATCTCCTTGCAAACAAAACTTGCTCGCAGAAAGAGACGACGGAGTTTTAATAGACATCTGCAGTTCAGATGCAGAAATTATGACGGCGGCTAAGAGACCCAATGTTAAAGACAGCATTTTTCAAAGGAATTAAATTGCAGACGTCACTTTTCTAGTAAAAATAGCGCTGTTACGAATACATTATTTTTACCTACTAGATAAGTTACATTTAATACTTCTTAAGAATTACTTATCCATTACATGTCGTCCGGAGTACCGCCAACTACAGTAATGGGTCATTCTGCATAAGATTTGCTAACAAGTTATGGGACTTGCCTGAGTTGGACTTGTTTAAACAAGTCTAATTGTAGTGTACCTGGTGTGTGTCTTCTGAAATGAATCGGTTCTCTAACTTTTGTAATTGTAGGTAATATTCTTTATTGATATAAATTAAATGTACAATACAGTATAGGATTCTCTAACACCCGCGCTAGTAAAGACTTTGTGTTATTATTATTTTCTTTATTTACTGTTATTCAACAGTATATAAAGAAAATTATTTGCATTAAGAAAATTATGTGTAATTAATTATTTGCTATTAATGCCGTATAACCTTTTTTTTCTCTAAGAAACCTTCGTACCTAAATGTGAAAACGATAAATGGTTCATAGTAATTTCAATAGAAGTTAATAGGTCATAAAATACTGAATATAGACAGAAAGAAACTGAAAATAGAATATTCCGTGTTATTTATTAAATATATCTATAGAGGCGGCACTTTAATATCTGAATACCTTTGCTAAAGCGTCTGGTATTTTTATATAAATACTTCTGACAAAAGCCAATACTACGTTGCAGACGAACTAAAGTGTAGTTTAATTAACGAATTATTTAAAAAATCCACTAAAATACTCTAATTATACTTGACTGTGAACTTTGAAGCGGAACCTACTTTGCGGATACTCGGATGTGGTATACCGAGAGTTATATCCTCTGCCCGCATCACTTTTAAATTTCCAATTAATATCAACGAAATCCGGGCACATCAAAAACTAGTTGTTACAACGAGGTAACAGCAATACAGTGCATTACATTGCCTTTTTAGGGTTCCGTAGCCAAATGGCAAAAAACGGAACCCTTATAGATTCGTCAAGTCTGTCTGTCTGTCTGTCCGTCCGTATGTCACAGCCAATTATTTCCGAAACTATAAGAGCTATACTGTTGAAATTTTGTCAGTCGATGTATTCTGTGAACCGCATTAAGATTTTTACATAAAAATAGAAAAAAAACAATACATTTTGGGGGTCCCCATACTTGGAACTGAAACTCAAAATTTTTTTTTTCATCAAACCTATACGTGTGCGGTATCTATGGATAGGTGTTCAAAAATGATGTTGAGGTTTCTAACATAATTTTTTTCTAAACTGAATAGTTTGCGCGAGAGATACTTCCAAAGTGGAAAAATGTGTGTCCCCCCCCCCCCCTCTAACTTCTAAAATAAGAGAGTAAACAAAACTAAAAAAATATATATATGTTATACATTACCATGTAAACTACCAACGAAAATTGGTTTGAACGAGATCTAGTGAGTAGTTTTTTTTTAATACGTCATAAATCGTAACACGCAATTTACCTGTCATCCAATCAATACACTAGTATAAAAACATCGATGAAAGTTACAACGAACTACAAGAACTTTTAAATGATGTTACTTGCTGATACGGAACCCTTCATGGGCGAGTCCGACTCGCACTTGTCCGCTTTTATTTTATCAGGTAATTAGCCGATAATAGTTTTTCGTGATGCACGGATTTTATACTCGTAAACAAAGTGTGTTATCCCTCTAATGAAGCATACTTGAAATATTTTACGATATAAATATTTTGTCAGTTTGACTGAAAAAAAAAGAAACAGAACTTATGAAATAGGGGATGAGAAATACTTTAGCTATTAAAATATTTCATCTCAAGAATTTTTTATGTTGCCACTTGTGCACTATTGAATAATATGTATATTTAAAATTAAAGTATGAAATTTCACAAATTCTTCTTCACACTAATAGACTGGTCAACTTATTAATTAATATAATAAACGAATGTTAGATAAAAACTTATACACTGATCTTTATTTTAACGTTTAGCTAATTTTATTAACAGATTGACAGGCTATATTTATTACTTAGAATTTTTGTCTGAACGAATGCCTCAGTACTATAACTTAACCAACTATACCTATAAATCTTAAATGAGGCACATGTACTTAGGACTGTTCCGTAGGTCCCTAACACCTCAGCCTATTCTGACTATTCTAATTATAGGAAACATAACACTTGCAATATATTGGATGCATGCCAATCATTTAAATTGATATTTTTGATAATTTTTTGTATTAACTCAAAGCTTCACCGCGTGCAGAGATATTAGGTAAGGTCCTAAATATATCCAGTACAACTTGGCAAATAATTACCAGGGATAGTTAGGATGGAGAAGAATGGTTGGCTAATTTTAATCGAAAAAGAATCGACATGTGCTTAAGCCTATTCTATGTTTTCCGGAACTTTAAGTTTCTGACTTTAAGTTTCCGGAACTTTAAGTCAGAAAAAAACATTCAATTTAATTTCATATCCAGTTAGTGAGGCATAGGTGTGTGTCTACAAAGTTTATTTCAAGCGAGGTTAGCGTAATAGGGACGTCAGACTTGTATTGGTAAGGTTGTATGTAAGCTCAACATGGAGCACTAATGATGTGAATAATTATGTTGGTGTTTATTATGCAGATCATTAAAATACAAGTCTTAATATTCGGTACCGTTCACTTTAATTCAGACGTGTTGCTTATTTGCTGACTTAATTGCTCTAAAAGAACATACGCAGATATCATCAACATGCCTTCAACACTCCACTGCTGGACATAGTCCTGTCCTTAGAAAGGAGCTTTTGGCCTACTATGTAACGCTGGCCAGACGGGCTGGTATAAGGTTCGTTTCAAGTTTTCCTTCTCTTTGCATTGATGTTTTCTTGCGTAGTTTATCCCTTAGTCGCCTTTTACGACACCCGCTCGATGAATAGGGGTGGTGACATTCTGTATTAATCCGCCACACGGACAATACGTAGATATAATTTTCTTCATTTTCAGAGGTGATAATGCTTAATATGCATTCGTTAATAATCTTGGTTTTCATCGTCAACTGACACATTCCATTATTTGACCAAAAATCTAGTTGATCCTTAAGTAAGTTGTTATTCGAAATGTTACTCGAAAAAAACTTTCACAACAAATGAGTGGTTATCTAAAACATACGAGGAATCATTGCAAGAATTTTAAGAGAAATTAATGTTTCAATAAACAAATAATTCCGGAAATCAGTGTTGTTTATGTTGGCTGTAGCGCCTTAGTACGTATTCGTAGAGACGTATTGTGAAATATGTACTAAAAGTACAAGACAACCAACACCAATTTAATGCTTCTTAATATCTTTTCGGTAATTTCGGCAGCTTAGCAATGTATGAAGTCATTCTGTAGTGCATTAGCGACCCGGCCCTGCTTTGCACGAAAGACTTTGAAATTCTCGGATAATTATAATCTACGAGTATACTATATACTATAGTATGCACGTAGTATCTCTAATCGCTCCTATTGGATCACTCAATTTATTGCTAAAAATTACATTATAACCCCTTGTGTAGGTTAAATAATTCGAGGAGAAAGATAAGAGGATTTTAAAATAATACATTTTTCCTAACTCATATTCCGTCTGGATGGGCCAAAAAGTGTCTTTGGGTTTTTCTTAGGAAATTCCTAATAGCAGCCCGGAGTTTGGAAGTTTGGCGGTGATTCACGCCCGTGCATCATGAACATCTATGGCAATCGTTATTGGGAAGTCAGTGCCCTCAAATATACTGACAACTAGTTCATTCTTCAAATTTCAGTTCTCCCTTAGGGTTGCGGAGGTCCGATGCCAGTCGCTCCGTGGAAAAACTGAAATTCAGGCAAAACCGGTTGAACTAGTAGCCGACCCCAAATAAACTTGGGAATAAAGGCTCGGAAGATGATGATATTCCGTCTGGATGGATGTCAGAATTGTAAAAACTGTATAAATGCAGTATGCAATGACGTATCATTAAATGTTTTTAACGAAAAATATCTTTGAAATAAACAGTTTCTTAAAGGACTGCACCAAATGTGAGATGCTTAGAAACTAAAGATCTGAATTACTCTCCTTTTTAATGACTAACTGACCTGCTTGTCTGTTTGTGATTTTGACTAGAAGTGGGCGTTAAATAACGTAATAGGTTTCAGTAATGGCTTATGAGGCTGGTAACCGTACGCGTACTCTCGAAACACGTATTTAGCGCTTACGAGAAAAAGATGTTACGACCCACGTCTAATTCTGATTGCTACGCTAGTGTCTGTTAACACTCAGGACATATATATGAATGTGTGATGGACACTGCAATTGGTTATCTGTTTTAGTACCTTAGTAGCGACTCTAGGGTTGTTCTTATTCTGGCTGGCATAATAACGGTGAAATGATATTGTGTACCAACTAAAAGCACAGTAGACCAGGAGATGGACGATCAGACCACTATTTTTTCTGATCATCCCATAGATGTTATTAAGTACGAATCTATAGAGCGATTCTTTAATGCCTTTTCTGTCTTCTCTGCTATGGAGTACAATGGTCAAAAGTAAAAGTAATGAACGTTATGAAAGATTCCCATTGTCAAAATTGAAAATTTTCTTTAAAGTCAAACATTCCGAAAGACTGTTTTATAATATATCTACGCTCCGACAAATAAAACATTACTTTCTTTTAAAAATAAAACAAATCTAACATCGGTGCTTCCATTAGTTCAGAGTGCAACGGAAGGGTCCGTTTCCAATCAAGTTGAAACATTTCAAAGACATATCTTTTTATAGAACTGCCGTTTACTGCCTCTCACTGCCAAAGGTAATAGTTTTGAAAACTTTTTGGTTAGCATACTTAGTTGGTTAACACGGGAAAAATGTAAAACGGGGAGTTTACTATATAATAAGTTCCTCTCATTATATGCATTGGCCATTAAACTTAAAAAATCAAAAATAATGTTTTGTGTATTTTCATAGGTACAAGACGCATCGTTCAAATATTTAGTGTGTAAAATATTTCCGACGAAAAACTCTAGATGGAAAAATGTGTAAAGTATAGCGCGGATGCCATAGCTAGAATACTTATACGAGAAGGCTATGCACGTAGCAGCAGGAATTAACTTAAACCATTTTAATATTGGATAAACTGCAGACATTCTTTATAATATATAATACTGTTGTAGACTAATTTAGATACGGGGGGGTGTGTTTATCAAAACTTATGGTATAATTAGAGAAGAGAAAGCAAGAGAATTAAACCTAAAAAGGAAAATCTGATTGTTTCACCCAATATCGGTGAATAAACTGTTCTTTTTTTATTTCTGAAAGTATTATATAAAACTAACGCGCTATATGTGTAGGTGATGTAATGTAGATATTCTTTTTATTTATCAGGTGGTAGTACAGCGAATGGAATGTGGCATTAGGCAGAGCAGAACATCACAGGGTGATGGTCTCCACAATGACATACCAGACGTACCATACCACGCTACTGTGAGGGACACCATGTGTTTCCATGCCATCACCATGATGAAGGTAATCAACATACTTACTGTAATTCTATCTATTTTCAAAATAGTTATAATTATACATTACCTATAGTTATTATAATAAGACCAAATCCGTTTCCGTTCCATGAGTATTCCCCCGCAGTATAAGGAGAAAGGGGTACGGTTTCCGGTTTTTCATTGGAGAGCAACAACAGGTTGTCTGTGTTGCAGTCGATACTCGGGTATTTACTACGCTTAACATGGTACACATGCCAAACATTCGTTAAACTACAGTAGATTTATTGATTGAAATTATTTAATAATTTGCAGTATTAATGTAGAAAATAAAAACCAAATTTTATTAATGTCAGGCGTACCAGAACTACTCGTTCGAAGAACTGCGACTGGCGAGCGAATCTTGGGGAGATGGTGGTGCTGTCGGCGGAACATTTGCTCACAACGGTCGCATTCCCGCTGAGCGTCTGATTGTGCATTCACAGCTGGATGGCTCGTACACTGCCACGTGGACTCCTCGTGTGGCTGGCTCCTATATTTGTCATTGCACTCTTGATGATCAGCCCATTTTACAAGTAAGGAACTTAACTCAAATTTATAGTGTACATACTGCCTTCCAACGTCTCTTTGTAAATGTCAAAGGCTAAATAAAAAACCGAGAAATTAATACTGGGTTATCCGACATATACATACATACGGAGCCGTAGACAAAACATAGTTTAAAAAAGGTACACTAAAGTCAAGTTAACGTATTTTTGTAGTCATTTTTTCATTTGCAGATTAGGTATTTAATTTGCTGAATTTAATCCAATATTAACGTTTTGTAGGAACTGTCAGTAGAAGTGGCAGAGAATGTTCTGGACGGTTCTTCTGACCAAGATCTAGGGATTCAGACGGCAGAGGCCCGACCTTCTACGCCACCCACCAAATGGCGGCGTTTTAGAGCTCTCTATAGTGCGGGACTGAGGATCAGGGCTAGTCCTAGTCTGCAGGCCGAGGAACTGGGACTAGTTCCTCCTGGAGCCGATGTCGATTTTGTAGAAGAAGTAAGTATGTTGTTCACAAAGGTTTAAGGCATCAATAGAATGATATTCATAAAAAAAACGTTATGTAGACATTATGAATTACAGATTACTAAGTGTGTGTTATTATGACATCACATTTATGTTGTAAAAATTTGTTATTTGAGGTAACGTAGGGAGAAACAATATCTCTATTGCTTAAAAAAAGATCTGATGCTCCCCAACCTTCGATAGAAGTAGAAATAACGGGAGAATTGCCGATAAATATTGTTTGGTTTGTTACTTATATTTATTTAACATGTATAGTTAGATAGATATAGATCGGACAGATTGGTCTCTTATCTCCCGCCGTTTATAAACCAAAACCATACACAGTAACACAGTAAGATTAACACAATCACAAATTTGTACGCTGTTTCAACAGATTTTCCATAATATTCTATATTATAGGTAGTGAACAAGGATGGCACTTGGATTCGCTTGGGAGAGGAGTCGTTGCGCGAATTTACCGACTGCGCAGTACTTGCGTGGTGTTTGCAACATCACCGACATCTTGATCGCGCCCTTCTTATTCCCGTAGAAAATATAACCATAGCACAGGTAGGTCATAACATGTCTTTACAACATTTTTTTTATTACATTTAATACTTTACTATCCGGGCCGAAGTTAGTCTAATAAAAAGTAACCCAAGGTACTTCATATAACGTCAGCTCTCTGTCAGTGAAAGACCTACCTAAGTCGGCCCAACCGGTTGTATCATTAGCCGAAACAGACAGACGGACAGACAGGCAAAAATTATAAAAAATGTTTTTTTTTGTAGGAGGTCAAAGATCAAATTTGAACCGTTCGAAATGTATTTATTTACTTTTAAAATCGCGTGCAATGAGAGAGGCCTGTCTGTCTGTCTGTAGCAGCGGATTGCAATAGATTGATGACAATGAAAGCAAGACATGTCTCATTTTGCAGTAGGAACATGAATGTATAGATAAATATAGACTCCATGTATAGAAACCATGCATGACAGGTCAAAATTGACATCTTATACACAACGCCATCAAGTCCGAAACTAAGCAGAGCTTGTAGAATACTAGACAACTGATATAAGTAAATAAATATTTCTTTTTTGTGTATATACATACATATTATATATAGAAAACACCCAAACTCCGAAACAAATATTTGCGGATCACAAAAACATTTAGTGTGACGCGGGTATCGAAGCGCAGACCTCAAGCACAGCAGTCGCATACGCTACCACTGCGCCGCTGAGGCCGTCATTAATAATATAAAATATACTATGTACAGGACCGTTATAACTTCTTTATATATATATAATTCTTGTGTGAGTGTGTATGTCACTGAACTTCTCTCAAACGACTGGACCGATTTTGATGAAATTTTTTGTGTGTGTTCAAGGGGATCTGGGAATGGTTTAGATTCACAATTGGACCCTGTAGGTGGCGCTGCGATCAAGTTCTGGAATTTTAAAGTTGGGCGGTACGAGGTTCGCTGGGTCCACTAGTAACTATATAAACTCTTTTGCAAAAAAAAAACGGGCACTTAAGCAAAGAACTATTTTATAGTTACTATTTGTTTGTTTGACAATTTTAGGTATTGTTATCCTCAGAATTTTATAAATTAATTAGGAAGGAATAGTTTTCATCAGTTTTATCATAACATTTTGATTAAATTATTGAGAAATAATGTTTAAGCTCAAAACACTATTATTGTACCTGCTCGCTAAATAAAAATGAAACGCGTCAATTTCTTTGTTTTTATTGAATACATTAAAAGCAGATAAAAGTTTAGTATTGAGTGTGACCCCCTCTTGCTGAAATCACGGCTTGCATTTGTCTGGGCATGCTAGCGAGTATATCTTTTATGGTTTCCTGGGGAATACGTTCCCACTCCGCGGTAATCACATTCTTTAACTCTCTGATGGTCTGCGGAGCCGGCTGCACTGATCTCACTCGTCGCTTCAGAACGTCCCAGACATGCTCTATGGGATTGAGGTTCGGACTTCTAGCTGGCCAGTCCAAACGACGAATTCCGACTTCTAGCATATACGCTTCCACATCGCCAGTCCGGTGGGCGCGAGCGTTGTCGTAAATAAAAATTGAGTTTTCGTCAAGAGCGGTTAAAGCGGGTTGTGCATAAGGAATTAGAACTTCTGTTATGTATCGGTGTCCAGTCAGTGTACCGTTTTCAATGAAGACTAACTCCGTACGATCCATAGAATTTATTCCTGCCCAAAACAATAGAGCCCCCTTCATAAGGTGGGATTTCTTCAAAACATGCCTCTGCAAAGCGTTCTCCTCGTCTACGTAGCACTCGCCGAAGTCGGTCTTCACCATGCAGAGATATCCTGGCTTCATCGGAGAACAATACCCTACCCCAGTCTTCATGAGTCCATGACACACAATTTCGAGCGAAGCTAAGCCTGGCAACTCGATGTCCACGGAGTAATTTAGGGCCGCGTGCCGGGCGATGACTGTGTATATTAGCAGCGAGAAGCCTCCTCCTGACCGTCTATAGACTAATTTGCACATTTCTTACTTCTTCGAGTCTGTTCTTGAGATGCACTTATGAAGATTTGCTATTTCTCAATGCTTGATTGACTAGAAAACGATCATCCTGTGGTTCGGTACATGTCTTTCTGCCAGAGCCAGGTCTTCTTTTGACGGAACCGGTCTCTTGATAGCGCTGCCAGGTCCTTTGAACTGTCGACCGACTCACATTTAGCCTCTGAGCCCCGAAGCATTGGCTGTAACCTTCTTCAAGCAGCGCAATAATTTTGCTCGCTTTTATGTCTTTATCTTCCATTTTCGAGACTGCTAAACAGCAATAACAATACTTTTAAATGTCAAGGACATCAGATAATTTAATAAAAATTGACAAAAAGTTAATTAGAGTCGATATTAACTATAGGGAATTCGCGCCACAAAATGTAGTTGAAAGTTGTTTTCTTTGAAAACCAGGCTCAGTCTCTTATAAACATTATGGCACTTTTATAACTGGCCAGTAACATGTTCATTAAAACCTTTGAACATGTTGATTAAAACCTTTTTGGTATTTTTTTTTTTCAGCCAGGAAGAAAATCGAAACCGCCCGTTTTTTTCGCAAATGAGTGTATGTAGACTTTTCTACGCAGTTTTTTTGCTATATTACCATAAAGTTAAAAATTATTATAAATAGGTTAAATGGTGATGATGATATCGATATATTTTGTATAAAATGTACATAAAAAAAACTATATAAATGTTTGTAGCCAAGTGGCGTTAGAAACAATCACCAAGGGCGTCGGCGCGGTCGGTACTTATATCGGTGACCGTTTGTTGTTGTGATATATATGTGCATGTAGCAGTCGGTCCCGGTTGTTGCCATAATATAATAGTCGTGAAGTGTCGTTGGAGGCCTTTGGGCGACTTCAAGAATACATAGCTACAACGTGTCTTGCCGTTCTCCAATCCGCACTCGACCAGTGTGGGAACGAATGGCCTTAATCCTCTCCTGAGAGGATATCTGAACCCAGCAGTGGGATATGGGTTGTTCATGAAATAAATATATTGTATTATATTATAATGTGTAAACTGTACCAAACCTAGATTCATCCTTCCTGAAACTTATTAAGTGAAATTTGAATTCAGTCCGGCACGAGCAACTGGAGTGGATATGGTGATGGACTTGGAGAAATGCAGCCCTGGTCTCAAGAAGATGACGACGACGTACTAACTGGTTAGACTTAATATTAATTTTACATTTATCTATCTTATATATTTACAATTATCAATTATTGTAAGTATATTTGTTTATATATAAAATGTTAAAGTTTCTCCTGCTAATAAATTGTTCGCACTCGGCCAGGGTGAGAATTTATGGCCTTAACCCTCTCCTAAGAGGAGACCCGAGCCTAGCAGTGGGACATTCATCATCATCAACAGCCTTTAACAGTCCACTGCTGGACATAGGCCTCTCCTTAGAAAGGAGGAGGAGGACATTATTGGTTGTTAATAATGAAATTATATGATCTCAGAAATCGCTCTAACGATTTCGCTAAAATTTGGTATTTGGGGGTTTTCGGGGTGAACAATTCTATTTAAATTAGTTTTATGTTTGGGAAAACGCAAGTTTTTATACGTTTTTCGTTTCATAACTCTTGTCATTGTTTACGACATCTATACTACTCTTTCAGTAATTGGTTAGTTGGATAATACTTAGTACTCCAATACAGCAATTCTTTTAAGGTAGTATAGCATATCATAGAAAAATAAACATAGTCTGTATTTAAACTAGTATTAAATTAGAAATCAGTAAAATATTATATTAAAATATTTAAGTACCTACCTTTAAGAGTGATTTTGTAACATAGCCTGTTCCCATACTGCCTTCTAGCACTAGATTAATCTTAAGAGTTGACAAAAGCCATTGACTTCGTCTGCCTCTCTTTTAAGTCATGCTCGGCTGATATTGGTCTGAGTGTGATGATAACGTTTCGGAGTTCATCTTTAGTAACAGCATGACACAAGTTTTTGTTTGTTACAGAAATAACATGTATTGACGATAGAAGACTTCAATTTCCTGCTGACGACTTTTTCAGCGAGGTGAGTGATTATGAACGTATTTGAAATTGTTTTAAAAGATTCTAAGTATAAACTTAACAATGAATTTTAGTTTGGCGATTGAGTTATTACATATTTAAATATAATTAAATGAAAATGTTTGTACTTAGTAGGTTTTCAAGGTAGTAAAGGCACGCTGATATGTCGTGATAGCTGATAAGGTGGTAACCCTTAATAGTACCACCCTTACATAGAATAACAACCTTAAATCTCAAGGAGCATCTCAATAGACCGCTATAGTGTGGGTTACCATACTGTCAGCATGGTGGGCGTTCACAATGACAATGGTGGATTCTACTCATGTTTTCTATCACTCAAAGCAGTGTCACTTTGGCAGACTTAAATATAAAAAAAAAAAAACAGTACTGACGCCAATGTCAAGAAAGCGAATAGATTTTTAACCTCAACAACAACGTTGCTTGTGGTAAATGCTTCCAGACTACTCCTTTTTTTTTAATGTCATTGTATCTATGCATTTTAAATACGACCTTAGAAATAAACAATACTATACAGCAACATTAATGACAAAAATAGTCGTATATAGTATAAAGTCAGATGGTTGGAAGACCGTTACGAGACTATTAAATAACGGAATGAATCAGTCGATAAAATTAAAGTGACAAAAATCCAACCTTGCCCTTCACTAAATAGTACCATAGATTTAATTGTTCTTCTTTTTAAAGTATTGAATGTTTCCAGGCTGATGTCGCGCCGCTGTTGTATGGAGCTATAGAGCCAAGTAAACGTGGTAGAGCTATTCGCAGCGAGTCTCTGAGCGCGGCATCATCGCCTCGGTAAGTTCTACTTCTTCTTTATTCTGATGTATATATCTAGTAGTAGTAGTAGTAGTAGTAGTAGGTATCTTAGAATCTTTTTACTATAGAGATATACAATATTATAAACAATATATTCGTAGATGCGAAATTATGAAATGGTGAATATGCACATACATATTTCCCTACCGCTCTTGAAGTGACATCGAGCAAGTGAAGTGATTCTATATCTAGTACCACTAAACTTGTTCATGAGATCCTAGACGAATTGGTTACTATATTCCGTTTTGTGTTTATTTCATTCTCAAATAAATGAAATAATTAAATTATATTTTATGAAGGCGTCTCCAACGTCGTAGCAACGGCAATAGCGACGAGTGGTGGTCCCCGGTCAGGCATCGGTCCAGTGAAAACGTACGAGATGTCAAGACTATACTGGAGGTAAATATACATAACTTTTAGTTTCACTTTTGTTTCATGTGGTTTTTTTTCAGTCTACCAAAGTAACTCTACTCTGCCTGATGGAAAGCATGACACAATCCAGGAGTAGAGGTCACTATTCTCATTGTGAATGCATTTTTTTTTTTAATAAGTTACACACAACGTCATCTAGTCCCAAACTGTGCAGAGCTTGTATTATGGGTACTAGACAACTGATATAAATACATAAACATATTTTTTTTCGTAAATACATAGTACATATTATCCATAGAAAAATACCTAGACTCCGAAACAAATATTTTTGGATCACACAAATACTTGGTCTGACCCGGGAATCACACCCGAGACCTCTTGATCAGCAGCCGCATACGCTAACCATTAGACCAACAAGGCAACAACAACAACAAAATATAGCAGTTTGGTGACACACACGATTGCGGCTTAGGGCCACCGCAGACTAGCTACTTTTAGCATCGGCGATCGGCGATTTGGCGACTGCATCGCGTTTTAGCGACTTCCTGCGTTCGATCGCGGTATCGGAAACGCGCGTTTTAGCGACTGCTCAGATGCCAAATCGATGCTACCGGCATCCGAATGTGTGCGGAGAGTAGCTTTTAGTTGCTGTGTCGCGCTTCTAAAAATCGACTCATTCTCCGCGTTTGGCGTTTTTAAGTATGCGGTGTAGAGCGTTCGGTCGCCGTATTTAGCTTCTAAAAAGCGACTAGTTGCCGATCGCCGATGCTAAAAGTAGCTAGTCTGCGGTGGCCCTTAGTGATTGGGCCTCCGGTCTTACACTCACCAACGAAAGAACAACGAATGCTGTCATTGGTTGGTCTTCTGTGTGAGGGTATTACTGCCTCGGTCGATCCAACCCATTCGTGCTGAAATCATTGTGGCTCTATTATTTTTAATTTATATATATATGTATTTTTAATAGTAAATATTAGGGTTAAGCTTAGGGCGATGAATGGGAAATAACTTTTCACGCACAATGGTCCAATAACTAGGACTAAGTGCGGAAACCGCCCAGAAAAACCAAACCAAACCAAGGGCGATTTGACTTTAGCTTTACTCAAAAAAATAACATCTTTTGGACATTTGACACACAACGTCATATAGTGCCAAACTAAGCAGCGCTTGTGCTAGCGATACTAGCCAACTTATATAAATATGTATGTACTTTTTTTGGTAAATACATAAACCCAGTATTTATAGATTATACAAATATTTAATCCCACCTGGGAGGAATTGAACTTGCACATCAGTCGCATGTGTTGTATGTATGTTTTAGACATGAGCAGAAGAATCAAGACAGTAGAAATAATTGTAGTTTTTATACGTATAAAGAAAAACATTGATTACGTGTGTTGTGTAAAGAAAATCTGAGTAAATGATCTCAGTTCGCTAAAGGCATGTTTACTTGTTAGTAATTGGAGTGACACAGTTCTTCGTGTAGGTACATTCATTTTAAAACACCTTATAATTGTTTGATTCTTCGTAATATTACTGGTGTAAACCGCAAAAACAATCCTAAGTAGTTTTATCGAACAAGAATACATTCGTGGACTTCATACATAAAGTACTTTGTGTGATCCACTAATTGTTGTCCTGAGTCATGAGTGTGCTTTGTGTCCGTTTTTGTATAAATGTATAGTGTTGTCCCCTGCAACACAGGATATGCAGTTGTGTCCAGGTGGGTCAGTACATGAAGTACCTTGGCCTCGTCCTGGACAGTCGGTGGAGCTTCGAAGAGCATTTCGGGCGATTAGTCCCCCGAGTTCGAGGGGTAGCAGGGGCATTACATCGTCTGCTGCCCAATCTCGGGGGACCAAGGGAGGAGGTTCGGTGCCTCTACATGGGCGTCGTGCGGTCCATGGTCCTCTATGGGGCACCCGTCTGGTCTGAGGACCTGGCGGGTTCCTCCCGCTGCAAGGCTCAACTTAGGAGTCTGCAGCGGCTGATGGCCATACGGATCGTACGGGGCTACCGCACCATCTCGCATGAGGCAGCGACGGTCTTGGCGCGATCTCCACCCTTCAACATCCTGGCCGACATGTATACGATGGTCTACGACCAAATTCGTTCTGTCGGTCGGAATGGCGAGGGGACAGCGCCGGATCATGAGCCCGAAATGCTACGGCGGAACGGACATGCTCAAGTTCTGCGGGATTGGCAGGCACGGCTTGAAGTCCAGGGCTGTGCTAGCCAGCGCGCTGTCGGAGCCGTTCTGCCTAACTTCGAAGCGTGGGTAGAGAGGACCGGCTGTGTCACCTACCGATTAACTCAGATACTCACCGGGCACGGTTGCTTCGGTGAGTATCTGAATCGAATAGGACGGGAGGCTACAGCACAATGCCATCATTGCGGGTCTGACCGGGACTCCGCCCAGCACACGCTGGAGGACTGCCCTGCTTGGGAATCCGAGCGTCGAGTCCTGGTCGGACAGATCGGACGAAACCTGTCACCGCCAGCATTGATCGCGGCAATGCTGGCGAGTGGCGAGGGATGGGAAGCCGCGGTCTCCTTCTGTGAGAATGTTATGCTCCAGAAGGAGTCCGCAGAGCGAGATCGGGAAAGGGCCGATCCCGCTCGAAGGAGGCGGCGAAGGGGACGCGGCAGAGGTCGCTAGTTCCCCAATCGTCGCCTAATGGTCGCTGCGGTCACACCCTGGGGAGGTGTGACCGCTGCAAACGACCCGAGACAGGTGACACCCCCGGTGCGGCCGGGGGGTGTCGTTTAAGGTGGGTCGATGTTCCGCCTCGTACTGCACAGAGCGGTGAGAGGCGCAACAGCGCCCTGCCCTGGAGGTGAGTCCAGTCACCCCGGGATGTACCCCATTTGTGGGGTATGGCAGGGGGGACACCAGATGCCGCTGTTGCGATCCTGGTGTTCCTCTGAGCTGCCGAGGTAGGCCGCCGCGGGGTTTAGTGGGTAGACCGGTTGCCCGGGAGTCCCACACACACCCTTCCTTGTCCCCCCCAAGAAGGGTATGGTGCGAAAAGCATTCCCCGCGTAAAAAACAAAAAAAAAAGGATATGCAGTTGTAGAAATAAGCTTTTAATAATTATGTTTAGATTTTTCAAATATCTAAACATAACACGTACATATTAAACTTATTACTTATATTACTATTGGTCCAAGTTTACAGTGTACTTTATATTGCCGTGTTGGGTTCTCAGGTTTGATTCTTGGCTCGCTTCAAATGTTTGTATGATTCCAAATATTATATATAACATTATGAAGTTATATATTATAAAAATATAATTTACACTAACTTTGCCCGGCTGTATACTAACCGTATAAACCATAGATAGAAAATACTCTACTAATAAAAGTATCCTTAGTTACTCATTATATCATCAGCTATATGTTAGTGAAAGTACGGACAAAATCACAGATTTTAATTTACTCTATGGCTTGTATACTATTTCCAGAATTATCCGTTATCCATGTGCCTTAACGAAAATATAAAAACGCAAACCAAGTTAGTTCGGCGGTTCTCGAGTTTTACGCTTAGCAACAAATTAAGCTACTGACTTTTATTTCTATAGAGAAACTAGCTGTCCCGGCAGACGTCGTCCTGCCCTTAAAAGATTCCCATAAAAAAGTCATCCCCTATTTTCTAAAAAAAGATTTTCCGGCTTTTCTGTTAAAATTTTCCTGAATTTTCTTTGCTATAAACCTCACGGAGCCCGAGACCTTTCCAACGAATGCAAAACCTTGGAAATCAGTTCGTGCGTTCTGGAGTTATAGCGTCAAGAAGGAAAATCCGACTTATTTTTATATTGTAGATTACTCAACATCGATACTGTGAATCAGCAGTTTAAAAAGTCAAAGGTAACATATTCTGTTTCTTAACTTCAGCAGTGGTATTCGAACAATTTAAACTCAGTTACACAAAGTATTTCTCACAATCATGCATGGAGCTCGTTAATATTGTTGCGTGATCTTTATTTCTATGATGAATTTTCTCTAATGTGATATGTAGGTATATGTATACGATTTTTTTTAAATACATGATTTACAACGATTTATTACCTATCTGTTTCGTACTGTAATAGATAATTATTGGGATATAAAAAATGGAAAAATACATTACAAGAAAATTGAAGAAAAAAATATTGCAATTTCATATATAAGTGGCTGGTTGGTAAAACTTCTAATTGATATCAGTTTCTCCTTAATAATAATTTAATTAATAAATAAAAAAAAATCACCACCCCTATTCATTCCATAGGTGTCGTAAGAGGTGACTAAAGGAACAAAATAAGCAGCTAACATCACTGCCAAGAGAAGGAAAACTTGAAACCAACCCTATACCAATCAGTCTGGCCAGCGTGGTATAATAGGCCAAAACCTCCTTTCAAAGGAGAGGCCTATGTCCAACAGTGGACTGTTAAAGGCTGTTGATGATGATAATGAATGTTTGTTTACTGATGTCCTCACCTAAATATTAGTAGTCTTAAGTTTTAACCCAATATTAAAGGGACAGTTGAATCAAAAAAGTCAGTAAATTTTTGAAATTAAGACTACTATAGTCAACTAATAAAACATGCTTTTGTTTTAGACTGAAATCGAAACTGAACCGAACAGCGCGGTTCCTGTTCCACGTAGCAGCAGACTTGCCCAAACCGGTACCCAGACTTCGCCAGACAGACCTAGTGAAGAAGGCTCAGCGATGGAACTATGTTTTGGATCTAAGGTAAATACCAAAACTATATTGGAAATTTGTAAAGGAAACAATCTATCCCTTGAAATAAAAAAAAACCTCGACTTACTTGTATTAGATCGAACAGACTACTTGCCGCTTTCCTTTCGTTTATGGTTTTTTCTTCTTTCCAAATAAAAAAGGTAGTTCGAATGAAGTTCAAATGTTTTCCTGTTATTTTTAAAGTAATAATTGTTTTTCATGTTTTCAATTTATTCGTAATGGTTCTAGTTACAAATTTTTGCTATTCCTAGCCTCGTAACAATTTGGTTCCTGATCCATATACTCGTGTTACAATGTTCATTCCTTAGCCTATTTATACTTCTAATTTGCTCCACTTCGGAATTTGTAAACATGGATGTTGTTTATCCTTGTGGCTTTAAATATAATTTGTGGGAATTATAAATGTGTACTATTAAATTAGAGTTTGTATATGGTCATTATGATTAATTTTTTAACTAGAAAACTAGTATGTTTACATTTTTTTTTCTTTTGAAAAGATAATTTCCGCGTTAGGAATGTACAATCTGTATCGCGGGGGTCTTAAAAATTTACATGATCGTGCACTAAGAACACACAGACTCAGAACTACAATTTGTGGGTCACACAAAGTGTTGTCTTATATGGGATTGCGGTCGCCTTAAACCAGTAGGCCAACCGTGCCATCAATATGTCATCATCAACAGCCTTTAACAGTCCACTGCTGGAACATAGGCCTCTCCTTAGTTTTGTCCTTAGTTTTGTCCTACTATACCACGCTGGCCAGACGGGTTGGTTTCAAGTTTTCCTTCTCTTTGCACCGATGTTGTCTTGCGTAGTTTATCCCTTAGTCGGCTTTACGACACCCGCAGGATGAATAGGGGTGGTGACACTCTGTATTCTTAATCCATCACTACACACAATATGTGTTGTCACATAATCAAAAGAATGCTGATGGTTATTATGGTATATTGTATCAGGAGGGTATGAGTTCCCGAGGCTCAAGTCGAGTTCGTCCGTTGAGGCGGGTGAGCTCTCCGCCGCCGCCGCTGCCCGCGCGCTCCTCGCCCGCCCCGCCGCCCCCGCCCGCGCCCCGCAAGCAAGCCCTCAGCCCCTCCCAAGCTGAGTGTCTACGAGCGATATTTGCCGCACTACTTTGGCACGAAGGTCACTACATCATTATATTAAGCACATTACGTGATGTCATGACTCACTTATAACCAAATTATACTCGACGTAAACGTACAAGTGAGCTATTTACCACAACTGAGGGTACACTACTACAAAGCAAATTACGGTTTACTTCACAGTGCAATAAACTAACAAAGAAGTTACATGATGTATAATTTTGGGATGCGTTATTATAATACTATTAAAATTTATTACCAAACATTTTAATAGAAAGTCAAGGAAATTATTATTTCCGGTGATATACTCATAGTGTAACACAATTTGTATAAAAAACGTACATTCATATATACAATTACCGGCAAACAATTATTAATCAGGGACAAATTTTCAAGAAACTGTTATTTCAAGTAGAAGGAACCGATAGCTATGAACGCAATTCAGTATAAGTTAGAAATCTAATATGAGATAACCCCATTACCAAACTAGGAAACCTCTGTTTTAGTTTAATAGTAGTACATGTGTTCAAGGTGAGGAAGCCTTTAAAATAAAGGAAACTCTTCATCGCATCTTCGTCTTGCTGTTACACTTCTGATTTTTCAGACAAATATCAAATATTACATGGTCAAAATGATGTCTACTCCTGCTATGCCCCAGCTCCTTTCTCTATGTTGTAATTTATGTTTGTATGTAGGTATTGTCCATGATGCTATCGCTTGTGCGACATTCCTCAAGTTCCATCCGAAACTACCGAAGCACGGCACGCGCGTGGTGACCAGACCTCCGCACGACGCTTCCCTCAGGCACGAGAGACATTCCGTTGAAGTCTCTAATGCTGGTAAGTTTTGCTATTAATTTAGACCTGACATATTCCAGATTTGTAGTCAAATTCACTGTTGAATACTTCGCCTTTAAGGAATTTGACAGAAAATGTTGAAGTTTAAACGAGACAAAGACAATTAGTTTGAGATTTTAGGACATTCACAAATAAGTTTATACAAAATGAATTGAACAACATATCAACTAATTACAAGTAAACCTTATGTTAAATGTAAATTTGTCAATTTCTGTATTAATTATTGTGACTATGAATATAAAATATACCAATATTTCAATATCGCAGGTCATTATCTACGCATACACCCTTCGACTTTGGAAACTTTGACGCGCTCAGGAGTCGAAGCGTCGACAAGTCGCATGCGTAAAACAAATGTCGGAATGCCAATACGAGAAGAAGAAGCCCACTGTAGTGATGCAGGTAAGAACTTTCCCCTCAAATCTGAACCTTAAAGCTATTGATATAAAGGTATGAGTAAGCTGCTACAATTATAAGAGACGGTAAATTCACTTGAGTGTTGAATAAGAAATCTCGTTTGTTTAAATATACTTCATAGACTCCGTCAAAGTGATTGCGCGATTAAATGATTACAGTAACCCAAAACATAATGTTACTATGGGTCATCTATTCATGTTCTTAAACTGCCTATGCAAACCTTTTTTTAGCAGCAATACCAATTTAGCAGTAGATAAGAGAATATATAAGTACCAACTAATGATACTCGCGTATAAACTAGCCACGAGCGTGACCTGCTCAGGTCAATTATATTGTAGGGAGCCATTGAGTCCGACAATCGCAACCATTAACACATTTACGCGCGCGTCACATATTTAGTACTTACAGACTACAAAGAAAAAAAAAATCCCAGTAAGTTATAACAAAGTGTTCCCGTTCTTAAAATCATACAAATTAATTAATATTATAATAGAAAATAGTCAATCTTGCATTTATTTATAAAACTATTTTGCAGATCTGGTTAACGTTTAGACCAGCACTAGCTTTTGAATTAGCTTTTTTATTCAAATATATATAAATAAATCCATTTTACACGGTACTCTGTTCCTCCCCGATTTCAAATAACCTTGAAACAGTGAGATGTGTTCCTTGAAAATTCACATTGCATTCTGATTGTAGTACTGACAAGTGCTTCTCGGTGCAAGACGTTAGACTTTGTAATAACCTACCTGGGACAAACCTTCAAGAAAAATGACACTGATTATGAAGCTTGACCATGTACAGGTTATACAATTTTTTTCTGACAGAACTTACTCAATATTGTTCACTAGTTCTTAGAATAAAAGTTTATGATTGTTGAAAAAATAATATGGTGACAAATAAATTTTACAGATTAAACAATACTGAATGATATGATTCGTTACAGGTCCGTCCTTATCCGTAGTAAACGTACTGCCACCATCGCTACGAGCTTTGGTAGCGCTTTGGGACGCTTTGTATGAAGCGGAGCAACTTTCTGCGGCTACCGATAAGTGAGTATATTATATTTGATTCTACACTTCTTATTCCCCTACACACTGCAAATATTAACATTAATTTAAAAAAAAAAAAACGACTTCAAAGAAAAACTATTCCGAGTATTCAAATCGCGACAGGTGTGCTTATGATATTTGAGTAGTTCCCTCGATTTCTCTAGGGTCTTATAATCAGATCCTGGTTTTCTTATCATTGGACCACATGGCAGGCACCAGCTTTCAAATAAAAATTAAAATCGGTTCACGGAATCGAAAGTTCTGGGGTAACAAACATAAAAAAAAATACAATCGAATTGCGAACCTCCTCTATTTTTGAAGTCGGTGAAAAAGGCATAATGGGCCAGACTACTATTAGTGTAAATTACTATTTAATGTTCAAAATCAATAAAAACCATTAAATTAGTATTGGAGAACAATATGCAATCATTTTATAAACAATACTCGTACATGTTATTACAGAAAGAAAGAAAGCACAGAAAACAATGACAATGAAGATTTGAAGCCAAACAGTGGCATCCGAAAGAAGAGAGATTGGAAGCTCAAACCGGGCAGAACGCCGTATACAGGTAACTTATTATCATTTTTGTTAGCGATAATTTAATTTATGTTCGGTAAATGTAAGTATTATACGTACTTGGTACTGAAGTACCATCATCCTCGCGTACCCGATCTTCTTTTTCCTCCACTTCGTATTGTCTTCGACGTCGCCTTGTAAGAACATTTATGACGTCAAACCAACACTTCTTGAGTCTCCCCTCTAGTCTTAATGTCGGGTCTCAGACGACGTAGTGATTTAACATCAATAATTTTAATCACTTTCTATTTTACTAAATGTTGTGTTAACAATACCCTATAAGTAAACACTTTGTGTGATCATTAAATTGTTGTTCTGAGACTGAAAAAAAATCATGATAGTAGTCCATATATTGAACTTTTAAGGAAAACTATAGCGGTTTAAATAACTTATTTATTTCAGGTGTTATAGGGGTCTAACTTGTAAAATGCTCTTACTTGGAAAACTTCATATTAAAATAAAGAATATTATTTCATAAACATAACAATTATCTATTGGACACGTTTAAATCTACTTTACCATTCACAATGAATGACTAAGGAACTCTATTTTATGCATGGCCTGACTCGCACTTGGCCAATTTTTTGTGGTATTATTTCGTAAAATATCAAATACAGTTATGAGACCGGCTGTACTTCCCGATCATATACCTCCCGCAATATATCGCGATTTCAACACGACGCAGGATGGTGCCGAGATATCGCTTGTCGTGCGATACCAAGAATGCTCTCAATAATAGGATGGCCTTCGGTGTGAGGATCCGGTCCCCGGTCGAGCCCCATTCTGGTTTAAATCAGTGTGGCTCTACTACCTCTAAAATTATTTTCTTAACACAACAAGTCAGTTACAGTGACAAGTCATTGGCTAAGTACTCACGAAGCGTTTTTCTCCCGTGCCCGCTGCGGTGGTGGAACTACGGTTTTATTTCTATACTCACGAAACCGCTTATTTGCTCGGTTACGCGGCCGTCGCGGTTGCGATCTTCGCCTGCCACGTTTGCGGGCAATGATCGCAAGACAGGCGGTTGCAAGATGGGCGGTAATGTTCAGCTGAGGTTCAGACCGCCGAGGGTGCGGGCGACCGCAACTCGCGCGATTCTACAGGTTACCCGCCGGGAGCCGCAAACAACCGCGGGCGTAAAACGCGTCGTGAGTTGTGCTTTGTTTTTTTAAATATAAATCTGCATTCTACGGAAGCTGCGGGCCCGCAACCGCAGCGGGCACGGGAGAAAAACGCTTCGTGTGTACTTAGCCAATGACTTGTCACTGTAACTGACTTGTTGTGTTAAGAAAATAATTTTAGAGGTAGTAGAGCCACACTGATTTAAACCAGAATGGGGCTCGACCGGGGACCGGATCCTCACACCGAAGGCCATCCTATTATTGAGAGCATTCTTGGTATCGCACGACAAGCGATATCTCGGCACCATCCTGCGTCGTGTTGAAATCGCGATATATTGCGGGAGGTATATGATCGGGAAGTACAGCCGGTCTCATAACTGTATTTGATATTTTACGAAATAATACCACAAAAAATTGGCCAAGTGCGAGTCAGGCCATGCATAAAATAGAGTTCCTTAGTCATTCATAGCCTCTAACCATCGGACGATTAAGAGTTTAAGACGCTTCTTTGTCCAGTTTTGATGAGTAGTTGAGCAACTAGGAGGGAACAGACGTATAAACACACACATACATAGCTTGTCATCCTCTGGCTTTGCCATATTTAGGTAAGAAATAACTAATAAAAAACAATAACCCTTTTCTGGATATGCCGTAGTAGGGTAAAAATAATAGAGAGAACATAAAAGCAACAAAGTAATTAAAACAATCTAGCAAAATAAGTCAAACAAAAACACTATTAAATTCTACTTAATTCGTTCTAACGAATAAAGTTTACGAACGAAACCTTTGTTTTGACATGTACGTCATTCTAACCAATTGTCATGTCATAGATTTAGAATGAGTTACATATACATTTTATGATAATATAACAGTGCATGAATGTAATCACTGATTCAACAAAACCAAATCAAAATATACAGGACCAAACAACAATGTAGGAACTAAAGCGAGAGATGTAAACTACTGTTAAAACGTTGCTACTGTGGTGGAACACGGTTACTGATGCCGTGAACTTTGTTACCATTTCGAACTCGCCTTTGGCAGGCTCGTTGTATTGGGATACATAGCTTTGAAGTCGTCCAGCTCTTCTGGTGAAGTTACCCTATGTCGACTAATATCGGCGGATTTGACAACGATGCATCGTTGTCAAAACTGCCGGATGGTGCCGTCCTATGTCCAGAGGGCCGACATACCGAATTGATGCTGAGCCGTTGTGAATGCTGCCTTTTGGGTTCTGGTTAGAAAGCCTCTTACCACAAAGCTGGTTCCCCTCAATTTTGTCTTTGCTTTCCAAACCGCAGCTCTTACCACTACCGAAGAGAATCTAACAAGCACTGTTAAACGACGATTCGGTCCTTCAATGGAGTACAGTGACAGAGCTTAATGTTCGGTGCTGTGATGTCACTAAGGCCCATCTTCTGATTCAGAATGCTCAGCCGAGTCTTGCTGCAGCCCTCCTAGACAGCTTCTGGCACTCCGATAAAGACAAGTGCTCACTCCAAGAAAGACAAGTGCTTTGTGACGATGGCGAGTCTATGTAATATCCACCATCTTGGCACATATTAAACTAGCCCAAAGAAGTCTTGAAGAAATTTTCTAAAGGAGAATGGCGCAGCTGCACTCTGGAGGGAACTCTAAAAACACTTGCCTGTGTATTAAAAGAGTTAAGAAGCTTCCATGAGATAATGTTCAACATGTTGGGCCTGCTGCGGAAGCAAATAAACTAGTTATTTGCTTCCGCAGCAGGCCCAACATGTTGAACATTATCTCATGGAAGCTGTGTTTTTAGAGTTCCCTCCAGAGTGCAGCTGCGCCATTCTCCTTTAGAAAATTTCTTCAAGACTTCTTTGGGCTAGTTTAATATTAGCAAATTATGCATTCTAGATTTAGATGAGTTAATTTGCAGATATTTATATCTCTTCAAAAAAAGCTGGAAGGTGGTGCAGAAACTTTAATGGTAAAGGATTTGTAGATAGTAAGTAAATAAACAATATATCACTGTAGTTTGGTGGTAACATTAATGAAAATTATTTAAAACATTTATGGAGCTTTTACATATTATATGCCTGTAAATTTTTGACCCCTACCCATGAAAAAAGTAGTTGACTCAGGAACTTTGTACCCAGTACTAGTGGGACACCATTTATAAAAAATAATAATAGATCTTTGTCCATTAAATTTCAGTTGTGAAATGCTCATTACATCAAAACAATTTTTTTTTTCTGAATTCTTCTCGTCTTCTCGTGGCTCAGGTAGCACCCAACATCACCTACAGGAAATGGAGTATATACATGCAACAAACAGACCACCCATCGTTTGTTTGCATGCTTGTTATTTAAATTTTAACTTTAAATCTTTGATTGACAATGACGAACTAAAAGGGATTGGGCAAGTTAATAAAGCTGACTGAATTATAGTTTACGATAGAAAAACATTTTTGGCCCAATTGCAAAAGTTAAAAAGTTTAACAATTGGGTGCCCCACAAACTTGACTGGACTTCGCTTGCGGTGAGCCTGCTTGAAGTTAAAAACTAACCTATGTTCTTCCTCAAGAATCTCAGTCAGAATGAGAACTTCAGATCTTCTATTGCTAGAATTATATAATTCTAACTTAATGTTATTGTTATGAGAATTATACTGTTTACAAAGTTTAAATAAAAATTTACATCCAGTTACCATAATTAACAACAAGGCTAAGAAAATTACATTCATACTGCAGTAAAAAATGCCTCAATTTTCTAAGGTCCATCATCTTTCAGTCCACTGCTGGACATAGGCCTCTACCATTGCACACCACTCTGATCTAAAATCTATTTATCTAAGGTTGCCATGTGTTACGTACATTTTTATATTATTATAAAATAGAAAATAAATAAAAAAATATATATTTTATTGATGGATCAAGAAAAACGTAAATATGATTTTGTGTTCAAAAGTTTTGTAATATGACATCTTGTAGTCAACAATGAGAACTTTTTTTATTATAGCCAATTGTCATGGATCTCTACTAGTACAATTTATGTGTTACACTGCGAACTAAAATAATATTTTAAAATTTAAAAAGTTGATTGTTCAGGACATTACCAGTTAAATAAATACAAAAATAAACTATGAGATATGGTAAATGGTACAAAACTTCTAAACGTGAAATATTAAACTTTCAATAATTGAGATTAGCGGTTCAGCTATGAAAGCAGACAGACATGCACAGCCAGACAGTCATAAAGCCTATAATCAGCGGACAATCAAGGCACTTCTAACGATACCTCATTTGTCTAGTTCTAATAAGTAGTTGAGGAGCATACCCACTACCCGTACGACTTAAAAGGACTTCTACACGGTCGGAACTAACCGCTCGCTTCGGCCCACAGCGTTCCAGACGGTTTGGGCCTGTCGCAAGGGATACGCTCGCGACCAAGGCCGTTGACATCAACCAACCATCGGTCGGACCAAGGACAGGCCAGGACGGTTGACTGTTGGTTCCGACCGGACCGTGTAGAAGGCCTTTGACTGTGCACCTCACGCTGCAACGTAACGCTGACGTTACAATATGCATAAACAGATACTGTCGTAAAATAACTGTCGTAAAATATATATTTAACTAACGGCCGCCCGCAACTTCGTACGCGTGGAGTCAATTATTTGCACATAATTTTTATTTATATTCGAAGAAATATACTTTGTATGAAAGCGTGAGGTGCACAGATAAGTCGTAAGGGATATAAATCCTGCCTGTCAAAATCATAACCCTCCTTTGACTTTGCCGACATAAAAATATACTGGTTAAATCCGAATATCAACAAAAGATGGTAGAAATAAGTTCCAACTTGAAATGAATAATGGAAAAATACGGAGTGGATTTGACGACACGACGTTCATTATTTCAATAAATCAATAAAATCCTTTCAGTAGTTTTGCTACGGTAGACTTTTTGTCGTTTTTGGAATTTATTTCACTGTGTTTTATTAGACAATATTATGAATAGGTTAACGACCGTGTGGTAACTTACTCTGAAAATAACCACTCTAAAATATACCTTATGTTTGAGCAATAGGACCCACATACGTTATCTTATAAACGACGCGACGACAAAACGGGACAATCGGAGATATATTTTTTCCATCCTTTTCCAATTTAAGACGTAATTGGACCAGACAAGGTATGAATATGAATTAGTGGGTCATTGTGACGCCTTGTTGTGTGGTATTGTGACTTCGCCTGCACATTTCGGCAAACATCTTTGTGCGAAGCTGTCGTGTCCCGGTTCGCAGCAGATATTTATTAGTGATTTGTGCAAAAAATGCTTCAATAGTGAACGGACACATTAGGTTTGATAATACTTAGGTATGTAACGATTATTATTTTGTGGTAAGGTATATAAGTTTAAATTTTATAATGCCTTTGCCAATTTGATTACACAGCTGGTGGATCACAGGATATGGTATAATTTACAGAGAATGTCGAGGAAACGTCGCCTATTGTATGGGACAGCTCGTGATTGTCCTATTGATAGTCGGAATATTATACAAGCTATCCACTCTGTTCAAAAGATACGAGAATATCAATCATTGATACCTATTAAAGATGCTTCTGCGATTGTATCATTGACACGAGATGAAGAAATATTTAAAAGTATGGTTGCAAACGACATTTTGAAATTTTAATATGTTATAATCTTAGACACATCGAGTATGTTTTTTAACCGACTTAAAAAAAAGAGGAGGTTCTCAATTCGTCGGAATCTTTTTTTTTTATGTATGTTCAGCGATAATTTCGTCGTTTATGAACCGATTTCAAAAATTCTTTTTGCATTAGAATGGGCGTAGCTTACAGGTGGTCCCATCGTCACCATATCGGGATCTGATGATGGGATCCCAAGGAAATCGAGGGAACTCCTCAAATATCATAGGAACAATGGTCGCGATTTGGGTACTCGGTTTCTTTCTGTTAAAATTATGTTCAAATGTTTGAGAATGTTATGGTGACGGTGTAATTCAGCGCTGTGGTCACTCTCAGGACCGCAGCACAAGCTGAGCTGAGGCCTTTTAGTCACATACTCACACAAATTATTTTACTTTGTTTTTCTTATATATTTTTTTTTTGTTTGTTCTGTAATAAGTATGTTTGTTAGTTGTTTAGTGTTATTAAAATGTACATTTTTTTTCTCGTTCCCTTTGTGAGTGTGCCTAATAAACGTGTTCTTCCTTTCTTCTTTTCTTTAATTTAAAAAGTGGCTGGCGGCTACTGCGCACATGAAGTTACAAATGGTGTCCTTTTTATTTTATATTTTTAAAATAATTTGTTTGAAAAATTTAATTTTCAGAAGGAGGGTAATGTTTTTCGAGTGTATGTATGTTTGTCCAGTCTTTGGCACGCACGCCTTACAGCCCAAACGGCTAGACAGATTTTGACATTTGAGGTGTCGTTGAATTCGTTATAAATATGATAGTGACATATTCGCAGGCTACATAACTTTCAAAATGTTGCCTGGTCAAAACCCACCCCTGGTTTGATATCTTGTATCACATTAGCAATATGGGTATCACATGAAAATTCTTAAAAATACCATATCATATAGACATACATAATTTTAAATTTATTTTATGGATACTGTTTTAACATAAATTGACAAAAGGCTGACAAATATAAATTGGGCGACTACGGGTTTTGAACTCTAGAGATTATTTTATGGAAATTCAATATTCTTATCTGTGAGCCTTAGACAAGGTAATTTTCTCGAGTCGTAGGAGGAAAACATTGTGGAAAAATACACATGACTTCGTTTAGAGCTCTCTAAAAAATTAATTCCCGAATTTTAAAATGGTCGCAAGTCTTACTCTCTGGTACGATAGAAAGTCACTTCCTTACCTGACTAACTAGTTTTTTTTTAACCTAGAAGCCAAGATCTCTGCAGATTCTTTACATAGTTCAAGATCTCTCATTAAATCGTTACTGATTGGGTGAAAGGTTTTGGCACTGTAGACCGCATTTCTTCGAAAACAGTATTACTGCACTTTAACTGAAGGTTTCTTCAAATGATGGTTCAGGGGTGGATAAAAATGTTCGAACAGGTCATTATTCTGAATATGAAAGAGGTCTTCCAGTCCTACAATCGTAAGTTAGGATTGATCATTGTTTAACATTAACATCACGCAAATCTGCTGTGTCGATTTGTCATCAAATTGATTTTACGTTACCTTCATTGTATAGGTACCCCGAACCTCATACGGCTACTTTTACCACTGAACCACTATTTCAAGTGTTGCAAACAATTTCTGGTATCCACGACTGGTTTTTGTTTAGAATTTGGTACTTCAAGTACGAAAAATGAGCACTTCATATAAAATCTGTTTAAAATTTCTTAATAAACTTATTAACTTATTTTCTTCATAAAATTTTTAATTTGTGTATTCTCTACAAATGTAAAAAAAACACATTTAGGTCATTGAGATAACTTCTTCGTCATGAAGACTAAAGGTGCAGACACATTATCGGACGCGGCTGACGGATGCGGCTGACACAGAGCTTTGCACACTATCTGACGTAAGTCGGACGTGAACTTTGACTGACCTTAAGCGTTCGGACGTCCGAAAGAAATCTAATGTTGCCAAATGTACCATTTAAATCGTATTCATAATAATGAAATAATAGCTACTAATGTTATCTAACATGCAGGCACTGGAATAATCGCAACTTTGAGACTCTTGATTTTACATTTAATTAGATTAAAACTGATAATTACAGGATTTTTCTTGTTTTAAATGCCCTCCCTACAATGTATTCTATTCATTACTATCATTAAATTATACAAAATATAATATAAAGACAAAAATGTAGATTTACTGTTTTTAAATTTGAAATTTACAGTTTTCTACAGTGTTTTTGAAGCCTATATACAGTTTTGCTCCATGCTGGGGTTGGCAACCCTGCGCGTCCGCAAGCAACGTCCGAAAAGACTGTGCACATCATCAGCCGCGTCCGATAATGTGTCTGCACCTTTAAGATTCGAAATCGTGCTCGTACAATTCCTAAAAACAGAGGGTAGACACAAAAAATATTTTTTGTGTTGATAATGCAAATGTAATAGAAAACCACTAACGAAATCTCGGCACCAAAAACTGTTTTCGTTTGTTGAAATGTGTAATTTATGATGCTTTTCGCGAAGGTTCTAAATACATAGTAATTCTGTATGGACTAGTAGTTTAAACTTCCTTCTACGGCAAGTGTTGTGAGTTCAAATCCCTTAATATATGCGAGAACACTTTGTGTGATCTACAAATTGTTGTTTTGAGTGTTCTCGTTGCTCTAACGGTAAACGTATCGGCTGCTTATCAAAAGGTCTCGGGTTCGATTCCCGGGTCGGACCTAATGTTTGTATGATCTGTAATTATTTGTTGTGGAGTTAGGATCTATTATATATATGTGTATATATGATATACGTTTACAAACAAGTATATATATATATATATATATCTCAGTTGTCTAGTACCCATTGGTCTGCTTACTTTGAGACTAGATGACGTTGTAAGTCAGATGTACGAAATATTTATTCATCTATTCTGTGGCCGTTTCATATATGTATATTAAGTTCCCCTCGACATAGGATATATTCTAAATGCGGAAGTAGTCTTTAAGAGAAAAAGATACATTGAAGAAACTTCTCATTATAACGGAGGTTTGTCTACAGTACGCTGCGACCTATGCGGTGGGTTGAATGTGCCTCCGCCTTTAGTTGCGCACGTGCGTCACGCTCACCCCGGCTGTGGGGGTGCCACTACTAAGGGCTACGACCGGGCCGGAATCTACCAGGCGGAGAACCCACCACCCAGTGACGTACCTGTTGTCGCTTGTGGACAACTCGCACAAAGTAAATATAACACGTGACGTAACATTTTATACATCATGATGTACTACAAAATATCCGTTATGTACCTAACCCAATAAATCCGATAATGAAAAAAGGTGTAACTGCTTCGTTAGTGGTATGCTTCTGTTGAACTAGAGCACAGGCATCATATTTCGAGACGAGATACATATATTGAAAATGGAAGATCTCAAATTTTGATAACTTACTAACTTTTAATAAGTATTTTTATCTAACTCTTGTTAGTTAAATTAGGTATTTAATTGTGGGTCACATAATAAAACATTGTATTTCGTCACATAATAAAACATTATATTTATTAGAAATTTTAAAAAAACTATCTTCATGGAAGTTCATGTTTTTTTATATTTAATTCATTGATGATTTAGTTTTCAGTCTATTCTGTAGTAACTAGGTAAGTAGAACTTTTAATGAATTTTTCAATTACCTAATTAGGTTATTAATAACTTATTAATTTATAAGTAATTGTGCGTTTGATGTCATATTTCGGTATCCAATGCTAATAGCCTACATACATATATTAAAACGTGCACTAGAGTACAATACGAAAACATAGGAGGTACCTATTTATTTTGTTCTGATTATTACTTTTAAATATTTTATGGACTGCCTCCCTGGTGGTCTAGGGTTCGATTCCCGAGTTGGACCAAATCTGCAATTATTTGTATTATACTCCACTGAAGTGATAAACAAGTATATACTGCTGATATTTATGTTTTTAATACTTTTTAGTATATCGTTCTGGCGTTTCCTATATTTAACATGATATTTTTATTCTTTTTTTTTAGGATGCCATCTGTATTACATGTTCTGTGAAAAATGCTATGATCTGGCGCTGAAAAATGCATCATCACTCCGACAGGCGCGCTCTAAAGTAATTGCTGACAAGTATCAGTTAGATCGCGATGCTCTCACTTTGAGCCATCAGACTATGAAAGAAAACGCAGTGTTCCTATTAGACCTGGCACCGCTTACTAATTCCGGTACGCAACATATTTCTGAACAATCTGTATGTATGTATGCATGTTTTTTAAAGTATATTTCATATTCAACAAATATAGCGCAGGGAAATAATTCAAATTGAGAATAAATAATTTAGATGTATTATGTGCCATAGCAAAAAAGTACAAAAGACTATTTTGGCTATATGTATCGTCAATTTTGATATTTTAATGTACTATGAGTCTATGAAACGACTGTACTGTACTAGTAGTAATGGTAAAAAAAAAACTATTGACATTCGACAATCGTTTTTTTTGCCAATCAATAATCTTAGTCGTGTTCAGTTGTTTAAGACGAGATTTAAAGAATTAATATTAAACCAATATTAAAACAAATATTATTGTTTTACTATTGGTTTATGGTTAATGGCCAAATTTAAACCAGTGGGTAAACAATGGTAACCATATTGTGCCACGTCCCTGCCATCCTTTAAGTGCCATTTTCAAGAGAACACGACCAAAGGAAATAATCGAAAAGACCTAACATAGAAGATGAGGCGTTTGAGAACAAGAATACCGGCTCTATACCCGTTTCCTACACTGAGACCAAACCTAGTGTTCAGACTTAGCTTTGGCTACAGTGTAGGAAAACGTGTACTAGTGCTTCCGCTAATCAAGACGACGGCAACGACAACACATTCGGTAAAGTATCTCACTGTATGTGTAATAACTTTATGTATCAATACTATGAAAACTACCAATACTATTACAAGCTTCTTGATCTACTGATTGGAGACCTTCACTACTAAGCAGAAGGACAAGCTTTGTGTTATGAATATTTCCATTTTGTCCGTGTTCGAATTTAATTTCTGTATGTAATATCAAATGATCCAGTTTTTTACTAAATGCATATGAAAGTATACCTTACGGTATCTACATCAAAAATGCAATTTAAAAAAAAAATGACTGTTCCGGGTAAACTCTGGAACGGCTGAATGGATTTGGATGAGACTTTCACTGGTAGAAAGCTGATAATACAAGGAGTCATTTAGGCTAGATTATTTTAGACTAGCTCTTCTCCACGGTGTTACTCACGATTTACAACAATAAATGCGGGTCTGAACTAATCTAAAATATGTATGTATTTATAAATACGCAGTCGCATACTTTGAAACACCATGCTATATTGTGTAATTATCAAAAACTGGGAAAAAATCCATGACTGTGTATTTTCGTCACAGAGCCGCTGAGTTACAGTGGGTGGAATGAGGCTTCACGCAGCCCACCCACGCCACCTGGTAGCATGTGGCAGCCAGCTCCACCCTTCCAGTGCCTGCCAGCCTTGGGCGCAGCTCCACGCGCCTCGGCCCCTACTGCTACACCAAAATACCACTCGCTCGGCCGCAACCCTCCAGCGCCTTTGTCGCCCATCGTAAGAAACTTTAATTCATAGGTAGAAGCAATTTTGCTTTTGTTTCAGTCTTTTTTAGACAATCTTCAAGCTTAAATAACCGACTTCACAATATCAACAGTTAATTTAATTGACGCTTAAATTAATTGACAATTAGAGTCTGATGTTATCATTACATAATTTATTCTACCACAAAATACACATTTAGTAGAAATCTTACAAAACAGGTAACATTATGAAAACCCACCTTTTCTTAGTGTTTACTGCAATCAGAAGTGAGACAAACTAGAAAATATTTCTAGTTAATTAAACTTTAAACGTAGTCATCTAAAAATCTCCATTTAGGCGAAATACACTTAATTCTACGACAAATACTAACTGCATATTTCATGACACGAAAGTATAGGTATCTTATCAGACTAATAGCAATTATTATATCAATTATTTCGGACTTAGTCATTATTTATTAGTCTAAAAATCATCTTAGCCTAATAGTAGTAAAAAACAGAAATAGAAGCATTACATGAAGTCCTATCTAATGTGCCATAAGTCCATTAAGAAGTGTGAATGAGTACTAAAATATTGGTAATTTTATAATCAATAGAACAATAACGTCTGAAATATCTCAATACAAGTAATATTGGATAGCATTAGTCAAAGAGAACATTAACGTTATATTTATTTGTTTGGATATATCTGAGATCTTTCAAAAGGGACCCCTTTTGTTGTATAATAACTTACAGTTATTGTATTTTCAGTTCGTAGACACGAAAATCGCAGAAAACAGCCAAACCCCACGTGTGCACCGCTCTGTGTCAATGGGCCAAGCTGGCGGCAACGATCTCGCACAAGCCGCTCGGCCTCGCCGTTCTAGAATCACTCGCCAAAATAATGACACTCTCTCTGGTAAAAAACTTATGTTATTGTCATCAATGTAGTGCATTAAATAATATCTTAATAGGTAGGTCCGTGTGGTGACGTATTAAGAATACAAAGTGTCACGCCTATTCATTCCATGGGTGTCGTAAGAGACGACTAAAGGAACAAAATAAGCAGCTAACATCACTAACAAGATAAGGAAAACTTGAAACCAACCCTTTTTTTTTTTTTTTTTTTTTTTAATGTGTGAAAAATCATCATGGACCGTCACCCCACCGGGGGTTACGGCGGGGTGGTGTGTCGGACTTGAACCGACTAAAAAACACACAGTGTGCCCTCTCCGCGCTTCTCTGTTTAGGAGTAGGAGAAGTCCAGGGTGGGATCTCCTTCTGAACTTCTCCAGCGCCTGCCCGCTCCTGATGCGGGCACCGTCTCTGTTTGACGACCCTCTCTTAGGCGGCGTCCGGCACACACCGACGCCGCCCCCTCGCGGCTGGCCACATAATGCGGGTGGAGGGAAAACCCGTCCCGTCCACCCGCGGCCACACTCAAGGCGGCATGAGGCGCAGATGTTCGCGCCTCCGCCGCCCGAGTCGCCGGCGGCGAACTTGAAACCAACCCTTTTTTTTTTTTTTACGTGTGGAAATCCCCGCGGACCGTCACCCCGTTGGGGGTTACGGCGGGGTGGTGTGTCGGACTCGAACCGACTAAAACCACACGGTGTGACCCTCTCTGCGCCTTTGTATTGGAAGGAGTCCAGGGAGGGGATTTCCTTCTGGACTCCAACCGGCGCCTGCCCGCACTGTTGCGGGCACCTAGTCCATTTTCGACTCTCTAATTGGGCAACGTCCGGTCACACGCGGACGCCGCCCCCTCGCGGTTGGCCTCTACTGCGGACGGACGGGAAACCCGTCCCGCCCATCCGCGGCCACTCTCAGGGCGGCATGAGACGCAGGTATGCGCGCCTCCGCCGCCCGGGGCGCCGGCGGCGGATCGTCCTCGCAGAAGGTTGCGACCGCGGTAAAACAACTGTCGCTGCCGGCCATCGATCTTATGACGGCCGGCAGCGAGAGATCCCCTCCGATGACTGCAGTGAGGACCCGGCGCTGCGCCGCCCAAGCGGGGCAGACCGCCAGCGTGTGCTGGGCCGTGTCCTCACTGCAGTCGCAGTGGTGGCAGGCGGGACTCGGTTCCCTCCTAGCGACCGAGTGCAGGTACTTTCCGAAGCAACCGTGCCCGGAAAGTACCTGCGTCAGCCGGAAGGAAAGGGTCCCGTGCTGCCGCCCTGCCCACTCCGCGATGACCGGCTGAAGAGCCTCCACGGCGGCGAAGCCAGCGCGTGGGGTCTCCAGCCGGAACGACCATCTCTGCATGGTGGCTCGGCGAGCGGCTTCGCGCCACTCGCGCACGTCCTCGGGCGGAGGGCGAAAGCCGTTCTCCGCCCGGAAGTCAGCCACTCGCCGATAAACTTCGGCGAGCACTTCCGCCTCCAAATCCCACGGGGGTGTTCCGGCCAAGGCGCACGCCGCCTCGGTAGATACGGTGCGGTATCCGCGTATGGCTCTGACCGCCAATACCCTCTGGGGGCGCCAGAGGCGCGCCCTATTCTGGGCGGACAGAGCCGCCGCCCACAAACTTGAAACCAACCCTATACCAACCCGTCTGGCCAGCGTGGTATAGTAGGCCAAAACCTCCTTTTTAATGAGAGGCCTATGTCCAGCAGTGGACTATTAAAGGCTGTTGATGATGATGAGGCCTACTAAATATTTGATGGTTTTAACTGTTGTGTAAAGCTATTTTATACCCTGTTACCAATATAATTAATACAGTCCTGTGCAGACAAAAATAATAACATTGACATAAACATTATAGTTTTACTGTCGATTTTATTTATCATTGATAGTACTACACTAAATTTATATTACATTAGGTCATAAAATTTGTAGTAGTTAATTATTGTCAATTTATTCATTTAAAATAACTATATTTTTCAGCATACGATATTTCTTTTTCATAGTTGTGTCTAGTGAACAATTCTTCCAGAACGAACAACTTTGAGTGAAATAATGAATTTCTTACGGAATTGGCTGTCTCATACTCAAATGTGTCTAATGTTAAACAGGTAATACCCTTGCAGCAGCAGGATCGTCTCTGCTGGCACAACCAAGTGCTTCGCTTCGTCGCCTGATCGGTGTCGGCGATTGGGCATCTGGGGCAGTTGAAGTATCAGCATTCGAAGCTCCACAGATCGATGCCGAGGCGCTCATGAACAGCCCCGTGCTATCCTTCATACTAGCTAAGCGCGACTTACACCTTCATCGGCAAAAAATGGAAGCAACTATTAGGATCAACACTGTGAGGCAGCATGCCTTTGAGGTAATTTTTTTTAAGATCAATATTTTTGTTTTTAATACTATTCCGAAAATAATATTGAATTTTTTTTTAAAGAAATTCTGTACATTACGAGTAGTATGTTAGTGTGTATGAGGGATGGTTTTTTACTTATTAACAATTTCCATAGGCATTGAACTGGCTACTACGTTCGGCAACACAGCCAACGTGCGTGCATGACGTCATGTGGTGGTTCTGCAACGCACTAGACAAGTTTGCGCGTATCGTACCGCCTCCACTTGCTCTTGAAGATAATAAAGAGGTAGATATAAGTTCTTGTTCTTATAATGATGTCAAGTGAAAAAAAAGTTTAAATTTCTAAATTAAACTGAAATTAAATAGATTCACACATGAAAGAACACAAGTTCAACCGGTTTTACCTGAATATCTGTTTTTTCACGGAGCGACTGGCATCCTAAAATTCGAAGGTTGAACTAGTTGTCAGTAAATTTGAGGGAACTGACTTCCCAATATCGATTGCCTAAGATGTTCATGATGGGACCGATGGCTTTACGTGCTCTCCGATACACGGACGTGAATAACCGCGAAACTTCCAAACTTCGGGTTTATCTTAGGAATTTCTTAAGGAAAACTCAATAACACTTTTTGGTCCGACCCGGGATTTGAACTCGAGACCTCTTGATTAGAAGTCGCATACGCTATCCACTAGACCAAAGAGACGAAAAATAAAATATAAAAAACAAAAAAAAGAGCTACTAATGTTTAATTTATTGTAAAATTACTCAATATTGTCAAAGTTAACAAACAGGACGACGATTTATTTTGGTGGGTGATTGTGCGAGCATTCTATCAGTAATCAGTCAAAGTTCAACTTCAGTTTAGTTTGGAGCTATAGTCGTCACAAAATAAGAAGCCCGGTTTGACATTTGTCATCGTGGCGTAACTAATACGATTAATTCGTGTTTTTGAGTGCATATTTTCAATATCAAGTTAAAGTTGATGCTTATTTATGATACGCGTTGTGATAGTATATGGGTAACATAGTAATTAAATAGGATTATGAATTTGATTTTTCAATTTCTTACATGCAGCATGTCAAATGACAAATGTCAAAACGGGCTTCTTATTTTGTGAGGACTATAGGTGTCGCAATGGCGACTAAAACAAAATATCTTATTTATTTAATTAAAAAGTGAACAATTCAAATTTGAAATAGAAATAATATTCGTAAAAGTTAAATAGGAACTTTACCGTTACATTTTAAAATAGATAACTGTCTCAATATGAGCAAGTTTAGGCATCACATTATAATGTTTAGTTATGAATTATATTTGTTATGGGATGGCCTGTGTTCTATCTAATTTGCAGAACACTGGCAACGAGCCTGGTCGCTTAACAATTCCTACTGCGTCATCTACGGCTATCTGTCCGGGAGGTAGGGCGGCTCGCGGCGCTCGAGCTGCATTCCACGCGTTCTTGGGCTCGGTGAGCACTCTCGCGCCCTCCTTGCCCTCCGCCAGTGCAGTGGCACTCCAAGCTGTTAGATGCTGGGCGCTCCACTACTCGCCACACGATAGAGCCTTCTTACACAGGTAACATTTATCATTACGAATACAACTTCACACATACAGGCAACTTTGGAATATCTTTGACTACTTTTCTATACTGTGGGAATTTTCAATATACAGTCACAGTATCTCTGCTTTGAATTTCAAATCAACACCTTTAAATGATTAACATTTTACACTGTTCGAATTATGATTAACTTTATTACCAGCTGTTAGTTCAGTGTCTTGTTTTTTATTGTTCTGTACTGACATTTGGTTTGCTACTATTAACGCTGCACGGATCAGATCCCAAGTGTTCAGTGTGATCAGCAAGATTCTGTCACATTCCGAGGACGGCGCTTTCGAAGACAGTATGTTGGGAGCATTGCAAGAGAGCGTCCATAGCTATATACATAAGGTATTATAATAAATAAATATCAAAGTGTTGTATGTTTTCGAATGTCAAGGTTTGTATGGCGGTTTTATTGTGTCAGTAAGTTTCTCTGAAATCATCTATTGTATTTGATATATTAGCTGGTGGCCGCTGTCCCGTCGCTTTGCGTTCCTATCATCCTTTATTACCCAGGGGTAAAACAAATAGTTTAAATCCGATTCTCAGATCTAATGAATAAGAACACACAATTTTCTTAAGACTCCATGTAGCCGTTGCGGACAAGTGCATTAATATTGTATCAGGAGATTTTTTTATATTTGGATGTTACAACACTGTAGAGTTAATCAGAAAGAATGATATGTATCTGGTTTTAACGATCACAACACTTAAACTTTTGTATGAGCTGGATTAAAATTATCAATGGCATATTAATCGAATGGGCTACCGCAGCACAAAGCGGTTTTGAAATCCCAGCGACACTTGGATGTGTGCTATTCAATTAATAGTTCTATCTCCAAATACGCTTGCTATATTTTTCTCATATTGCAATTACATGCCAAAACTTTTGATCAAAATATAAAAAAATATTTCAAGACGTGTGTTGTCGTTATAATTAAAAGCATAAAGTGGGAACGTAATGGTAATTTTGCAGGAGAATTTCATATGGAATTGCCCTGAAGTGACGGCCTGGTGCGATATTACCGTCTCATCTCGACAAGGCATGGCTGGCGCCCTGACCGACGGTAGTACCGAGACCTTCTGGGAATCCGGTGATGAAGACAGGAATAAAGCCAAGTGGATCCAAGTATCATATCCCGGGGGTACACCCGAAGACCGCCCACACATACTCTGTGTGCACATTGACAATACTAGAGACACCGTGGTTCGTATAATAAATACTAAAATAGCGAATAAGTAAGTAGTATTTTTTCCCGTTTCAAAAGAGTTATTATTGTTTGTTTGAATTTACAGAACAAGATACTGTTGGTGTCTTTCCTGTACAGTGGAGGGTCCAGTGAGATGTTCCACATGCAAGACGTCGAAGTTGATCCGAAAGCGGCTACTTGGCTCTGCTACACCATGCCAAGTAAGTGTTAAGTTTTATGTTATTAGAGCAAGGGCAATACAATGATGATTAGGCATCTTACTCACACTCACCAACGAAATACGAAGTTTCATTTTTAGGTATATCTCCAATGTGAGGCAAGTATGTATGTATGTTGTTGTTAAAGTCGGTGATTAACATAATTATTATAATAAATAGAAATATTATGAACCATGTTTGGTTGCTTTTGTTATATTGTATAGATTTTTTCAAATCGGTAAAACTTGGTAAAAATCGCCTGTGGTGTTTCCCGACCGATACGACCTTCAACAAAAGAGCGTACTCCCATCTTAAAGGCCGGCAACGCACCTTCGACTCCTCTGGTGTTTTGGGTATCCATGGGCGGCGGCAATCAGTTACCATCAAGTACCACATACCCTGTATATCTTTATATATATAATTCTTTTGTGAGTGTGTATGTCACTGAACTTCTCTCAAACGACTGGACCGATTTTGATGAATTTTTTTGTGTGTGTTCAAGGGGATCTGGGAATGGTTTAGATTCGCAATTGGACCCGGTAGGTGGCACTGCGATCAAGTTCTGGAAATTTAAAGTTGGGCGGTACGAAGTTCGCTGGGTCAACTAGTATATAAAAAAGCTTTAGCATTAGGATGGATGAGGACTACAATTCCAGGAATATCGAAATGGAGATATGGAGATACAAACAGCACACAGACTTTCTATTTGTGTGTTACGCAGGTTTTATTTTTGTGTGGAAATCGAATGCTTTGACCACTACGCCGTTGGTGTGATGTTTAGAACACGACTTTGATTTGCTACATATTTGCATAATACAAAGGTCGTGTTTTAGATTAAATCTATACATATAAATAAAATTCAAGTTGTTATGATTTCAAATTAACAAATTAAAAGCTTTTCACATTAAAAATCAAGTTTGAAATTTTTTACCTGTCTGTTCAGGCTAATTTCTGGAAGGGCTCGCGGACTCCCGATTTTGATGAGATTTTCATTGGCAGATAGGTGATGATATAAGGAGTAGCTTAGGCTGGTTATAGTTTGGAGAAGCTGGGTCCCGCGGTGTTATAACCGCGTGTCGCAGCATTAGGCAACACGTATCACATAAGGTTCAGTTTTGCGGTGTTCAGGAGTGAGTAGCGGTTCGTTGCGCGTGCGGTGCGAGCTGCGCGGCCCCGAGGCGGCGGTGCGCGTGCGTCAGGTGCGCGTGCTCGGCATGCCCGCGCCCGCGCCCGCACCGCAAGCGCACTTACTGCACGCGCTCGCCGAGACAGACACGCTGAGAGTGTTCAGGCTACTCACCTCACAGGTACGGAGCTCATGTACAACACTCATACTTTAGAATAAACAATCGACCAAGTGCGTGTATGGCACGTGGATTTAACAATGTTTTCAATAGATTTTTACTTATTATTTCGTTATTTTGGGTACAGTATGTATGTCCTTACCTATGTAAACATATAAATCTCGTAATTTCTTGAAATTATTTTTACTTTTTACATCCGAAATACTGTTAGCGCTGTGAGTTACAGTAAGTGACGAGCAGTCTACCGCTTTAGTATGCGTGGGAAGTCAGATTTGCCTTAACGCCTTATGTAAAGAAGCGGTTTACCATTTCATAAGAAGTTATCACTTCTTAATAAGTCTTATTAGTGCTATAAGAACATAATTATCTTATAATACATAACATTTAAGTAGTAACCTAAGCTTTTAACATTAGTTATAATTTCCGGTTCCGTAGTTCACTCGGATGATCTTATGATCATTAGATAGGTCTTTTAAAAACATTATGAAGTTACTAAAATCATTTTTCGATTTAGGTACCCATCATCATCAATCATCAACAGCCTTTAACAGTCCACTACTGGACATAGGCCTCTCCTTTGAAAGATATTTTAGGTACCCGTTTGCGAGATATTCAACTTTTAAGCACATTTATTTGTATAAAGAGGGCGTCCCCCCCTCTATAAGCCAAACGGCTGTCTGAAATAAAATTAAAAAAATCACGTTAGTAGATAGTCCATATATTGCACATTCAAGAAAAACCATAGCGGTTTACATAACTTTTTCTTTTCTTTTTCTTTTTTTTTTCTTTTATTTCAAGAGTTATAGGGGCCTAACTTGTAAAATGCACTCACTTCGAAAACTTCGAACAAAAATAAATAAATAATGAGTAAACATAACAATTATCTGGTTGGATTTTAAATCTACCTACCGTTATGGGTAACTATGGAAACCTTTTCTATGCGCGGCCTTACATGCCCTTGAACAATTTTATTATAATAATGCAAGGAGTGTTTTTTACTTACATAAAGAAAAAAAAATACATTATCAATATCTGTGTCATTGGTGATGTACAGGTGTTTGGGAAGCTGCTGGAATGGGACCGCAGTGGCAGCGAGTCAGGCGGTGAGGGAGCAGCAGCGGCTGATGATACCACGGCAGCGGACGACAGCGATTTGAGGGAACATGTCGTCGGCATTCTCTTCGCTGGACATAAGCTCACCTCTTTACAAAGACAGGTATGGACTGTATATCTCGCACGAGCTCTTCCCCACAGACCTCATCTTAGAAAAGAGATTTAGGTCTACATTTACCGCCCTGGTCGTAAGAGTTGGTCTTTTTCTTAAATATGTTATCCTACCGAATTGTTACTCTGCCTAATCGAAAGCACTAGTAGTGGTCATCATTCTTATTGCGAAAGCAGCATGGTGACCCACACTACGGCAGCCCGATGAGATACTTCTTCTGCTCCATGGAGTTTCTTGTCTGTTCTTCTCCATAAGATCTACGAATTAGATTCACGACTGACTACTTGACGTTTCAAAAGTGCCGTTGTATTGGTGTATTTGAAATAAAAATGGTTTGATTTGATTTGATTCATTGGGCCTCCCGTCTCGGGACTCACCAACGAAACACGACAGCACTAATATTATTATATAAGGTTGGTCTTCTGTGTTGGGGTAGTAACGCACCGGTCGAAACGGGGCCCATTCGTACTATAGTCAGCGTGGCCCTACTACTATGGAAGTATAGGTACTGGTTTTATTACAAGTTTACCTTCTTTTGCAGTACTCAGTTTTATTGCCTAGTTCCTGAGTAGACTTTTACGATATCCACTGGGTAAATAAAGAGAAGTGGCAATATATTCATAATCTGTCGCATCAAACACATCAAAATTCGATGATAGGTGAATCCAAATTTGTTTATTTTATAAGTTTTTAAGAAATTAATAGATATAGAAATCTAAAAAAAATGTTACAATAAGGGACAATCGTAAATTTACACATATTATTTTAATTATGTCCAATGTTATGTACATAACAACAGAGACGTTTCTAGAAATGTCAGTTCAGTTACTATTACTGCTATGATAAGAAGAAAAATACTTGAGAAACAAACAAAAACTGATAGTGTAAAGTCTTCTTCGTGTATTTACATGTAAAGTGATTTAGGTGATGAGTCACATAGTGAGTGCGATCGGGTGTGAGGCGGCACGCGTCCGTGACGACTGGGAGACGGCGCTGATTTGCGCTGAAGCGACTGAACGCGACGAGATACAAATTCGCGCCGCTACATACACACAGGACAATTACTGTTTTGAAATGCTTTCACTAGTGAGTATCCATACTAATATAATAAATAAATAAATAATATTTTTGGACATTAAACACACAACATCATCTAGTCCCAATTAAGCAGAGCATGTGCTATGGGTACTAGACAACCGATATAAATACATAAACATTAATTTTTTGTGTAAATACATACATATTATACGTAGAAAACACCCAAACTCCAAAACAAATATTTGCAGATTGTTTATACAAACATTTGGTCCGACCCAGGAATCGATCCCGAGACCTCTTGATCAGCAGCCGCATACGCTAACCACTGCACGAACAAGGCAGTCAGTTTGTTGTTTTCACGGGTAAACTACTGCACATTAACATGGAGATACTTTAGCATTTCTTGTGGATGAATATAGGCTATAGGCGGATCACAACCATAGATTAATAAGTGAAACTGTGTTTTCGCACACTTGTGTTTTAGATGGAACAAGCATTATAACTTTAATCAGTGTGTATATTGATTCATTTCTGCACTGCACAAACACATGAACTATTCCTAAATACCAAAAATCACCTGGTATTTATTGCACTGAAAGGTTAACTAAATCGAGTTAATGAAAACTAGGGATGTTATCGATATGATATTTCGGATCTGGATACGGATATGGATATAGGAATAAAATTATATCGGTTTCGGATACGGTTACGGATATCTAATTATTTCGGATTATCCGTAAGTTTCGGATAGTTTCGGTTACGGATATTAAATTGAAGTGAAACATAGACACAAATAGTATGCAATAGTTTTGATTTAAGATAAAGTTTTGAGTGAAGTAGTGCCATTTTCGGGAAAAGTTTTTGACACACTGTTTACATTTTGCAGTTATTCCTGTAAATCAGTGTGTCGGCTCGACTGGCCTCTGTAACTCTGTCGGCGAAATTTAATCGAAGGTCAAACTAGTTGTTACCATTGATGTATATGACAAATAGATGTTCAATATCTTTGTTAATTTCAGTTACTGGCACTAAGTGGGAGCGCTGTTGGTCGCGTCCATCTAGCACAACGGACAGAATTATTGGCTGACTTGCTAGCGTTATTGCACACTGGCAGCGAACGCGTACAGAGACAGGTAATCTAATTTGTAGACGAAAATTGAATACAAAAACACTCAGCTATTTGTTTGCTAACTATGGTGCACTTCACAGGCTCATCCTGGTATAGGATCCATGGTAGCCCGACTGCGGAAGCTTAACATATTTTTTTTGATTCGAGATGAAGCCTATCTTTTCAATGAATTATTAGGAGCTTTAAGAATTAAAATTGAAACATGTTTTGACGTTTGTATTTTGAATGAGAAAAATACGTAAAAATTGGGTCATGGAAAAAAAGATGTGACGTACGGATAAAATATAGATTGGTTTCCTAAATTGCTGTTTGAATCGGGATGTCTTATTGTTATTGTTGTAAATACATATAATTTGATTACCAGGTGATATCACTACTCAGACGCATGGTGACAGAAATCCCGCCGCAAAAAATGTTAGCCGCAGTCAATTATGGCAATGATCTCACATCCAGGTAATTTATTTATGTATTCTTCTTGCTAGTGTTCAGAAAAAAAAAGATAAAATGCTAAATCATAAAAAAATATATTTTCTTGTCATTTTTAAGATGATAGGTATCTGTAACTATATCTATAATAACTTCATTTTGAAAAATCTTTTAAAAATAGTAAACTACATTGTGTATTTTTTTTAGTAAAAGCTAAGAATAAAACCTTAATAAAAACATGAGCACATGTAAAAGTCGTGAAAGTTAAAAATATTTATTAATAATTTCATTTCTTGAATTATATCATCATCTCAGCTGAGAGATAGGGTATCTTAGCGGGTAGGGAAGGAGTGTAAAAATGTTAACTTAAATCGAATAACTTTCAGAGTGTCCCTGTTGGACCACCTAGTGTGTTACTTAGCCAAAGCGATCACAGTCCAAGTGAAGGTGAAGGGCACTGGCGCGGTCAGTCCCAACACGGTGATGCTCGGCGGCAGCGTCGGGACCGCCCCGCCTGCCACCTGGTTCATGAGGGGCGAGACCACCAAGAAGCACGCTCACCTTGTGGCTAAACTCCTAGCTGATATGAGTGAGGTACGAAAAGAAAATACCTTTATACCTGATCGGAACAGTAGTCAATATTCCCTGAAAATGAAAAGAGAACGTTAGTCTTTTCTTGACCTGAATAAGCGGGAGGAAAAAATGTATGAAAATCCATTTCTAACGTGTTTTAGCGGGAGAGAAAGAAATATATATGAATTTTCATTTCCCATGTGTTATCTTATCTATAGCGCTCGCTTGCCAAGGAGTTTTCATATAATTTAAATATGGAATCTCCGTGCCACTGACATTCTTTTGTGAAGAATAAAAAAAAACAAAAGCGCGAAATATTGTTCAAATTCTAAGCTAAATTGTGTCTTACATTGTGTCTTACGTTTTGATTTTATTTAAAAAATACTTTAAATGTTCCTCACAGGTGTAGTATAAAGCACTTCTAGCACTCGGGTGAAAGTCCCATTCCTACCCCGAGGTAGGAATGGGACTTTCACCCGAGCGAGGAAGCAGTTTGTACTCCCGAGAGTACAAACTGCTTCCTCGCTAGTAATCGGCCCCTTTCCTCCTTCGGTGAACAATATACTATTATTTTGTCCGAATTCATTTCAGTTTACTTACTAGGAGCTTACTATTAACGTTGGTAGCCCCTCAATCTTGGCATTTAAGTGTCCCTTAAAGAGTTGATGAAAACGAAAATATCAGTAAGAGATTCCTCTTTCTCAGGGGGCTCCTTAAATTTAGGGGAGGTTGGTGAAAAATGCCTTTTCTGAAAATCTACTGACTGTTAGTCTACTGAGTGTTACTTTATTACAGAGTAAAGAAAAAATATACGTATTATATGTCACCAGGGCAAGATATCACCAGCGTGGGGATTGGAAACTCGCAAATCGCTTGCTGGGTACGTCGCCCAAGTCGCGCAAATCAAGGAAACAGACCGACAGCCTCCGCAGTGTATCAGCGCACCGGCTATATGGATGGCGCTGGCAGCGCTCTGTATCTGCGAACAATCTCATATAGAGCTGTACGTATGCGCAAATAACATAAAAATGGAATTGATATTTATGCTATTATTTCAAGATATTTGATCTCTTACCTTTACATAGTCTAAAATGAACTAATTTCAGCTGTCTGTTCGTTTAAATCCTTTAAACTACTCAACACATTTCAAGATAGTTTTCAGCATTAGAGAGTAATTTAAGAGAAAGGTTTATATGTGTAATAACATGCTTAGTACAGTAAAGGAAATCCGAGAATTTCAAAGACGATGAAGTATGTAAATATGCTGTTATGTTACAAATCAGTTTAAATGGTAGCGAGGATGAACGCGAGAACCGACGGCGCGAGAACGAAGCCCGCCCGCACTGCGCCAATCACGACGACGGCTCCACAGTAGCTGTCATCGAATGCCGTAGCTGCGGCCCGCTCTGTGCAGAGTGCGACCGTTTCCTTCACCTTAATAGATCTGCCAGAACACATCAGAGACAGGTATCTATTTATATATAAGCGTTTAATGACTAGGAATACGTAGGTAGTAGAGCCACGCTGATTTCAGCACGAATGGGCCGGCTCGACCTGGCCAGTACTACCCTCACACAGAAGACCATCCTAATAATGACAGCATTCTTGCTGTCGTATTTCGTTGGTGAGTGTGAGACCGGAGGCCCAATCATTCTGCATCATTCTCCTGCCCTTCGAAGGCCGGGAGAATGATGCAGAATAATCTAACCAGGCTGCCATGGTAAGGGTCACCATACTACATTGCCTACCCTCACAATAAGCATGGTGACCCCTACTCCTGGATTCTACTCATGCTCTCCATCAGGCAGAGTAGAGTAGTTTTGGCAGGCTTAAATATAAAAAAAAAAAAAAAAAAAGCGTTCATAGCTAAGTAGTCGTAGGTGATTGGAAGTACGTCAGTACTATTGTTGTCATAAGATAACAGTCGTGAATCTTGGTTGAAGGCCTTCGGGCATCTTATAAGATTACATAGCCATGACATGTCTTGCAGGCCTTAACCCTCTCCTATGAGGAGATCCGAACCCAGCTGTGGGTCATTTATGGATTGTTGTTGACTAGGTATACTCAACAACTATATATAATAATAGTAATAATATTTTCGGACACACAACTTCATTTAGTCCCAAACTAAGCAGAGCGTGTATTGTGGGTACTAAACAACTGATATAAATACATAAACATACTTTTTGAGTAAATACATACATATTATACATAGAAAAACACCCAGACTCCGAAACAAATATTTGTGAATCATACAAATATTTGGTAAGACCCGGAAATAGAACCCGAGACCTCTTGATCAGCAGCCGCATACGCTAACTATTAGACCAACAAGGCAGTCAAACTATAAGACAAATTGAATCTTACCTAAACAATGTTGTTTTGTTGAACAATAAAGGTTTTAAAATCAAATTTAATTATTTTGTATTTACACGGCTCTATTACATAAATAAACTTACATTTTTTACTTACTGTAGATCTGTAAAGAGGAAGAAAGTGCTGTAAGAATCGATATCCATGAAGGTTGTGGCAGAGCCAAACTGTTCTGGATTCTGCTGTTAATCGACAGACGTACTCTTAAAGCGCTCGCTGAGTTTCGAGGAATGGACAGCGGAGTTGTCGATAGAAATGGAGCTCACGGTACCAATGTCGTGGTGGGAAGGTCAAGGCTCGCTGGCGTTTGCCGCTTCTGTGGTACACGCGGCAGTTCCGGCTTGTTGGCTATTGGCAATGTCTGTGCTGATCATCAATGCCAGGTAAAGTCCAAATATTTATTTTGTACAACTATCTCAAGTCACAAACTAAGTCAATATATCCAGTTGTTTCATCAGCTGGAGCGATAAGTTGGGTGTTACGGCAAAACTACTAGGGCGATTTAAATAAAATTTGATACACAGATAGTCTAAAATCTTATTAAAGGCAAAGGCAACAATACACGCGGATGAAAATGTGATTTATATGCACCCGAAAAATGAAAAGATCTTTTAGTAGTAGACAAATTTTCTTGAAAATGTTTAACGTTCAATCAAGTTGGCACCGGTCAGCTAGTAAAAATGAAAATCATTACCATTCTACACATTCATTCACTACACAAGATATATTTTTTTATTATATTTTTTGCCTGTCGAAGGAATATTTCTAGTCAACATTATGATAAATGATGAATGATATTTATTTCTGCAAGTAAATCTTTTCAGACATTTTTACAAGTCGGACTTTATAACTAGAAGGCACCGGCATTTCCTACGACTCACTCTGGAAAGAAACGCCGAAACAAACCACAGAGGTGTCTTTTTTTTTTAAGTCCGTGTACAATATTAAAGAGAACTATGTGAGTGCAGTATAGGGTCCGGGTTGGCCTTTTGAAAAAAGGACCATAGTTTTGAGTCGACCTGTCCATACAGACGGCATACGGGCCCCAAAAAATACAAAAAAATACAGTTCAATTTCAGTTGAATTGAAATGGTTGTTTATATTGAACACCTAGTTATAATCAACTCAAGCAAGCAATGCATTGTACATGAAATGTAATAGTAAAGAGTATTGAAAATGTAGTAAAATGACTCGTTAACTGAATGTTTCATTTGATTGTTAACAGGAGCACGGTAAAGAGGCGTGTCAGCGCGTTCTCCCTTGCGGTCATCTGTGCGGGGGCGTACGTGACGAAACTGATTGTCTGCCGTGTTTGCACGGCTGTTCAATTGCAGCCGGTGCAGCAAGCAATGGAACCGCAACTCCCTTGAGACAGGACGCCGATGATATGTGCATGATTTGCTTCACCGACCCCCTGCAGGCTGCTCCTGCACTACAAGTAAGTTTCAACTATCCTATGTACCCAAAAGTTTTTAGAAAAAATATATAAAAAGATTACTATTACGGTCGAAATACTTAGTATACATTGTCTATGGTTATTAATAATCAATAAAAAATATGTTATTTTTCTGTAGTCTAAACATGTATTTGTTTTGGTATGTGCAGCTGAAATGTGGACATGTCTTCCATCTACAATGCTGTAAGAAAGTATTGGCGAACAAATGGAACGGTCCCAGGATAACTTTCTCCTTCTCACAATGTCCTATTTGTAAGGTAACTATAAAACCCATGTACTTTCTGTTACACATTTTTCTTTGGTTTATTCCACTTTCTTTAACTCCGATTAATATCACTCGAATGAAATTAAGTAGAATTTTAAGGTTCCTCATTACATCTGGGTGTTATTACTGTAGTGAAATAATTCCATAATTAATTCACACAAGTGAATAAGGCCACACATAAGGGGCCATTAATTTGTAACTTCTTCCGTTCTAAGATATAATGTTATGTTCGTAAATGTATAGGAGGACATGGACCATTGGGCTTTGGAAGAATTGCTGGCGCCAATTCGACGCCTTCATGACGAGGTGAAGCGTAAAGCGACCATGAGATTGGAATATGAGGGTATGCCCCGACCGGCAGGGTCTGCCCCACAGCCAGACCAGTCTGCTTACGCAATGGAAAGATACGCTTACTACGTGTGTCACAAGTGTGGCAAGGTATGAAAAATACTATTTTACTTACATATTATAATAGATATACGCCATCGTCATCAATAGAAAAGAGGCTTACTACATTAGAATAGGGTTTGATTCAATTTTCGTTCTCAACCTGGCTGGTTGGAATAGGGTTTGTTTCAAGTTTTCGTTCTCTTTGCGTAGTCCTGCGTAGTTTGCTCCCTCAATACCTTGCTACTGAACCCTGCGCCGGCCCACCTACGCAGTCGAAAGGAACGCTACAAAGGCTTCTAAATTCCATTCCATTCCATACCTCATCAATGGTTCCATGTTTCATGTATGTTTGTAAAGTCTCCCGTGACACAATAATTTTGTTCTTTCAAAACATTAAATATTCATCATTGTTTAGGTTCTAAAAATGTTCTCCGAAATTATTTTAAATTGTTTGTAAATATTTATTACATTTACAAAAATAAATATGGTATACATTAACATTGAAATTGTAGTTTTTTTAGAGTAAATAATTTAAATTAAATTAATATCATATATATTAAAGTCAAACCTGTTGCCTAAAGTGTGTGCGTCAATTGTAAAACGGAGGGTAGTCGGTACCGACGCGTTAAGACAGTGACCTAGTGAGCTAGTTACCGAGTACTAAAGTTAATTACAAATTGACAATATACATATACTGTTCTGTATACTGTTCTGTTACTACAAACTATATAGCTAGTAATGTGTGTAGTGACAATAAACAGTGTGAGACGAACTTTGCGATTTTTTCGTGTGTTCACAAACTCCTTCGGCCGTACGTTCGACTACAAAGTAAAATGCCGTTTGTCTGGTAGGCATACTTCGGCGGCATGGCTCGGTGCGAAGCGGAGACGAGCGGGTCGTGGGAGCCGTCCGAGCTGGTGTGCGGCGCCTGCAGCGACGTGTCAGGAGCCCGCATCTGCCCCAAGCACGGCGCTGACTTCTTAGAATACAAATGTCGTTATTGCTGCTCGGTAAGTTAACCATTCATTTACCTTACTATATCTCAACCAATTGGCAGCTATTGAATTGTCCTGTATTATGGGTTTTTTGTCCTCTACGTGTGTGTCATAAGGGAGTAAGACACAGAGTGAAAATGGGAGAGCCGACCCCCTTTTTTTCTCGGTGTTTTTCTTCCTTTTGATCATAGTAAAATGGCTATTAACGATGCGGCGCAAACAGCGTGAGAAGAACAACTGCACTTTCGCACGTCTTTTGGGACGATGATCATTGAACACATCTTCATCCTCGCCCCAAAAGTCCTGCGAAAGTGTAGACTACCATCGAACACAACAAGAGAAGAATGCAACTGATCCAAGACTAAACGTAAGTGATTTATGTGTTACTAGCTGCGCCCCGCGGTGTTACCCGCCTATCATTATGGTTGCTATGCAGGTTTGTTATGCATAACAACATTTTGACATCTACGATGTATGTATTTTTAAAATCACATAGCTATATATAGATAAAAGGGCGTTTATCTCGATTATTGCATTAAAAGTAGCCTATGTGATATTCTGATGTATAAGCTATATTACTGTAAAGTTTCATCCAAATCCGTTCGGTGGTTTTTGCGTGAAAGAGCAACAAACATACATACACACATACATACTCACAAACTTTCGCGTTTATTATATTAGTAGGATGGTTATAACGTTATTTGTAAGAATACATTTATATTATCTAATCTTGTGGTAAATGAAAAAAAAAGAAATAAGCAATCGATCGAATCAAATTGTTGTAAAATAGTAAAAACAACAATAATTATGTGTGTGTTAGCGATCAAATGTATGTTTATGTAATAATAATAATTGGTTTATCAGACGATATTTAACAAAACATTCCTATAACGTAGTTCTATATAAATTAACTATACACACTGCACATAGATATTCTGTATAATGTAATGTGAGCATCAGAGCAGATATTGAAATGCTAAAATGTAGGACTCATTTGAAATGCATGGTGTTTCGCAGGTGGCTGTATTCTTCTGCTTCGGTACGTCCCACTTCTGCAATGCCTGTCACGATGATTTCCAGCGAGTCACCAATATACCCAAGAATCTACTACCACAGTGCCCCGCCGGTATGTAACACCACGCAATTAAATAAAACATTGCAATCATGTAATCTCCAACAACGAAATCAACCATTTGACAATTACTTTTATAAAAATAATACCATAATTTCTTTATAACCGGCTTCAAAAAAAGGAGGAGGTTCTCAATTCGTCGGAATCTTTTTTTTTTATGTATGTTCAGCGATAATTTCGTCGTTTATGAACCGATTTCAAAAAATATGTTTCCATTGGAATGGGCGTAGCTTACAGGTGGTCCCATCGTCACTATATCGGGATCTGATGATGGGATCCCAAGGAAATCGAGCAAACTCCTCAAATATCACAGGCACAATTGTCGCGATTTGGGTACTCGGAATAGTTTTTCTTTGAAGTCGGTTTCTTTTATTATTATATTAGAGATTAATTGTAAGGGATATTAATGGGATATTAATATATTACGTTACAGGGCCTAAAGGAGAACAGCTCCCGGGGACAGTGGACGAGTGTCCGCTGCACGTGCTGCACCCGCCGACGGGCGAGGAGTTCGCTCTGGGATGTGGAGTGTGCAGAAACGCACACTCCTTCTGATTGTTAGAGAACAAGACCTCGGCCAACACAAAGCGACCCAGCCAGCCGAGGCAACCCGTCTCTGGCAACATTGTTTTACTACCGCCAGACGCGTTCACTAAACCACTCAAGAAAGAGTAGCTATTTATCAAGCTGGGGAGAGATTATTTGTTAAATCATCATCATGTTTATTGTCATTGTTACAGTGCTGTGTGTATAAAGTTTATGTGTAATATTTGTTCTTTTCATAAAATTATGTAATCTTTAAGAGTAGAAACTGGCCAGTTTCTACTCTTAAACCTTACTTTTTTTTTCTAAAAGAACAATCTGAGGGCACGACTTTTTGAATATAACTACAAAATCAATCTAAAAATTACCAAAACATCATGAAGGGATGGGAAGGGAGGGTTCTGATGAAATATATATGTGCAGTAAATGCTCCATTGATTACGAAGGTTTAATACAATCAAGCCGTGTAAATACATTTTGTTATTGCACTATTTATTAACTCTAATGGATTAACTAATAATTTTAAATCATAAATCTATAAAAGTCGAAGTTACATCATGATATGTGTAATGATGAAAACATGAATTTAAATTTTTCACTAACTAACAGTTTTGCGATGTGTCTGTTTAAAGTTATATACCGTACATGCATTCCCAGTTGAGCGTGTTGAAGTCGTAGACACGTGTAGCTAATGTTGGATATAGATCAAGGCAGTAACTGAGTCGACATTCTTCACAAAACATTTAGACAGACGTACAAAGACGAGATGCTCTCCAACTTCAACCCGGCCAATACATACCTTTGTGCAATTTTTTATTATAATCCTTATTTATATTAGCATAATATTGTTCAATATTTTAAATATTTTAATGATATGCTTATAGACGAATTTAAAGAGTGTCACATAAACTCATTATATACAAACAACATTCGTTCGTCACTTTCTTTAGCAACTAGTAGCGTTTTCTTTTACATCTTTCCTACTTGGCAACAATTACAGCTATTGTATTAACAAGCGACAATTTATGTGACACGCATTAAGGCGGAAACACATTATTAACACGCGGTGCGACGCAACGTATCGACACCCGATATGCACCGTGCACATTACTCACACACGACGCTACGACATACTAGCAATTTCTGAATACATTATGTACTATAGATTTAATATAGATAAAAACTTTAAAGAAGATTTGATGCAAATTTTGGCTACATTATTTCAGTACAGTACAGTATGATCCCTGTGTATAGCTAAGTTCATGTCATATAGAACAGGATATCGATTTGCCAACTCAAATGTTTGTCGGTCATTTCGCTAAATAAATGCAAAAAATAATACTAAATTGACATAATTTCCGTTTGACAGTTTGAAAAATAGGGATGGGATCAAATGGGATTAGCATATATACTCTGTGACAGCTGTTCTCGAACGACTGTAGCGTTGGGTGTTGTCTAGAAACATACCGCGCGACGCTTGGGATGGCGTGTTTACCCCCAGCATGGGCAACACGCCGACTTGGCAGAGACTTTGATTCGACTCAACACGCATCGGGTCGCGTCGCGTGTCAATAATGTGTTGTCGCCTTTAAACTCATCCTAGATTAATACGTTCCTTAAATCTAAGATGTTGTATTCAGTGTTATTATTATGTTATAAATATATGTTAATTGATTTAAAAGTAAATAAATTTATTTAGATTTTGTTACAATTAACAATCACAAGCTCAATCAATTTGTTACTAAACTATATAGTTTATTAATTTCTTTAGTTATATCAATTATTTATTCTCGATCGGAATAGTTATATGAACTATTATATTATTGAATAACTCGCAAGCTAATTATTTATAAAACTCAGTCTTAGTTTAAATAACTGTAGACATGTAAACAGTAAACTTAAGGAATACGTATACCCAATTATTGGTAAATAACGAGCTTGTGCATTCGCTCTGACATACTATGTAACAAAGAAATGCACGGTAGATAGGTTTTTAATGAAGTAAGTACTATCCTTAAAATATACGGAATACACATGAAGAAATCCTTCATCCTACTGATACGAGACAAAACATCTCTGATAACTATTTAAAATACTGTCGGTCGACACTGACTTGTTACTGGACGATCTTGTAGAAGAGAGCCATAGGGGCAGTATGAATCAACTGTGATTGGCTTCTCTAATATTTACTGATTACGAGTACATTGATCATAACTATTTAACAATTAGTATAACCGTATGAACACAACACTGTGTCTAAATAAGCTCTTTTTAGATATTCATTAATCAGTCAGTACATTATCACCTTTACATTATCACACTATTGTTAGCGATAAATATAAAGAATATGATCACATATTTGTCGAGTTAAGTAACTTTAATGTATGTGGAATACAAGTTATTGTTTTGTTGCTAGATGTTGCCATTTTTAGGTAAATTTCGGTTTTCAACTAAAAACTTGCTGCTCTAACTTAGATTTAAATTTGAGTTATAAATAACTTACAATAACAAAATTACTGTGACATTTCTGTATTAGTTTACATTTTCCGAATAAAAAATAGTTTCAAATGGTTTAGATAAATCTGTCAGATTAAATTTACGTATTTTTGTAAAAAAACATTCAATTCAATTACTAAACCAATTTGATTATCACTGTCAGTTTTTAGCGTATGTAGGAAGGTATATTGCATTTATTTATTATTTATCCGTGACTGTAGCTGTACGAATTATAATGTCGTAGAATTGTGGCTGTAACTTGGTGTACTCAGAAAGGAAACGTAAATCAATCTGAATGTCTCTAATGATAGTATTTTCGTTGACACGATATCAAAATACATGGAACCCTTTGATTGATGTCTATTCTAAGATATGTGTAACAAACTAATATGTTATTGTGCACCCTAGACCCTACTCTTGATGTAGTCGATAAATATAGGTGTTTAGACATTTTTAATAAATATTAAAATATTCAACTAATCGTTTTATTTGATCAAATTTCCTTTATAATTAGCTGTAGGTATTATTGTATATATATCTTGTTTGATGAGAATAAGGGCACAAAATGAAAAGGAAAGCCGAGGATTGAATCAACTGGCGTGCAATGGGAGAGGCCTATGTTTAGCATTGAAGTACTGATGATGATAAAAGGACAAAATGTCTGCAAAAAATATAACAATACAATGAAGATACACCAAATCAATACAATGTAGCTTTGAAGCGCATTGACTTTTGAAATCAGTGTAGAACTTTTGGGTCAGCACTGTTATTGTATGTACACATATGTAGATATTTTAAAGCCAACTAAGGAAGCAATCTTCATAGGACAAGTACTGCGCTATATAGGGACTCTTGGATTAGACCAAATACCGACTCATCATGCTAGTGTAGTTAGTAGTTCGGACGCTCGTTACTACGGAGAGGTATATTAACTGATGTTATCTCTACTATATGGTAAGTAATGGTAACCAACAAGAATAGGGTGATCCTCTCTTGTACACTTACTCCGGGGTAACAACTGTGTTAACCATGAGGAACGCATACTATATTCAACAGTGGACTAGATGTTGATCCCCAGTACAGTCGTGACCACGGTACACATTCTTATTTATTTTGTGTATGGGTGTTAATACTCTCAATTGCAAATACGTTTAATAAAAACACATCGCGCGATGCACTAATCAATGATTGATCTGAGCAAACTGCAAAGTCTCCTAGTCTTACGTCTACGCAAAACGTAGAAAAAAGAAGACTGATTATGTGAATATCTATGCCTAAATTTATCTCATTGATTATAAAACAATATCTAATTGGTGTTATCATACAAAATTTATAACGTCTTTATACTAAACCTAGAGCTAAAAAATAAAATTGAAAATTATACGAAGCGTAGACCCCTTAGGTATGTTTTGAATATTATTTTCATTAATGACAAAATTTACAGAACAAATCAGTTGGGTTGGGCAGCGTTTGCGCAGCTTTGTCGGGTCTTCCCATCGTCGATCCCTTAATGCCAATAAACACAATGACATACGAATTCAAAGCGTGGACACTCACGGTACGTCTCGTCCACTAGTACAAAGTCGCTCTGAGTGCTATGTAGAGGGCTATGCTTGGCGTTCCTCTTAAGCATTGCATTAGGAAGGGGGTGAACGGGCAGAGAAACAAGGTCATCGATATAGCCCACAAGATTAGCATGCTAAAGTGGTAATGGGGTAACCATATACGCTGTAGAAGCGATAACCGTTTGTTGTAAACGTAGTGTGGGATGTACACATTTTATCATCACATAGTTCAGCATTAACCCACCTGGCCGTTAATCAAATCAAGTGGCATGCCATTGGTGAGGCCTATATCCAGCGGTAAAATGCGATAGGCTGATGATGCTGATGAATGACAAAATTCATATATTCCATTCGGGCTATCATTACGATTCTTTATCTATTTATATACATTAAAATTAGTAGTAGTTTAGACGCTGTGAAGAAGTGTACAAACATACATAGACTAACAAAATCATTTTCCTTCCTTTTGACTTCACCGTAGTTTGGTAAACAGAGTTTTGGGGTAGAAAAGAATGTGGTGGCTTCTTAGCGTGTCTTATTCGACACGCGCCATACAGTCACGGTGTAAGGGCGCGATTCATTTGTGCGAACATTGCGTTCAGTGAAAGTTGTGAAGAAGACTATGTAACAAATGTCTGACAGCTTAAGTTAAACAAATACACGCCTGTAAATCTCCAACTGAATAGATACCCAACAGTTTAAAAACCAACTCGGCCCAAGTAAGCGATTGTGTTGTTGTGACTAATCGATAAATAATTTACCCTCTAGTTGTGCACTTATAATTACCTAAATAAAAAACTGTAAACTTGAATTAACTTTCCAATTTTTTAAAATTACATTGTAACGAAACTCAAACAAGATTTCCGCACCATGTTGCAAGGATGGGTAGTAATGTACCTTAATGTTGATATTGATAACACAGATGAAGATACCATGAAGGTCAATTCTAAAGATAGTCCGTAGGTAAGAGCGTGTAAGCTCCTTAATCTCTTTAACCTTAGAAACACTACATGACTGTCAGGTCAGGTAGTAATGCCGCGTCTATTTTAGTACGAATGGGCCGTCTAGAACGGGTACTACCCTCACACAGAAGACCATGCTAGTAACGAAACCATTCTTGTTGTCGTATATAGTTGGTGATTGTGAGACCGAACGCTCAATTATTCTGCATCATTCTCTTAGCCTCAATAGGCCAGGAGAATGATGCAGAATTATCGGACCAGACCGCCATGGTATGGGACACCATGCTGCATTGCCTACTCTCATAATAAGGGTGGATTCTACACTTCCTTCCCATCATTCGAAGTAGAGTTTGGTAGGTTTAAATATAGGTATTTATAAAAAGACTACAGTATATGTTTATAATTTGTTGACTAAAGAATAAGACTGCCTTTTTGGTCTTCTGGGTTCGATTCCCGGGTCAGACCAAATATTTGTGTGATCCACAAATATTTTTTTAGGAGTCTAGGTGTTTTCTATGTATTTAAATCAGTTGTTTAGTACCCATAATACAAGCTCTGCTTAGTTTGGGACTAGATGACGTTGTGTGTAAGATGTCCGAAAAATTTGAAAATATTTATTTATTATAAAGATAACTAGGCACTAGCTGATCCCCGTACTTCGTACCGCCTTAGAATTTATAAATATTGTGTTTAGTTACTAGCCGATGAAATACACTCACAATTTTTTATCGTAATTGTTGAAATAGTTAACCGCAGACAATTGAATTTTATTTATTTTTATAGATGATTTATATATAAGGCTTAGGTATTTTTACATTAGTTTTATCAAACGATTTTGCGCAATCGGGTATTTTATTCTTTTTTAAACTTTTTCTCATTAAAATGACTACTGCTGCACCAAATATTTTAAGAATATTTTCATTGTGCTTCGCAGGGGGCTACAAACGTACATGAATAGTGCACACTCTCTGTCTACCCAGACTCAGTACAACAATTTGTGGATGGCAATCGTTATTGGGAAGTCAGTGCCCTCAAAACTGATAACTAGTTTAACCTACGAATTTCAGTTCTACCTTAGGGTTGCGGAGGTCCGATGCCAGTCGCTGTCGCAGTGGAAAAACTGATTTTCAGAAAAAACCGGTTGAACTAGTAGCCGACCCCAAATAATATTGGAAATACCCATAGGAAGAAGACAAAGGGTTGTAGGATTTGAACCCACAACACAGCGGAATACAAAACGGCGTCTTTCCCGCTTGTAACTGAGAATTATTTTAAAATTTTATAGTGAGTATACTTTCCTTTCAAATAAGTAGGTGGTTAATCATTAAATTGGTAGATATAGAATGTGTGTATTTCATTTTTTGTAATAGTTTTTAGATCAAGACATGTGCCATTTTAATACAAATAGTCATTGTTTGTTTGTTGATAAACAACAGTATGCCTATTGTATCTTCGGTAAAATATCAATATCTATTATTGATTTCTGCATTCTTCTAAATGATTCAGAAAAGTTTTGATAGCAATGTTCTCTGTGATTGAGCTGTGAGCTCGTCGCGTTCGCAACGCGATAACAACTAATAGTACCAGCTGGGTCCACTTGAGAGTGTGGCCCGGTGATAACTTAACAGATCGATTTCTCCTCACACAGATATGGTGTTTTATCTTAAACTTATCTAAAGTATTGCAAAATCTTTTACCGTGAGTTTTGGTGTAACGCAAGTCATGAAAACAGTACTGATGGCGATTAAAATACACGTCAAAATGTTGTGTGAAATAAGCTTTTGAAGTGCAATTAACCAGTGCAGGATGATTGATTTCTATAAAAAGGTAAGATTTTTTTTTTATTAATAAGCTGGCGAAAGCGCAAACATATTAAACGAACTGTAAATATTGAGTTAACTTTCTTTATTGCTTTATTTAACAATTGAATAGGAGTAGTTTTTAAAGGTTTAATAATTCGATACTTGACTAATGCCCGTTTTATCTATATTTGAACGAATGAATGTGGACCCTTAATTTTAAAGAACATCACTAAGCACTTAGGTGCCTACTAAGTTTGGTGAAAACGAAAGGATCAGTAAGGTTACCTGTCTATTTATGGAACGTTGGTGAAAACCACCATTGATATATATAAGTACATACTTGCGATTTGAATGGTGCTAATTTACCGAACTAGGACAAAGCAATGTAATATTCTTGGCAGTCTATGTTTTCTAGCGTAGTGTCAATACTACTCACCCGATTTTAATGAATGAAGAGTAAAAAGATTCGTAGTAATGGTCCGAGTGACATATTTATATAAATAAATAAAATTGGAGTGTTTGTATGTAATATCAAACTAACAGTTTTTTACTAAATGCTTAAATTATGAAAGTTCATACTTATACCAAAAATGCAATTTCAAAATGTTTTGTCTGTCTGTCTGTCTGTTGGTTCCGTTAGTTCCGGATAATATTTTTTTTAATGTAAGCCTATACAGTGAGTCTACTCTGCAAAGCATGAGTAGAATCCAGGAGTAGGAGCTACCATCCTCACTGCGAGTGTATTCAATGCAGCATGGTGACCCATACCATGGCGGCCTAGTCAGAAAATTCTGTATCATTCAACCGGTCTCCTAAGGCCGGTTGAATGAAGCAGAATATTTGGGCCTGCGGTCTCACACTCACCAACGAAATACGACAGCAAGAATACTGTCATTATTAGGATGGTCTTCTGCTGAGCTGAAATCAGCGTGGCTCTACTACCTATAAATCTCTGGAACGGCTTAACCTAAATAGTAACTTAGGCTAAGTTTTTTTAGATAACTTTACGGCGTTACACGCGATTTACAACAATAACCGCGGTCGCGAGATAGTTCTATGTAAATTTTAATAAAGGTTTTACGAGTTATAGTTTTAAAATCTTTTTTTGTGCTTTGGTACTTTTATATTATACATGATTTTACACTAACACCTTTCTGCACTAGGAATGGATGTCTATGAGCCTGTTCCGCGCCCACCTTTGTACATTAGGAATATCAGTGGGTCTGCAAGCGACTTGGCGCACCCCTCGTGATGCATTCCGTCACGGTGGCCTGCAGTACGGGCTGGCCCTCACTGTGGCTATGATCGCCGTGGCCTTGCCGCTAACACTGCTTCAGCTTTCAGTTGGACAACTGAGTCAACAGGACGCTGTTGGCATATGGCGAGCTGTGCCATTTTTTAGGGGTATGATGAGCTTCCTATATTTTGACCAATAACTTTGATAATAATGTTTGACACTATACTACACATACACAAGCCCTCTTGATCCCTACTACTATCTACTACTATACTACGTACTACGTACTATCTACGGTAACCAGACTGCTGAGAATACGCACATATTTGTCTTTCAATAATATAATAATTAATTAATTGTACTGCCTCGTTAAACACATGATTACATTTATTTCTCTATTCTATTCTTTTAGAAATTGTGAATTGTGAATTTATAATTCTAACAAAAAGGAACCGACTTCAAAGAATAACTATTCCGAGTACCCAAATCACGACAACTGTGCCTATGACATTTGAGGAGTTCCCTCGATTTCCTTGGGATCCCATCATCAGATCCCAATGTGGTGACGATGGGACCACCTGTAAGCTACGCCCATTCCAATGCAAAAAGAATTTTTGAAATCGGTTCATAAATGACGAAATTATCGCTGAACATACATAAAAAAAAAAAAGTATCCGACGAATTGAGAACCTCCTCCTTTTTTTTAAGTCGGTTAAAAATGCTAGTACTAAAAAAAAATAACGTTTTCAGGTGTGGGATATTTGAGATTGCTGATTTCGTTTTTAGGAGCCGTATACTCAGTAATATATGTATCTTTGACGATATCTTACTTCCTGTACACCCTAAGCAATAACTCGTTGCCCTTTTGGGAGTGCATTGATCTCTTCTTTACGGGAGTAAGTATTTTTTACTTAAGATTTTATATCTCTTTTTATTATATTAACTATTATTATCGATAGGTACACGTTAATTCCTTTCAGTTCCTTATTATTATTATTATTACATGCATCCATACAATTACTATTTTTATAAATGTTTGTATTTACAGTAAAAAAAAAAACATAACAGAAGACAAATATAATAAAATATAAAATTAGTTTATAGTTGTTTATATCATCATACACCAGCATGTACCTATGTGTGTATTTATATAACATATACATGTGAAATCACGCTGATTTCAACACGAATGAACTGGCCCGACCGGGCAGTTCTACCCTCTCACAGAAGACCAGATCGGTCTTCTGTGAGAGGGTAGTACTGTCCATGACAGCATTCGTGCAGGACAGCGCGATGTCGTCATTTCGTGTGTGAGTGTGAGACCGGAGACCCAGTGATTCTTTCTTTTTCTTTCTTTTTTTAAAAAGACAACTCCCGCATTAGGAATATAAATTCCTGTGTCGCGGGGGACTTTACAAACATACATGAAACGGACACAAAGAACACCCAGACTCAGAACAACAAATTGTGAATCACACAAAGTGTTGTCCTACGTGGGATTTGAACCCACGACACTTGGCGTAGTAGGAAGCGGCGTGGCGACCACTTAAGCCACTAGGCCAACCGTGCAGTCAAAAACATCTCAATAATCGGCCACAGTGCGGATCACCATGCTGCATTTTTACATGCACCACGAAGATGGTGATGGTGTTGGATTCTACTATGTTTTGCACGAGACCGAGTAGTCACTTTGACAGGCTTAAATATCAAAAAAAAAAGCTGGTTACATGTACTTTTATATGGAGATTATTTGGAGCACTGTGACTTCACCAGCTGTTTGGCATAATTATCAATATAATTTTTAAGTAATGGTATATTATTGACTTTGTTATGGGATCACCTAAGAGGGACCTGCTCTTATTTGGGTTCCGTAGTTCATGTCTCGGAACCCTTATAGATTCGTCATGTACGTCCGTTCGTCTTCGACTTATCGTCAAACGGACGGTTAGTGCTAGAAAGATGAAATTTTGAGTGAATATGACGTGTTTCTATCACGTAGACAAAGTGCTACAACAAATTCATGAACAATATTTTTATTTGGGGTACTTCCCTTACACGTAAAGTGGGGATGATTTTTTTGATGATAAAGTAGAAGACATATAAAATTATACAACAGATATGCAACGTAACACAAATTACTTTCAAATGGTTATAAAATATGTTTAAATAAAATTATTTATATTCAAAAGCAAAGATTTAAAAGTGCAACATATCTTTTGGTTGGGTCTTTATTATTACCAAAAAAAAAAAGATTTTATTTTGTTTTTCTTCCCTTAATTATGTACGACAATGAATGATTCATGTATATCATATACATATAAACTGTTATTATAATAATACTATTTACACTTTTTAGGATGACTTTGTGAGGGCCCGCAACGCATCCGAATGCATCAAGTAAGTCTTAAACCATCTGAATTTTATTTTCTTTCAATACTTTTCTTTCAAACTCAAACCAAATATTTCTTAAATCATTATTTACCCACTTCGTAACTATATATTATACCACAGAACATAGAAATATAAATTAACGTGTTACATAGTTTTACATTTCTAATCGTACTCTTAGTATAGCTAGTTTAAATTAATATTTCGAACATTTAACACATTTTTTTATATTTGGGCTTACCAAAGTGCCTATTCTGCCTGATGGAATGCATGAGTAAAATCCAGGATTTTTGCACCATTCTCGCGGCCTCCTGGGAGAATGCAGAATGCACGAATGCAGTCATTTAAGGTTCTTCTATGTGACGTCTGTCCTTTATGCTGAAATCAGCATGGATATACTTCCAATCAAGTTTACTTGAATTTTAGCCAATGTGACATCACTTTGTTTACGTTTCGAAAGTCACTAACACACATCACTAATTTCGTAAGCTTTTAAAGCAGGTACCTAGCTAAAAAATGAAAGAACAGCAAATGATAACTTGTACCTATAAAAATCTAAAAACACAAGCATAAGTTTTAGTAAGTAAAAGGTTCTTTGTATGTTTTTCAATTACTGGTAATGATATATTTACGTTAGAAAACATGATGTCAGAACCAAAAAAGACTAAAATTTGGACTATACGGATATCGCTTTTTAGGGATTTGATCTCCACGACCACATGGCTTAAAACTTTGTATCATTAACAAATTGTTGTTTTGAGTCTGGGAGTTCTTTGTACCCGTTAGATAAGTATATGTATGCTAAGCCCTTTCGGATTTACTCCTCGTAAGGAGGCTAAAAAAAATCTAATACGACCATTCATTTGCTTATTTCTCAATATGAAAATCTCGAAAACATGTTTAAAAATCTCGTACATTCGAACCCATTTACCGTGCTCTTTGTAGGATGCTTTGGGAATAGGGAATTTCCCAATTTCGACATGAATGCCGTTTATTACACTCCTGCTAAGTCATCCGCGTGGGGAAGTACCTCAAACTTGAGGAAAACTATCACTAATCAAATAATACGGTAAAATACTGATACCTGTATCTTAAAGGTGATGTATATTATTCGTAATTAACGTAAAAAATTCCAAAGCTCTCGGTTAATACAGCCCCATCATGGTGCACAAATCTATACATTAACTGTTTGACTTGACCAATTTTTGAATAGACTTTCACTGGTAGATAGCTGATAATGTAAGGAGTAGTAACTCAATTAACTTTTGTTTAAAATAACGACACCCGCAGGATGAATAGGGGCGGTGACACTCTGTATTCTTAATCCGTCACCACACGGACATCATTACTAAGGTAAAAACATATTTCAATAAAAATATAAACCAATGACATAGTAAAAAACATTCGATTCAAAAGCAACAAAACATAAATATATAAATAAATATTACATCTTACACACAACGTCATTTAGTCCCAAACCAAGCAGAACTTAAATTATGTGTACTAAAAAACTGATATAAATACATAAATATACTTTTGTTTCATAAATACATACGTTTATTCATAGGAAACACCCAACCTTCGAAACAAATATTTGGTTTGACCCAGGAATCAAACCAGAGACCTCAAGCACAGCAGTCGCATTCCCTACCACTGCGCCACCGACTTAGTCAAATAAATAATGTTACCCTAAACTAAAACTTTCATAGACATTTCATTTTGTTAATTGATTCTTCTTTATCTCTACTCTAGATTACGTTCTATACGTTGAACGGTTGCATCTTAGATGGCTACATAATTACCATTTTCATTTTAATTAAACCCGTTTAACATTAAAATATATTTTTATTACTTGACTTGTCCGTGTGGTGACGGATTAAGAATACAGAGTGTCACCACCCCTATTCATCCCGCGGGTGTCGTAAAAGGCGACTAAGGGATAAACTACGCAAGACAACATCAATGCAAAGAGAAGAAAAACTTGAAACCAACCCTATACCAACCCGTCTGGCCAGCGTGGTATAGTAGGCCAATACCTCTTTTCTAAGTCCAGTAGTGGACTTTTGAAGGCTGTTGATGATGATGATGATATATATTTGTACTTAATTTGTTTCTTTTTTTTAATATTTCAGTGAGACCTTTATGGCCCCGATTTCTGAGAGGCCGGAGTATTATTTAGCTGTTGCTTTAATACTGCTGGTTTTGTGGATAGTTCTGCCTTTTATGTAAGTATGTGTTTGTCAAATAACTGTAGTTTAATGTTAAATGATGAATTTTATCATTAATAGAAAAAAAAGATAGAAAATTGATTACTAAATACTCAACATCATCTAGTCCAATCTAGTCCCACACTAAACAGAGCTTGTACTGTGGATACTAGGCAACTGATATAAATACTTGTATAGTATTATGTAAATACATACATATTATACATAATAAACACCCAAACTCCGAAACAAATATTCGCAGATGTATGATCTGGTGGACAAATTGGTCCGACCTGGGCATCGAACCTGAGACCTCTTGAACAGCAGCCGCATACGCTGACCACTAGATCGGAACTAAGGGCTTATAACTAAATACTATTTAGGCTATTACAAATCTGAACATGTCAAGAATACACAAAAATACCGCACCCAATCTGTAGTCACCCCAAATTGTTACAATAATAAATAATAATAAATAAATATTTTGGACATTTAACACACAACATCATCTAGTCCCAAGCCAAGCAGAGCTTGTGTTATGGGTACTAGACAACTGATATAAATACATAAATATACTTTTTTTTTTGTAAATACATACATATTATACATAGAAAACACCCAGACTCCGAAACAAATATTTGTGAATCACACAAATAATATTTGGTCCGACCCGGGAATCGAACCCGAGACCTCTTGATCAGCAGACGCATACGCCAACCACTAGACCAATGAGGCAGTCAACAACAATGGTGTGACTATGGTTGGTTTTACTCATGTAAAGCCATAATAATGTGAATATAGTTATTTTTCTCCGACGTAGAGTCACACCAACACCTACTTTACTTGGACCAAATTTTAGTCTTTTATTAAGATTATCGTAATGTGCTTTTTATACCCCTGTCATATACCTTAGGTTGTGGAATCGTAAAATAAGTAAAATGATATTTGTTACCCAAATAATACTTGTCCATTTGTTAAACAAAATTTCTGAAATATTAGTATTGGATTTCAGTCGTAAACTTTTGTAATCTTAAAGGCATTTTTTTTCTTCAGAGATTAATAAAAAGTGACCAATAAATAAACACATCCATACATATAAATAAATTTAAAAAGTTTGTTTGTAATACCAAGTTTGTTACTAAATGCATATTAAAGTATATACAGTACTAACATAAAAAAACAAATTTAACATAAAAAATAAAATTGTGACTGTCAGTTTGTTCCGGCTAATCTCTATAATGGTTGGACCAATTTAGTCGACACTTTCACTGTACTAATATATTTATTCTGTGCTTTTACTTACAAGGAGTAACAGTTTACAACAATATGTGCGGGTAACACCGCAGGAATCAGCTAGTTTATGATATTATTATAATAAAAAGTAAAAATTGTTAAAGTCATCATCATTTACAGTTTTTATCACCCAGTAAAATTAATGAAGAGGATTCTGTACGTGCTGGGTCCCACGGTGATCATCTTGGCTTTAGTGACGGTATCTTGTATTGGGAGCAGTGAGAATTTGTCCAACTTCGCCTTGAAGAGCGACTGGAAAAGCTTCGTTGAACCGAACATCTGGCACGGTGCTTTAACACAGGCTCTACTGTCATCTCAAATCGCTGGAGGTTTTTTGATATCATCAGGCGATACCATATATAACAATACGAACGTGCAATGGCAAGTACATAACATAAACTCTAATCTATATTTCTATTTCTATATATTTTTTTAATATGAAAATGGAGTCAGTACAGTTTTCTTTTCTTTATTTCGTTTCTAAACATATCCTTCAATTTGTCCATTTATCTTTTATTTGATAGTGCTGTGTATTCTTAAACCATCCATACGTAAATATTCATGTCCATAGCACACGTATTTTAGATGAAATATATGGTTTTATAATATAATAACTTAATATAATAAACAAATTAATATAAATTAAATTATGAATATCCAATTCATCTAAAACAATACTATCCGATTCAAAAGTAAAAAAAGTGTAGCATATGCAGCGGGGCGCAACTGTTCGATCTACTTGATCAGTCCTAATGATTCGTGGTCCTCCGTAGAAAGTAGAATTTGGCCAAGGTCCTATTACTCATGAACCAGGTTGGCCAGATAAGTTAATTAAGGGTTTGTTTAAAGGTGTGTTGTCTTCTCAGAAACGCTGTTTTCTTCGTATTTAGATTTCACTTCCACATCCACAATATGGATGGAGACGGTGACACTGTGTTATGAATCTGCATAGTCCATCCACATATCCACATTTGTGACGCATTTTTTTTCTTTAATAATATTTCACTATTAGGAAACTCACAACAATGGGCACTGATATAACAATACACTGTCAACAAAATTAAAATAACTAGAAAATGTCTTAATATAACATTGATGTATTATATCAATGTAATATAATAATAATTTCTTATATACTTGACAGTGCTAGTTATAATAATATCAACTACCCTCTAACAATGTAATAGCATTTTGATGTAAATGTTTCCTGTAAGTTCTTCTTATATTAATATAATAAATTACGAAATTTTTTGTGGCTGGAATGATATTTTCTCATAAATCTTGTGTAGTGTAGTAGTAAAATAACATATCCAAATTGACACTCAACTAAAGTATGGTCTGTTAATAATACACTAATGACACTCTTTTTAGGACAGCAATAATATTCATAGGAGCAAACATTTTATCAACTTGGCTGGGCTTGTTATTTTGGTACTCATTAAGCGGGCCTGATAAAGAGACGAACGTGCTGGCTGTTCTGATCCAGGCGTACAGGGTGGGCGAGGAGGCTAACATGCATCTCGCCTGGCCACTTCTCATATTCCTGACTCTACTTCTATCTGGTTTTATAACGTTGGTGAGTGTATTTATTTACTTTTTACGACAATCTGGAAATGACATCCTTTCCTTCAATGGTTTGGTTGGATGATAGAAGACTCACATAAGAAATTATATAACGAATGTATGCGAACGTGTTGGAAGTAGTACATGTTTTTCTAAATAGTACATAAATTTTACGGTATTTATAAGATATGAATTATACAGAAACATTATTTTTCATTTTAACCTATATGACTCATTGAGAGGACATCTAACGCAATATGTTACGAAATGGTGTTTAACGTAATGAATAACAAATACTATTATTTTGTTTTTAGCTTACCCTTTTGTTTCCAATTTATGACCGGTTTCGACGAATGGCGTGGCTAAGGTGGCGACTGGTGTCAGTTGTGGCTTCAGTGATGGGCGCAGGTGTCAGTTTAGGGACCATGGCTGTAAGGATACCAGCCCTCACATTGATGGATGATTATGCAGTGCCTCTACTAGCTAGCCTCACGACTGTAGTCGAGATACTGGCCTTCGTCTTTGTGTACGGTAAGTTTTAAGTCTTGGTTTGTAGAAGATCCTGTCTGCTAAGCTGTAATATAGAAGATTAATCTAAAATGCATTCGCATGCATTAAATAGCATTCGTACTTTAGTCTTTCGTTAGTTATTATGTAACCGGGGGCCCTACTCCTGGATTTTACTCATGCTTTCCTTCAGGCAAAGCAGAGTCATTTTGGTAGGCTTAAGTATAACAAAATTGACCAAGTTCTTGTCACCCCATGCATAGAATAGGGTTCCATAGTCACCCATAATTTTAGGTGGATATAAAATCTTGTCCAATAGATAATTGTTATGTTTACTTGTTTATTTCTTTATTTTTGTACGAAGTTTTCCAAGTGACTGAATTTTACAAGTTAGGTTATAACTACTGAAATACAAAAGTTATCTAAAAAGTTCAATATATGGACTACTATTGTGATTTTTGTTAATTTTTCAGCTAGTCGTTTAGCTTTTAGAGGAGGCTGTTTTGCAAAAAATACCTTAATCGAAAAATGCTTTTAGTAACCTCATAATATTTGTAAAAGGTCTATCTAATGATACCCTACACAATACACACTACTATAAACACTTTAGGTATAGAGGAGGTACTCGAAATAAAAAGAACCTGATTTTATTGTAGCGCTTTGTCAACGTGATAGAAACCATGCAAAGTTTCATCTCTCTAGCACTGACCGTTTGGACGGTAAGTCGAGGACGGACAGACAGACGGACGGCCGAACGGACGGACATGACGAATCTGAATCTGTTCCGAGTCGTGAACTACGAAACCCTAAAAACAAATACCTTTGTTAGCTGATAAAATACTGCAAAGTATTAAAGTACCGGTTAAGGTCAACATTGCCTGAGCCCTAATGAATGCAAAATTAAGCTCTGAATTCTTTAGGATTCTCTAATTTCGTATCGTATACACCGTATTTTTCGATACTCCAATCTTTTTTGTTGCAATGAGAGGCCAAGCTCATTTTAATTTAATCTGATGCAGACAATACGCACATAGGAAACTGATAAGTTTGAAAACATACAACTTTATTGTTCCAAACCGTTTTTATCTGTTTATATATATATATATATATATGACTGACTTGACTGCACGGTTGGCCTAGTGGCTTAAGCGGTCGCCACGCCGCTTCCTACTACGCCAAGTGTCGTGGGTTCAAATCCCACGTAGGACAACACTTTGTGTGATTCACAATTTGTTGTTCTGAGTCTGGGTGTGCTTTGTGTCCGTTTCATGTATGTTTGTAAAGTCCCCCGCGACACAGGAATTTATATTCCTAATGCGGGAGTTGTCTTTTAAAAAGAAAAAAGAAAAAAAAAAAAAAATTCTCTTATCTTGGGACTAGATGACGTTGTGTGTAAGATATCCAAAAATATTTATTTATTTATTTTATTTATTTATATATGTAGCATTCCATTTGTCAAAGAAGGATCAATGAAATCTAAGGACAACACTTCACCACCTGATGCTGATAGAATAACAGAGAATGTTTATTGTTTATATTGATAACAAGAAAGTTGCCCCAAAATAAAATTGCTAATGAGATTGAAGCCCTATCAGAATATATATTTAAACAGATAAAAACGGTTTGAGTCGGTTTGGAAGGCGATTTTAATGGTTTTTACCTTTTTTTACCTTTAGTTTGCACGTTATATACTATAAAAATAAACTGCCTGTTTATAATTTTACGGTGTTACGTGGGACGAATCTTAAGCTAGATTGCAAGCAAGTTTTTCGTATTGTTTATCACAAACAGAGGTGGCAGCAAAGATTTTTGTTTCTGTTTCAACAATTGTGTGGGTCAAAATCGCAATCGTATAGTCTTAATTAAGTATGTATGTACTAGAAAAAACTATGATGATTAAATTAGCTGAACCCTGAAAGTAGCCCAAGTGGATTAAAAGTTGAGGAACAACAGGTTATCCTGCGATTTATGTTGCGAGTAGAGATGGGCAATATTTAGTGAAAATATGATATATGAGCGTAGAGAACAACCAAAGAGAAGGTGGATGGACTGCGTGACAAAAAATATGGCTAGGAAGGGAGTTAACAAAAGGGAGAAAATTCACGAGTGATTGAGGAGAATAAAAAAAGAAAATTCATTGCACTGCCCCAAATAAAGTTAAGGGTCAAGAATTATTTACTGCTAGCAAAAAAAAAATAAGAGAAGTCACTGGAAGAGAGATAAAAGTGCAAAATCAACGAGATCTTGTATTTTGTACAGTTTTTTTTATAAATACCTATGTTTAAAACTAATGTACCTAGAAAAGTGTGACTAGAATTTAAAAAAGACACTTTGATTAGTTATGATATCACACCAAGTGCATACCTATTTTATTATGAATAATTTATTTACAGTGAAAATGTATGTAAAGTTTTAGTAGTTATTACCCATAATGTATCTATTTATTCAGAAGATGTCCGTGTTTTCATTGCTTATTCTCAACTATAAATCTGTTCTTAGTGTCCTCATATAAAAGTACATGTCGGTCTGATTGTAATTTTTTACACTCGATGGTCGAGCTATTTAGACGTAACCAAGTTAAATATGGTAACAATACGCAACATTTCGTATAACGTATATTTTGTTTAGATAATAATATAATGTTTTAATTTTTCCTGCGTACAAAGTTACAAGAATGACTTAACCATTTATGGTCCTTCTATACAGTTGACGTAAAATGGTCATCTTGTAATTTTCACGAGAAAATGAAAAATATTCAAAATAATGTCACATACAGCCAGCTTAGAAGGAGGTTTTGGCCTACTATACCACGCTGGCCAAACGGGATGGTATAGGGTTGGTTTCAAGTTTTCCTTCTCTTTGCATTGATGTTGTCTTGCGTAGTTTATCCCTTAGTCGCCTTTTACGACACCCGCGGGATGAATAGGGGTGGTGACACTCTGTATTCTTAATCCGTCACCACACGCACAAGTTTATATTGAGTATTACAGATCAACTATAAAACAGAGACATTATTCCTTAAGACAAACCAATGGATCGTCAATCTATTCTAGGTTTTCACTATGATTGATACTCGAGTATTTATATTTGTTGGTTATTGCAGTAAAAAGTAGCCAATGTGTTAATCTGATAAGCTTATCTTAAGCTATCTTACTGTTAAGTTTCATCCAAATCCGTTTTGTAGTTTTTGCGTGAAAGAGCAATAAACATACTCACTAACTTTCGCGTTTATAATATTAATAAGTATAGAGATTGACATTAATTAGGGTTTTGGTTTTTCGAGTTTTTAAATTATTTCTTATTATAACTCATCTCTCTCTTATCTCTTTTATTAATAATAATCTGTGCTAGGTTTTAACCACGATTGATACTCGAGTATTTATATGAGTTAGAAAGATTTATAGGGTTTGGGTTTTTTCGAGTTTTTCAAACCAGGCATACATGTTACTAATCACGTATTTCTTTTGTTGCTTATCGTAGAACTGAGAAATACTCATACAACGTGCTGCGTATCTTAATACGATGTCTTTACATACAGTAATACAAAAGCTGCACCGGAATCAAAACATCCTACAATTGTAGAAGCTCATAATTAAATTGCCAACTAACCTAGGAGAACATAATAAATTCTAGCACCGTAACATAACAAACTAATTCCTTTTTAGGGTTCCGTAGTTCATGGGAAACCTTATAATAAAATTTCGTATTTTTTTTTGTTGTGTCTATTCCAAGTGTGGGATATCATTAGATAGGTCTAACAGGGGTTGTTAAGACGTTTTTTTATGTAAATGTCCGTTATACAATTCTAAAGAGATTTTTTAAGGCACTTCCCACTCAAAAAATATTAAAAGATGTATGATAAATGACTACGAACTCTAGTCTATGCCGATTTTGGCAATTGGTTTATTTTCTCGATAACCGCCATAAATGTGGGCCGAGCCCAGCAAGCTAGTTTTATTGATGAATTTCACCCAGATATATGCAAATGATCGTGCTCTTCCCACAAAGTTTTATTCAAATGTTTGTTCTAGGTTGGAAAGTGTTACTTGAAGATGTAGAATTTTTAACGGGTCAGGAGCTTAACAAGTGTTGGGTGTTGGGATGGTGCGCCGCACCAGGTATCATACTACCCTTCACTGTATGGTGGGTGACGATGCTGTTCATCCACGATGATGCCTGGACGCAGCCGCCTTGGTCGAGTGTTACCATCATATCAACCATTGCCACAGCATTGACTGTATTCTTCATTTCTTCTTTGGTGGTAGTAGCGAGACAAGTGCAGTACGACTTCATAGGGGTGAGAATTATATTATTTGTATATATAATGAACCTTCTTAAAAATGGTTGAGTTTTTAAAGATACTAAAATATTTTTTTCTATTAAAATATGTATATACTTTATTGATCATGCCATAGCGATTTTTAATGTGAATGAAAATGCGAGTAAATCTCATAATAATAAGCTTTGGCCTTCAAATAATTTTGGAGGTAATAGTTTCGCATCGCGAATATCTTAAGTTTCCCCAAAGCGAATTCTAATGAACTTTTCCTCTTACCTGCGGTAATATGGAGGTTACAACCTTGCTCATGTGAATCATGTCTAGAATTTATAAAACTTCCTGTCTCTGAGGAAACGGTAATTCTTCCGCAGAAGTTCAAATCATCGTTCAAACCGTCGAGACATTGGGGACCGCGAGATCCCATCACACACTATTACTGGCTGGCTAGACGAGATGAGCTCGAAAGGGGCAACGTGCAAAGATCCAGATATCACAGGCGTCAATTAGGACAGCTGTCGGGTCGGCCGAGTTTCTTACAACCTTCAAATTTTCTTACTACGAAGCACAATCCCGTAGATAAGAGCCGTTCGAACTCCGATGACTGGATATATACGGTATATAGAAAACAAGTGCACAGTGCTGAAAAAGTGAATGAAAATAAAAGGGTACGATCAAGTTCCTTAGACTGGACTTTTCCAAAAATGAAACCAAAGAAAGACTTGGATGACTCTCCATCTCCAAATATACAGTACGCAGAGAGCAATAATAATGCAGTAGATATAAATATGAACAGTAATTAGTACTGAAGAGAGATATTACTAGAGGGCTTCAAGATTCTCAAGATTCTCAAGTGGGGTTTGTAAAATGGATAAGTCAGTAACAGTAGTGTAAAGTTTCGAAAGACCTTCATATAGAATAATAATAAACTTATTTCGTCGTTAATTAGTAATATTTTATATTAAATGTTTTAAAATCTGTTTTGTGTTTGTAATGTAATTTTGCGAGACATTAATTAAACAATTTTGTTTAATAGTAGGGATTCATTCTAAAACTATAAATTGGAACATTACTCTGCTTAAATCTCACGAGTAAACCGATGGACAAATTTCATTACCTGGTCAGTACCTACATGGTAATCGAATGTAGACATTCAGCGGAATGATAATACTATATGAAAGGTCGCAAAACCTAGTTGCGGATAAAAATATCTGAAATCGTATCTACTGACATGGTAATATTTCTCTATTTATACATACAAACAATGTATATTCAAGTATTGATATAACAACCTTGTCTATACGAATATTATAAATTCGAAAATAACTCAGTATGTCTGTATCCTTTTCACGGCTAACTCGCTGCACCGAATTCAATTAAATTCGGCGTGCAGATACTTCTATTCCTTAGGAATGACATAGGTTACTCTTTATTGTGACAACCGACAAACAGGCGGACGGAGCTGCGGGCAAATGCTAGTTGCTCATATAATTTAGTCGGGTTAGTTTGAGTCGGGTTATTGTACTTCATGCAGGTAATATCTCTTATTCATACAGATAATTGACTGCCATAATGTTCCAATTGCAATGCAACTCACGCACCGTTTATATACCGGAAGGCAGAGAGTATGAAGTGTATGAAACCCTTGTACTCAATGAATTTCCTTTTTATTTTTAAGTTCCGTGTAATAATAATAATACTTCAATGAAAACTCAAGACTCGAAAAGGGTTTATCAGTAAAATTGTGCTATTGAAATAGAGCTAAATTGATTAGAGAAAACACCCAAACTCCAATTCAAATCTAATATATAAAATTCTCGTGTCACAGTTTTCGTTGCCATACTCCTCCGAAACGGCTTGACCGATCTTCATGAAACTTTATATGCATATTCAGTAGGTCTGAGAATCGGCCAACATCTATTTTTGATCCCCTCAGACGCGAGCGGAGCCGCGGGCATCAGCTAGTATCATATAAAAATTTCATCCGAACCGAGTATCGAATCAAATAACTCAAGCACGGCAGTAGTATATGCTACTATTGCGCTACTAGGTTTTAATCTACCCAAAAGGACACGAAACAGCCTACGAAGCGATATTTCTTAAATCTATTTCTGCTAGCACGTATATACCTATTCTATTATATATTCATCACTTTTTGTGCTTGTTCAATATCTATATCTATACTAGTATTATTATAAAGAAGTAAAGTTTGTGTGTTTGTTAAATTGTAATGGGTAATCTCGGGATCTACTGAACCGATTTTAAAAATTCTTCGACCAATAGAAAGCCACATTATTGCTGAGTGTCATAGGTTATATAAAAAACCGAAAAATAAAAGGCTTTTGCGTGGTAGTCCGTTTTGCAAAGTGAATCAGAGAAAAAACGGTCGAATGAAAGCGTTTCTTACGAACGCTGCCTTAACTATGAAAGATATATTTCTGAGTACTAGAGAAAAGATGTGGAGCTTGAAAATGCCTACAAAAAAGTCAACGATAGCATATGTCTAACTTTTATATTTAAGTTATGCCCAACGAAGTGGGCACGGGTCAGCTAGTTAGACATGAACTACCTGGGTCCCGCAGTGTTACCAGAGGTCATTGTTGTAAATCACAAGTAACAACGCTTAGCGAGGCTTGTCTAGAAAAATTAACCTAAGTGACTGTTTATTTCTCAGCTCTGAGCCATTTAAAGCCTCGTAAAAATTCATTAAGCTGTTTCATAGATTAGCCGAAACAGAACTACAGACTGACAAAGTTGTTATTTGATGTAAGTACCGAATATATTTTCATATCATCAACAGCCATCAACAGTCCACTGCTGAACATAGGCCTCTTCTTAGAAAGGAGGTTTTGGCCTACTATACCCCGCTGGCCAGACGGGTTGGTATAGGGTTGGGTTCAAGTTTTCCTTCTTTTTGCGTTGATGTTGTCTTGCGTAGTTTATCCCTTAGTCGCCTTTTACGTCGCCCGCGGGATGAATACACACGGACAATATGCATTTCATATGCATTTTATAAAAAAACTCTTGTTACAACAGGCACTTGTATGGATTGTAAGGTCACACATGTCTCAAGTCCTGTTACACGTTGGTGTAACAGGCCTGGAGGTATACCTTGATTAAAGTTAAATCATAATTTTTGTATGATTGATACGTGTTAATACAATAACCATAACTTTGTGGACATTGTTCCATACACTTGTCAATGTCCGCGGAGACTAACGGTTTTACTACACACGTAACAGACTAACAGTTATAAAAGATTGTTCTTATATCTATTCATTAAGTGTCAAACTACGATATGAGGAGTGGCCGTAGCAATAGTTTGTCATGGGCCATGGCGTTTAATAACAACATGGCGTACAATAACTAATACCTACGTTGTGCTGTTTTTACTGCTTTTAGTGGAAGTGTATATTCATCTAAGAGATACCTACATTTTGATGGTTATATTCTATGAAACCTTGGTAATTGGAAGAATATTTTCGTACTTACCAAATAAGGTAAATAAGTTAGAAAAAAATATTAATTTGTAAATGTGAATATTGTCTAGGCTTCTAATCCCTACTAATATTATAAATGCGAAAGTAACTCTGTCTGTCTGTTACGCTTTCACGCCTAAACCACTGAACCGACTTTGATGAAATTTGGCATGAAGATAAAACTGAACTTGGGAAAGGACATAGGATACTTTTTACCACGATAACCGACATACACGCGGGCGGAGCCGCGGGCGAAAGCTAGTAAGTTTATATTTTGTATTATTCTGGTGGTTTTGAGTGTTTTCACGGCCTACTCAAATGTTCGTTTTGCAGGTCTCGTACTTTGGGTCATTAATCTTGATTAATACCAGTTAGATAAGACGATGGCTGGGGCTCATATGCCATGCCAGCTGTATGAACAGGCTGACTATGGAAACTATGGTTCATTCTTTAAAATGCCAACCCTTTACTATAGTTAATTATTCAAACATTGTTCACGAACTTTTAAAAAAATACATCTCTGTGGTTTGCTTCGCATTTATTCGTAGAGTGAGTCTTTGGAAATGCCAAACCTTATAAAAATATCTGTAAAAAAATTACTTGCAATTAAAAAAAAATCCATCGAATATTTTATTATCTAAACGTAAACACAAAATCAGCGACGTTAATCAAATAGGTAGTTACAGATTTGTAACCGATAAATTAAAGTTTAATGATTTACAAAGTCCAATTGAAATTTTGAATCCTAGGGGTAAAAGGATTTAGGATCTCTCGCCCCGTTACATGATTGCGGCCATGATACGGAGTGAGAGCGCATGGAACCATAGATTAATAAATAGTTACTACGTATGGAACTCCGTCGTCTCTTTCTGTGAGCAAGTTATGCTTGCGAAGGAGAAAGCGGTTTGCGAATGAGAGAGGTTCAGAACTCTCCCGGTCCGGCAGGCCTGAGGTATGTCGGGGTTACAGGAATTTCTTGAGTGTATGCACCTTTTCGGTTGGTTCTATTCCGACATAACCAGTTAATGGCTGGTGGTATCCGAGGAGCTTTCCGACTGAAAAAATATAACAAAAAAGGGGTTGAAGAATGTAGAGAATTTGTTAGCATATATAGTTTCAAATTTTAGCAGATGAATCAATACTGTGGAGTATTGATTCATCTGCTATTGATTGTGTACTACAAATAATAGTGTGGAGAGAGGCTGAACTTCAGCCCCTAAAAGTTCTAAATCTAAATTACGTATGTAAGCGCCAGTTATTTTAGTATAAGATGGCATCTGTAAGAGAAGTGTAAGGATTCACTCATTAAAACTATATTATAATATTAATACATATTATAAAGATGAAGAATTTGAAACCACTTTGAAACACCGTCAAACTTCCTTACACTAGTATTGATTTCATGTAATAGAAGATTATAAATCGACATGTTCTTAAAATGCTACAGATAATTTCAATATCTTGTCCATATATGTATGTATGTTGCAGGTTTGACTAGGGTCTACACAGGTTCACAGATAATAAGTACATCTAAGTTAAGTCGTTACTATTCGTTCTGAAATGTTAAATTTAACATGTGAATACGTGAATTCAGTAGTCTCATAAAATTAATAAAAGGCCAAGTGCGTCGACTCACGCTCTATGTATGGTTTCCGCTCTACGCTTTCGTTGGCCTATAAGTTTAGTTAGTTTTGTTGATAAATTGGCCTATGCAATTGCACGGCACTTGGTTCGATCCTCAGCTTTAGACTAAAATAACTTAAATTTATTAAATATTCTACTATTGTCACTTTCTATTCGTGTCACTAACTACTGCCGTTTGGCTAGGAGACAAAAAAACAAAAATCACCATACATATATCTTCGGTCAAGTGTATGTTTGACATATTTAGTAAAATGATTACCGTTTGAAATGTAGCTATGTGTGTATGCCTTATAAGCGGGCTAAAGAACCACGCAAAGTGCATAAAATAATGTTTTATGTATGTTGGAGAGCAGTTTTGTTAGACTTTTTTTATTTAAATTAACAGCTTTACACAAAATACTAGATGTAATATAGAGTAACTTAGGTTAGGTACTTTTAATTTGGGAAAATAATAAGATGGCGTGAAAACAAAATTCATCATCAACAGCCTTCAACAGTCCACTGCTGCACATAGGCCTCTCGTTAGAAAGGAGGTTTTGGCCTACTATACCACGCTGGCCAGACGGGTTGGTATAGGGTTGGTTTCAAGTTTTCCTTCTCTTTGCATCGATGTTGTCTTGCGTAGTTCATCCCTTAGTCGCCTTTTACGACACCCGCAGGATGAATAGGGGTGGTGACTCTGTATTCTCTGTATTCTGACAAAATTGAATCCAGATTATTCAGGGCCGGGTACGAGTTCCACAGGTTTTACCTGAATATTAGGTTTTCGACGAAGCGGCTCTCATTAGATCTTAGTCTTCCCAACTCTAGAGACGAACTGAATTCGAAGATTGAACTTATTTTTTGGGAACACTATTAGTAAGCGATCATGAGGGGGAAGTTTTTGACGCTTGTATGTAAATATTTGTTATTATGTTATAGAGTTTATTAATAAGTTAATAAAGCATGATAATTAAATTCTTGACATATTTTGACTTTCCAATAACGTTAATAGATAGATGTTCATGGCAACGAGGACCACCTACTTAACAGCTTAGTTTGCCTGATTTTAGATGTGTTAAATAGCAGTCCAGAGTTTGGAAGTTGGGATCTTAACCCCAGTGCTCATTCCGGTAGGGTCAGATAGCCGTCCCATCGAATTGTATGAGTGAAGGAACATAGATTTCATCTGTGCACCATACCACCACGCCCTTGTGCACTATAGTAATATTTTCTACCAGTCGCCTGGTCTTCGTTCAGACTGGCCGCGGTAGCCGAAAAAGCATATCAAGCATAAAGGATATCATGGTTAGTAGTTTATTTACTTATTATACACTTATCTATTATATAGTACGAAATCCGGCAGCAGGATTAGTGCGCTCATCGCTCATTTTTTTGCTAAATACCAAATTTTTATGTATATTTATAATTATGAGAATTAATATCTACCAAGTTGCCTATCAAAATCACGGTTGCCATTGCGCACCTGGCCGCACCTCTTCACAGCCAGGTGTAAACAGGTATGATTTCAATACATTTATAAGTTCATAACGTACATTTATTAATTATATATATTGGTATGGGTGATAAAACATGAGATAATAAGGAAGACTGAAACGTAAAACTTGACGAGGTCTGTAACTGTAAAGTTAATCAAGTAAAACTGTGAATGCATTTAATTATAGGAAATAACAATGCGTTTATTGCAGTTGATGTTTATAATGACACCGTTTGACTTTGTCTCGTGATTGTATCCTTGTACACATAATAGTACATCTGTAGCTGTCTATTTCAAACACATTTATTTATTGTGTTATATGTTCTCGAATATAATAAGCGCCGATAGTTCATATTGAAGACGGATCGAGGACGACTCGTAAACAATAGAATATTGGTTTGTCACCAACTAACATATGGTATGCATTAACACGTTGTTAGCCTCGCCTTGGTAGCATGTTACTCGGTTTATTACTCCTTTGATAACATATTTTATAGTATTAACTGCCCCGGTGGCGCAGTGGTAGTGTATGCGACTGCCGTGTTTAAAGTCTCGGGTTCAGACTTGGCAGTGCAGACTAGGCAGAGTGGAGTCACTTAGGTAGGCTCACACAATGTGCACGCACAAAAATAATAATTGTTGGAAAAAGGCCGGTAATTATTTCATTTGAAAGCTCTCAAATGAAATAATTCATTTGAGAGCTTTCAAATGAAATAATTACTGGCCTTTTTCCAACAATTATTATTTTTACTTAGCTGCTTTTCATTTCATCAGCGTCATAATATATAGTCCATAGCCTTGATGGATAACTAAGCTATCTAACACTGATTGAATTTTTTAAAATTACTCTAATCCACCTAAAATTAGCACGATTAACGAAACAAACAAACGGACATACTCTTCACCTTTATAATATTATAGTATACTGATAGAATAATAATATTATAACTATTTACACTTGAAATTAAAACTACTAAAACTATTACTTTTACATTCTTGTGTTTACTTAAGTTCTTTAGTTAAATTAGTATTAAATGTAAATTTTAATTAGTCATTAAATATTGTAGACTATTTAATATGTAGGTAATTTAAAAAGTAATTAAGAACCAGCTGCTGACACGCGTTTCTCGAAAGGCGCCATCACATTTTTATTTATCGTATGTTCAAGTTATTCACATCGGTCTGGTGCCCTTTGCGCTTGAACACCTGGCGCCCCTACTTACGGTGTGCTATAAGTGTAAATATTTTTGACCGCCCGGTTGGCCTAGTGGTCGAATCTCACATGGGTGTTCTGATTCTGGGTATTTTTTGTGTCCGTTTCATGTATGATTGTAAAGTCTATTGATTGTAAACTCAGTGTATATTCCTAATGCGGGAATCGTTTTTTTTTTAACTAAAAACCTGTAGTTCATTACTCAAATATAATAATAATAAATATGCGGACATCTAACACACAACGCCATCTCGCATCAAACTAAGCATAGCTTGTACATAGCATCTAGCTATCATAGTCAAGAGTCTACCTATAGGGATGACCTGGTTTTGACAGCTCATAGCGGCCATGTTTGATGATGGATATTTGACGTCTCTTGACATTTGTGTTCAGTAAGGTTTGCTATTTTATCATGTCTAACCAACGCTTGTAAATTGTCCAAAATTATTACGCAAATTCGCGTAGTACTTAATTTACTTGTAGTTTGATTGAATGAATTGTAACGTCGGTTGGTCTGCACTTCTATACTTTTTAGGGTTCCGTAGTTCACGACTTGAAACTGTACAAACGGTTAGTGCTAGAAAGAAGAAGCAATGATATGTGTCTTTAACACGTCGCAAAAGTGCTAAAATAAAGTCACGTAAAATATTTTGTTTGGATTTCCCCTACACGTATCGTTAGATCAGATCGGTATCATTAGATAAGTCTTATAAAAAACATTGTTGTTTCGTTAAACGTGCGGTTACTAAGATTTTTCTTATTTAGGTATCCGTTTACGACTAACGAGTTACTGAACTTTTAGAGCGCATTTTTGTTAAAACAGAGACCCCCATCTAAAATCTACGACTATCTCAAAAAATCTGAGAAAATTCATGATGGCAGTTTATGTGATGAACTTTAAAATACTGATTGCTTAGGTTACTTTGTTAGTTTAGTAAATAAATACCTATTAAACATAGAATAATTCCTAATTCCGAGACAAATATAGGTTAATCATACAAACATATGGCTGACCATATGTTTGTATGATTAACCTATATTTTTGTAAGTAGCTCTACTGATCTACTCTGCCTGATGAAAATGCATGAGTAGATTATTTATATAAAATATTATATTTAAATTATAGGGCAACCTGTTTTTATCAAAAACGAATGTGCTTACCAGATTCAAAAATCGAAAAGTATTTAGCTTTATAAGATAAGCGCCGTCCCACGCAACAATACACAAGATAGTAAAGCCACGCTGGTTTCAGCTCGACTATGGCAGTACTACATTCACACAGAAGACCATCCTAATAATTTCAGCATTCGTGCTATCATATTTTGATGGCGAGTGTGAGACTAAAGGCCCAATCATTCGGCAGGCTGGGAGAATGATGAAGAAACATCTAACCAGGGTGTCATGGTATGGGTAACCATGCTGCATTCCTCATTAACAATGAGGTTGGTGACCCCTACTCTTGAATTCTACTCATGCTTTCCATCAGAAAGAGTAGTCACTTTATTAGGCCTTAATGTATAAAAAACATTATCGTAAAAAAAATAAGTGAAAAATTACATTAAATCTTTTAACACGATCGATTCGTAGTGTGCTGACTAAAGTTGTATTTTTTTTTTTCCATCACATATTTACCTGAGTCAGTGGCAAAAAACGGTGAACATCTCTACTTACGAGAGATTCGCAATAAGTCCCCTCCACGCGTGTGTTTGTTAGTAAACTGGCCAGACCGGCACGCAATTCGGACCTCACGTCCGCCACTTGGCGCTTAAGTCTTAAGCAGCCTGCGCCCGCGCATTCTCAGTCTCACCGCGCCAGTAGCGCATTCAACTGTCAAGTTGCGTGCGAAGCGGATCGCTGAGCGGTTACGGTCGCGCGCTCTATATTTACTTACGTCTAAAAGACGGTTCGTGTGGACACTCTACGGTGTAGGAAGTGATGTCGAAGGATAATCCAAGGCTTAGTCGGTTGGGTGTTTTGGCCCCGGCTGCGCTCTCGGCGTGCATGGATGCCTCGGTCCTGGCTGTGCCCGCTGCAGGTGCTATCGTCTCCACTGTACTTAAGGAGCTCAGCAAGGCTTTTATGCTGAAAAAGTGAGTCATCATATCTATTTCATATATGTAATATCATATGCCATATATGTTATTTTAATCCTTTCTTATAATTTAACGTCCATTTATGCGAGGCTTTGCACAGTATTAATATTTCACAGACAATATATTTAAAAGAAATTGAAGGGATAGACGTAGTAGAATAAATTGGAGACGAATATTTTCTTTTCTACCCTACGATATAAGTAGAGAGTAGCCGAGGATCGATTTAAGTGGCGTGCAATTGGAGAGGCCTATGTCCAGCAGTGGACTGTGATAGGCTGATGATGATCATCTCTGGAATGTATAAAGTCATTATAATGCAGCTGTTAATATTTTTAATTATAAATCTCTTTACAATTTATTATAAAATAAATTAATAAATAAAATTATGAACTTTTTTTATGGTATTTATGTACCTGTTCCGTCACAACTTCTGCTTTAGAAACACGCTTTCGTTAGCTGCACTGCTGTGTGTTTGTTTGTAAACGACCTTAGTAAGTGTGTTTTTCAGTAATTAGACTATAAATTTTATATATTTCAGTGGTATTCCATAAAGAAGTCCAAAATATTCTTAGCAACATTTTGCTTCTTAGGGTTTTATAGATAGTTTGATTAGTCCGTCTGTCTGTCTGTCCTGTCCTGTGTACAGCCACACAATATGTAACAGATTATTATTGCAAATACCCGACATTTCGCACTAGCACACATAGTGATTGTGTCGCAAAAATATAAGATTGTAATATATTGTTCTTAGTGCACCTCTTGTGCCCTTAAGGTGGGGTAGTTTTCATATTTATTTACTCCATGAAGTGTCTTAACGGTTTGTGAAGGTAATAATTTGAGTAAGGGATCCATTTTTGAAAGATTTTTAACCTGCTAAGAGCTAAGATACTAAACTCCTCATTCTAGCCAAATGGAGGTATTCAGCGATTTTTTTTTTTGGACATCTTATACACAACATCATCTAGTCCCAAACTAAGCAGAGCTTGTAATAAGGGTACTAAACAACTGATATAAATACATAAACATACTTTTCTTTTGTAAATACATACATATTATATATAGAAAACATCCAGGCTCGGAAAAAAATATTTGTGGATCACACAAATATTTGGTCCGACCCGGGAATCGAACCCGAGACCTCTTGATCAGCAGCCCCATACGCTAACCACTAGACCAATAAGGCAGTTGCGATCAGACCAATGTTGCTATAGTACCATATATACATGACTTAAAAGGAAAATTATCACAGTTTATTACACTGTATTAGATTTTGATTAATAGGAGTAATGGTCTATCAACTAAATGCGCATTATTGGCCGCAAATACCTATAATGAAAACTGGTGTGGAATCCTGATTGTACCCTACCATAATATGGAAAATTGGCCAAGTGCCTGTCAGGCTACGCAAAGAAGAAGGGTCCGTAGGTATGTTTTAAATAGTATCCAATAGATAAATTGTTATGTTTACTTATTATTTATTTATTTATGTAAGAAGTTTTTCAAGTACATTTTACAAGTTAGACTCCTGTAACTCCTGAAATAAAAAGGTCATTTTTATTTCAGGAGTTACAGTTCACAATTTGGTATCAGATATTTAAATTGATGATAACCACACGAATGGGTAGACGCGAGAAAAAAAAAACATCCCCACTTTAAGCGTAGGGGAGGAAACCCAAAAAAATTGTTTTCTTAATTTTATTGAAGCACTTTGTCGACGTAAGTCCAACACATATTCACGCAAAGCTTCATCTTTCTAGCACCAACCGTTTGAACAGTAGTTCAAGAACGGATGGACGGACGTGACGAATCTATGAGGTTTCCTAGTCATGAACTACTTAACCCTAAAAAGCACTTAATTCATGTTCCGATGACATGATTTCATGAAAAGGCTCGCTTGCAAAAATGAGTCAACCCATGAGTCACCTTAGTCCTGTATGTATTAGTTTTGGAGGAATATCACTGTTAAGATCGGACAAGAGAACTTAATAATTCGTTATTCTTCTTCTTCTCAATTTAAGGGTCAGTCCCTTGTTGGTGGAGAAATCGCCACTCCTATTTTCTGCAGTCCGTTGGACCTTTTGATAGGCTACGACTCTTAGGCGTTTGTACAATGTTTTAAAAAGGTTGTCGTGTCTTATCAAATTTCCAACCATTTTGCCTCTTCTGTTGCCAACAGTATTCACAAGTCTCCTTTTTTTAAACAACCATTTGTAGGACTTCCTCGTTGGATTTTTTCGTTATTCTAAAGAAAATAAGTATCGCGTTAATATGTATAAAACTTTCCAATTATTATAAACACAACGACAGCGATTTAGCCATGACAGTGTCATAGACGGAGTTTGAAAGTAGCACTTTCTACTGCACTAGTAATTGTGGGTTAAATACTACACGGGACAAATTGTTGTTCTGAGTTTGGGTGTGCTTTGTGTCCGTTTCATGTGTGTTTTGTAAAGTCCCCCGCGACACAGAGTATTTTCTCCTCATGCTCCTGCCTAATTGTCTTTTTAAAAAAAAAGAAACATACAAGCTCTGCTTAGTTTGATACCAGATGACATTGTTGTGGGATATCCGAAATATTTATTATTTATTTATTTATAATATTAATATGGATTTACATTATAAAGGTTTTGAATAGACTATTATCAATTCCATTTGTATATATAACACCTGTTAGTTCTTTATCTTTCAATCCCTCATGATTTTAAAACATACACCTGCCGTCGCATCTGTATCACTAATAAGTCCAATTTACGCCATAACACGTCATCTTTTTTGGCCAATTTTTTATTGGTCACTGTGAAAAAAAGATTATTATGAAATTATGTGAATATTTTTTGCGTCAGGCTAAGTACACATAAAGCGTTTTTCTCCCGTGCCCGCTGCTGTTGCGGGCCCGCAGCTTCCGTAGAATGCAGATTTATATTAAAAAAACAAAGCGCAACTCACGACGCTCCCGCTGCACCGGCGGGCAACCTGTAGAATCGCGCAGGTCGCGATCTCCGCACTCTCGGCGGTCTGAACCTCAACTGAACATTACCGGCATTACCGCCCTACCGACTGCCTTGTGATCATTGCCCGCAAACGTGGCGGGCGAAGATCGCAACCGCGACAGACGCGTAACCGCGCAAATAACCGGTTTCGTGAGTATAGAAATAAAACCGTAGTTCCACCACTGCAGCGGGCACGGAAGAAAAACGCTTCGTGTGTACTTGGCCTTACTGTGCAGTGCTTATGTAGCGCTTATCAGATGTCAAAGGTATATTAAACCAGTTAATTTGGGAATTCTTTGGAAATATAGCACTGCACTAAATACTATTGGCAGCTTTCCACCAACTTACACAGGGTTTCTTCTTGGCCTATGTTATTTTCATGATTATTTGGAATCAGCTAATAGTTCATCTAGTTTTACATGAATATCACACATATATACACGGTATCGGACCTCGCAACTTTGTGGGCGCACTGAATTCGGAGATTGAACTAGTTGTCAGTATATTTGAGGGCATTGACTTTCCAATAACGATTGCCATATATGTTCGTGACAACCGGGAACGACGGTTTAACGCGTTCTGCGTGGTACAGTCGAGGAATATCGCCATTTTTCATACTCCACAATCATCACTATGCATTTTCTATGTGAATCTACGCTATTAATGACTTTGGAGATCGATACGGAAATAAAACTTTTGAGACTATAAAGTACTTTCAAAAAATTAAAACTACTGGTTGCAGACTAAAAGAGCGTTTTCTACCTGCCATTTCTCGTCTAGCCTAGCTGAGTCTCTCGGTGTTCCCCGCGGTTATTGTTGTAAATCGCGAGTATTGTCGCGGAACGAAGTTAGTCTAAAAAAAGCCTAAGTCTAAGTTATTCCATATGTCATCAGCTTTCTTCTAGTTAAAGGTCTGTCAAAATCGGTACCGCCATTACTGAGATTATCCGGAACAAACAGAAAAAAAATCTTAAAATTGTTTTTTTCATGTATTATATTTACTTTCATATGAATTTATAGAAAGAAACTGTTACTTTGATATTACATGAAAATACTTAAAATTAACAACATACTTTTAACTATGAAAAACTAAAGGAAAAGCCGTAATTTACGAATTCAGTTCCTCACTAAAGTAAATGATGATGAGGCATATGTCTACTCGTGGATTGTTAAAGACAGTTGACGTTTATGACTATCATAGACCTTTCTGCAATAACTCCCAAGTTCCCGTCAATTGTGACGGAGGAGATAACAAGCTGATATATCGTATGGTCGTGTAACCACATTGTTGATAAACATAATGATTCCCTTTTTCATACGAACAAAAGTACCGCACATGACAAATAATGCCGCAGATGCCTTTTATGGCTATTTACTTATACACGTATGTATTTGTGTGTTTGTCGATCTCTGTACTAGAATGTGTTCAAAAGTTTGCAGTAATTTGACTTTAAATAAATATATATTTGGGACATCTGGCACACAACATCATCTAGTTCCTAATCAAAGCTTGAACTATGTATACTAGACCACTGATATACTTTTTTATAAATAACTGCCTGGTTAGCGTATGCGGCTGCTGATTAAAGGCCTCGGGTTCGATACCCGGGTCGAACCAAATGTTTGTGTAATCCGCAAATATTTGTTTCGAAGTTTGGGTGTTTTTTATGTATAATACCTATGTATGTATTTACAAAAAAAAATATGTTTATGTATTTATATCAGTTGTCTAGTTCCCCTTTTTTTTAACGTGTGGAAATCCCTGCGGCCGTCACCCCGTCGGGGGTTACGGCGGGGTGGTGTGTCGGACTCGAACCGACTAAAACCACACGGTGTGACCCTCCCTGCGCTTGTATATTGGAAGGAGTCCAGGGAGGGGATTTCCTTCTGGACTCCTCCCAGCGCCGGCCCGCGCTGTTGCGGGCACCATCTCAAATTTTTATTTTCGAATCGAAATATTTATTACTATTATTAGTTTAGTAGAACTCCACTTCAATACACTTCTAGTGTATTGAGCCACTTTCTATGTGACTAGTCTACTAGTTTGCACCACATTACATAATAAAAACAACATTAGCAATCCTTTACAAATTGCAACGAATCACACAAGGAAAAGGTATTTTCCGTCGTTAGATTACTCGTCAATCTCTAATGAGATTAGATCTAACGATTAATGTGAATCCCTTGAAATCCTATACATATATTCGTCTGTTTGTGGTTTTTTACTCTTTATAATTTATGATGATAATCCTCGTTAGTCTAGTGGATAGCGTATGCGACTGCTAATCAAGAGGGTTCAAATCCCGGGTCGGGCCAAAAAAGTGTTTTTGGGTTTTTCTTAGGAAATTCCTAATAGCAGCCCGGAGTTTGGAAGTATGGCGGTGATTATCGCCCGTGCCTCAATTTCAGTTCTCCCTTAGGGTTGCGGAGGTCCGATGCCAGTCGCTCCGTGGAAAAACTGATATTCAGGTAAAACCGGTGGAACTAGAAGCCGACCCCAAATAAAATTGGGAATAGGGCTAGGAAGAAGATTAATGGAAAAGAAGTGTAAATGTAATACAAGTTGTATCCAGTCCACCACGTGTGCCTAACAGAAATGCATGTATATTAACTTCTTTGTCTTACGAACTGTGTCATACATAACATAGCTACCAAAGAATTCCAAGTGATTTGTTGGTTCGATCGGATGTTCGTGGGCTGTAGGAATCAGACGTTACTAATGCGTTAGATCATGTTCATATAGAGCACCTGTGGTCAGTTTCATTATCTAGAAGTCTAAGGGTTCCCATCTGATATATCGGAAATTCGGCATCAAGTATGAGGAATAATGTATACACGAGGAAAAACTTTGAGATTTTAGTTTTCTTAAAATGTGTTGATGCGTCAACACTTTTTTTTGAACGAAGTACAACTTTAAAACCAAGAGTTTTTTATAGATATAGAGGTTATTAGAGAAACGTTTGTATTTAGATCATTGCTTATGTCAATAATTACTTTAAACATCCTTTCAATGTTGTATATCTCAGCTTTTTACTACAAGAACTGCGAAAACGCATTCGGTCAGGTTACGATCCTGTTTAAGTTGTTTTATATCTCGCAGGTCGCATTGATTAGGTGACTCGTTTGATGATGTCACCCCTGCATCACCTGATTTGGTAAGCGGACAGTTTTATGATTAGAATAATAAATACTTATATTATTGACGTGAACATTAATGCACAAGAAAAGTATTAAGAACAAAACAAGTTATGTACTTGGTACAGCTATTTTAAATATTTAAGAGTTTCTAAACACGGTTACTCGTATGGTGACGGAAGGAGAGCGGGGAATTTTAAGTTCCACTACCCTATATTCAGTAAAGGTGTGAACTATATAGGATTACAGCTCTGAAAGAGGCGAATAACTTAAAACAATCCCTTCAACCTTTGCCCATTAACTGTAGTAGACCCTGACCACTTTTAAAGTTGGTGTGTGTGGTGTGCTGTTAAGTCGATAATGATCCTTTATTATTTATCTTATCGTGGAAAGTTATTTGTTTGATAACCTAAACTTGAGTCTGGACTGAGACCCCGATACACATTTTTGGCTAGTTTATTTGTACCAAAGTTAAAGAACAGATGAAAAATTTAATTAATGTAGTTTCTTGTAAATTTGAAAAAACAGGCATTCATGGAAAAGAATTAGCAAGAAACTCCATGTAGAGAGTGAGTCTCTACAAAACCATCCACTTTCGTTTGAGTCACGATTTTACAAAGTATGAATATTTTTTTACTTTAATTAAACGATCTTGCTAAATATGTATGTAAGAAAGGCTCTACGAAGCGAAATTTTTTTACGACCATTATATAAACATTTTGTTAGTTCACGATTGTTTAACTTGTTGAAAAATTAACTTTAAGTAAAATTTCCAACGGAAATTAGTTATTTATAGTGTTCAGAACACACCATATTTTTTTCAAATTTAAAAAATATATATTCAATACCTTAAACAAATAAATTAACGTGCCGTACCCGCTTTTGACGCCACGCATGCAATCTAAAAATGTTGCGCGCAGACCTATTTTAAGCGTTAAATTAAAATTATAAATAATGGAGATAGAGTTCCGGGAGTTAGGAGTTTTTTATTTGAAATTTCCCCTTCTTTCAGAAACTTTTTTAAAAATTTCTCAAATATTAATAGTTTATGAAATATTGGCAAAAAATGAAATGCCATTTTTTTTCATCTTTGATTGTTTATAACTTTTGCAATTTTTTATGTGCTAATACACGCTTTTGGCTCATTTTTTAGTCGTCATTCCGGATCCTATATCATATAATTTTAAGATTAGCTATCGCATATAATTTTAAGAGCAGTATCTCTATTTTCTACCATTTTCAACTTGTCGATTAGAGCGCTATAGCGCGTTTATTCCCCTTGGAATTCAAAAGAATCGTGGTCTGACGTATCCGATTACTTTAGTCCTACTGCACATTAGTTAACCACAAAATTTAATTAGACTTAACCGATTTAATTCTCCAAGCGATTTTGTTCTCCAAGCGATTTTTTTCTCCCGCGCAGATTCTGGTTTGAGAGATCGTCTTATGTGCATATTGCTGTTACATAAACAGTAGTCAAATAGAAGGATTCAACATTACCAATAATATTAATATTTCGGACATCTTACACACAACGCAACAACGCCATCTAGTCCCAAACTGAGCAGAACTTGTATCAAGACAACTGACATAAATACACAAACATATTTCTTTTTGTAAATACATACATATTATACATAGAAAATATAGACAACATCTAAAAACACCTATAAAACATAGAAAACATCCAAACTTCGAAACAAAAAAATTAGTGAATCACAGAAACATTTGGTCCGACCCGGGATTGGAACCCGAGACCTCAAGCACAGCAGTCGCATACGCTACCACTACGCCACCGAGGCTGTCAAACCAATATCGATTAGTGTTGTACCGGTATTCTTTAGAGTTGACTTACCTACTTTACTAGTACAGAAAACTATGCCTACAATATAAGTAGGTGGGTATGTGGAAGTACGATACAACAAATACAAAGAGGTTCTCATTAATCAATCAAAACCTTTTTACTTTTATCGCTCATTGTTTCTAAAGTATCTCTTTATTTGGCCGTAAACTCATTGAATTTCAAGGTGTCACTGGCAGCACTTGTTTAATTACACGATTAAAATAATTTTCACATTAGCAGTCTACAAAACGGGGGGTAAATACGTCAATCGTCAGTCTGGTGTAATGTGTCGTTTTAATGACAGCATGGTACCCGGTACGATGTGTTGATATTACTCGGTGGTGCAGAGATAGCGTATGCAACTGCTGTCCTTGAGGACTCAGATTCGATTACCAGGTCGGAAAAAATGTTTAATATGTAATTATTTGTTTCGGAGTTTGGGTGTATTTTATGTATATAACGCACTACTTTAGAGTAGAACTGATGGATGAAATGAATACGCACTAGAAATAAGCGGTTCGGCTCTTCTTTCTTGTACCGAGCAATCAAAAACTGGAACTCACATGTGGTTCCTTGCTACTACGATCCCGGGTCTTTTAATACAAGGTTTCCATAATACAAGCTCTGCTTAATTTGGGACTAGATGACGTAGTGTGCAAGATGTCGGAGATGTTTATTGTTATTTATTTATTTTAAGTTAAGTTTATTCCTAAGTTAATTTTTCTATTAGCAGCGTTAAAAGAGCTAGCAATCCAATAGATAATGTTTACATGTGAAAAAGATGTTTCCCACAAACAAGAATCGTGACGGATACAAATCGTGGTCCTGTAAAACAATGAAGCCTTAAATGAATAGAGTTTAGCAATTGAAATAATTACATTCTTAGACAAAGTCGCTCTGCAATTTGTTTCCTTATCAGCCTTGAAGGAAATAGGTACTTGTGTGTGTAGAAAAACCTACTGAACTCTGGGTTCGATGGACTGACTTTTTTTCATTAATAATCTCTTATGAAATGTTTATATTGTAGATTTAATTTATTTATTGTTTCAATTATTTATAGATCTAATTGCAGTTTCTTGTAGATTGCATCATTGAAATGTTCGATAACAAATACGTGTGGCGACTTCCACATACAACGCAAAGTTAAACATACTACAGCGACACAAATTCACTTTTTTGAAACGATTATTATGTATAAGTACAAAAAGAAGTGACGAAAAATAGATTTAAAATTAAAACTCTTGAATTTTTGTTGCAATTCATCTAAACACGACGAAAAGCAGAAAGAAAATCTGAATAGTTAAAATTATTTTCTAATTCTCCTTATATTTAAGAGACATGTTATATGTCCTTCGTATGTTTCATCGAATGTCAGTTACACCTAGACTTATTTCTATAAAACCCTACCCGGTATCTCAGACAGTTCAATGATACGCTGCGCTTCAGAAAACCGGACCAGTGACCTTTTAAAGTTAAATTCTTGAATCGTTACAAACAATTAACAATGACATTTGTTTCAGCTCCAAATATTTGTTTGACGTCTGACAAAAATAGTTAATTTATGTATTCTATATTACTTTGTTTCACGCCCGTATCTCGGAGAGCTGTCAGAAATATCTATGGCTATCGTTATTGGGAAGTCAGTGCCCTCAATTAAGCGGGCAACTCGTTCAACCTTCCATGCTAGTTGCTCTTGATAAACTGATATTCAGGCAAAATCAGTTGAACTAGTAACCGACCCAAATCATTTTGAGAATAATGAAGTCTGCGAAGATGACCCTTTGTGATATAACCCTAAAATTTCAAAAAAAGTATATTTATAAAAATGAGTTTCTTTTAACTTCGTCTAGGCATCATATATAAATGACTAGACCTATTTTAACAATTCTTTTAGTATTACATATCCCAATAAAAAGAAAGACTATAGGTTATAGCTACATAGTATCACGTTACGAGGAATAGGAGCCGAGTATCAATGAAAAGAGGCGGACGAAATTGCGTGGGTCATTGTCATCATCATCATCAACAGCCTTTAACAGTCCACTGCTGGACATAGGCCTCTCCTTGAAAAGTAGGTATTGGCCTACTAAACCACGCTGGCCAGACGGGTTGGTATAGGGTTGGTTTCAAGTTTTCCTTCTCTTTTTGCATTGATGTTGTCTTGCGTAGTTTATCCCTTAGTCGCCTTTTACGACACCCGCGTGGTATGAATAGGGGTGGTGACACTCTGTATTCTTAATGCGTCACGGATGAATTGCGTGGGTCAGGTAAATTAATTAATTAATAAAATTGTATTTGAAATTCTAATTCACGGCCATAATTAATATTCTACAATAACCTAAATGTGTGGTTATATGTTATTGCCAAAGAGAATTAACCGTAATCTCTCTGATATACTGACAGCAGTTATATTTCTAATTTTTACTTGTCATGCGGGTGTTAGAGTCATCAGGCACGTAGGTAGTTATGTGGCGAATGTGTAGTAGTTAAAACGTATTGTTTCCGGTATTCCGGAACTGTTCTTTTTTTGCAAGAGTAAATGTCTGCGAAAATTTATAGCCCTTTGTCTTTAGTCACTGTGTTAAGTATATTATATAAATGTTTGGGTACATCAATGTTTAATAAGTAAATGTTAACTTCAGAAGGGACCCATCTTAAGTGCCAAACTTTGAAAGGTATAAAACTTTTATAATTTTAGGCTCAATAATTGTATAGTTAACATAACTAGACTAGCATATCAACACAATACTTTTATCGACCAATGATTGATATTGATATAGTATGTTATGTAGGCGGGAGAACTTCTATATCGAGATACAGAATTATTAGCTACTCCGTACTTACAGTTTGTTCCTCCGTAATTCGATGTCTCCTCGATAGATGGCGCTGTAGTACGTTTTGTTTGCGCGGGATAAGGAAGTCGCCACAAGTGTTTGTTAGCGAATACGATACCCGCTATATTTACTTTAACTATTTAAGAATACTTCAATAACTTAACTGTTAATAATAATGTCGGATGTTATCTTTTCAATACACTTCAAAACAGACCGTTTAATTATGTATGTACCTAAACTGTTCGTGAACAATGAAACAGTTTTCTGTATTCAGTTTATATTTAATAATATTTGTTATTATAACATGTATACGGAAGGTATTTGTATATATGTGATGTGGTTTTCACACAGACAAAATGTATATGATGACAGAAGCCCATGTGGACCACCAGCTGAGGACTTCAACAGGCTATTTTAAACCTTAAAGGGCACAATTACAAAGTTGCAAAAACTTTAAACTTACAGCCTTTAAATGACAGTGCCGTTGCTTTATGTATCATTTATAATAAGACTGTTAATATTTGCTTACTGCTCACTAAGTAGTTCGCGATTAGAGCCTAACCTGCTCCCCTGTAGTTACTCCCTTGATGTACCTACCACTGTCACAAGGAGTGGGCTTGAAAATTCAGCGCCATTCAACGCCAGCTTCATTACGGTTCTCGTACTACAAAAGACCTTGTTTATGACGTATTATTTCGGAAGCAACTATCAATATTTATTTACATTCGCAACACCTACGTATAATTATTGGTCACGAGTAACAATTTTAATCTTGAAACAAATATATGTTCTATATGGTTATCAAACCTACATTTTCACTTCAGTGGGTGTATTTAGAGTGACCATTATGTCATCCACACACTCAATAAAGTTTACTTGTCGTAACAGAAGCGCTAAAAGCCAAGTGACCTTAGGATATTGGAAGCAATCACCAAGTTTAATGACGGCGCAGTCAGTATCTAGATGGGTGACCGCTTGTGGTAGGATATGACCGTTTCCGTGATGCGGAGGTCCCGTTAAACAATATGTCCTGGTTGTTTTCACAAGATAACGGTCATGAAGCTTAGTTGGAGGCCTTCGGGCGGCTTATAGACATCCAATGGCAATAATATACGTACTGGGATTGCCCAGCAGTGGGACGTTATGGGTTGCTAATAAACGGCAACAGATAAATGCTTGAAATGTGTAGATAATGGTTCGGAACTCTTGTCGGGGTAAATGACAGCGCCGTCGCATTACAGATATGTGGAACCTCCCTTAGTGGGAATCAAGCCCACGAACTCTAAAGCAGTCAGTCACTAACCACCAGACCAACATATTCGTCGTGAATCGTCGTTTACATTAAATTTCCTTTCGATTTTTCTTGAAAGCTGATCATTTTATTTTATTTTATTTTATTTTGTTCGGAATACTAACAGCTTAAATATTATAAAATGAACATTAAACATAGTTAGCAACAAAGCCATTTACAGGTACTCGCAATTAGATACAAAACATTAACAACGCTACGAATAGTAAAGAAAATCATCATTTTTAAACATACGCGAGTGCAAATATACCGCAAAGCTTGAAAAATGCTTGTTGAGGTTATTGTACTTTTTTATCTGTACAAATAAATAAAATTGCTGTGTGTATGTAATATCAATTGAACAATTTTTTACTAAGTGCATATGAAAGTATATACGGTCATATTTTGTCAGTTTGTCTGTCTGTTGCCTGGAAGAGATTGCCTTCGGGCGATAAGGCCGCCACTTGTACTTTCTAGTATAAGCTACCGTTGTATGTTATTATTCTGGTGTACAATAAAGAGATGTATTATTGTTGTTATTATTATTGGTTCCAGCTAATCTCTTACCTCATAGTTTAGTCTACTTCATTAGACTAAACTATGAGGCTTAGCTAGTATTTAATAAAAGTATAATTTCATTAAATATACCACACTAAACATTGATCAAAGAGGCTTTATTCAAATATTGATATAGTAGATATCTACGCTTATTTCATTTATGACAAAAGGTAGGTGGTTATGACTTCCGAAGGTCTTGGCTGCCGAAAGCGAATACTTTCGCTTCCTCACTGTGGCGTTCTCATTAGGGCTTATACGTACTAGCTCTGTTACTAAATTAAGCTTATGTTAAACGTTATTGTTATAAAATAAATTATTCAACAGTTAAACTCCTACAAATAAAATACTGGCTGGACCTACAACCTACCAAATCTACCAATCGTTATTGTACAGGTAAAGCTGGGGAGAGAAGATAGTCTAAAAAACAAGCGCATATTGTCCATTATGTCATCAGCTATCTATCAGTGAAAGTATCGTCAAAATTAGTCCAGCCGTTACAGAGTTTTTTTTTTTTTTTAATATTTAAGCCTGCCAAAGTGACTCTACTCTGCCTGATGGAAAGCATGAGTAGAATCCAGGAGTTGGTGTCACCATGCTTATTGTGAGGGTAGGCAATGTAGCATGGTGACCCTTACCATGGAAGCCTGGTTAGATTATTCTGCATCATTCTCCCGGCCTTCGAAGGGCGGGAGAATGATGCAGAATGATTGGGCCTCCGGTCTCACCAACGAAATACGACAGCAAGAATGCTGTCATTATTAGGATGGTCTTCTGTGTGAGGGTAGTTCTGGCCCGGTCGAGTAGGCCCATTCGTGCTGAAATCAGCGTGGCTCTACTACCTACCGAAACAAATAGACTGTGTGCTGTGTGACGTTAGTTATTATATATTAGTTAGCATTGAACATTAGCAGGACAACTGATTATGCAACAGTAAATATCGCTTTCCTCTGTAAATAAAGTCAATAACAATACAAAATTAGAAAAGACACAACTGTATTGCCCTTAAAAAAAGACAAAATTATCTTTGAACAGGATCTGATTACTTAAGAATTTATCTCTCTCCTTGCAAACCTGTTTGGTTAAAACGATATGAAATATGACAACATTGAGATAATTAAATTAGTTATTCGTGTAGTTCTCGAGTTAGCAATGTCTAAAAATATGTGATTAGAAATAACATAAATGTAGTCTGTTGATAGATGGCGTAGCTCATATATTCTGAATCGTGATTAAGCGTGCTTCATATTTGCAAATACATACTATAAAAGTGTAAAAACTAATAAGTTCGTTAACAAGGAAAGTTAAAATCTCTCAATTTGCTGTTGAATATGTAGTTGAATATTTGCATATTTACCAAAGAATATTAATGAAGGAACACCGCACATGGAAACCACCGTGACTTGGCCTTTTAGTTGGGGTGCTTTGAATAAAGCTCCGTATCGCATTGTGTTCCTGAAACTACTACAGTTTATAGTTTCAATAAAAATCTAATAGATACAATAAAAATAAAGAGTCTACTTGTAATTTCAAGTTAACAACTTCTCACTTAATGAAAATGTAAGCATGGTACTTACACAAAGTTTTTTTTTTTTTGTCTTTCTGTCGTTTATTCCGGCTAATCTCCGGAATGGCTAAACCGATTTTAATGTGACTTTCATTGGCAAGTAGCTGATTATACAAGGGGTAACTCTAGCTTCTACTACAACTTGCATCTTCGGGCTTTACCCGCAGTTTATGTTGTAAAGGCATAACAAAAACCACGGGTTATACTGAGCTTGTAGCATAAACAATTTGCGTGATTGTGCAAATCAGGTGCACCGTACACTTAAGTGTGCGCATACCCTAACTAAAGCAAGGTGCTTGAATAAATTGAGGAACCGGTTCGCAAGATGTTGTCTACCGGTCGAACAAAATTCTTATACAATAGTTATGCAAATTGTTTAATATATAGTAATATTACACGCCTTCATAATTGTGTTCATTCATGTAATAGTACAGAATGTTTGTGAAGAGTGTTAGCTGAAACAAACAGAAGTAGAAAATATCACTACTTAGTATTAAGATAATTTTTGTTACTTATCCTGATGTGACCATCGTCAGGTCAAATAAAATTTTACTGTATGTGTGTAGTATCAAATGACTGAAAGTTCACTAAATGCAAATGAAAATATATATGGTACTTACATCGACACATCAAATATTTAGAGGTTTTGTCTGTCTGTTTGTTCCGAATAATCTCTGGAACGGCAGCAGAACCGATTATGACGGGATCTTCTCTAGCAGATAATGTCTGATGATGCATTTATTATTTTTGCTTTTATAATTGCTTCGCCCCGCGGCAAAACGGGGCTCGGTTGGTATACAAAAAAGTCACACGACACTTTTTTAATTATCTATAACTATTGTATTCAACGTGTCAGATGTATCTTCATTAGTCTTTTCATTGTATTTATAATCAATGATTGTTCATTTAGACTTTAGGAAATACGGTGATTATAAAAAAATGCGAAAATCGGTGGCATGTGTAGATTTGAGATTACTACTGCCACGTTGTTCTAGCCGTTAGAATATTAGATAGCTGTTCAAGGGTTACCGGGTTTGAATCTCGGATCGGGTTTTTGTTTGGTTTTTCTTACAAGAAATTCTTAATAGAAACCTGGAGTATGGAAAATGGCGGAGTTTTACGCCCGTGAAAACCGTCGGTACGGACTGTCATGAAAATCTATGGCATTTTTATTGAGAAGTCAGTGCCGTCAAATATACTGACAACTAGTTCAACCTTCGAATTCAGTTAGTCGCTCCTTGTAAAAGCTGATATTTGGATAAAACCGGTGGAACTACAAGGTGGGCCAAAAGAAATCACCCTATTGGAAGATATTATTTTTGCAAATGGCGGCCAATGTCAAGTCTGTTTTGACATTTGTTCACTAGCCATCGAGCGATACACTCACCGCGGAATGCGGAATAATCGTGTCTATTCTTTAGCGTAGTCGTAGTCGCATAGCATAGTTCGTCTGTGGCGTTGGCGCAGCGCGACTTCCGTCGCCGGTTCCCCGGTCGTCCGGCACCGACTGCGCAAACACTGCGCCGTTTGGCCACCAACCTTGACGAGTTTTTTCTGCCGCAATTGAACGAATTAGGACCAGAGGACGTGTGGTTCCAACAGTACGGAGCAGCGGCACACACTGCGCTAGCCACAACAGATATTCTGAAGGCGGCGTTCCCGGGTGTTTTTGCACTGGCCCGCAAGATCGCCCGATTTAACCATTCCAGACTTTTTTGTGGGGTTTTTGGGTGCCCCATGTTTACCTGAACAAGGACTCATTCAACTCAAGGACTCAAGGACATCATTCGACACGAGTGCGAGAATCTGTCGCCCGAAGTTCTAGCCAAAGTGATAAAAAATGCCATAAAACGAGCCCATATATCAATCAATTGTGGCGGCGCCCATTTCTTTATTATATTTTCGACTTGAGCAGGAAAAATCTAAAGGTTCAAATAAACATAATCAAAAAACAGAATCGAGGTTTTTCATTTAGAAAAAAAATGAGAGCCAAACAACAACAGATGACTTCTTTTGGCCCACCTAGTAGTAGCCGACCCCAAATAATCTTTGGAATAATAAAGGCTAGGAAGATGATGTGTGGATAGTAAAAAGATAATTATTTAAATATGATAGTCTATGTGTTATGCCGCGGTGTTACATGCAGTTATTGTTATAAAGCGCGAGTAGCGTTGCGACGCGAAGCAAGTCTAAATTTTTCGCCTAAGTTACTACTTATGACATCAGCTTTCGGCCAGTGATAATCTTGTCAAAATTGGTCCAGCAGTTCCCGAGATAACCCGAAATAAACAGACAGACATTTATTTTTTAATTTTCTTTGTGAATGTAAGTACCGTATGTACCTATAAATACATTTAAAAAAAACATCTCTTTTGATATTACATTTAGACACCTAAATTTTCCTTAATCGCGACGGCCTACCTTGGCAGTCGAGGAGTAGGAACACATCAGCGGTTTCTGGAATTCCCCTGCCGAACCCTACGGCTGAGGTACATCTCGGGGTGAATGAACTCACCGTCCGTGGCAGGACGATGTAGAACACCGACCCGCCTTAGAAGACCGCCGAGGTCCGGCCGCACCTGTCTCTGGTCGTTTGCATATCTCCCCAAGATGTGTCAGCAGCGAACCTTAGGCGACGATTTGAATTTGGAGTTACTTTCTCATTTACAATAAAATAGCAAGGATATGTAAATATTGAAATACCTAATGAATGATACAACATTCGATGTCATTAAAACTTAATGTAATTTTATTTTCGGAGTTTAAAATGAATTACGTACGATGGTGACATTTTCCCATCATCGAAAAAGTGTAACAGTCAACAACAGCATTACATAACACGCAAATGTGCGTCTTAAAATATAATTAAATGTGTAAAACCAGAGAACAAAGCTTATTACACTCATTTTATTCTTTCCTAATTTCAAAACATTATAAAACCGTTGACTGCCAAACCAAGTCATCAGTTTTTCTATTAATCGTAAAACTGGATGAAAATTATATAAATGTCGCCGCCAACTATTTCAATTAGGTAGTAGTCGCTCAATCAACAGGCCAGCCTCATCAATTAATATCTAGTTTTTAGGTTTTTTTTTTGTTTTTTTTTATCTGGTTTTTAGGTTAGGTTAATATATGCATATACACCTCTGTACTAAACAGCGCTATGCAATCATTGCCTACCGCTACACAGACTAAAATTTGGCTTTTAGGTTAGGTTAGTAGTATTTTTATATATATGAATAGATGCCTCAGTAGAGGCTAGGCTATTGATTGAACAGCTAATTAAACTAGTTGGCAGCGACATAAACATATTGCCTTTAAAAGTGTAAGTAAATATAAAGATACATAACCAGTTATTAGTCGTATTACATTTCAATCTAAGGGTAATTACCAGGCACAAGTATAAGTGTTGATAAGATTTGCGTAAGTATTAGTAATTAGAGACAATAAAAAGAGGTTTTATCTACTACTAGCTCTTGCCCGTGGCTCCGCTCGCGTGTAGGTCAGCTATGGCCGTAAATAGTAGTCTATGAGTTATTTTAATATGTAAGCTTATTGTGAAGTTTCATCAAAATCCATTCAGTAATTTTTTGACAGAGCAACAAACATACATAATCACAAATTTTCGTGTTTATAATATAAGTAATCTGATATATGGCATGAAGTAGTGACATTTTTACTACTTTTATTGTTGAATATAATCTTGCTTTATAGCACTATTAAAAAGGACCTAAAAATTATGGACATCATTTGAATGATAAAACAATAAAATATTGATTATATAGATATATATGATATTTTCATATAAAACAGTGATTTATGTGCGTTTAATAAATTGTCATTATAATTTTACTGCATTTTACCTTGCGAACTCATATTTCTAAATGAATATTGTGCAAATCTTTTATATACCGCTTATAATTTTAGGATACTTACTGATTTCGTAGAACCATGCATGCTATTAAATTCAAAAACTTTTTATTTCATATGGCCCGGGCCTTTCAAGCATTTCGAAACGTGGTATTCTAGACTTGATTCTAAAATGTCATTCTTATGGAGAAGAACCAGAAACTATATAAGTTACTCGATATCCCTCTAAATATAATCCCTAATACTCCATAATACCTAAATATAAGGCGACACTGTAGGATATAACTATTAGAATTCTACGGTGAACAGGATCTGCTTGCTAAAGAATTTCTCTCTCTGCAAACCTGTTCTGTTGTTGCGATGTAAGATATTCAAGGGCAACATTCATATAATTGCGGAGCAGTTGTAGCTTAAGCAACTGATGTGCTGAAGTCTTGTTTTCGACTCCCGTTTTAGACCAGTTGTTCATAGAAGTTAACAGGTTCAAATCATCCCAAGTGACGGGACATTGGTATTTAAGTACACCGTGCGCATTATATGTTTATAATTAAAAAGCCTTAAAAAAACATGGCAGATCAGATAAATCCAAACGCCCTAATCTTATCTCAATATGGTCTAACAATAAAATTTACTAATAAACCTAAAAAGCCCTTATCCTATCTTCAACAATGCTACTTATCGAACCTTTTGTAGTTTTAATCACATAACTTTACTTACAAATTACAAGTCAAGTATGTAGAATAGAAGAAAACATAATTAAATATGAAATCCACCGCATATAATTCTCACGTATGTACATACCTGTTACTAGGAGTATGTAAAGAAATCAAATTATGTGAATTAGTGTTGTTTTGTCTAATACAGCTTTGCTTACTGTGAACGTGATCGTGTAATATTAATGTTGACATTTCGAGACTTCTATGTTAATATAAGACATTATATTACTTTTTATGGAGTGTTTCGTTTTCCATAATATTGCTACTCGAGGTTATTGAACTCCATTAGGGTACACAAGAGTATAGTTGTTTTAATATTTAAATCTACCAAAATCTCTACTCTGCCTGATGAAAAGAATGAGTAGAAATCCAGGAGTAAGGGCCACCATCCTCATACAATATAGCATGGTGACCATCACCATGGCGCTTTAGTGATATGTTTCTGCATTAGTTAGCTAAAGTGATGCAGAATGATTGGGTCTCAGGTCTCACACTCACCAACGAAAGATAACAGAAGACAGAATCATGAATTAGTTTCTATAGGTCCACACACAATTTTACAGTTTTGTAAAGTTAGACACAAACCGAATTTGAATTACGTGTGAATTTTTATCAATTTCGGAGAATATTTGAATTCCAGCAATATTCTAAGAGTTTGATAACGAATCTGGTCGCTATATAAGTTATAAATATTAAGATATATATATATAAGAAATTAATTTATTAAAATTATTTTGAGGTAAACGTGATCTTGAGTGGAGACCGCGTCTCGACAAACGTAGTGTAGGACGTCCACAGGCCAGGTGGAGTGATGATTTGCGCAAGACGGCTGGCAGGAGCTGGATGCGACGATGTAGCAGAGGATATTACTAAGTGGCATGCAATTAGAGAGGCCTATGTCCAGCAGTGGACTGCGATAGGCATCAGCCTCATCATCATCAGATGATGATGATGATTTATTTTCTCAACATGAATGTGTAAAATTTCAAAAAATTTATTGCATTATGATACAATAGTAAAAAACTCCATACCTACTATAAATATTTAGGATCACAACACTTAACTTTCACGATTAGTCGGAAGCAGGTCGACATCGGATGACAAAGCCAAATTATTTTTTGTTTATAACCTTCACTTTTTAGTCAGAAGTGAGTAAATAATCGAAAGAAAATCTATTTACTTCCTGAACTGGTCTAGAATATCAAAAACAAAATTGTAATAAAACACATCTTCAAGGCGATTTTTTTCAAACCAATAGACGCATTGTGATTCCCATTTACGCGGAACATTGTCGCATGACTGACTGTCGGAACTCAAGGACCCTATTGATGCACGACTCTTACATAACCACTACGTGACTACTTATGCAAAACATCTCTGCCTTCTGTTGTTCAATCTATTGATCAGGATTTATGATCAATATGGCAAACAGGAACCAGATATACACCTGCATATATGCGTGCGTATTCACTCACATTAATTTCTACAATTTAATTTACTTTAGACTTAAATTTAAGTAGGCTGGAAAGCCTGTTGCCTGTGCCGTTCGTAACTAGATGAAAAATTGAGTGCGGAGTAGGAAATGCAGTTAATGCAAGTACGGGATGAAGGCAATGGTAGAAAAGAGCATTGAAATTAACACCTCAACTATTCCATTGTTATAAATATTAATGGTATTTGAGGTTTTTGTCGTTATAACAAATTTCATTTAAATCGTTTCATTAATTTTGCCGTGAAAGACGGACAGACAGAGCTACTTTCTTATTTATAATATCAGTAGGGATTTAAAATAATAAGTATATTTTATTCACCCTAGTTAGTTCCAAATTAATTTAACATAATAATTTCTCAAAGTGATTCTTTAGCTTGTAGGGTCGCATTTTTAGCATGTTTAATAAATATAATTATGATGCATCCAGGTCCGACATACGCAGGTGTTCGAAGAGAATTAGCCCAGGTGAATTAAATATTACGGAACTAAGTGAAATCATGATAATTGGTAAATAAGTGAGTGTCAGCATCGTGCTGACACTCACTGATTGTTACATGTGTAGACATCATTTCGATTTAGATCATGGTTAGAAACCTGTAATCCGTTGAGAACCAGTTATAAATTGATTGCTTATCTAATGAATAAAACAAATCTATAAACTACCAGCATTTTAAACTGTATTTCATTATCTAGGACTAATAAGAAACGTGTTAGAAGTATTCGTTTAGTTTCTCTCAAATTATTGGTAATATCAAGCATATTCCAAAATTGTTGAGACAACATTCAGTCTGCATGGAATTATTCCACGTTCTATATAGCACAAGTAAATAATTTTGCTTCCAGATGGTTCCACGGTGTGATGTCAGCAAAGGAGGCGGAAAATCTAATCATGGAGAAGGGCAAGAACGGATCCTTTCTAGTACGCGAGTCGCAGGCGCACCCTGGAGAATTTGTGCTTTCTGTTCGCGTTAGACGGAGGGTGAGCCACGTTATGATACGAAAACAGGTCAGTTCATGCTTTGTTTTTTTTAAATTTAATATGGGAACAAGGATTTATTAAGTATTGTAATAAATAGTTGGTGCTTCTAAATATTTCTCACGTCTCTCTACTACATAATAGCACAACTCGCTGAACCATCGGTACCAGGACGACATAATCCAGTAAAATGTCCACTTTCTAATGAGTTACATCTGATTGCAAGTTAAAACGCCAGGCATTTCAAAAATGTATACTTCTAATGACGTCATTAGTAAAATGTATCAGTGAATACGTAAGTTTAGAAAAGATAGAGAACTCATTAATTTACTCGACAAAATTGTAATTGTAGAAATGGAGAACTACATTAAAAAATGCTTTCTCTGGCGCGTCTTAATAGCTCATTGTGATTGTCAAAAATTAATTCCATGTAATAATAATTTAATATGAAACTACTTTGAAGTGAAAGATGCGACAAGAGCAGTATCGCATATTGTTAAAGTTATGTGAACAAGACAGTCTGGTCGCAGGGTTGCATAACCTGTCATTGTCAGCCAGCTCTTCTCTGTACTTTTTGGATACACAATGCATTCATTGCTCATTCATTCATTCGTTACGTAAACACACTTTCAGGTGATTAAACTCTTCGTTTAATTGACTTGTTCATAAGACCTTGTTCGTCAACCTTGTACTTTTACAACTATGGTGGCTATTGGAATGTCACATGGCACACTTATCGGTGCATTTTACATAATATATGTATGTGACATGTCTGTATTTATGTCCGATAACTTTATAAACCCCTACTATGGAATTCAGGCCGACTATGTGGCACATGGGAGATTTGCAAATAATTAGTTTTTATTTTCTAGACGAGCAATTGTTCAACTGTCATTTTATTACCTTGTTGGGTGTAATCAAAATCTGTCAAATAATTAAGTACATGTTTTAACACAACAACACACACAGTCCTATGAGCCCACTGTGGGCTCACATCATGTGTATGGCTCCAAGTCCGTGAGCCCACATTGGACTCACAGCTATTGAATACTTGTTCTGAATTTTTTTTCGCGGACGTACCAGTTAGGCCTTTTAAGTTTTAGGACTTGTGACCAAGGTAGGTATTTGATGTGTGAAAACTATCAAAACAATTAATACAAATCAACACAATACATAGTCACTAACTGTTTGGACTTATGTAATAGTTTTGTAATATTGTATGGGGAGTGTGAAGGTGTTAAATTTAAGAAATATAATTGCTTAATTTGTAAAGTTAGAGAGAATAATGATATAAAAATACAATATTAAAACCATATGGATTTTTTTTATATGTATGACTACCAAAGAAGTCTTTCTTCAAAGAAGTTCATTCTTTCTAATAGAAACTATGAATAGAGTCCATAAGTAGGGTTCACCAGCCTTATTATAAATGCATACAACCCAACATGGTGACCCCCACCATGGCGGCTTAGTGAGATATTTCTGCATTATTGCGCCTCCGGTCTCACACTCACCAACGAAAGACATCAGCACGTATGCGGTATTTTAGGTCGGTCTTATATGTGAGGGTAGTACTGACACAGTCAGATCGGCCCATTCGTGCTGAAATAGACAGATTTTTAAATTTAATGATTAAAAAAATGCTAAATAGATCAGTAAAATGAGTCATAATCATAAAGAAATAAACACAATGATAAATAGCTATTTCAACTTTCCTCACGTCATCTGTAACAGCCTTTGACTGCTGGACATAGGCCACTCCGTAGAAAGGAAACTTACGTGAACATGAAACAATTCTGGAATTAGTAATAATAATTTGAACCCATCATACATGTAATCAATACAAATATAAAATACCGCGAACGATTAAAAAACTAAGTTATGAAAATTTTTTATCTCAAATCATATATTTTCGATTCCTGTAGCTCAGTGATTACAACTACATGCTATATTTGCAGGAATTTGACATATAAAATATATTGTAGTATTCTAGATAGCTTTTGTCAGCTCTCTCCACCCGCGTGTACATCAGTTTCTATGGTAAAAAAGTATTTATGAAACAGGAGTAAAAGCATAAACAACTTCACATTCGCATTTATTTCATAAATTATTATGATCATCAATACGGAACCATAAACATTGAGTTTCCGTGTGATGACGGATTAAGAATACAAAGTGTCACCACCCCTATTCATTCCATGGGTGTCGTAAGAGGCGACTAAAGGAACAAAATAAGCAGCTAACATCACTGCCAAGAGAAGGAAAACTTGAAACTATCCCTTCAACCCATCTGGCCAGCGTGGTATAGTAGGCTAACACCTCCTTTCAAAAGAGAGGCCTATGTCCAGCAGTGGACTGTTAAGGGCTGTTGATGATGATGATGAAACACTAAGGAAAAATGCATTCGAAATTAAAAATGATTGATAAATGAGGTGATGGAGTTTCTGTACATCCCGCACTTTTTATACACACATATTTTAAACTGATAACCGGAAACAAAAAATACCAATGTAGGTATAATAAAAACCGACCTCTATGTACCGTTACTCCTAATTTCAAGAAGGTTGTAGGAAAAATACGGTGACCACAGATTCGTTATACGAGGCCGTCGTACAAAACCCCGTGAGTCATCCCAGGGTAAAATTCCGATACTTTGTTCTATCAAGGACTACTTTATCTTCCATTTATTATACATATACCTACTCCTATATATACCTAATTATGTAAGTTCGTTCTTGCTTGTGTTGTCCTTTCGAGACCAGTGTCGCTTTGAGGACGATAATAGTCATTATAATTAAGTTACTGTTATGACGAAAGCGTTTTTACAGGATGTAGGGATTTAGGTATATTTTGAATAATACTTGGCTTGGCGATGTAACAAATATCACATGGAATCACCGAAGAAGTCTGAATCAAAAAAAATTTAACGTTCACGGTGTTTTTACATATCTATCAATCAGAATAATCAATAAAATTAAGTAATCTTTTATACAAACGACGATAATCATAAAAATAATATGGATATTCTAGAATAAAATACGTATCTAGTAAGAGGTCAACTCATAGCTCATTTACTTTGGTAAAATCTTTTGTACGAGTGTTGAATAATCGTATTGAATTAAAATGATACCTTAATAACTGGTATAAGTTGTTAATTTATACGTATTTTAATTTGAAGATAGTTGACAAAGACTTTGCGGGTTGTACACATTGCATTGTTTCTTGGCCTCTCCTTATACCTCCTAAAATTAGTGTACAATTAGTTTAGAAGCATTATTTATGTGTTCATTATTCAATCATCTTCTCAAAGAGACTCAAAGCTTACTATTGATTCCTTTGTATGAGAAACACGCTCGATGACACCAGCCCTTATATGGCTGTGGCGACTGTATTATCCGAGTCCTCAAAACAATTGTGTGTAACGAACAAAAAATGTAAAGAGGTCCGGTGTGGACGTTCATTTTTTGTTACAGCCTGACATGCGATCGTTAATAAAATTAAGATTGAATCCCACCTACACTCAGAGGAAACTATAAAAAGGTTTCAGTACAGTCCTTAAAACATAGCTTGCTCTCTGTGACAGATGAACGATACAACGAAGTAACTTTGAAAAAGTGTCATGTTTATGTATCACCTTTTATTGACTATATAGTTTTCACATATGAAATACGAGAAATTATAATTATTAAAGTTATACTTAAAATGCACGCCGTAAATTTTAAAATTACACTAGTGACAACTATCACAGAGATCAAGTTACGTTGCAGTGACTGTACTCAAATTACTGAGGTACCAATTAAGTTTTACAATTCTGTGTAACTAAATTTTGTTGTAAATTGGCGCAGTGTTTAAAGTGGTCAGATTGTCAATTATGCCGAGTGCAGGTTCAATTGATGACTGTTATTATTAGAATACGACTTCTGTATGTTAAGGTTGCATTGGTTGCAGAGGTGTTTTTGTGATGGAAGATGTCGTGTGGATGCTAACGATACATAAACGATATGTTTTCCTTAAAATTTTAATGAAAGATTATTTTTGTTATTCTACTCTTTTATGTTTATTGATTTCTAAGAATATCTATATTATAAATATATTATCATAAATAAAAAATATCCTGCTTTATTTTTAGTGGTGATGATGGCTGGTTTCTGTGTATTACACAAAGGTGGATTAATGACAAAAAAGATAGAAAGAAATCGGACCAAATGTTTAATATATAAGAATGACTACTACAAAATTAAATTATTTTATTTAAATATCTTAATAATTAAATAATGAATGCTAATATGTGCAGGAATTAAAGAGATCTCGTTATAGTTATTATCTACATTCTTTAAATTTTGTCTGTCTGTCGTTAAAACTGTCAATCGTGTCTCCTGGATTTTACCACACGTCGTCACAGACTGACATAATTAATGATTTAAAAACTATTTTAAGAGCAAATGGGAAGTTAACCCTAATTATACAAATATATGGACATCTGACACACAACGCCATCTAGTTCCAAACTAAGCGAGCTTGTACTAGACAACTGAAATAAAACTGTTTTTTATGAAAAAACATTCATAGAAAAGATATAAATTCCGAAAAAAAGATTCGCAGATATTACAAGTATATGGTCCTGCCCAGGAATCAAACCTGAGACCTCGAGCACAACAGTCGCATATGCTACCATTGCACCACGGAGACAGTCAGAAATCGAAGAAGAATAAGAAATAAACGAAATGATAACTAATATAAACTGTAACACACTCAGTTTCTTCACCTTAAATTGAAATATAAGTATTGTAAATTTATTTTAAGATGAACTGGTCTAAGCCCTAAGCAAAACAAAAGATACCCCAGTTTAGTTGTATCTACGGATGCTCAACTAAAAGAAAAGTCGTTCTACTTGTAGTACCTACTTATGCATCAATGGACTGCGCGCTGGCTTCGCTCTAGTCGTTCTCATTTACTTTTTACATTCCGAGATTCCGAGGACGAGTTTGTAACAACCTGTATAAAATACAAGCTTCTGTCTATGTCTCCGCTTGTTGAATTGTTGGGGCGTAATTACTACTACAATACTACCAGTGAACATTTCGACGTTCGAATTTACACGGAAATATTTTATTGTTTAACCTGGGCTGAATTATCTCATCAAATTAATGTAAAGTTTCATAAGAATCTGTGCAGTAGTTTCTGAAATAGTAACGAACATCCATACATTCTCATCGAATTTATAATAGGAAGTAGGATTCTCTAGATATGGTAGGACCATGGGTTTACAAGTGTTACTTTTATTTACACTGTTTTCAGGTATTTCATAATGGTTTAATTTCAATGGTATCTGTTACGGCTTTCGTACATAACGGCCTTGATTTGTCACGAGAAACCTCTTATATTTCTGGTGAGAATTTTAGAAGTAAATTTACTTTTGATTCAACCTCGGACTCCGGTTAATTTAAGCGTGGTAAACTGAACTTCGCGCATTCTGCATATAATTAATCCATTTATTTACCGGAACCGTTGAGAAAATACATCCTATAACTGTTAGTCTAACCTTCAACATATCGTCGATAATTGATGACAAACAGAAGTTCTAAAATTGAAGTTTGTTTGTTTACCTCTTCAAGGAAACTTCGTACATATAAACACACAGTAAAACAAATATCTGTAATAAAAATAATTCTGTCCGAAAATTTGTTGGCCAAAAAAAGTTGACACTATCACATTCATTGCCGCTCGCTGTCTGCCCTAACCTGAGAGCGGCAAAAGTATCGCGGATGTTTTAGATTCATAATGGCATACATTGGGCTTTTAGTTAGTTAAATTCTGACACACTCAAGTACGAGTATATACTGGAAAAAGTCAACGGGCCTCTCTTTCTCTGACAACAGTTTCCTCTACACTTTAAGTATATAAATTATAATCTGAGGCGCCACGCAAACAAATAATTAATCTAATGGAATGGACATAAAGTGTAAAATTTAGTAGATAGTACTTAGAACCGTAAACAAAGAGACAAACATGACACATAATTATATGTTGCATTTATTTATTGGTACTTACAAAAAACCTGATCTTGGCCATTGTTTACACCGTGACCCGTACCTTTTATAACCAATTTTTCTAGGTATTGCGGGAAAACGTGTTTAACATTCTGCATTTATGTGTGAATAATATTTGTGTTTTGTTAATTGCGATACATTTTCTAAGGAATCTGTTTCACATATATAGTGCATCTTCATTAGAAAATAATTCTATAGGAGATATACTTAAATAAATAAAAAAATAAATATTTTGGACATCTTACACACAACATCATCTAGTCCCAAAATAAGTAGAACTAGTATTATGGGTACTAGACAACTGATATAAATACATAAACATACTTTTTTTTGTAAATGCATACATATTATACATAGAAAACACCCTGACTCTAAAACAAATATTTGTGTATCACACAAACATTTGGTCCAACCCGGGAATCGAACCCGAGACCTCTTGATCAGCAGTCGCATACGCTAACCATCAGACCAACGAGGCAGTCAAATAAAAAATATGTTGTTCATAAATCGCGGAGTTTAGAGGAGATTTAAGATTACTAATGAATTGAGAACTGCTCCTATTTTTCTATATAAGTTAAAAAAAGATGATTATAAATAGTTAGAATGTACGTTGTAAACAGTCAGAACAATGAAAATAATATCGATGATTGTTAATTATGACAAAACTACGTAGCAATATTGACGAATAATAATATTATGTATGAGGGGCGTTTATTCCTCCATCAAGGTCACTCCTTTACACTTGTTTACATAATATTACGTAGTAAGTAAATATCCATTATGGAATATTTTATACGAACTATCGCAATGACTGAAGATTTTCTTTCTTAGTTGTCTAAATAGAGAAATCTATGTATTGAACGACATGTCAGGTCAATAAAACTATTCATTACAACGATCGAAAGGTATTATTAACAAATTTTTTGCCGATGAGAGAAACATCTGAGCAATGGAAACGAACTGTGTGGGATGTCATGATGACTGTTTTCAATATCACCGTGACACACTGCTTCTACGGTTGTGTAGCAACTTGACTTTACACCTGGCCAATGACTGACCTTCTTACGTGTCATTGAGTTTTGGTGAATGAAGTAAAATTGTAATTAGATTGAGTAGGCGCAGGCGATTTTGCAGGAAATAGAATTTATTGACTTGTAGGTGGTAAGTATATGTTTAAAGTGAAGCTCATTAGTGTATTTAAAGGCCAATCTGGATTTAAAGGCTATTATTAATTGAAACATAGACACTAATAGTCATTATACTCAGAAATTGTTTTTCAAACAGTGAAAGTGTCTATAACTTTAGCTTGCCTTATCTAATTCAGAACGTTATCCATATTCGATAAATGTGTTTTTCGTTTTTGACTTTTAAAACCTCAAATAGATATTTCAAAATGGTAATATAATTACTACACTAGCTACTCGCCCCAGCTCCGCACGGGGGACATATAGTATTGATTTTTGTTGTTAATATGTAGCCTATGTCACTCACAAGTAACGTAGCCTTATATAGGTAAAATATTATTTTAAATCGGTTCAATAGGTCCAGAGATTACCCCTTGCGTCACAAATTTACAAACTTTACCCCTTTATAATTTTAGTATACGTTATTGAATTTTTCATCCATATTATTGTACTTGAGTATGTCGATTTACAATGGCATATCACTCTGTAAAATTGATACCAAGCTAAGTTAGTTCAAATTTTAGAACAATGGATCGATAAAAAATACGTGAAATTATACTTCTTATATTGCAACGTTTTTATTCTTAATGCATAACAATTACCTTGATTTAAAAAAAATACTTTTAAATAAAATTATAACTTCCGATGCATATAACGTTTATAGTTGTGGTACATGTTCGTTGCCTCATACCGTCTGTATATCTCGCGTGGCCATACAAAACGACTTGGTCTGGTGTTTACATATGCTAATACGGTTGACTCAGTGGACACACTGCGCGGAACAGCACACCCGTAACCCGTACGGCTGGTTGCGAACTCCAGCATCATTCGATTGCGAAAATTATTCACGTAAGTCCATTTTATTATCAATAAAAAAAACATTTAATGAAACATATATGTATACAGGAAATAACACCTTTACGAGTCTTTCTGGCAGGTTGTTTCAAAGGCACACGGCCTTTCAAATTCGAATTCCGTATTTATTGTATGACTTGGATTTTTGAAGCGATTGACTTGATATTTCTTGCCAATAAGTTCTAGATGTTTGTTTTGTATTAATGCACATTAAACATACTATTGCACAAATACTGTCTGGTGAGGATTTTGTCATTTTTGTTTCTTGTGTGTTCACATAAAAATTGGAATTTATATGTAGTAATTTTATTGTGAAGGTAAAATATTTCTTTTTATTTTTCGACAAGTATCTCTGATGAATTTTTAGTTGATTCTGAACTAAATATATCTATGCGATGTTGAAAAATCAACTGCAAATAAATGAGATTAAAGTATATAATCCAGCAACAAATTTTAATTTAACTTAAATTTGGTGATGCTTTCAAGAGACTTTCACGGTCATTGTTTATTTCATGTTCTCTTTCTTCATAAATTTTAAATTTATCGTATCGTACGTAAATTATATCGATCATAGACTTTGTTGACAAGAACTTTACGCCTATGTGTCTAAAGAATAGCAACAGAAATAAGAAAGGTCACCCGTATTCTAAGTTAAGGCCGGTGTTACGGTTACGAAATGATTAATTTATTTATTTATATCATACATTGCGTAAACCTATTGTTGCGTTCATTCGTTAGTAAATTGCATATTGCTCGTAATTTGTCCTTTTATTATAGTAATTATAATTATTTTTCTACGATTACTTTGAACAGTTATTGCAAAAAAAAGTAAGGGAATTGTAATTTAAATTTAATTTTGTGTTGTTCCTGTAATTAGTATTAGATGATAACTTTTAAATGTATGTTTTGAAGGTCGTGTTTTGAATATGGCGTAGGTCAACATTGTTTCTTATTGTTATTAGTTATTAGATATCGTGGATCTGTGGCTCAAGAAACATTCAAAGTCAAATAATAAATATATCCCATATTCCATATCACCTCCCGTGAAATGTTATATATCAATACCGATTTAAGCAAATATTTAGTACTTCGAGAGATCGCGTAGTGATAGCATATGTGACTGCGTGCTATGTTTGAGGTTCGATTCGCGTGTCGTCATAAATGTATATATGTGTTAAGTCAGGTGTTAATTCATAGTTTATCCATAGTGTACCCTGAATAGGCGTTAAATTTATTTTCATCATCATCATCATCATCAACAGCCTTTAACAGTCCACTGCTGGACATAGGCCTCTCCTTAGAAAGGAATTTTTGGCCTACTATATATACTACATATATAAAAAATAAATTATTTCATCAATTATAAATAAGAAAGTAGCTTTGTCTTTTTGATACGCTCTCACGGCTAAACCGCTTCATTGATATACAAAGGAAGAACAGGCTACTGTTTGTAATCATAACCGACATACACGCGGAACCGATGGCAAAAGGTAGTTAAATACAAATAAAAATTACCTAAAACGATTGAACTAGTGAGGTGTAGGTGTAGAGTGCTCATACTGCTAATACATTTGATGATCTTAAATTAATTGTTCAACACACAAGGCAATGCACAAAAACTAGGCCGTATAATAAATTGCGCGTAGTTCGACATCAGATATACGGAGATGATTTTTAAATTAGCACATGCCCACCTACGTGAAGATTTATTATTCAACACTCCCAACAATACAATTGTCCAATTATAAACATTATATACTTATGTTAATGATAAAAACAGAGCATCAAAAGACTTGATAAGTAGTTCTAATACGACAGTTGATATTTTGTCATTTAAATAAGATTGATTGATGTGACCAGTATATTACATTACACTACACTGTGCCTCCTGTGACTTGCACATTCAAAACAAAATTCGGTTTTGCTTTCGGTGTCGCCGTCGACGGATACGTCTGAGAGGACATCATCATCATCATCATCATCATATTACTCTAGCTGACCCACAGCTTCGTCTGCGTCTTCTCTTGCCCGTAGGGTGATGGACACCGCGGTATACCACGAATAAAAAACTTACCTATAAAAGCCTTATAGTGCCAAACCACACTTAAAGGATAGATATCTGGTTGTCCCGGACATTGTATAGAACCTTTTGACAGGAACAATTATTTCATACATTGTTTTCATGAATCTTTATTAACCATCTTGTTTAACCATCGAAGCGCATAATTCCCCGTTTTTTTTATATTTTTCATTGATACTTCGCTCCTATTGGCTGTAGCGTGATGATATATAGCCTATAGCCTTCCTTGATAAATAAACTATCTTACAGTGAAAGAATTTATTAAATGTAGCTAGTAGTTTCTAAGATTAGCGCGCTCAAACAATCAAACTTTTCAGCTTTATAATATAAATAAATATTTTCATGTTGTTGTAGTATTTGCCTCATTGGTCTAGCGGTTAGCGTATGCGACTGCTAATCACGCGGTCTCGGGTTCAAATCCCGGGTCGGGCCAAAAAGTGTTTTTGGGATTTTCTTAGGAAATTCCTAATAGCTGCCCGGAGTTTGGAAGTTTGGCGGTGATTCACGCCCGTGCCTCGGAAAGCACGTAAAGCCGTCGGTCCCGGTTGTCATGAACATATATGGCAATCGTTATTGGGAAGTCAGTGCCCTCAAATATACTGACAACTAGTTCAATCTTCGAATTTCAGTTCTCCCTTAGGGTTGCGGAGGTCCGATGCCAGTCGCTCCGTGGAAAAACTGAAATTCAGGTAAAAACGGTTGAACTAGTAGCCGACCCCAAATAAAATTGGGAATAAGGCTAGGAAGAAGATGATGATTTTCATGTTATCGGACATCTTTTCTATGTATAATATGTATGTATTTACAAAAAAAAAGTATGTTTATATATTTATAACTGATATAAATACATAAACATACTACTGATCCAGGAATCAAACCCGAGACCTCTTGATCAGCAGCCGCATACGCTAACCACTAGACCAACAAGGCATTCATATTAATATTATAGTATAGATTCAATTTAGCGATTTACAGACATACATAGGTACACGAAACGTACACAAAGGACATCTAGACTCAGTACAACAGTTTGTGGATCACAGAAACCGTTGTCCTATGTCCTATATCCACAACACTTGGCACAGTAGAAAGCGCTGTGGCCACCACTTAAACCATTAGGCCAACCGTACAGTCCTAGTCCTTCAATCGGTGCTTGTTTCAAACTTCATCTATTTATTTCATTACGACATAGAATGCAATACGTCTATTTGCTAATGTGCCCTTGTAATAACAATATTTAAATTAAATTCAATCTTTGCTTCATAAATTGTATTTAAAAACCCAAGCTTCTCAAGTAGTAAAAAAGAGAACTTTGATTTAATTTAGTAATGTGATTCATTTTCCAACTGTAATTTTAGTAAAGTAAGTGAACAGGTTGCCATATTTGTAATGGTAAGTTATAAAGTAAAATTATAGGGTGTAGAACCAAACAGCCTTATGTCACGCTTTGGTAAAATCGAATAAGAATCCTGTGTGTTTTAAAATAAACCTATGAAATACTTAGAACTTTGCAATCATATCTAATACAGTCTAGTTCGATAATCGTGTGCATTAATAGAAATATAACCTCCTACACCATCGTATTAACATGATTCATATAAATGATGTTATTAGTTCAAAGAAATATCTTAATGACCGAATGAATCAATGAATGCTAGTTTGAATTGGCGTTCCTTTTAAGGTGATTTGAGATTTTTTCTGTACGTGGGTGTAATGCAAGTGAGCGGAAACTTCATTTAATGAATCGGTGGCAGTGGTAATCTATGCGACTGATGAACTGGAGGTATTGGGTTTAAATCCTGGATTGAACCAAATATTTGTTTTATCTACATATTTTTATTTCGGTGTTTAAGTATGTATAATATGTATGTAAGTATATAAGTATTCTATGACTAATAGAATCTAACTTTCATTGTACAAATTAGTTTAAAACTAGATATACACATTTGCAACATGTATTATTATTATTTATTAAAATGTCAGATTGAATTAAGTATCTATAAACAATGAGACTGAATACCAGTATAACTTTACTACAAACCTTTTTCCTAATAAATACATATTTCAGACACCTTACACACAACGCCATCTAGTCTCAAACTAAGCAGAGCTTGTATGGATACTACTGATATAAATACATAAACATAGTTTTTTTTTTTGGAAAGACATGCATTTCCAGTGTATACCTGGCAGGTTTACCAGCACAGTTGCACTTGTCAAGTAGGCTTGAGCTGAATAGAAGATACTCCACAGTTGTGAGACACGCTCTGGTGTACCTGTAATGTTCAACTATACAGGGAAAATTGTCAGGCGTAGACTACTGTGTATTACTCAAGAGTCACAATTGCCCATCAGGTAGGGTGTGTTTTGGCTTCTATCATCTCACACAATCACCAAATTATTGACGAATGTTTCGTAACGCTTTCGTACGTACGAATAAATTAGTATCTATCATTTGTAAAAGTCAACACCACGCAGGCATAGGGTATGTTTCTTGTTTGTGTGTTTGTTGTAAAATAAGTTTAGTGACATCAGTTAATTCATTACATTAAATTAAACTTCTGAAAAACTAACAAATATTTAAAACCCTGTTATAATCCTATAACTGATGTAAAACTTATTTATTTTTTGGATTTTTCATATTGAGACCTTATTTATTAAAATCGGTTTAGTACCTTAGGTATTACGGTGCAACATACAAACATACATAGACTGCGAAAATCATTACTTTATATTTTTACTCAACTATGGTTGGTTGGTTGGCGTTCCTTAGAGGAGACCTTCGTCTAGCAGTGGACGGCAATAGGTTGACACTATACGATAAAGACGCAAGTTAAAAATTTCACAGATAACAGAAAAAAAATCACATCACTATTTATAAATATGACTTATCAAATAAGATGTGATATTTTCGAGTTCGACGATGTTAGATTTACTAACGAATAAACAACCCGTCAAGGCTGGCAAAGTACAGTAGTATATGTCAAGATATTTTTTAATATCTATGTACACCTTAGATGCACCGGGCACTATTCAAGTTATAAATAACTATATAACCTTAGACTTACAAGGTGACTCATAAACAAACATGGACTCGTCTTCAACACAATATTTTCCCGTATTGTTTTATTCATAAATATGTCAATAATATATTGCACGGCTTTGTATTTACTGTAATATTTTAAACGGTAATCTTCTCGGATTTACCTTAAATGGATGTCCTACCTATGAAAACATACTCTTATGTATAGCGCGTTAACCGCGTAATACTACCTTTGTATCGAAAGTGGGTTTTAGTTTTTTTAACAAATTTAAGATACATACTTGTAAATCTCCAGTTTCACATGGCTTCTTCTATTTCCCTTATTTATAAACCCTCAGTCAGTCTCGGCATTTCTATGACCAGTTAATCATATCAAGCAACCCAGGCTCGCAGACCGGAGTTGAATATACATAGCGTACTGGTTTTTCACATACAAATCAGTCCTATACAATTTAGACACAACAGACCCACAGAGCCCAGTAGTGGGACGAGGAGAGGGTTAAGGCCATACGTCCCCACGATGGCCGAGTGCGGGTTGGTTTGGTTTACAGTTTATTAAAGTAAATCCCTTTTTGCTATCCATAGGGTCAGTCGTTTGGAATTGTGTAATCCTTATCTGTTTTTTTTTTACCACATGGTGTCCCCATCACGACACTTATTTTTAGAAGCTGTAATTACGTTTTTGAAGGCAACAAAGCTGTAACAACTAACTTATAAACAAACTAAAGTATCAACTTATTTATAGTTAATATATCAAGTATTAAAATATGTTTGCAAAAAATGTATCATAACTCTACTTCCCACGCTCCATCAATACATATAAATCGTGTCTAATCCATGGCAGTGCCCACACCTCTTTTTATTCGTTATATTACACCATGCTTTCGACCTTGGCACTCGTTAATATAGATCTCGCAGCTAACTATGCAATGTTACGTTAACATATTCCAAATGTGCATATGTTTCATGTTAATAATATTACATAATAATCATAGCATTATTAAACAATATTTTTATTGTAGGGAAAGTAAAATATGTGTCTACATAAAACAAATAATTTAATATTAAGGACATGTAACACACAACGCCATCTAGCTTCAAATTAAGCAGAGCTTGTACTATGAACGTAGATACATACATGTTTTACCTATAAAACACCACAACTCCGAATCAACCATAATATATGTAGATCATGCAAACCTAGGATTTGAACCCGAGACCTCGATCATTAACAATACCTGCACCATAGAGGCAGTCAACTACATACATTTAGGCATAATGGTATTTTCTGAAGTTTTCTCTTTTAGCAACAAACACATAATAAAACTAAAGACAATGGGTAATTTATGTTATGAGGTATTAAATTATTGTAATTATCAAAGATAACGAAAGTATTTTACAAATATTTCTGATGTGTGTCATCATTCGTCTCACTTTTCTGCAATCTGTGGGAGCAACTTTTTGTTTGTTCTTATTTGTCACATAAGTTTAAACAATCGCATTTTTTGTAGCAGCTTAAATTGTTTTCTTAGCTTAATCATTAATTTATTACATTAAATTTGTAATTTTGTCATAATTCTACGTAGGTACTCGTATATATATTGGTTGAAAGTCTCAGAAAGTAGTTGTCCAATATGAAAAATTCTATCACTGTTGGATAGCTCAATTATCGAGGATGACTATAAACTACGTATCATCAAAAATCATCCTCAAAATAAAAAAAATATTGCCGCTGGAAAGTCTTAAACGGAATGCGTGGGTCATATAATATACAATCATAGTGAAAGAAATGATAAGTTTCCAACTATATCTGTGGCAGGCGAGGATACTAAATAGGAGTACTAGGATTATGTATACATTCACGAGGCGGTACTTATCATCAACATCAAAACTTCGTACAAAGCGAGAAATGCAAAGAAAATAACAATCATTTGTTACAAAAAATCATTTAATACTTGTCAAAAGGTATAATCCCTACTAATATTATAAATGCGAAAGTAACTCTGTCTGTCTGTTACGCTTTCACGCCTAAACCACTGAACCGATTTTAATGAAATTTGGTATGAAGATAGAGCTGAACTTGGGAAAGGGCATAGACTACTTTTTACCGCGGAAACCGACATACACGCGGGCGGAGCCGCGGGCGAAAGCTAGTATACCATAAGCGCCATTTTAAAAACTGCGCTTTTGATATTACAAACAGACACTCCAATTTTATTTATTTGTATAGACCAGCTTCAAAAGAATTATGAAAAGACTTTTCTAAATAGTATATTTGTTTATTGATTAATTTAATTTTTAGTATTGAAACACCCCCAAAATAAAAAACAAAAAATGTTTATTTTTTTAGTGGCCTTAGGTGATTGGAAACAATCACCGAGGGTAAGCAACTACGGCGCGGTCAGACCTAGATGGGTGACCGTATGTGGCATGATATGTTATGAGCGTTTCCGTGATTCGGAGGTCACGTTAAGCAGTCGGTCCCGGTTGTTGTCATAAGGTAACAGTCGTGAAGCTTAGTTGGAGGCCTTCGGGCGGCTTAAAAACATCCAACGGTAAGATTACGTAGCCACAACGTGTCTTGCCAGTCCCCAACCCGCACTCGGCCAGCGTGGGGACGTATGGCCTTAACCCTCTCTTGGGAGGAGACCTGAGCCCAGCAGTGGGACGTATGGGTTGTTGATGATGATTTATAAAACGGTACCTCTCTTATTTATTGAATTTATTTAAACAACAGCAAAATTGTACGTTGCCTAGTTTGCCTACTAAACAAACAAAGCGTACATTAGGCAGAGTAGAATTATATTGGCAATTAATACAAGTAAAAAAGTTCAATTTATGAATTGGAATCTTGTTTTAATTTAAGTAAAACACCATCTATGTAAACCATAATACCTCCAAAACTAAAACCCGAACAGTCGATCAAAATGAACGGAATGAAAAACATTTGCAAATTCAACTCTTTCTTAAATTATTTAAATAAGTTCAAATTATTACAGTACATAGAGCATACGTGTTCAAACTGTAGGAACATATACATATTATACATATATAACTAGAAAGCATGTTAAGCCGCATGCCTAAAGTACTGGAACTTCACAATCTTGTCTCCTCTACCTTTATGCATAACATCAATATAGTACATGCCTCCGGTAAAGTACCCAGCGCCCTGTAGGAGTAAGGAGGCCTTTATTCAGAAGGGTAGTACTGCGCAAACGTAAAGTGTTCATATACAGCACGATGTAGGTACGCTGTGTAAACATTTCGATGTGAATGAACTAGAACGGACGAACTTCTTGCAGTTAGACAGCATTTCCCTGTGTTTCGTGACAATATATGACTTTTTGTTGCCTTGTTAATGATTTAGTGACACAGTTTTTGATTTTATTGTGGGTGTGGTGTGAAACAACAGAAGTCTGTATACATTCAGATAATCTTTCGGTTCGGCTTCGGATTGCAGACAGTTATTGAAAGGATTCAGGTTAAAATTGAGTTCTTACACTAGGTTTCACGTAAGTACTTAATTTTGATAATTTAAACGCCTAAATTTGTAATGATTTATTTCGAATTTTTAATATTCTCTGAGACAATGAAGAATAATAACCGGTGTGATTAAATTTAAGTTTTATTTCTAAAGTTTTAGCCGTATTTTTTAAATAACTACAAAGTATAAGTTACACACTAAATATAGTAATTGTTCTCCTTCAATGGTGATATTAATAAAGTTTTATTATCAACCGATTGTTCAAGTCATGAAAAAGATTAAAATTAGAATGAAAACATTAAAAATAAATTAAAACCGACTTAAAAAAATAAAGTATATACTTTATTTTTTTAAGTCGGTTTTAATTATCCGACTACTAAACTATATAGTTTACTATATAGTAAACTGAAAAACTACAATACCATAGCCATGGACACTTTAAATGTAGTTGAATTTCGTTACAATAGTTTTTAAATACTCTCTGATATATTTAACAACGTCTGGTCTAGTTCATAGGGTTATAATCAGAACTTAATTATAATAATATTAATACTATAATAATACTTTCAAGAGGACCATTGCAGACAAATGGATTGTCTGAATATAAGCTTTCTGGTCCTGAACAGTCCTGAACCACGGGTAACACCGCAGGGGGAAGCTAGTCTAGAAAAAGAAGCCTAAGTTACTCCTTCATCTTTCGTGTCACTAAAAGTTTAGTCAAAATCGATACAAGCGTTCCAGAGATTAACCGGAACAAAGCAACAGACACTTACGGATGGACAGACAGTATTTTTTTTATTTCGGACATCTTACACACAATCCCATCTAGTCCCAAACTAGGTAGAGCTTTATTCTATGGTTACTAGACAATTTATATAAATTATATAAATTCATACATAGAAATTGTTAACGCCTGAAAGCCATCCTAACCTTTTTTATATGTTACATTTTTTTAACCTTTTCTATTTATTGTTCATCATTCAAATATATCTATTCCAATTTTTTTTTATTAACTGTCACCTTTGAAGTGTATTTTTTCATACGAACATAATGGAACAGACACGAATTGTGAACCTCATGGTGATAAGTCGAATTTAAACATTAAAGTCAATTTGTGGCTAGTAATCATCGTTTTATTGAGGGTCAAAGCAGTGTCTCAAGAATAGACAGAAATCATAATAGATTTTTGGATTTATGTACCGTAAATACATGGCTATCCGTTTAGTGTAAAGCTAATAATTAGATATTAGAAACATACACGATAACCTTGTTGATTCGTATAGATAAATAGATGTATCTCGTAGTATATCAACTACGGAGTAGATAACAGTCGGCAATTAAAACCTGGAAGGCGACACACAAATGACCCACAGACAATTGCCAAATAAAAATATGTATATATACGCACAATTTTTCCTTCTAGATAGTAAACAAAGCCAGCACGTGATGTGAATATTACATGCCCATACTTTGGTTAATGTCCGCTGAATAGTAATACGTACAAGGAAACACTATGGTTTTAAGAAGGACATTGTCCATATACGTGACAATTGTCCTGATATTATGGCCTTGTAAGCGCCACGAGTATATTTCTTAAAGACGGGATCAACCTGAATCGTAAATTTAAATAGTTTTGATAACTGATAAATATTGATACTGGTTTTGAAAGTACACACTACACATTATTATAACAAATAAATAATTCAGACATCATAAGCACAACGTCATCTAATCACAAACAAAGCTGAGCTTGTATTATGGGTGCTAGACAACAGGTATTTTAAGTTATAAAAATCCTATGTAAGTACATACATATTATTGTTTAGTATGATTAAGTATCTAAGGAGAAAATTACTTGTTCCTATGTACATCATTAAAAATAGAAGTCGACAAGTGATAGTCTTGAGTAAAATTTATACGCGGCTTGAAATCTAGTCTAATGAAAAGGTTAATATCATCTTCATCATCAATATCGTAGTTTACAAACACCTTTACAGGTGTGGAAGGTCTGTGTAAAGTCGTGCAGTACATAATTTACTTCAAATCGTCTAAAAATTCTTCTTTATTTTAAATTTGCACATATAAATATAACTGAAGTGTCCGTTTGTACCAAAATGAACCAATACCAAATGAAAAAAGGTACCAATACCAAATGAACAGTTTTTAATTAAATAAATATGAAAGGGTAAACTTGTTCTTGAGTGGAGACCACGTCTCAGCAATCGTAGTGTAGGATGACCACGGGCTAGGTGGGGTGTTATGATTTGCGAAAGACGGCTGGTAAGAGTTGGATGTGAGTAGCCAAGGATCGAACTAAGTGGCGTGCAATTGGAGAGGCCTATGTACAGCAGTGGACTGAAATAAGATGTTGATGATGATGATGATGCGATATTTACATCAAAAAGTTATTTTCCTTCCGGCTAATCTCTGGGAACGGCTATGATGATATTTTCACAAGCAGTTAGCTAATTATGTATAGAGTTACGATACCTTCTAATTTCCGACGTTTCGAAAGGGTTATACCGCTCGTGGTCAAGGGTAGACACGGGTAGACTCTACCCGTGACCACGAGCGGTACCCTTATAGATATATAGATAAATGACAGAATGACAGTGGTCCTTCTGTCATTTATGCCGGAGTACCTATATCCATTAATCCATCTACGATTAAATAATCTTAATCTCAATCGATCTGTTCCCATCCGCACGTAGTCGGAACTATTTAAGTTGTTATAAAATTTGAGGTGGGCACTTAAAAATCGTGACATAACTACTCATGTAACTGCGACAAACAATACGTTTTATGGCCTTATTACAATAAATTGTGACCTTCAATTACCAAGTTACGACGCAGGGCGAAATATAGGTATCATGTCTTTGTTTACTGTTTACAAGGGTGTGTTATAATATCCAGGGCCGGATTTAAATGCGTCTAGGCCTCGGGCCAACAACAATCAAATTAAATTCCAATTATAACGAAAAAAAAAATCTAGTTTTCCAATTTTTTTTTTCCAATTTATAATTATTGTGAAACAAAGTATAGACTATTTTATTATTTAACAAACATATAAATTTAATCAGAAACAAGAATTATCTAAAATGAAATTTTTGCGTTAACGAACGGAACTTTCCGAGCTGAGAGAAAGTAATCATGTTTGTACAAAGTACTGTAGGTAAAGGTACAACGCGAACTAGTGTGTTTACTAGTGTTTATTAGTCTGAATTAAAAAAAAATCCGAAGTCTCTATTATTGGGGCCCCTCTTATGTGGAGGCCCGGGGCTGTTGCCCTGATTGCGCTCGTCTATATCCGGCCCTGATAATATCGGTGGTGCACTGAGTCTTATATCCAAACATTTCAAAGGAATAGAATGTATACATGTAGGCAGAGCGGCCAACACAGTTTGACCCTGTACGGAATCGGGGCGGGTCGCAAGTAAATTAATAAATACTAGTAGTCTTTTAGGGGTTCGACCAATATCTTAATTTTTTTATTTTTCTGCACTCCTCCAATCGTGCGAAATTTCAAACTCCTCTGTCTACGCAATTTTTGTAAAAGTTTTGCTACACGTATTATTATTTAGATGTATGTATATAACTTAACATGTTGCTTCTAGTTAAGCGCACCAAAATCTTATTTCTTTGTAGTATAATGGACGTCTACCCTAGAATTTGCGATAGTACCTACTGGTTCATGACATTATTTTATTACGACTGGTTTAATGGATGCTCTAAAACCAGCTCTAAAATTTAAACCCGATTATCTAGTAGCTAAATAAATCCTAATACATTATTAAAAATATTTAGTTCTAGTATTGCACTTATTAACTTAGGACTTTTCTTCCTACAGCATAACAAGTACGACGTTGGCAGTGGTGAACAGTTTGATGACCTCGTGGGCTTGATTGAACACTTTCGATCTTTCCCAATGACTGAGACGTCTGGTGACGTGTTGCGACTGCTGCAGCCTGTCAGCGGTACCAGAGTTAGGGCCCACGACATTGACCGGAAGGTTCAAGAAATGCAGGTAATGTATCTATAATGTTTTATTCAGTTACAGGTTAGTGATCAAATAACTGTCATATAGAGACAGTAAATAATGTATCCTTCCTTCCTTTCTCTCCACTGTTGGATATATGCCTCTTGCTTCTTCACTGGTTCTCCATAGGCTTTTTGATGCAGCGCGTCCCTGCCGTCTTTTTGATATCTACCAACCACCTGGCAGCTGATCTACCAACACTACGACTTCTTATTCGGGGTCGCCAAAATAAAATTTTAATGACTCTATCTGTCATCGTTCCTTCGGCAGACATGTCCAGCCTATTGCCATTTCAGTTGCGCAATTCTTCTACCTATATCAAAGACTTTCGTGCGTTGGCGAATGTCCTCGTTTCTGACCCTATCGAGATACCGAACATTGTTCTCTCGATCGCTCTTTGCGTGACTTTCAGAGGATGAAAGCCTACTACAGTCAATGTCCATGTTTCGCAAGAATAAGTCTTCAGTAGAATAACACGATGGTTGAAGACCCTTTTCTTCGTAAAAAGAATGTATGTTATTGTACTTTAATTCAATCCATGAAAAAAAAATTCATCTAATACTTACTGCAGGACTCTAAAATGGCTTAGGTACTTTTCCTCCTCAAAGACGGAAAACTCATACGTGAAGGTTACGACACTTACGTGCCTAGAAATTTAGCAGACCTTAGTTATTTATCATCTGCACAATCTGCACCCTAGCCACGTTGACATTCTGTAAACGTAAATGAATGCGAATAATATCATCTCAGAACCAAGTCACGTGGTCAAGACAATAATGAAAGGGAATCGATTCGGAACATTTTGGCTAATGGGAATGATTACCTATTGTCTTAGTTGCACATCACATCATTAACAAAAACTATTTATATTTCCATCAGATCTAAGTTTTGGAGTCTCACTTCATCTTTTTGGAATAGGATAATTGGAAAAGTAAAATACATATTTTTTTTTATTTTATTTATTTAAAATAACAGATTTACAAAGTACAATAAATTAACACACTCGCCAAGCTGTTAGGCTTGTTGGCGAGTATATAATCTTATGGCATGGTAATTCTTTGAACTTGAAACAAAACAATTGCAATTTATAACAAAGAACTGTTTTGTTATGAATTTACTTAGGAAGTGAATAAAACATGACAAGTATTATTAGAAATATAAATCTACTGTTAATTAGGCACGTGGCTGTCAATATGCGGTGCATTTCATAAAAAAAAATACCACGATCACTGTTGCGTCAACAATGTATTCTATTTTGCTCTTAGGCAACGTTTACACAAAGCCAATAGGAAAATGATTATAAATATGTATTGTTCTTAAGATATTGCATGTGGCAGTAATATCTAGGCTTGTTTCTGTCTTTGATTAAATATGTTTGAATATGAAACTTGAGTAGCAATAAAACGTCTTTGATAGAAGTTTCCGTTATATCAACTGTAAAATTTCAATACTTATCATTGCAGGTTATTTCTCACCAGAAACTAGACTTAGTCATTTTGAGAGATTGTTTCTTCAATAGTTCTACTTATATTTGTTAAATCTTAGAAGTCGTATTTAGGATATGAAACCCTCAATACTACAGTACAGTAGTTTGATTGTAAATACACAAATGCATTTACTTTGAACCCCGAAATAATCATAAACGAAACGAAATAATCTTTTTAAAAGGCTAAGCATGTAAAAATCATATGGTTTCTGTATCTGTATTGTATATGTATAACCAATGGATATAAGATGTTAAATTACAATCTATATATAAAATAGTAATGTCAACCTCTCTGTACATCCTTTAAATACAGTATGACGCTTCAAATTATCAAGTCAAATAAAAGTATCAAGACTTTGTTTTAGATATCCTCATGATCATCAACAGCCTTTAATAGTAAGTAGCAGGTAATAGGTCTCTCCTAAGAAAGGAGGTTATAGCTAACTGTTCTGGCTACACGGTTCGTTATCGGTCTTAATTCTAGATTTATTTCTCTATGGAATGTTGTGTTTCTCCAGAATTTATTTCCTTCTTCTGCTCTTACGACACTTACGGAGTATCTTTATTCATCATCACACTTTGCTACATAGATAATAAGAGAATTAATTACTCAAGCTTCCTTTCAGGAAGGAGAGGATTATCCAAAGGTTGATAACAACTGCGGATTTGATGGCGAGTTCCAGTCGTTGAGAATGCTGGAAGATCGTCATGTATTCACCACGATTGCAGGCACCAAACCAGAAAATATTACGAAAAACAGATACAGAAATATAATTCCATGTAAGCTAACACTTATCATAGACTTAACTAAACTTAAGAAAGTATTTCTGAAATGATTTTAATGAAATGTGATTTTACGAGGATATTTAATATATGTAATATATAAATATTGACCTGACGACTGTTATATGTCTTTATGTAGAAGCCCAAACAAGTGAAATATGTAGAATACATGATTGATTTGGCAAATTGGTACCCCATACACTCACATATTTGGTATTAATTTGTCATAAATGTATCTGGTTCTAGAAGTTGCATTGGCCATCTCGAAAGTGAAGTGGCCAGAGCAATAGTTTAAACATAAGTTTATACAACGAAATGTTAAATCTTTGTTAGTTTGGCGAACTAAATATGTTGGAACAACTCTAAAAGACTTATACCGATTAATAACTGAATCATAATGTAAAGCAGCCTAATGTCATTCTTTGATAGCTTCTTGGAAATTCACATACTTAAGCTATCGTTTCTGGAGAATGGGTAAAGACAAATGGAATCGCTCTCCACTTGTAACGGTTCTGGCACAGGTCTTTTGCTTTTTGACCACATTCATTTATATGTATGTTCGATTTATGAAGTAAATATAGTTGTAAATTTAATTCATAAACGTTTCTTCAGATGATCAGACTCGCGTGATACTCCGTCAGCGCGAGGGTCGAACGGAGTCGGACTACATCAACGCTAGTTTCGTGCGATCCACGAGACTTAGCGACTCCACCTCCTCTGTACAATCCTCCAACGAAAGTCTGGACAGCGTACAATGTAAGTAGTATTATCAAAAACTGTATATATGCCAAAAAAGTGAGCCTTGTCACAATGAACATCTCATCTTGGTAGCAATAAGCGATGTTAACACCAGAAAGTAACTACAGCACATCGTACGTTCAGGGATCAAATTAAAAAGAGTGACTTCCTGTTAAAATTAGCCCTTGTTTTTCTGTAAAGCATTTAAAAAATCGGGAAAATGAAAGGAAAGTTGTAACACGTGAACAATATGAACATTACTCCTATTTATTCCATGGGTGTATTAAGAGTCGACTTAGGGAATTAATAATAATAACAATAATATATAGCATTAATGTAAATCAGATAACTTAACCTAGAATTTAATGCTATGTCCGTACAATTGTCGGCTTTATTGCACTAAGGCAATCTCTCACGGGCAACCCTTGGATAGCAATAAAGAACGGATAGCGCAAATGTATAGGGTAGTGTCTTGTGTATTAGAGTGTTGATTGGAGAAGGAAATAAGATAGTGTGTGTACAGTGTGGATTTATGTATACAGAACAATATATAGTACTAGTAAATATAGTACAAAACGGAGTATCAGCAGTAGAATGAACTACTAGGAATTACATAATTCTAAAGTAAGCTAAAACTTGACTAGTATTCGTACCTGATACCTACATGTCTGAACAGTGTGAATAATAGACCAAAACATATTTTTTAATAAGAGTCATGTGTCTAGTAGACAACTATTGGCTGTTGTTGAATTACCTGATTCAATTTTTCTTATGTTATTTTAACAGTACAAATATTTGAATGGTCTCAATCGATAAGCAAATATTTTGAAGTCATACATTAACTTTTTTTGCTGAAGGGTATCACCAAAGTATGTTTTATTATTATTTTATAAACAATTAGACAGAAAATGAATAAATATTTATGGAATCTGACACACAACGCCATCAAGACCCGAACTAAGGGCCACAGCCACAGCACACTAGCTTCTTTTAGCATCCGCGATCAGCAATTTTGCGACTGCATTGATGCTTCATCGCATCAGTCGCGACTTTCTACGTTCGATCGCGGTATCAAAATCGCGCGTCATGTTGCATCAGTCGCGACTTTCTGCGTTCGAATGCGTTATCGGAAACGCGCGTTTTGGCGACTGCTCAGATGCCTGGATCGCGTTGGCTGTAGTGTTGTCTATAATTTTCCGACGCGAAATCGATGCTAGCGGCATCCGAATGTGTGCGCAGAGTAGCGTTCAGCCGCTGTGTCGCGTTTCTAAAAAGCGACTCAATCTCCACGTTTGGCGTTTTTAAGTGTGCGGTGTGGAGCGTTTGGTCGCCGTATTTAGCTTCTAAAAAGCGACTCAATCTCTAAGTTTGGCGTTTTTAAGTGTGCGGTGTGGAGCGTTTGGTCACCGTATTTAGCTTCTAAAAAGCGACTAGTTGCCAATCGTCGATGCTAAAAGTAGCTAGTGTGCTGTGGCCCTAAGCAGAGCTTGTTCTATGGGTTATAAATGAATACAACTGAGATATATATATGTGTGTTTTCAAATCATACAAACATTACCCAACTGGGAATCGAAAACGAGACCTCAAGCACAGCAGTCACATACCCTGCCACTACGTCACTGAGGCAGTCTAATGACCACCTATAAAGTTGAGATTTACTTATTGAACATTGCCCCCTTCTATACTGTTAGTTCAGTTTTATCACGATCGAAATCGACCCTCTATTCTCTTAAAGGTGCGCGTCCATTGGCCCGCGCCGGACGCACCGCACGCACGGCACGCAACGCATTTAATTCCACGTAGTGCTGCGTCCACTATCCGCGCCGCCCGCACCGAACGCCGGCATTTAAGAGCGAGGCAAATCCGTTCAATCCGTTGCGTGCCATGCGTGCGGTGCGTCCGGCGCGGGCGTATGGACTCGTACCCTTAACCAATACCGTAAAGGGTTGTTAAATAAAATAGGATTTTAGACAAAACTAGACGCGACTTTACACAAGTTTATTAATATACTATTGTATTCTTTCAATATACCTATGATATTATCAAGGTATATATCTAATAAGACCTCTTTAGTTATTATAGAATAATACCTTACTTGTCTTGGTTTTTCACGATACTGGGTCGTTAGAAGTGATCCATGTATGCATTTCAGTTGTACGAGGAAAATGTTATTTTGTCAAGTGCGTCACTAGTGTTGAAGAGCATACCAAATGACACTGGAACAATAGACGTATTAAAATTTATTTCTGTTTATAAATAATACGTCATTGTGGTTGTCATGTTTCAAAGCGTCTTCAAGTATCCTTAATCTTCAATAGACTATTAAGTTGTGATAAAACAGATTTTTATTATAATCTATTAAAACACCATAATCGCGCCTGTAGCTTCTGGTCAGACACGAAATCACCCTTTAAGTAGATAATTCCATTATTAAAGAACCTTGTTATACATACTAAATAGATTACGTACATAATGCACGGTTGGCCTATTGGCTTAAGCGGTCGCCACTCCACTTTATACTGCACCAAGTGTTGTGGCTTCAAACTCAACAAAGGACACCACTTTGTGTGATTCATAAACTGTTGCTCTGAATCTGGGTGTTTTAAGTTCCCGCAATACACAATTTTTTACTGCCTCTGTCGTTTGATTCTCGATACTCAAGTGTTTGCGTGATTTGCAAATATTTGTTTTGGATCTTCTATACATAAAGGTACATAAAAACACCCATAACAAATATTTGGTATTTACTATTTAAGTATTATGTATTAACAAAAAAGGTATTAATGTATTCTATCAATCAATATAGCTGTCTTATTTTTTTTATATTTTAAAAAGACAACTCCAGCATTAGGAATATAAATCCTGTGTCACGGGGCCTTACAAACATACATGAAACGGACACAAAGAACATCCAGACTCAGAATAACAATTTGCGAATCACACAAAGTGTTGTCCCACGTAGGATTTGAACCCACGACACTTGGCGAAGTAGAAAGAGGCATTGCGTCTACTTAAACCACTAGGCCAACCGTGCAGTTCTAGATAGTTTTAGATTAAACTCGCGTTCTAGTGGTATTAAAAATAGTTAGTAGCCGATTCTCAGACCTACCCGATATGCACACAAATTTTCATAAAATCGGTCCAGCGGTAACTAACATTGTGACACGCGAATTTTGTATATTAGATGACGGAGATCGTTTTTTGTTTTTTCGAAAGACGTTCGGCATTTCATCTCATTTTGCAGTCTTTAAACTTTAATACTTGACATTGGCAGAAATATCTGATATGAATTGGCTGATTACCATCTCACCAAAAGAAGAAGAAGAAGAAGAAGATGAAATGACGTTGTGTGTCAGATGTGTGAAAAATTTATGGTTTTTTTTTGCGACTCTCGCGCAAGCGTTTCACAATTTCAGTACTAGGCCTGCCATCCTGACGTTTTCCAAGAAGTAAATACGAATTTATTTTTTATTCTTTTCCATATGCTTCTGCCTACGTGTGCAACTACAAAATTTATCCATGTTGCCTTCAATGGTTTATTTCGTTGTTCAAGCGGACTTATAATATACCGGCCAATATTAAAAACATGATAATTATTATTTTCAGCTTTGATCCTGAACAATGTGCCGAGAAAAGCTCCCCCACTGGTATCCAAGTCTCTGTCAGACGAAGCTTTGAGGGAGGTCAAGAAATTTATTAAACTAGACAAACTAAATGGGAACTTGTGCCGTGATGTGACAGGTATGTACTTTTAACAAATACTACCTACTGAAAGTTATGGTCATTTTTATTTTTCTTCCTAGCCTTTATTCTCAAGAGACTAAAGAACAGAACAGAACTAGTTCTGAGTTGTTTAAAGCTATAGTTATTCTTACAAAATAATAATTATTGAGTACCTCAGTGGTGGAGTAGCAGCGTTTACGACTTCTGTGCTTGAGGAGTCGTGGGTCGATTCTCGGGTTGGACAAAATGTTTGTGATCTGCAAATATTTATTTCGGAGTTTTTGGTGTTTCTTATGTGTATAAAAAATAGTATAGGTGTATTAATGTTCGTTATTGGGAAGTCAGTGCCCTCAAATATACTGACAACTAGTTCAATCTTCGAATTTCAGTTCTCCCTTAGGGTTGCGGAGGTCCGATGCCAGTCGCTCCGTGGAAAAACTGAAATTCAGGTAAAACCGGTTGAAACTAGTAGCCGACCCCAAATAAACTTGGGAATAAGGCTAGGAGGTGTATTAATGTTCGTTATCTTGTACCCATTGAAGCTCTGCTTAGTTTGGGACTAGATGGCAATGTGTGATGTGACGTCTGAAATGTTTATTTATTTATCCTATTTATTTATAATACTTACGTATTCCAGTAATTGATTTATTAATTAATATTTTTGAAAATAACTCGCTTACCGATAGACATTACTTTCTGCAATCGCTGCCTTATACATTCTCTTCTACTATTACTTAATTTTTTGTTCTTAGCCTGTGACTTAGCGTTGAGAGACGTCATTTTCATACATTTCTTAGATTTCTGTTATCGTTAACGTTTGTTTCAAGTCAACTTGGGTAGGAGGTTGATGGTAATATATTTATAGTAGACTCCTTACTATAATAATTTATTGCTCAGTTCTTAAATTGTACTGTTTTGTTTTCAGTAAAAGACAAAGTATATATTGCGTCACAGGGATGTCTCTCAAACACAAAAGACGATTTCTGGCGAATGATTTGGCAAGAAGATGTTCGAGTTATAGCTATGATCACGAACGAGGTTGAAAATGGCAAGGTATGTCATAACATTAATCTCTTTCAAGTGTTTTAAAGCGTAGGACATGATTAATTTGGTTATGACTGATAAATTGAATATTCAAAAGCTAATGTTATCCTTGAAACATCATCATAAGCTATTACATCCAATTCTCGTGTTGGGTTGCTGCTCACATAATTTCACAATTTACTCCGAAACTATTTAACCAATTTTCGTTTTACTACAAAAGTATAGTGTCTTGTTGGTCTAGTGGTAAGCGCAGGTGATCAAGAGGTTCGATTCCCGGGTCGGACCAAATGTTTGTATGATCTGCAAATATTTAGTATCATATAAATCGATCAAAGTGGTGTGCAATGGGAGAGGCCTATGTCCAGCAGTGGACTGAGATAGGCTGATGATGATGATGATGATATATATATGTATGTATTTACATATAAATCATGTAAACATACTTTTTTGTGAATATATATATTTATGTCAGTTATCTAGTACCCACAATATAAGCTCTGCTTAGTTTGGGACATACTTAACATAACGCTTAAACCAATAGAAGCTTAACAATGTCATCAAAAGTCACTCAAATTTAGCATAATAATTGTATAATGCTTACAACTTGATTATTGGAACCAATAATTGTACCAGCTAAAGTTATGTTTTAACCGGTAAATAAATTTTCCAGAAAAAATGTGATCGTTATTGGCCTCTATCCGGGCATGATGAGAGGTTTGATAATCTTACAGTTAAGTCTATATCTGAAACTTACTACGAGGATTATTTACTAAGGGAGTTAGATGTCAGCGATGACAAGATTTGTCGGACCATCTACCAGTATCAATTCACGGTAAGCGAACATCTATATTTTGCGTAATGACCCTACAAAATTCTAAAACATATCTGATCATTTTCATTTCTTAATTAAAGTTACAGTTCCTAACAGAGAAATATTTCCCCACGAAATATATGTTTGGGAATTAAGTCGCGTATTAGATAATTATGGTGTTATTACGACACATCTAGCGATAAATAATATACTAGCTTTCACCCGCGGCTCCTCCCGCGTGTATCTCGATTATTGTTGAATAGTGTTTCATCCTAATCCGTTCAGTAGTTTTTGCGTGAAAGAGCAACAAACATGCATACATACTCACAAACTTTCGCGTTTATAATATTAGTAAGTATGAACGGTATCGGAGGTAGCAATTCGAATATGTACAATAGAGATGTGCCAAAACTGTGACGCAAATTTTATAAAGTTATTTCTGAGACAGGTTGTGTCGGGTTGTTTTACCGCAAAGACGGAAGCCCTACTTTTCCATGGGCCCCGTCGTGGTCCACCCGCCGGCGCCTCCATCGAGGTCAACTCGGTCCTCGTACCGGTCCGGGCCCACTTAAAGTATCTGGGTCTGGTCCTAGACGGTAGGTGGCTCTTCGACGAGCACTTCCAACAGCTTGCTCCGAAGCTGATCGGCACTGCCTCCTTATTTGGGCGTCTTTTGCCCAATCTGGGAGGAGCCAGTGTCGCCACGAGGCAGCTGTACACGGGGGTTGTCCGGTCTATGGCACTCTATGGTGCACCGGTGTGGGCGGCGGCTCTGACCGAGCAGAATAGGGCGCGCCTCAGGCGGCCTCAGAGAACTCTGGCGGTCAGAGCCATACGGGGCTACCGCACCGTATCGACGGAGGCGGCGTGCGCCCTGGCCGGAACACCCCCGTGGGATTTGGAGGCGGAAGTGCTCGCCGACGTTTATCGGCGAGTGGCTAACTACCGGGCGGAGAGTGGTGGAGTTGGACCTCCGCCCGAGGACGTGCGCGAGTGGCGCGAAGCCGCTCACCGAGCCACGATAGATCGCTGGTCGGTCCGGCTGGAGACTCCACGTGCTGGCTTGGCCACCGTAGAGGCGCTTCAGCCGGTCATCGGCGAATGGGCAGTGCGGCAGCACGGGACCCTTACCTTCCGACTGACGCAGGTTCTTTCCGGGCATGGTTGCTTCGGAAAGTACCTGCACTCGGTCGCCAGGAGGGAATTGAGTCCCGCCTGCCACCACTGCGACTGCAGTGAGGATACGGCTCATCACACGCTGGCGGTCTGCCCCGCATGGGAGACGCAGCGCCGGGTCCTCACTGCAGTCATCGGAGGGGATCTCTCGCTGCCGGCCGTCGTTCTTTCCATGGTCGGCAGCGAGAGCGCATTCACCGCGGTCGCAACCTTCTGCGAGGACGTAATCTTGCAGAAGGAGGTGGCGGAGAAGGCCCGAGAGGACGACATCCAATCGGACCAGATTCGCCGCCGGCGACTCGGGCGGCGGAGGCGCGAACATCTGCGCCTCATGCCGCCTTGAGTGTGGCCGCGGGTGGACGGGACGGGTTTTCCCTCCACCCGCACTATGTGGCCAGCCGCGAGGGGGCGGCGTCGGTGTGTGCCGGACGCCGCCTAAGAGAGGATCGTCGTACAGAGACGGTGCCCGCATCAGGAGCGGGCAGGCGCTGGAGAAGTTCAGAAGGAGATCCCACCCTGGACTTCTCCCCCTCCTAAACGGAGAAGCGCGGAGAGGGCACACTGTGTGTTTTTTAGTCGGTTCAAGTCCGACACACCACCCCGCCGTAACCCCCGGTGGGGTGACGGTCCATGATGATTTTTCACACATAAAAAAAAAAAAAAAAAAAAAAAAAGGGTTGTTTTACCGCGGTCGCAACCTTCTGCGAGGACGTAATCTTGCAGAAGGAGGTGGCGGAGAAGGCCCGGGAGGATGCCATCCACTCGGACCCGATCCGCCGCCGGCGCCCCGGGCGGCGGAGGCGGATCGGGTCCGATGGACGGGTGGATCCATACCTGGCCGCGGATGGGCGGGACGGGATTCCCGTCCGTCCGCAGTAGTGACCAACCGCGAGGGGCCGGCGTCCGCGTGTGACCGGACGTTGCCCAATTAGAGAGTCGAGAGTTTGAGATGGTGCCCGCAACAGTGCGGGCAGGCGCCGGGAGGAGTCCAGCAGGAAATCCCCTCCCTGGACTCCTTCCAATGCACAGGCGCAGAGAGGGTCACACCGTGTGGTTTTAGTCGGTTCGAGTCCGACACACCTCCCCGCCGTAACCCCCGACGGGGTGACGGTCCGCGGGGATTTCCACACGTTAAAAAAAAAAGAGTAAAAGAAAGAAAATTAAGTAAAATTGTTTGAAGTTTAAAGTTGTCTAATAAGGTGATTCTCAGAACTTTGTCGCTCAATGTTAAATTTGGCACAAGATGGTTTCAACTGTCCTAGCTATTTTCACTTTTTTTTAATGTGTGTTTTGCTACACATATAAAAAGCACAAGCGAAAATATGATAAATAACATCACACAGACCTATTTGGTCACGAAGTTACGTGGGGCAATTCGTCTTATAAATTTCGTTTATTTTAGGAAGAGTATGATCGTTTTGTCAAGTGTAAAATGTGTTTTCTTTTGTAATTTAATGATGAGAGGTTAATTAATATCCATGCATTACGCCAGCAAATAATGTGATCGATCTATAATTAAGTCTAATGGAGTCATTGTTATGATTAATTCTCGTTGTACAAAACTTGTAAAATGCAAGTATTTTAAATACACTAACATTTTATATTATTTTAGGCATGGCCTGACCATGGTACACCGTTAGATCCGGATGGAGTGTTGACATTTATAGATGACATTAACCGCAAAATGATCCAAATCTCACAAGACAACACAGCTCCTGAACAGGTAAGAATACACATAACTTTAACAAATTTTTCCAGTGATTGATTTTATTCACGCCCTTAATGACGTATGGTCATAGGCACTTGCGAAAAAGCGAACACTGCTATATGCGAGAATGCGACAGATGCTTGTTAATTTATAGAAACTAATTTTATTTTGACACCAATCTTTAATGAATATCGAACTTAAACTCCATCAAGTTTTAAGAATCAATGGCATAAGGTCCCACATTGATGCATATATTTTAACCTCATGTAGAGGCTGCGGATTCGAATACAGCTCGTAAAAAATATAGGTCCTATTTGAAAAACGTTCAATGTTATTTATAGCAATAATAAATCGAAACACATCAAATAAACCCATGTTGTGTAACTAATATATATTTAAATACATATTTAAATTAATAACGTACAATAGTAAAGCAAACGGTAAGAGATTCACAAGAAAAATAATTATTTTTATTTCCAGAATGTTCTCTGTGTTCACTGTTCAGCCGGCGTCGGCAGGACGGGCACATTCATTGTGCTCGACATGCTTATCGACAACATTAAATCTGCCGGTGAGGCTTGACCTACTGTATATATAACTTATTTAGCAATTTCTTGGCTTGCATCTCTTCCCTCCCTTTAGATACTAAGATTTCTATATGAGAGAGCCTTTACGCGGTACAAAATACAAATATCGAAGCATTGGTATAATTATGTATTATTGCAAACAGCGAATTTGGCTTGTTTTTATTTTGTGCATGTATTCTGTTGCGATGGTTCTGACGCTATAATAAAACTTGCTGAGCATATCCAATTGTAGTTGCGTGTATATATTACTTAGTTAATATTTTTCTACTACCAATAGGATTCAACTGTAACATTGATGTACACTCCACGGTGAAGCTGGTCCGGGCACAAAGGAACGGCATGGTGCAGAATAAGCAGCAATACAGATTCATATACCTCGCGCTGCAAGAGTACATTGACAGTAGAAACATTAAAATGAGGAAAAAGGTGGGTCTTCTGTCATAATTATACCTCAGATAGGTACATCAGCATCGTAAAGTACGACTTAACACAACTAAATAGATACTGCTCTACCCAAGACCCTAAGGCCTTAGGATCTTTAATAATGACCAATTCTTTTATAAAAACTCGACTGATTCTCGCCTCGGTTCCGCATATGACTACTGTTCTGATTGTCTCGGGTTCGATTTTCGGGTCGAATCCTTTGTTTGTTTCGGAGTTTGAGTGTCTATGTACAGTATGTACTTATCTATTTCCAAAAAAAAACGTGTTGCACTCGGGGACTGCCGCGGTAAAGCTATTGCATAGCATTTTTTATCAACTTATGCAATTATCATTATTTATAAATTTTTAATTTTCAGTATTTTTTTTCTTCGATATTAATTCAAGTTTACAAAACAAAATACACTGTATTTTTACCAAAACACATTCTAACACTATTATCGCCAAAAAATATATAATTATCTGACAATGTACACTAAAACTAAACTAAACTAATGTAAACTAAACAGGGAACATAATTGTAATATGAACATATCTATGGAATAAAAAAACACTAAGATTCAATTAGACGGTACTGGAGGACGCGGACGCTATGTATTGTGCCTACGATATCCCTTTTATTTGATTAATCTTCGACACATGCCAGGCACCCGTTATTTGTCCTTGTCGCACTGCAGTTACGTCATATTCTCTATCCTTTTTTAGGGTGTTAGGTTTTTTCGTTACGGAATTTCGTGATTCGGTCGCCGCGCTCAAAGCCCGCGATAAAAGCTATGCAATAGCTTAAAAATCTTTCAGTGAAGAAGTAAAATTGTTTTACCGGCTCCAACCCAAGTCATATTGCAGTACTGGATTATACTGTATGCATGGTTTACTATGACTGCTCAGTTTCCTAAATATCGGCATAAGGTCCAAACCAGTTTAAATGTCCACAGATAACTATACCTATATAAATTCTTTTTAACTGCCTCGTTGGTCTAGTGGATCAAGTGGTCAAGAGGTCTCGGGTTCAAATCCCGGATCAGGCCAATAAGTGTTTTTGGGTTTTTCTTAGGATATTCCTAAAAGCAGCCGGGTGTTTGGAAGTTTGGCGGTGATTCACGCACGTGCCTCGGAGAGCACGTAAAGCCGCCTGTGCCGGTTGTCATGAACATCTATGGCAATCGTTATTGGAAAGTCAGTGCCCTCAAATTAACTGACAACTAGTTCAACCTTCGAATTTCAGTTCTCTCTTAGGGTTGCGGAGGCCCAATGCTAGTAGCTCAGTGGAAAAAACTAATATTCGGTTAAAACCGGTTGAACTAGTAGCCGACCCCAAATAATATTAGGAAGCTAGGAAGAAAAACAAACAGTATGTATCAAATTGGAGAAGTTGGAATATTAAATGTTTCCGAGGGTAAACCTTTGAATTGCCCCGAGTACTGTTATAATATTATTTAATAAGTATAATTCGGCCATATATATGTTGTTTCTATGACTTATAACTATTAGACTGTAAGTACTCAATATGCGTCTTGAATCAAGTGAAATCTACAATTAATTTTCATTTTCTGTTCATAAAGCGAAAGATGGATCGACAGTAAATGGTTAGTAAACAAATAGTTATGATCATAAATTAATATTCTATGTATTAATCGTATCTACTGGACTGTATCTGTGACGCAATATGCAACTGCTGTTATGAGATCTCGGGTTCGATACTCGAGTCGGATCAAATGTTAATATGATCTACCAAAATTTCTTTCGTATATGTCTTGATTTACAAAAAAAATTATTAGTAGTCTATCACTCAATCAGAGATGTTAGGCGACCCTCAATAGCTTATGATAACTTTCTCGTTTCTTGTTTCCAGGTGTACTCATCAGACGCGTAGACAGCACCAAGAGAACCAAAGTGACTTAATTTTAGTGTCGTATTTATAATTATTATAACAAACAATAATTAGTCTGCGTACAGACACCAGTCATAATAATACTAGATATAAGTTTTAGGCACTCCTGTATGCTATAAATAAACTATTGAATATAAGCATTAATTAATTTCATTTGCAACCCTATTTTTATTGTCCTTGTTGGTGATGAATGAAAAAAAAAATATCACACTATTCATCTATGATCGTCATAAGTGTCGATTAGGGAAGCAAGCTACGAAGAAAAATAGGACAGCAAAGAAGGAACACTTGAAGCAATCCCTATAACAACTGGTTTGGCTAACGTGGTATAGTAGACCAAAACTTCCTTTCTAAGGAGAGGCATATGCATGACAGTGAATTTTTAAAGGCTGTTTGTTGATCATCATATTTAATTTTTAAGGATAAGTAATAGATCCTTTGGACATGTGTTACAGTTGGACACAAAATGAGTGCCTACCTACAGTGAAATTATTCTCGAGAAATTTTTGCATATGTAGTGGTGTGTATATTACTCAGATCTTAGAGCGCGTTTCCACTATATCGTTCTGGCTTATACAAAAATGTTTCGATATCCTAACATTACTATTTAATTTTATACTTATCCCTAGCAACACTCTGATTTTTGTTTTCATTAAAAACAAGTTTTTATTTTAAAGAAAAAGGTTTTGACTTCATAAAAAAAGGTGTGTGTGCGATTCACACACGATAGAAGTTTTTTTTTTTCCTGTCATCTAGGTTTTTAAAACTCCGGGGGGTCTACGTGGGGGTCAAAATTTTTGTTATTTTTAGCCTAGGACGCACCGTTTTTGAGATATTTCAATCTAAAGCAAAACATCGTCACTAAATTGTGGAAAGTGGAAACACGCACGAAACCAGAATAAACCAGTTTACGCTGTCCGCAGGTGCCACGTGACCATACACTACTACAAACGCAAAAATTTCTCCAAGCTAATTTACCTGTACCTATAACTATTAAAATGATAGGTATACGATAGGTATGTAAGTACGAATTAGTAAGTATATGGGAGGTATACCATTGAAATAGTAGGTGTATAACGAGGACCTACCTACTTTTAATTGAAATATTTCTGACGACAAATTAGGTATAGTTAAATAAAACACTGATCATAATCCTAACTATTTATTTGAAATAAAACATTTTTGATGCTATCTTGATTTAAAAATAGAATTAACATGATAACTAAACAGTAATTATATTTACTAATAATTAGTTTAACAACAAAATACAATAGAATGCTTTAAGCTTAAAATAAGTTTTAGTCATTATTATCAATAAACTATTAAAATTAACAATAACTAGATATACAATTTATTAATATATTTTTAATAAATTTAATCAAAATTAAGCTATAAATAAGTAACCTGGTATAACGGATAAATAAAACGGTTATACGCACCTATTCTAAGTATATATTTTTAATATAGGTATATAATATCAAAAAAGCAATAATTTGGCACATTTAATAAACAACAATACATTTATATAAAGAAAGGGGTAATGATGAAAACCAATACAAAATAAAAATTAGGTATTCGTTGGGTGCAGAGTAGGAAGTGAGAGAACCACGAATCGAACGCAGCGCACCGTGGCCAAAAAATGAGGTTTTGGCAGACTAGTCTAGTCGACAAGTTAAAAATGGTACAAAATAGAGATACTGCTCTTAAAATTATGTGCGATAGCTCATTGGATCCGGAGTCACGCCTAGAAAAATTTGCCAAAAGCGTGTATTAAATGCACATAAAAAAATGCAAAAGTTATAAACAATTAAAGATGAAAAAAAAAGGCTTTTTGTTTTTTGCCAATATTTCATAAACTATTATCATTAAAGAACATTCATATAAAGATTCTTAAAGAGGAGGAAATTTCCCATGAAAAACTTGGAACTCCCTGAACTCTATCTCCATTATTTATAATTTTAATTTAACGCAGAAAATAGGTCTGCGCGCGACAGTTTTAGGTTGCACGCGTTGCGTCAAAAGCGAGTATGGCACATTAATTAATTTATTTATGGGATTGAAAATATATTTTTGAATTAAAAAAAAATATGGTGTATTTTGAACACTATAAATAACTTATTTCGGTTGGAAATTTTACTTAAAATTAATTTTTCAGCAAGTGACACAATTGTTAACTAACAAAATTTTCTCGAACCACCGTCTTAATTGTAAATGGAAAAAAATAATTAAATAATGGTCTTAAAAAAATTTCGCTTAGTCGAGCTTTACACATTACATGCATACTTAACAAGATCGCGCCAAAAAATTAAAAAAATATATTTATACTTTGCTTATAATATTTTTTTTAACTTGCACAAAAACTGAAAAATCCAAGTAATGTAGTAAAGTAAAAAAAATGTTATAAACAAAGCATAAATATATTGTTAACTTTTATGGCGCGATCTTGATAAGTATGTATGTAAGTGTATGTATATGTGTATGTAATGTAAGTATCTATGTAAGAAAAGCTCTACTGAGCTACTCTATTCTTACAGTCAGTAGAGCTTTTCTTACATAGATAATTCGTATAATAGATTCGTAAAAAAAATTCGCTTAGTAAAGCGAAAATTTTTTACGACTATTATTTAAACATTTTTTTTCACTTACAATTAAGACAGTAGTTCGAGAAAGTTTTGTTAGTTAACAATTGTTTAACTTGTTGAAAAATTAACTTTAAGTAAAATTTCCAACGGAAATAAATTATTTATAGTGTTCAGAATACACCATAATTTTTTCAAATTTAAAAACAAGTATTCCATATCTTAAATAAATAAATTAATTTTTGGCGCTTATGGCGCCACGCGTGCCACCTAAAAATTTCGCGCGCAGACCTATTTTCAGCGTTAAATTAAAATTATAAATAATGGAGATAGAGTTCCGGGAGATGGGAGTTTTTTATTGGAAATTTCCTCTTCTTTCAGAATCTTTTTTCTAAATTACTTATATAGTAATAGTTTATGAAATATTGGCAAAAAAGAATATGCCATTTTTTTCATCTTTAATTGTTTATAACTTTTGCAATATTTTATGTGCTACTTGCTACAATGACGCCTAGAAAAATGCGCCAAAAGCGTCATTGTAAGTTTTTACTAGCGAAATGCGTCACGAAACCTGTTGTGTAGTTTATGGCAAAAACAGTGATTACAAATTTTATAAATTTGCGCAAACAAGTTGGAAACGACAACAACGAATGAAATGAATAATCGCTGTCAAGAGGAAAAGTAAGTAAGCTACCAAGCAATGATTATGAAACACCAATGACGTATTACTATTCAAAAGATTTACGCTCATTAAGCAACCGTAATAGAGAATAAATATTTTGTTTGTATTTGAAAAGCGGTGTCATGTGCGATTGCTCGGAATCCAGTTGTCTTTTTAATAATTATGTCATGTTCAACTGAAAACACACAAAAAGTCTGCATTATTAGCCACGTCGACGTCTAAAGTCATAAATGATCGTAATAATCATACCCAAATGTAATATATTGAAATGCGTAAATGTTAATTACGATATTTCATTGAAATTACTGGTTTGTTTATTTATTTTTCGTTATGACAGCTAGCCATTTCACATTTCAAGTCCGTCGTAATCATAACCGCTAGTTGGCGCTGTCATCGCACCCAGCGAATAGTTGAAAGGATAAAACAGCGATCATAAATCGATCAATATCATTGACAATCGAAAAAAATTTAAAAAACTTATAACATTCAAATATTTAAAAGAATAAAGACATTAACGAGTAAAACAAAAGTACCTATAACAAAATAGGAATGTAAAACTAATAAAATTAAACTAAGTACGACATCTTACTTTGCTATCATAGTCTTATATAATATTAAATATGACACAGTGATCAGTAGAATTTTATACGTCAATTTCATACTGTTAAAGTTATGCGATCAAACCCGAAATTATTCTTAAATTTGTTTTTGATATCTGTTAGGTAATAGTAAATTTTGAAAGTAACCCACTTATTTTTTTAAAATTAAGTCCTAAGTGCTTTAAATTGTGCAGAATAAGTAATATTATAGAATACGTCATGAATAGTCAAGGGCGTCGCCAGCTGATGGCCCAAGGGTTGTACAAGTTGATATGGACAATGAGAAAATCATGAATTGTAGGTTGTCGAGAGTAAATGAAGATTTTCACTTCTATAGTACGAGAATTACGTCTATCGCGATTGTCGTAGTAACAGGTACATAGCTACAGAGTCCAACGAGTAAAGTTCACGAATTTTCGACTGTACAATAAATAAAATGTATAAATCAGTTATTACATTCATAAGAGTAATCTATAGATCAAAAATAATTTGGGAGGTTGAATTTGAATATACCGTATATTTTTTTCGTAATTACCAGATTTGATTATAATGGTGGTAGACAAAGATTAGGACTGTGGCTTTACATTTGGCAACTTTTTTAGAATCTGTGTTAGGGGAGGGGGGGAACAGCTGAGCCTCCCTTCCCCCCTTGGCGATGCCCTTGTATCATGTATTTTCGTAATCGTGATTTGCAACAAACATTCTTGAAGCGCTTACGTTTATTTGGTAGAATATATATATATTATCTATAGCTAATGTCCTATATTATTACATTTTTCTAGTGTAGATATATTTCGAATCTAAAAATAATTTTTAAATAAATGTAAACGTTAATATCACTCATCAATTCAATTTCACATCAGTTATACTACATATAAACATTAATAAATAATGTCTGAATAACTATAACTAATATTAATGACGGATTGTAATTGCGAGAAAGTTACTGCGACTTAAACCATGAATCTAATATTCCTTATGTTAAGCAATGAGTTATTAAACAATGAGTTATTAAACGATTTTATTACTTTATTCAAAATAGGAGTCGAAACTACATAAACGGGAGGTAGTACAGCCGCGACGGTAGTTTTTGTATAGCAATAGCAAATCAATTCTTAGGCATGTAATTAAATAGTTAACTTTTTATCACAGTCGTAGGAATAGGTATTTGCCAATAAATATATTTTATATGCGAGCCGTCAAAAATATTATAAATAGTTTATTAAATTTATAAAAGATGAAACTAAGTAACAATTTGATATCTTTACAACATAAATTTCGTTGTATTAGATAATGCCTCATAGGAAGCTCTGAAATGTGAGGAAATAATACCAAAACTCGTCTTATGTCGAAGAGCATTGCTCGTTACCGACAGGCAATACGTGGACATACCTACGTTTGTTATTAAAAAAGAATTTGGCACTCAGTAATAAGGACTTAACCACAACACCATTAAGAAAGGTTAAGATCTAGGTTGGGTAATAGAGTTACACCTAAGAGTGACATGTGGGAGGTATTTACAGCAACGGGTCGTTACGGTGGGTGACGTCATGTCCTCCGATAGACAAGAGAAGTGAACACTCGTGAAGCAGAGATATGGTAGTTACACAGTTACAACATTTATGCTAGTGAATATGATGTACACACATATGAAGATTTTTTTTACTTTTTTTATGCGACATTTAATAATTGATTATGTATATTTATTCGTTAGTCCGTTTTGCTGGCGATATAGTTGTTTGAAAATTTGATAATCTTGGTGGGGCATTCGGTGAGGGGTTGTGATGATGAAGTATGTAGTTTTATTACCTAACATAACAACGTGACTTTGAAAACAACATAACTAGTACAATAATAATGAGCTATTAACTAACTATCAACTAATTGTATTACACGTGTGGTGATGATTTAGTGCCTTTAATATAAACGAATATTTACGAATTAAACAGATATGAAGGAATGACCACAAGGTCACAGAATGTCAGTCTCGTAAACTTTGTTAGTAGTAGCGACAGGCTCCGACTGGTCGGCCACGCCGGAGTCTGCGCTGTGCTTGCGCTCGCAGCCAGTCGCGAGGTGCGTCATGCTTCCGGAAAAACTTGCCGGTGCCATGTTCAAATTCATCTTGGTCAGCAGGTTGGATTCGCTGCCCGTCTTTTTAAGTTCCAGTTGAGCATTGGGTGGAAGTGTAGCTCCGCTGCGTTGAATCATTTGGAGGCGCGCATACTGCTCCTGTAGCGCCTTCTGTTTCTTCAGTAGTTCTTGATGGCGTTGCTCAAGAAGTGCTTGTCGAGACGTGGCCTTGTCGTCGTCAGAGGGAGGATCAGTTGGGTGAGAGTGGTGAGGATCGGAATCGCACTGCGTCTCGGGTGGTGAGGCGGGGGAGGTCGGCGAGGCAAGCGGCGAGCGAGATGTGGTTCGCGGCGGCGGCGGCGGCGGTGCGCGGCGAGCGGCCAGCGCCAGGAGCTCGGGGTGGCGCTCAGGCACGGGCGGCTTGGGTGGATGCTGGCCACGCGCGCGGACCGGTGGTGACGCGTCCGTGTCGCTGCCGCTCGGGTACGAGTGCAGGCGGCGAAGGGACCCCTCGCTGCGCGCTCCATCGTTCGGCGCCGTCGGCTTTGCGAAAGTCTGCAGCTCATCTAATAACGCATCGAGTGCGTTTTCTGTTCGCACATCCGGTCCCCGTCCCACACCGCCTCGCCCGACGCAGGCGCCGCCGAAGCCCTGTACCATTCCACGCACTTCTAGCTGTGCCCGTTAATCTCCCACAGACATTATAAAAGCGCGGTTGCAAATAAGCCCCCCGTGAGTACAGCGATAATACATTTAATTGTAGTTGGCACAAAATATAAAAGCACATTGCAACCGCGTTTTTAACGTAGAACTAAACACTTATCGAAATAACATTTAGAAACAATCATTCAAGTAAAGATCCATATAAAACACTTAGTGTTGACATTTATTTATACATGAATTGTAGTATGGCGTCAATCAAAAGGAAAAATAGAAACCAAAAAGGCGAATGCTCCTCTTCCTTGTCGTCGAATATTAAAATAAGAAAAATCATTAGTTCTTTTTATCTCGACTGTCATTATTTGTGTTTAAAATAATGTTATATAATAGTTTTCTTATGATTCAACGACAAGAAACGAAAAGAAGTTGTGTAGAGCGCCAATGTTGAGTGGTATGTAAAACCGAAGCGACGGTCACAGGGCGAGACCATCGGACAGGCGAAACATAATTACAAGAGATACATAGAGATAGGAATATATAGATACGTCTGATTTAGTGAGATAGTACGTAAATATAATAACGTGACTATTTAACTTAGTATCTTCACACTATGCAAACGAGATAGCAAATATTAGGAATTTACTCACTCTTAACAATTGTGGTAATTTTGCCATTAGTCAAAAAATTTAAAAAGTGTATTAATAGTAAATAATTAATAAATTTAATGTTAACCTCTACTAAAAGGAAGCTAATGTCAAAGTGACATTTTAGTAAAACTAATCTAACACAAGCTCAAAGTGAATTGATGCGACCACTACAGAGTAAATGATTAAAATTTGAAACGTGACGATAATAACGTTACAAAATCTTTAAGTAAAGATTAATTATTCAAAAGTAAATATTCTTTTAATAAATACCTGCGTTCCGGAGATGTGGGTTAGTACTTTTACATTATTTGTATGCTCTAAGGGGCAGTCAATAGATGCAGTCAACAGGACCACTTAGGCATGTATCTTTTATAATTACAATTAACTAGTTGAGAATTTAGGTGTTGGACTATGCCGTCCGATAGAAATGAAAGTATGACAATGGGAAGCAATCGCCCTGAGGGTATAGATATCTAATAGAGCTATATAGAAGATCTAAGAAGGTTGTTAAGTCATTTCATTCATTTCCAGAAGTTCTGGGCTGTGAGCTGCTCCTGATATCGAGAATGCGCTGCAACAGAAACAAAAAACAGCAAAATGCACAAACTATTGAGTTAAAAGCTTCTATAAGATGTACAACATGCGTTACATATACGCGTACAACCAGTTTTTCAACGTATTTTCACATTTCATAATCACGATGCATTTGAAAAAAGAAATGAAATGAATGAAATTTACATAATTCTATCATTTAATGATAGGATTATGTAAATATTAATCGCAGTAATGTGAATACACGTCGACACAATTATGCCACATTGTATATAAATTACTTACTAGTAAATAAAGAAATATAAGCTTTCATGACCCGTTTTCAAATGCTGAACCCGTTTTAAACATCGATTAAAATTAAAATATATCTAAATGTTTAAAGCGAGTTAACGAGCATATGTTGTTACTTTGTCTTATTCTATAGTGGTATACAAAATACAAAAGTATGCAGCGTGCAGTGCTAATGTACTGTTGATAACATATGAAGATTTCATAGCAGTGGAGACCAACAGTATGTTAAGTGAAAACATCGATTCAGTGGAACATAGATCCGGTAGAGTATCAACATCGAAAAGTGAAGTTTGCTTTTTATGTCAAATGACAGTGCTAATAATAGTTTCACGATAAACTATGTGTACAAGAGTCTCCTCCACAATGAAAAAAACACAATGTTACATTTAGTGGGTTGTTTTGCCAAATGAAGAAAGTTGTAAGTTTTATGACTATGATATTGAAAGACTTCAATACCCAACTTCCCACTGAAGTTAATAATAAAAAACAATGCAAACCACTCAAATGGGTATCTAAAATAAATATCACTATAAAATTGAAAGTTGTGTATTAAGTCCAAGTTAAATAATATCGTACATAATACCTCAGTTACTCAGTGTCAGGGACAATTGAAAGTTACCATTTATGAATATTATTCGAGAAATCGAAACGCCATTGATACCATTTAACTTAATGAGATGTTCAATGAATCGACTGATACATTTACATATTTACATTATTTTAACAGTACAGTAAATTATTAATAAAGTAAGCATGCGTACCGATTCTTTCAATAGTCGAACTGGAAAAAATATGCAAAAAAGTCTGTAAGTCTATTCAAATATATATTCCAGACAAGCGGTTTTGGATAAATTTTGAACTGTCAAAGCGTATGTAGGTATATTCTAAAATTTTGTGCACCAACATGCCCACAAAAGTATAATAAAAACTTGTGATATAAAAAGTTATATAAAATTGGATAATTTTAAAAGTAAAATATTGATGTGGATTAATAAAATATAGAAATAAATAATCGAAACGTAGTTTATAAATAATAATAATGGATATTACGAAGAGATTTATTACTCGTTAACAACTATAGCTTCTCTGAAGTACTGAGATTCGCGCCAGGCGTACTATCATCACGAAGGAGGACCGGTACCGTCACGGAAAAGAAACCATTAAATCAATTGTTAAAAACTCGTCAATATTGACACAACTTAATATATCACAGTAGGCATATAGGTAAGAAAGTTCCAGATTGAATGTCATCCTCTTAATGACAACTTATCTTAATTAGTGGCTGATGCACTACACAAGGTACGGATTAAATCTATGTGAATAGTTTCCAATGGTGCAACAGAACATATAGCATCCACATGATTTACTGAAAGTTCACATTAATTATTTATACCTATTTCTGCGATATTGTCAAAGTGTAATTACAAAAAATCGGAACGACGCAAGTTCTGTTGTGGTAGTGAGTGGCAGGTCCATCTTAATATGCTTGATGTGATTGACATGTTCTTAAAATTGGCATTGTTTTCCGGAAGCAAGGATTATACAACTTACGGATGGTGCATTGGTTGCAGGGATATGTGCAAAAGAATTTTAAGATTCGTTGTATTCTGAAATCATTACATCACACTCTGTCTCCTTAATTTGTACGTCATAACGAAACTTTTATTGTAGTCATTTGCCAGGGTTTAATGTAAAAAAGTCCATGTATGTTCATAATGGTTGTCGAGATAACCGTCATTATTTATCAGATATTAGTATTATTACAAACCATCACTATTCATTCTAAATTTTCCTTACAAGTACATACATTAAATGACTTGAATCAGTCTCTAACACCTAATTATTGCATACCCATGTCTCGTGACAACATTAATCAAGATCATACTTTTACTTCATAGAAAAAAATTTTTTCAAAACTAACTGTACCAGCAGTTAGTTTGTTTTAGAAATATTAGCCATCCTAGGTGACTGTACTCTGGTTGATGGAAAGCATGAGTAGAATCCAAGTGAGGCCATTCTTGTTGCGAATGCGAAAAATGTACCGCATAACAACCCACACGATAACGATCGCGTGAGATGACTGCACGTCCGTGTGAAATGATTTCCAATGCTTTTTAACTCAAGAGAAGATAACAATATCCAGCTCGTAAGAGATATTAACATATAAATATAGACCAGTGTTCTGTCATCAACGAGAATAACTTACGAGTGCAAATTAACGCGCGGTATCATTGGATCATGAACTACCGAAGAACTTATTTGAACTTTAACAATACGTATGTACCAGAACCTGGGCCAAAGTCACTCCTGGATATCGTGTGTCCAAACTCTTTAGAGTTACGGAAACTTTCACTTACCGCAAACATTAGCTGCTTGAAATACTTAGCTTGAACCCAGTTAAAGTTAAAATTCTACTTTAATATTTCGTATTAAACTCATTCTGTATTTTGGGTCTAATAGTTACATAGGTACTCTATTCAAAACTGTTAAATTCTACATAATTATGTACATGGAACATCGTATACTTTATTGCACTTCTAATGCTACTTTCTCTACAAGCGGATATTAAAGCATTGATAACATAATCTACTTTAAATGTTGTACTACATATATAATATTATATACCAATTAAATATATGAACTATAATACTTTTTGTGAATTTATTTATGCAATTGAAAAGTGGAAACAAGTTTATGTTTTTAGCGTTTAATACCAAATTCAAAATTCTTTTCGTTGATATTCTCCGTTGAAAACTTTTGAAAATAATCAAGAGATGACGAATTACTGTGGTTCTACATTGTGGTGTAGTTGTAGTTAGTAATTATACATAATGCGATATATAAAAAGTCCAACGCGAAATATTTAAAAAGTAGATTTATAAATATATGACTTTCTTTCAAATTCAAGTCTAGTATTTCTCATAAATAATTTTAATTTCATTATGATTATAAATTTAAAATAATATATCTAACAGTTATTTATATTCCATATTGTAAATTACGTGATCTTATGGAAAATCTCTATCTATATTACTATTGATTTTATATATTAAATATTATGATATATTTTATATATTTGCCAAAATTTATAGTGTTCTTTATATGATTTCATGTGTAAGCATAAATAAATCGTATTCCATTTAGTGACAGAGTGTGATGAATTCTTATTGAAATAATTTGAATTTATAATGCCAATTTCAATGTTTGTTGAATAGTAACAAATTGTTTATACATTTCGTAGATACAAAATAATTTTGATCTCATTTCACTTGGTTACCAGAATACAGAGGGTGATAATGATATATAAACCATAGGAGAAATTCAAAATGCGCAAATGTCTAACAAATTTAGGATTAAAAATTTAAATATAATAAAAAATAAAGAATCTAAGCATAGCTACATTTTTTTAAAGTCCTTATAGTCGGTAGGTTTGGTTAGAAAAAGCTCACAAAACAAGTGCAATAAACATGCTAGATGTGTGTTTCAAAAATCAACAGGGGTTTATACAAATAGTAAAAATAAGCGATAGTCAACAGTAGGTAAAAACAAACTAAGGGGTGAAGTGTACGGCAAATTAAATGTTTCGTCACTTTGTTGGAAAAAAATGCAAATTTTATAACTCTTGGCAAACCTGCAATTGTTAAGCGCATGGTACATTAATTTATAAATAATAATTTATGAAACTTGTTCCCAATAGTTTCTGCTTAGTCTGTCTGCAAATAAACGGTTATTTTATGAAAAATAAATGGACTATATCAATTAGATGTTGCTCCTTGCTTCCTGTGTAGCTTTATCCATAAGTTATGACGTAGGGTTTAAATAAATAATGCCTTGCATACCTTGTCGTGAGTGTTTGCCAGATGACAAGCACTATCAGAAGCACATTCTTCAGACAATGGTCCAGCATTGAATGAACTCTGCGACATTGGTGAGAGGCGACCATCGGACAGTGGCAGACGTTGCTCCTGGACGCAGGCGAGACTGTCGAACCGATCACAATGTTGACTTGAAATCTATTTCCTTATAAATTTGATAGAAATTATAAAGAATATATTTTTGTACAGAGATTTTTTTATAACATACCGTTTCAATGTAACCAGAGTTCCAGTGAGTTTCTTGCAACGGCGCAGAGCAAGTTCCAGACGCTCTGGCTCTTCTTCCAACAGCTTCTCTTTGCGCACAACCTAAAATGATTAAACAAAAAAAGCAATTATGATATTGTTTCTTTATATGCCTTTTCTGACTGCCTCGTTGGTGTATATACGACTGCTATGCTTGAGGGCTCGGGTTCAAATCCATAACGTCCCACGTCCCACTGTTGTACATACATACTCACAAACTTTCGTTTATAATATTAGTAAGATTTTGTTTATTGATCAGTATATGAAACAAACTCGGAATTTCTTTATAGTAGTAGGAGTATTTATTTTTAGTAATAGAATTTATTTGGTTTTCGATGTAGTTTATTATATTAATTTATTAGGTTTAGTTTTTATTTTTATTTTCTAGTAACAAGTATTCGAAGTCCTACATATTCATACAGAAGCAAAGTAAAATTTTAATATCTGATTAATATATTGTGTTCTTTGTAATAATAATAGTAAATTACAATTTATGTAATCAAAAATTTATTTAGTGCCAAGTAGTTTCTTAAATAAGTTATAAATTTTATTAGTTAAAGTAAGTTTACGTTCTTAAGAGGATCATTTTGTAATGTATTTATTGTATATATTTTTGAAGTTTTAATTTTAATTTTTGTACATTCTTCAAATGTGTGAAAAAAAAACCTTTTCTACATTTCCTTATGAAACATTTCAATACTGTATCATTTTATTAGACTGAGGCTCATACTTTCTAATTTACAATTTCTAATTTCAAAAAATGGTATGCGACCCGAAACCATTCGAACTATTAAAGCAATCACACTTTTCTTATACATAACCTTCCTTTCTTTATCTTTCTACTCAATATATCGAATGACTACAGAACCCGGTTAATATACCACTCCGGTAATCCATAGACATCCTTCTAAAAGAGAAGTAACATCAACATCAGTCTATTGCAGTCTACTTTTGAACATAGACCTCTCCCATTGCACAATACCCTGATCGTTTAAGAGCAAAAAAAAAATTAAAAAAATATAGGAGGATGCTTACCTTGGAGACTGTTCATGCTTACCATCAGGAGTCATTTTGCCAGTCTCATATAAAAGAGAAAACTTATATAAATTGGGCAATTAAAAGTTCATCATCTAACCTTATTCATCTCAGCGGTCAGTTTGTTCTTCATGGTGTCCTGCAGGATCGGGAACTTCAGCTTCCAGTCAGCTACTGTCTTGCTACTCTTGGATAGTACCATAGCAATGCGTTCTATATCAGCCATGTTGACACGGGTCTCCCTGGGTGGAAATAATCTCAGTTTGTAATATTATTATTAATTTACAAAATGTTCGATGAAAACAATAAGCTCAGAGCTACGCTTCTGCAAATGGCAAGGGAATGGCTGAAAAGGTAATACTTGGTTTCATTTATTGGATTAAATAAAGTTACGACGTCTCACAATGCCTCCCGCAAAGGTTGTACTCTAATGGTGGCTACAAACTTATTTTGTCTTGAGAAATAAGCATGTGTAAACGATAGTAGTCACTTTCGATTGGGTGGTGGTTTTTCAAAAAATAAGTATTTCTATCATATGATATATATGTGTGTGTATGTGTAATAAATATTGATTGAAATAAACAAAAGTGTAACGAAATAACAAACTTGTTAGCTGCTTGTCCACGGAGGCGCTCTACAGTAGCCTCGAGATCGTACAGATCATTTTCCATCAGCAGCATGTCTTGACGATATACTTCTTCCTCACGAGTGATTTGCTAAAAACATAATTACGTGTTCAACTTATATAAGCCACAAATACATTTTTAGATATAAATTTAGGATAAAATACGCACAGCCTCGGGATCGGTATCGCAGAATCCGGCAGCTAAAGCACCTATCTTGACAATTGTTTCAGCCATAAGTTGCCTCATCTGTATGGCGTGGGCCAGAGTTGAGCGACGTAAATTGCGTGTCTGTGAATCAAATCACTTATAACTTAATCTGTAAAACTAAATTACCAGTTTTGTAAGATTATTCGCAGATGCTCATTATTTCGCATAAAGCTTTTCGTTAGCACTCGCTCTTGTTTATGGCAAGGTTCAATAATATTGTATTGTTTAACATACCTCAATGCGAAGATCACGGCTCTGCTTCTGCAGCACACGGAGATGATTGAAAAAGTCGGGGCTCACGTTAATGGTGTATGTCCTTTGCGGTGCAATGACGAGTTGCGGTCCGACCAGTCCAGCAGGTTTTGGAGGAGGGGCAGGCTTCAGGCGATCACGCTCTGAAAAATAATTTTATAGACTTCTATACGTCAAAGAAAAGAGAACACTATAACACAGAACAAAGCTAAAAATGGAATAATATTATGTTTACTACGGGACGGTGGTATTAGATATACCAGTTAAGTTCAGTACTTCATGTCATTCAAAACTGTTACCAAGCTTTTGTCGAAAGCTTAAAACATTATGCCCACCACCATGTTGAGACTTGAGTTGAGAGAGTAACACTCTGGCTGAGTGTTGTATTAGAATATTAATATTCAATTATCTAGGGATACAAAAACTTACCTTGAGAAGAGGTCCGCGGCAACGTCGACGATTTGATTGCCGGTTTGGTTGGTTTTGTATCAGCTTGTTATGGCAAAGAAGTAAGCGGAAAGAAATCAAATACAAGAATTATGAACATGGTTATGATCTCAACTACGAATGATCAGAAAAGATACACAGGAGAGGATTTTGACTGCTTTGAGAATGATGTGACGATGTGGCCAATAAGGTAATTGCATAAAATTTCACTTCATCCTCAATATAAGTTACAAAAAATATCAAGTTGGGAGTCGAGGATGTGATCATTCTATTCTTGACCAAATGAAACATTGATCAATAGTGTAAGTAATAGAAATTGTAATACTTGATCTGTTTAACTGATTATGTATGTATGTATGTAGAGGGTCGATATCATTTCACAAAAGGAGTTTGCATGATTGCCGGCATTTTTATGTTATCAAATTTAAGAGTGTAATAATTCGCATCTATAAAAACGCTAGCATCAATTGGATTTGATGATTTCATTAACATTTGAAAACATACAATACAATGCAAAAATACAATGAAGGGAGAGGTGTACAAGCAACACGCGTTTTTCATTATATTTAAGACTGTGTGACAAATCGTCAATTACGATTGACACTGGTGCTTTGTGAGTGACGTCATAGTAAGAGTGTACCTTTAGAAAAGAACCACCACCGAGGGCATACTACTCAAAAACAATACACTATTCACCCTTTACATTTTTAACTACTTATTAGAGAATATAATAAATGCAGTCAACTTGCAACAAGGAATTTATAATAAAATGTCAGTTATACATACCTGAGTGTTGCGGCGAATGTTGTTTGGGAGAGTTCATGTCTGGTGGATCATCGCTAAACGAGACAGACTTCTCAAACGAAACAGATTTTTCTGCAATGATAAATTTTAACTTTGTCAATAAAGACAATTTTACACAACGTTTCATTGTTGACAATGCCTTAATGTATCAAACCATTTTGCAACAAACTACTGGGCCAATTATATACATTCAATCAAAATATAAAAATAAATCCGGTCCAGGAAAGAAAAAAAAACGTGTACCAAAAAGGTGTCCGTGTAGAACAAAATTGTGAGGAAGTGCTCGTATTGAATTTTAAACACACATCGTGGTTAGAATCGTAAATTTTTATGAATTTAAAGAGATGTACAAAAATATCTTAAAACGATCAAAAAGAAAAAGTGCATTATCATAGATTAATTGATATATGAAACAAAGTACAGTTAGGTTTTTAGATTTTATTACGAGAACACGAGCAGATATTGTTGCGTCGAACAAACATCTTTTACATAACCGTAGAGACCAGATAAAGAAATATAATAAAAATTAAAGGTAAAGTTAAAAAAAATCACACTAATGACATAAAAAATGATACAAAAACTCGCTAGAACTTGCGAGTTCTACTAAATTCAAATCAAACACCAACTTGCGAGGCCCTGTCTTTAACCCCTACACGTTTCATATCTATATAGCCAAAACTAAGCCTTCGGTATTTCATTGTACGTAGCAATAATTTATCTACGATAAAGCCTTCACTAGCATAAGATTCTTGATGATTTCATGGCCAGAATCTCAATAGCGTTAATCAGAAACAACTCATGAACATTTCACAGCGCTCTTGTATGCAAAACTAAACGATTGTACATAGTACTGATAAATGAGATGCCAATTATAGTAAATACAAATATAGAATGAAACAGATGCATATAACCTAAAACGTTTGTTTATAATCAAGCTCAAAATAAGAAAAATACCACTCGAGTTAGCAAGCAAGCTTTCGGTATGATAGTTATAGGGACGCTAGATGCATTGCGAATGTCCTTCTTTTGTTTTAAACATTATCTAAATAATTGGCGTGAAAGTGACGCTTTCCCTGACCAACAGCGTTTAAAGATGTGCGGAAACATCACAGGCACTTAACTTGGATGGAAATGGAATGTGGTAGAAACAATAATTTGCGGTTTTGTTTTTCCCCACGATTTAAGGCAACGACAAGTTGTTAAGTCAGCGTCACTACGAGAATGCCTCAAGCTTAAAATGTAGGAAGTTGTACAAGCCAATCGTAAGCTCATTGTTTATTAAAATATATATTGTTATGAGTTTCCTTGACTATTGGTAATAAAGTATTTTCCTATGTTGATGGGTTTAGACATTAGTAATGCATCAACGCTAACTATCTTTACCGCCTCCAACCACACTTACGAAATTTATCCCTCCCTAATTTAGGAGGTCGCTCGGCAGTCGAAAAATGCGCTCCATCTGAGTAGAGTAAAACGCAATCCAATATTAACGATTATTTGTCAGTAATTTATCAATAAACCGAACCGTATAACTTCTTTTGCAAGTAAGACATGTTAACCGAATCGTAAAAACTTTGTACAGAGTATTTTTTTTGTTGGAAAATTAATAAATTTTAATATTATCCTAATGGCATAGTACAGCTTCGATCAAATATACCATAGAAATAATTTATATAACAAGAACAACGTCAAACAGGAGCACGAAATGATACACACCCAAACACGAAGGTAACAAATTAATTTAAATTTAAATTAATAAAATTTACTATTATTCAAATATTTTTTAAAAAATTGTCGAAAATGTACACGACTCTTACGCATTGTGAAACAAATGGATATGGATGACGCCTGTCACGTTTATATTATCATAAATTAACAAATCGAGCTATGCAAAGAATTAGCATTGCAATTCAACATGGTAATGTTGCCAGTCTTTTGGAAATTTTACCAGTAGGCGATGATGAAGAGGAATTTTGTTTTGGGAATGAATTTTCGTGTATGTTATTGTAAATATTTTCATGTTTTTGTTTTATTTCATCCCATTTCAATCACACGAAGATTTTTGCGAGGCTGTCAACACAATAATCGAAAATCTAAATCAATGCAATAAAAAAATAAGGCCATTTAAGGCTTGCAATTAAACTTAAGCGTGTATGTACAAATATTATATATGTATCCGGTAAATTAATAAACCGTACAGTATAGACAGTAGTCTATTGACCTAGATTAATACCATGAAATTAAGCGAGACACAATATGTTCTAAATGAATTAATTTAAGAAAAAAATCGATACTAGTTAATACGCTATGTACTTATTACCAAAACTATACATGTAAGTTGTTTTCAAAAGCGATTTTGCACCTTTAAGGTGAGAGCTTTCAGAATTTGTGTGACATATTGAGTTTTATTTGAGAATAATAGGAATTAAAGAAACAAAATTCTCAATGCTAAAAGGTTATTAGGTTATCGATAATCAAAGAAATGTTTTTTGCTGTTTAACGTTTAAGTAATTACCTATATTGAAAATAAAAAGTTCATTAAAATGACTGAGGAAAATTCTTCTGTTTGGTGTCCTAAATCCGGCTTTGTCAGCCCTTACAAAAATACATGCTTGAGGATGAATTTATTAAATTCTTGAAATGTTTGCGACAAATTAAAAATAAAGTATCCTTTCAAATTCAGCGATTGTTAATAGGTATGGAAATATGTAGGTTTAGTTGGCCATGCCTCGCCAGCGGTTAACAACCTTTCAACCAACTCGGTCATTTTACAAAGAGAGGTGGGGTGGATAGTTCGTAATAAACATTCTGTTATTTCCGGTAGTTTGTAACTACGTGTTAATGAGAAAACTCTAGACATTATTGGATAAGTTTATTGAAAATATATCGTATTTACATATTAATATGATAAAAAAGAATATTGCTATTTGTCCCACAGGTTAAATAGTTTGAGTACTAGGTTTGAGTTGTCGCTACTAGGTTTGAGTTGTAACTTCGCCACTTTCTACTTCGCCAAGTTTCATGGGTTTGAATTCCACGTGGGATCCAGAAATAGTTGTTCTGGGTGTTCTTATGTACGTTTCATGTATGTTTGTAAAGTCCCCTGCGACACAGCATGTGTACATACATGCGGTACTTGTCTATTTAAATAAAAAATAAGCACAGTCTCTTTGGTATAAATGATCGAAGGTGAATTCAAAGGGTCCGTGTACGAGGAGTTGACACGCTGTGTTTACATAAAACTTACGGCTAGTATTTTGCCTATTTGTTGGATATAAATTATGACGAATATTTAATATGTAATCTTAACAAATAAATTAAATTCGAGGGTCTGTTTTTTTACTAAAAACGTATGTATGGAAGTATATCCGGGTATTACAAAAGAAAAGCAATTTTTTATATATTTGTATGCCTGTCTGTCTGTTTGTTAGTTCCGCGTAATTTCTGGAATGGCTGACCGATTTTGACGGGACTTTCGCCGACAGAAAGCTGATGACCAGAGATCGGAATCAGGTGTGTGAAAATACCTAAAGTTTGCAGCGGGACATAATATGGAGCTGTTAAACCGGGTTCGAATTTTACCGGTTTAGTTTTGTTTTTTTTTACATATTCCTTACCTTTGAAACACCGAACTATAAACATTTACAAGCTGCTAATACAGTTCTAAATAAATTTTCTGCTAATACAGTTCTAAATAAATTTTTGTTCTGTACTTTTCCGGTTAAAATTCGGTCTTTTAGTCTCAATTGTTCTTTGTCGGTCAAACACAGAATTTTATATATCTGCAAAATGCTAATGCGGTTTTAATTTCTTTTTTTGATCTGTATCTTAAGTTAAAAAGTTTTGCTACAGGTTGATGCAAGGAAAACGAACATTTTCGCGTGTTTACATAGTTTTGAAGTCGGCTTTTTTTTTAATTATTAAACCTGCACTGCATAAAAAAAAAAATTAAAAACATTTATTTCAATTGCAAGAACAGTAGTTGTAACAGCTCCATATTATTATTGCAAACTTACTGCAAACTTTAGGTATTTTCACACACCCAATTCCGATCTCTGCTGATGACATAGACTATTTTTTGTTTGTTCTTAGAATTGATAGAAAGACATAATATAAGATCGACGAAATACGTCCTATCGTTATTAACAGACTAACCACATGCTTGATAGACTTAAGGTTCATGGTGTAACCATTACGGAGAAGACACGCCTTTAAAACTTTTTTTTTTTACAAGCTCTTCCTTTTGTAGTTAAAGCGCAGTCATGAATATATAAATAAGTAGTAATTATCAAGTGGATTGCAAAACATCAATATTATACGATTACTTTTATAATAATTCTTCCCTACTGTATCATGATACACATTCAAAATTGTTGAAGATTTTTTCTATACACGCCATAAACTGTTTCATAAATGTTTAGTGTCATCTAGTGATTCAAAATTTAGACACTTTATTTTCACATATTTCATTACAATATAGTTCCTGTTTTGAAGAAAGATTGAGAACTAAACTCATAAATTGGCATTCAAACAAATTTCAATAAATTCTTAGATCTATTACTTGTTGTTCTGAACGCGTAAGAAGCTTATAGTCTTTAGGCTTTAAGCGCTTACCTTGAGCGGGTGCACGAGGCGGCTGGTATTCTTGGTACTCCTGCCGAGGAGTTACAATCGGAGCAGACGACTGATTCGGAACTTGCAAAGCTTTCTGGACAAGGCCAGTCAAATTGGCTAGCTGCCTTTCCATCTTCTCAACACGTAAGCGTTGCATGTCCTCAAGCTGGGGCCTGGAAAAAAATTATGAACCCTATCTATCCATCACGTTGGAGACTTTATATTCTCCTTTACCTGATAGACAAAATTCGCTTTTGACACAATATGACGCAAGCCATTGTATGTTGGTGTATTGTGGCCACAATATCGCATAGATGATAGTTGAAAATAAAATTGACATTTACTTAGTTGAATGTGTTATTGTTTTACAAATGTAGATCGCAGATGTCACAAAATTATCAACCAATACATGATTTACCTGGTAAGTTTGATGGCTAGTTACAATACGAGCAAAATATCAATGTACGAATAAAATATCAGAATTGTTTTTTTAACTCTCTAGTGTATTTTTGTGTATATTCTGACCGAAAAATATTGGCAACTTTGTCAATTTAAGACTAAGATAAATTAAAAAGTTCTTGTCTATTACGAAATTTGCGATCTATCATTATTTAAACGAGCACCGATACTTGATTGATTCAGTTCCTTCAGTTACCTGGCGTCGTATGGAGGGCGAGGCATGGGTCGCGGAGCCGTTGTAATGGGGTTAACTCCAAACATCCCGTAAGACTCGTCAATTATCACGGTCTCGCTACACAGAAAAACATAATAATATTTATTAAACTATTCCTTTAATATCGCACATTTCTAGATAGTAGACATTTTATATATATATATAAAAATACTTACACAGCTTCTTCATCTATGATAGGTGTAATATTTGGTCTGCCACCCGCAGCACCCAAGTACTGGGAGTAGTAACCATCTTCATAGGGAGGCCGAACTGCCCCACGCTCCGGCGATGACATGTACCCCTCAGCATGGCCTATATGAACATAAAATAACATAAAATATTCGTGCTATCGACTAATTTATTTTTTCATTTTTGTTTTACAACATCAAATATAAAGTGGTACTTGGTAATTGTCAAATAAATGTAGACGTGATAAAGCTTTTAAGCATGCGAATTATATACAATTAATTTTAATGAATAGAAACACAGTCATGTTAGAAGAAATTTAGTTGGAAAATAATTTCGAAGGTAAACACAATGGTAGAACTTATGAGACGAATGAGGGTGATTTAAAATGATTGTTCTGTTTTTTACTGGCCAAGACATTAGTTCAGGAAAGTACACTCATTGGGTCAACATCGATCAAATTATATTAAATTAAGGAAGTGGATTTTCAGTACAACATTAATAAATTGAACATATAAAGCATTAGCAAATAAGTCCTTGAAGCGAAAGAAACTTGTTCAATGGAAGTGGGTCTGGTTACCGGGGATCGTATACAGCTGTTCGCCACCCCGGGAGCAATCTGCTGCCGCAGCGAAGGGGAAACAGCGTTCGGAACCACTGCCTGGGATGTACGTGCGATACGGCTTGACCAGTATTGGGGGACCTACACACACATAGCTCTGTACCTAATGAGATCATCCCAGACAACACAGCCTAACAAAGAGGGATCTCACCCCCTCTAAATCATTTTTTATCTAGTAGAAGAGTTCTCTCTAAAATTAACTTAATTTGAGTGAAGTCAGCACGAAAATGAAACTCGCCGTCGAAAAATCGAAATGGAAATTGTGACAATTTACTCGCTTCCTGATTCAATTTGGGTTGTAAAAAAAAGTGTTCAGTTTCATAAAGTATTTTCTTTGAAATTCCAGGTAAATGTGTCTGGAAAGTTTCCTAAGTTCTAAATTGTATATTACCTGGGACGGGATGTGTCTTGACACGGTCGGCCGGAACGGGCGCCGCAGCTGGCGAAAATGCGCGCATCATGGTGCCCCCACGAGGCAGGGTGCTGGTAGCCTGCCCACCGATGTAATAAGCTGGAGCCTTTACCTACGAAAAAAAAAATAGATATGTATGTTGTTTGCTATAAGTATATAAATCTTGTATTAATCCCTACTAATATTATAAATGCGAAAGTAACTTTGTCTGTCTGTCTGTCTGTTACGCTTTCACGCCTAAACCACTGAACCGATTTTTAAGAAATTTGGTGTGAAGATAGAACTGAACTTGGGAAAGGACATAGGCTACTTTTTACCGCGATAACCGACATACACGCGGGCGGAGCCGCGGGTGAAAGCTAGTAAGTTCATATTTAACAAAGTCTAATTATCCTATTTGTTCGTATTATACATACAGCATTATTTGCATATTAACACGAAAGTTTAAAGTTGGTTATTGCTAAACTTATAATATATGTTGGGCACATTTTCAGGAAATCTAGTAATAAACGAATTTATTACCATTACTTGTTAAGTACAATTTCATTACAAATGACTATCATTATTAAAGTGGTTGAAATACACCTGGATCGTATCACACAAACTAGTCTACTGGTCTTAGAGTTGACTAAATTGTTATGCATGTATGGAGCTAAAGGCACAAATTCCTTATATACATCAAACCGCTATACGAAACCAAAGAATGACTTATTAAAACGTAGTCATTAAGCAGATGAGATGGAGTTAAATATTGAATTCACGATATATTATAAATTATAAGCTGAAACAATCAGAACAGAACAATGTACTGTAAGAATAACAATGCGGTTTACAAATATACTATCAAAGCATCAACAATCGTGAGTGCTTCGTCAAAGAGTCATTCGGTCTTTCGTTTTTCTCGAGAAAACATCTTGTATTTGATTTTTACCTCAATTTAAGATATAACATTAACCTTTTTCATAACTTTGTTAACACCAAAACAGATATTTGAACATGTCGGTATCAATTTATATGGTTGTTGTGACAATGTGTGTTCTACATTTAGTATGATGTCAGTCGATCGGAATTCTTTAACGTTTCTTTTATATTCTAGCCATATGCCGTGGTTCAAAATAATTGTGTTTCTACGTGTACTTTCTTTGGGTCTGTCGATCAATCGCCCTGTTTACAAAGTAGCACTGACACAAAAAGGATTCGCACAGGTAAGAAGTACCTACAACATACAATTATCGTTTTTACAGACTCACTGAATTGTTTAAATGCATCAAAATGTTTTAGACTATTTAAAAAATATCAAGTAACATTTAATTAACTACCTATTTTCATATCAATATTTCTAGAATAAATGTCTATTTTACTAGATATTTTTGTGCAAATTTGTTCATTAATTGACACAAACGTCTCAACATCATCGTCCGAACCTTTAGTTATTATTAAAAATTATTTGGGGTCCTATTCATATTCAGTAAGTAATATTACCTAAGAAGGTATTACCTGTTAAAGGAGGACGACAATGAAACTCATACATTGTTTATAGAGTAGTAAGATACACTACTGTATAAAGAGTTTATAAATGGTAACTTTGTAATATTTATCAATGATATACGATAAGCTTCTAGTAATTTAACGATGTTTGCTGACAAACATTTCAGTTTCTCCAATATGATATCGATACGCCACCGCTCAGAGAATTTACATTCTGCACTTGGTTTCGAATCTATGAGCTGTCTGGTGACCAAAGTATATTTACTTATGTCGGTAAGTGTGTAACATATATACTGTATCCCTTTACTGTGTCATGTATTGGCAGAAAGTAAACTCAAATAGGCACTCAGATTGCGCTAATGCCATATTTTGACCCCTTTAATGTAATTTGGCTTTAGTCAGACCAAAACGTTGCATAACTTTGACATTTATATATGTTTTATTGTAATATACGTGCCTTGTTTATTATTTGCGAAATATTTTACTAAAGCATAACTGTGCGTAGGTTCACACTACAAATATGAAGAATATACATGCTAGGTTCAAATATAAGTTTAATATGACGTGTTGTCCTAAAGTGCGTTAGCTTGCTGACGTCTCAACTTGACCAAATGTGAATACTTATGGGTATTCACGTGTGCTTTACTGTTTTCATTGGCTCTATTCATTCAGAACTAATTTACAGCCTACTTAATTTACATACATAATTTTACTCAACAAATATGAATAGACCATTAATCAGAATAAATTACGAGTAATGTATCTAGAGCAGTTAGCAATATACAATAGTTATTGTGCAATGTGTATTGCTAATCTTAGTTGCTTTTCTCAATTTCTGCTAAAGTCGTAACAAAGTAAATAATCTATTTTTGTAGCTCAAGGCAACAACCGCGTTGTAAGGCTTTGGTTGGATTCCGGAGGGCGACATATTAACGTTTCAATTAAAGGCAAAGTGACGTCAAATACGCCGGTGGATATTACGCAAGATGTTTGGCGGCATATCTGTTTGTCTTATCAGTCTGACTACGGCGCATGGGCTATCTACATGGACTCGCGCCTTATCTCTTGCCAGGCATCGCAAAGTGTAAGTATCTATAATTAGTGACAGGGGACCTGACTGAAAATATAAGGTCACTAGGAAGAAATCCATCTTAAAACAAACCCGAAAATGTAAAACACAAATAATGATATCGCAATAAGCTCATTTTGACTTACCATGACTTATCAAGCGTCATCATTATTGACAATGGTACACGAGAAGAGCGTTATTACAGATTATTTTTATTGTTTCAGAAATACACTTTTACAATTAGTGCTTTTTTTAAGTTTTGTTGTCTTATAAATTATTTCTTATGAACACTATCAGTGGGGATCATAATGTACTACTAGTAAGTCTTTGTGCAATGGTATGCATAGATTTATTGATTATGTAATCACGTAACATAGACAGTTGTTATGAAAGAACTGGATATACTACGCAGACAAGGCTATCATGGAAATAAAAAGACAGTACATCATATCTGTCGTGATTACTTGAGGCTAATTAGAACCTTGATAAATTGTTGAGTAATGCAAGCAAAAGTTATTGCGTAATAGAAGTCATATTGTCAATTATTTAAGAAATATGTTCACATTTCAGGTTTTTGGATTCATATTACCAGGCAATGGCAGTCTTATTGTAGGATATGGAACTGATGTAAACGGTAAGTTAACAAAACTAAGGCTAAGGAAGTGAATGTATAAAATGATTAATAAATATACATTTTAAACATTATAGGTGCTCAGAATGGCTTAGAAGGAGAAATATTTGGAACTAATATGATCTTAAGTTCTACTATTGAAAGGAACCACACCTTAAAAAATGATCCTCAGTATGAACAAAAGTCATTTCATAAAAATACCATGAAAGGTGGTGAGCCTAATGCTAGATACATTGTACTAGGTGATTTGCAGACTGATGAAGTAAATAATAATTTTGAAACTACCTCAAAAGCGCCTTCAATTAATGCAACAAAAAGTTTTATTAGATTTCGTACGCCTTACAGTTTTATCGAACATGAAATTGGTCGTCACGCGAATAACGATATAGGAGGTTCTATTAACGCTAACAATTTTTTCTCTTTACCTGTTACTGATAAAAATACACCACATACTACAGCAAATACTTGGAATCTTAACACACATAGTGGTAAATACAGATCACCAAATAGACATAAAGATGACATGCATAACTCAAATGCTAAAGGACCGTCATTTATATCCGAGTTCGAAGTCCCTCCACCTGTTTCTAGTGCAAATTTTTATAACAAAGCTTTTGGAGGAGAAAGTCAAAGTATTACCGAGTCAATATACAAAATAAACGAAGATTCTGAAAAACATACCAAATTTGAACAAAAACACCAGCAAAAACTATCTGAAGTGGAAACTCCCCCACCTTTAGACAAAAATCCAAAAGGTTATGGTCAGTGGACAAGTTCCAAATTTGCAGGAAGTGTACTAAATTACTTGAAAAATCTACAGTTACGAAAAATGGAACAGGCAAAATCCTTGGTACCACAAACTATTACATTGGCTAAAACATTTGACAGCTTTCCTTATGCGTCTAGTTTTAATGGAATTAAAGTGCGTGCTCCAAGTCAGTTTCAACGTAAAAATATAGTGGAAAAACAATATTTTGAGAGTAAAAGAACGCCACAAATAAATGTAAAAATATTACAAGACGATTTAAGAAGTAATATCATTAGAAGCCATTCAAAGACATTCCCTAAGAATGTTGAAATTTCTAACAGAGGAATGAGAAAGCGCCAAGAAGGTAGATTTTATAGAAATGCCAATTATCAAGAGTCAAGTCGAGAAAGTTTTGAGTCCAAAGAATTCGGTACAAAACCATTCAATTTCGCTAAGACTAGAAAAGTTAATCCGATAGGAAATTTTTCTTTGCAAACTTACAATTTAATGTCAATTCTTCCATTCTTAAAATCTTTAGAGTACTTTATAGATGATTCACAAACAGTTGAAACGAAATACCTTTCAAATAATAGTGATATTTATACTCGAAGTTTATCTACTGGTAATAAGTGGCATAATGTTAAATCTTATAGTAATGACTACACACCGAGAGAAATAAAAATGGGGCTCGAAGACAATCAAAAATCTTTAAATGACAAAATCGATCAACTGGCCAGAAAACACCCTTCACTCCGCTTAAAATTCAATCCTGAAATACGAAAACTAGTACACTACAAAGAAGATGAGTTTATTTTAAAAGGCAGAGAATTAGCTAGAGAAATAACTAACCAATCGAACACTAATACAGATTCTGTGTCGATTTTAAAGTATAACCATGGTTTTTTACCAGTAAGGAAACAAAATAATAAAAGCAGGGTTGCGTCGACGAACGGTAAACCCCTCACAAAAGGTTTCGTAAAGAATAGTTTTCATAAGAATGTCAAGATAGGAAATGCCCTGAACGAGCGGCCGGTAATTGGGGATAGTGTAGAACAAAATAAGAAGAGTTTTGTGGGTGGAGATGAAAGAGTACCTGACATAAACAAATACAGGTCTGATATTGATGGCAAAAATGTTTACACTACAGTACCGGGGTCACTCAGTCCAAGAATTTGTAAAAATGTTGAATTTTATGATCGTGTTTTGTATGTGCAGCCTGACGGGAGCATCGATAAGACGCACATTATGTCTCCTCTTAGAATGAAGACTAACGTAGGTATCGAATTCATAATGCAAAATTATAAGAAATGTTCCTTGCAAGAATCAAATTTTCGGAATGACTTGAAATTATTTATAGATTGGAGCAAGACACCAGTTAGACTTTTTGGAGGCGCTTATCCTAGAAAAACGACGGACCTTTGTGGATTTTTTTAAACAAACAATAGATTAGTTTTAAATGATTAAATAAAAATAAACAGTTTTTATGAATATTGCAATGTTATTTACCAAGAAAACTTTGATTTAATATTAAATTTAAGTGTAATTACTTACAAAATACTTTCGTAATGTAAACATATAACAATGGGAATTGAAGTGCTTTGCTGAAAACAGGCCTATGTCCTGTGAACAGCTAACAGCTGTTGACCTGATGTATAATGGAAATGTTTTTCAATTTTTAAAACACCATCCTTACTACTCCTACGAGACTGTCACGTTGACCAAAATTATTCGGACCAAATATTTGTATGATCCACAGATATTTTTTTGAAGTTTTAGATATTTTCTATGTATAACATGTATTTACAAGTAGTAGTATCAACATATCGCCGTCCACTGCTGAATGTAGGTCTGCCCCAAGGAGCGCCAACCACCCCGGTCCTGGGCAGTCCGCATCCATCCGCCGCCAGCCACCTTCCTCAAATCGTCGGTTCATCGTGCCACAGAGCGACCTACACTAAGTTTGCCTAATCGCGGTCTCCACTCTATTTACAAAGTATATATATGTATTCTGGCAGTCAGTCTAGCGTTCAAAGTAACAAGCTCTGCTTAGTTTGAAGCTAGATGGCGTTGTGTGTTACATGTCCGAAATATAAACTACTTATTATCTATTGATTTAAAAAGATAGTAGACTGAGGTACATATCAAAGCATTTTATTATTATTATTAATTATATTTTAAATAGAAATATCAAAGTATTTGCTCTGTAAATAAGTTGCATTAGGTAGACTGAAAATAATAGATAATTTCGTCTACTACATTCCGAGTGCTCATAATAATACAAAATCAATAAGATTTTAGATTTTTTTTATTTTCTTAGTCGAAAGACGTACACTGGTTGACAGAGGCTTTCCCCAAGTTTGCTAGCTACAACCAGAATTCCATAACCACATATATTAAATTCATATCATATAACAGTAAGAATATAGAGCAAATAACGGGTTTTATTCACATAAAACTGAAGTGAGTATACTAGAAATCAGTTCAAGGTCTTCGAAAAACGAAATGCACGATGTAACAGTGTCTCATTGGCGTAACAAGTAAAACAAGTTGAGGCGAGCGCACGTGCAAACAAGACTGTCCAGTTACATAATGTGTGAACCATACCAAATCGTAAACCTCCTAAAATATGTAACGATTCATTCTATATGACATTACGTCATGGAACATGTAGATCAGCTAATTCAGCAATATTAAGGGCATTAAGTTTGAGTTTTTTTGTGCCTTCCAAAGACCGAATAACGGCGTCCAATGCGACGACCATGCACCCGGAAGGTGGGTGGATTTTTTTCATCAAATTCTTTCTATGGCGCTGTTTATCTATCTATATACATATAGCCGGTTCCAAAAATAACGGGTCAGTCACATAAACCAATAACGGGTCAGTCACATAAACCCGAATATCTCCCGAACTACGTATGCCATCCTAATGAAACGAAGACTGTTCAATTGAGAATTTAATTATACAGATAAAAAATAAAATAAAACTTAGTTACACCCACAATATTAATCTTAAATTAAAAAAAAAACTAAAGTAGTCATATTTTTCTTAAGATTACATTTTTTTTATGATTGTTTTTTTGCTGTTTTTTATCACTTTCTTCATTTAATACTTTGTATTGCCTCCACGTGATGAAGCCTCCAGTGATGAAAAACAGCAAAAAAACAATCATAAAAAAAATGTAATCTTAAGAAAAATATGACTACTTTAGTTTTTTTTTAATTTAAGATTAATATTGTGGGTGTAACTAAGTTTTATTTTATTTTTTATCTGTATAATTAAATTCTCAATTGAACAGTCTTCGTTTCATTAGGATGGCATACGTAGTTCGGGAGATATTCGGGTTTATGTGACTGACCCGTTATTTTTGGAACCGAGTGTATATAAAAATGAATTGCTGTTCGTTAGTCTCGCTAAAACTCGAGAACGGCCGAACCGAATTGGCTAATTTTGGTCTTGAATTATTTGTGGAAATCCAGAGAAGGTTTAAAGGGTGAATATATAAAAATTTCTTTAATTTTTTATTATTTTGGATTCGTTTTGTTTATCTTAAGTTTATTTTATACAAAACTTTAGGTCTTCTATTTATCGATTGAGGTAGTACGAAGTCTGCCGGGCCAGCTAGTAGATTATAAAAATACATAAATCATGTAAAAATATATCACTACTAGCTTTCCGCCCGCGGCTTCGCCCGCATGAAATTCGATTATATTGCTCGACACGGTAAGGGTAGATTAAACAATCTTACATGATTTTATGTTTGATAATAAGGAACTTCGACACAAACTTTCGTCCCCTATTTCAAACCCTTCTTTCTACCTTTATTTTCAATCGGTTCAGTGGTTTAGGCGTGAAAGCGTAACAGACGTACAGACAGGCAGAGTTACTTTCGCATTTATAATATTAGTAGGGATTACACCATCGGAAAGTAGAGATTTCATCAAACAGAAAACACCCTAATTTTTTAAAAAAAGTAGATATTTCGACGGGTGAATTTTCGGTATTAAGTCAAAATCGGGTGAAAAAATAAATATTTCAAATGAAATAAATTACAGTGTATTCGAGACATAAAAGGTAAGTTTTCACTAAACTTCGTTTAAAAATAATTTTATTTGTAAAAGATAAAAATAAAAAACCAAAAACTTAGTTTTTTGAATTTTTCACATATAATTTGAGGTTATGTAAAAAAAAGTGTAAATAAAAAATCGGCCAAGTGCGTCAGGCCACGCACAGGAAAGAGTTCCTCAGTCACCCATAATGGTATGTGGATTAGAAATTGTATCCAATGGATAATTGTTATGTTTACGTATTAATGCGTTAATTTTGTATGACTTTTCCAAGTAAGCACATTGTAGAAGTTAAGCCTCTATAACTCCTGAACTAACAAAGTCATCTAATTCGTTATAGTATTCATTTAAAGTTATTATATGGACCACTATCACGAATTTTCCCAGATTTTTTGAGCCGGCCGTTTAGCTTTTAGAGGGAGGGGACGCCCTGTTTTTACAAAAAAAGTGGCCTTTAAAGTGGAATTTCTCGCAAACTGATACCTAAATCAAAAAAATGGGTTTAAAGATCGTCTTAACAACCTTTTAATGTTTTAAAAAGACCTATATAATGATACCCCAGATGATGGGGTAAGAAAAAAAACATCCCCACTTTACGTGTATGGGAGGTACCCTATATAAAAATATTTTTCATAATTTTATTGTAACGCTTTGTCGACGTAATTACAATACATATTCATGCAAAGTTTCATCTTTCTAGCACTTAGCGATTGGACGGTAAGGGGGACGGATGGACGGACGGACAGACGGACATGAGGAATCGATAAGGGTTCGAAGTCATAAACTTCGGAACCCTAAACATTGTAGATCTTTTGATTACCTACAACTTTGCCATTTAACTTTTTTCCATAGGACTTGTAGTTTTGCCGGAAATCGAGATAAACCGTTCTTTACCCTTTGTTTTATATATTTAGCCATCCAAAGTGACTCTACCCTGCCTGATGGAAAGCATTAGCAGAATCCAAGAATCGGGGCTACTACACTTGCTGCGAATGCAGACAATAATGTATGCCGGCCCACACTATTGCGGCTTAGTGAGATGCTTTTTCACGTCCCGCTTAAAGGACCCGAAAACCTCCCCCCCTACCCCTTCCCGACCTCAGATCCCCCGTAAATTATTTTTCCTTTCATTTTTATAATATTCTAATCCTTTTCCAATAGGTTTCATCCTACTATAATTTTATTTGTTTTCAAAAATTATCTACCCTGGACTACTGGTCTATATGTCATTGTCAAACTATCATTATGGTTGCCATGCAATTGTGTTATGCCTAGCAACCTGTGAAGTTTTGACAGGAGATAAACAGTGATAGATTTTGATACCTACGATTTATGTATTTTTATAATCACCTAGCTTTGGCCTTTGTATCTCGATTATTGCAGTAAAAAGTAGCCTATGTCCTTTCCCAAGTTCAGTTCTATCTTCAAACCAAATTTCATCAAAATCGGTTCAGTGGTTTAGGTGTGAAAGCGTAACAGATAGACAGACAGACAGAGTTACTTTCGCATTTATAATATTAGTATGGATTTATCTCCTGTCAAAACTTCACAGGTTGCTAGGCATAACACACTTGCATAGCAACCATACCTAATTAAAGTTTCCCGAAAATACGCGGGTTACACCGCGAGGCGCAGCTAGTATTTCAATAAAAGGTTGACAGATTTTATTTTCATTGAATTACGTTACTTTAAATAATTATAATTTATTTTGATGACAGAAAAGCATGTACATGGAACTTTATGTATATTTATATTTAAGCCTACCAAGTGACTCTACCCTACCTGATGGAGAGCAAGAGTGGAATCGTTCACCATCAGTGGTGTCGGTCACCATGGTTGCCTAACGTCATAGTGTGGGACATCAATGACGCAGAATGATTGGGCCAACAAACAAATTTATTGCACTATGAATGTTTCCAAACATAGGTTAGTTATTTGTATCAAACTGTGAAAAACTTTTTATTTCCTTTTTGAGAACATTCTTTTTACCTGTTCACAATCAAATTTGAAAGCCCGTAGTAAAAAACTTGTTTGTGAACCGTGCAGAACTCTCTACTTAGTTATAAAGTGAAAAAGCATCCTTTGTCATTAGCTAGCGCTGTACTGAAAATAAGGGGAACCTAGCTTCATTCAGATCAGTTCATTCAGAGCGTTAATGCAAAAAGCTCTTTAAAGTTTAAGGGTCAATACTGTATATTGTGCTGTGTATGACATTTTTGCCTTTAATCGCTTTATCTTAAAAAAATGATATTTTTATTATTTATGATTAGTTTTTATTTCGAAGTAAAATTATTTTAATATTACTTTTATAAACCCACATTAAAATACGAGTCTATTGCTTTAATTTACAACCAAAAAGCAAAACAAGCTATAAACATTTAAATTTATTTCTTGAAGCCTTACGTACAACTATATATATTAGATTAGAATGCAATTTAGTAACGTGAGGTCTAAGAGTATGTCTAGAACTGGTCTATTAAAGGGTATTGATGATGATGATGATGATGATGATGATGATGATGAAAGTTCAATTATTTTGGTTCTCTGTTAATATAGAACATATTTCAATCTTTGTTTGTAACTATGATAGCGTCTAGTTATGCAGCAGGGAGAATAAAAGTCAGATGGGGCCAATTGCAAGCCGTAGATGGTATTTATTTATATTTCGGGGTTCCACGAATTTCCATTCGAGGGTGCATCAGGTTCCTCGGCTTCTAGTACCAGAGAAGGCGTGCGGTTTTTGATCGATTCGAGTCCGACATAACCACTAGTTGATGGCTGGTGGTATCCGTAAGGATTTCCACACGGGGAAAAGATAAAAGGGTATAATAAAAGAAATATAAAAGATTCTACTTGAGTACAAAGTCGATGGATAAATAAAGGAGTAGTGAAAAAAGAAGAAAAAGGACATTTATAAGACACATATTTAAATGAATAAATATGTGTATTATAAGATATTGCCAATTCTACTATCAGTCATCGTGCTGTTTATAAATGACGATCAGACTTGTCACACTAGCATTGCATTATATTTATTATTATTTCTCGACTTAGCAATAACTTTGTTCACATACTTTCAACTGTAACTAATAAGCCTCAAATCGTTTTAGACTTCACCAAATTGTTCAAAATTTATTTCGAAATCGCATTCATTTCGATAGTTCCCATTGTTAGTGTCGATCATTGCGCAACATTCTCGGAAAATGTGTCATCGACATTTGGCGTTACAAAAATAAAAAAATATTTATTACTTTGTGGAATTGCAATAAGATGTACTGCAACTCCTCAGTCTGATTGGCGTCAGTAGTAATTTTGTAATCGTCTAAATTGCTACGCATTTATTTTCTAAGACATCAGCTAGTAGTTTACGAACATCTTGTTTTGGTGGCATTAATCGTAAGTACTGGTTTACGGTGTTCTAGTTATTTAGAACATAATGTATGCAACCTATGCGCTTAGTGGTTCGCTGTGATGCTTAAAGTTTTTCAGGTGACCAACAGTTGATTTATTTATAATATTGTTTTTAAAAAAAAAAAAAATTGTATTTCCTCACGGTTCCAGAACAGGGTAGGTACTTGATCTAGAAAGTTCGTATATGTTAACATTATTTTTCTTTAATCAACAATTTCAGCTTTTCTACGTATAATTAAACAACATTTTTGCTATCGTGTTTATTTTTTTACATTTAAAAGCTTGCCAAACTGTACTCTGCTTGATGAAAAGCGGAATCCAAGAATAGTGGCCACCACCCCTATAGTGATTGCGTGGTGAACCGCATTATTGCGACTTTGTGACATGCTTCTGAATCATTCAACCTCCGGTCTCAGACTCATCAACGAAACACGACGATTGTCTGTCATTACACTTGTTTACACAAATCTTGAAATTTAATTGAGTTGAGAATCACTGTCCAATTCCTATTAATTGTGAACGTAATGACATTGCTACTACAGGATGCCGGATAAGGTTTTTAGAACGTAACGGACGTTCGAAACGAGCTGAAGACATGAGTAATGTTTCAATCTATAATTAATTTGATTAGATAAGAATAACATTGGTTTTGATTGCATTACATAAACAAGCCGTAAAATCCACACCCGCAGGCCGTATGAGCAGTAGGTGGTATTAAAATTGCTTACTATGAGGCCGCAACATAAATGTGTTATCTACCAGTTTGACAAGGAACTGAATAGTTAATATACTACACGCTATGACATTTGTCATAAATTAAGACCGGTTATCCTATGATAATTTCAAAGATGTTTTTGATGTTTACAGGAGCTATATCTAGGTCAAGAAAAATACGTGCATTATAAACTCAATAATTGGCTAAGAAGGTTTTGTGAAGTAAATTTATAGTAGTTTGCCTATCTATTTTTAATTTATGTGTTTGTTTGCAGAACGCAGATGGATATGATATGGTACTCTTATTGCTTAAATTTTTGCCCGTATATTTGTTCTGGCTAATGTATAAAACGGCTGGGCCGATTTTGACAGATGTTTCACTGGTAGATCGCTTACTAGTAACTTAGCTAGATAGATACCTCTTTATTTTCACACCATATTACAGATGGGATAAGATTGTTGGTGACCACTCTTAACGTACAGAAGGATAAGGTAACAGGAAAACCGCTTACTACAGACGATACATATACTAATCTCTTGAAAATCACACACGCGCTAACTCACGCGTAGAGCTGTATCCATAATTATTAAACAAAAAATATTATACTTCACTATCTGATACGACTTCTATGTGTATTACAAGCTTGATTTCATGACCTATAAGGATACAATACACTACTGACACCTGCAGTGTTACTAAATTGTAGTGTTGTTGTTGTAAGTTGTGGTTAACGCCGCTAAAGCTTATTAATGCTTGCATCATTAACTATCTGTTGGTGAAAGTCCCATCAAAATCGGTACAGCTATTAGCCGGTACAAGCAGAAACAGTCAATAAAAATTAAATAGCTTTTTTGATATAAGTAACATATCCTACTAATATTATAAACGAGAAAGTTTATGAGTATGTATGTGAGTATGTTTGTTGATCTTTCACGCAAAAACTACTGAACGGATTTGGATGAAACTTCACATTAATATAGCTTATATATCAGAATAACACAAAGGCTACTTTTTACTGCAATAATCGAGATAAACGGGCGAAAGTTAGGTGATTATAAAAATACATTAAATCATAGATGTCAAAATGTATCACTGTTTATCTCCTGTCAAAACTTTACAGGTTGCTATGCATAACAAACTTGCATAGCAACCATAATGATACGCGGGTAGCACCACGGGGTGCAGCTAGTGTAGATACACTAGCTGCACCATTTTCATATGCATTTACTGAACCACTGCTTTGGAATTTCGTATTTGTGGTGAAAATTTACCCATCAAGATATTAATATTAAATCATGCTAAAGTCAAAGAGTATTTATTATTAGTGTTTTAATATTATATGTTAAGTTAACGGCGATGTCTGACACCGTGAGGGTTCCGTCGCGACAGTTTATTTACATAAGTGTACACGTGTCCCTTCCTTCAATATCAGCGTGGGAACGCAACTAGAACGAATCTATTACGCAAATTTATATCGCTACCTATACATTTCACAACATTACTCTGTACCGGTAAATGACTTAGACATTTTAGAAAACTTCTGATGCCAAAAGGTATTGCGTCTATGGCCAAAAATTTGTGAGTGACAGTGATTACTAAAGTTAGTTATTATTGCACTGTTGAGATGAAATTTGATATGATACCAATCATGAAAGGAGTTTATGTCTAAGTTTCTTAGATACTAATTACTTATTTTAAGACTAACTCGAGACCGTATGAGAATCAGGCTGCTGATGTTTACAAATACATGTTTATAAATAAATATGAAAAGAAAAATATTGATTTTGATTTTCACACAACCATTTGTTCTGGATGGGAATCAAGCCTACTCTGCCTGATGGAAAGCACGTGTAGCAGGAGTAGGGGTCACCATCCTCATGGTATCCTATCCATCCTAGGGTAACTATTATTTATATAAACATAAACCAAACCACAAGTTGCAAGATCGCAAGCTGTAACTTGACACTTTCTTGATTGAACCAAAAATAAAGGAAAAGACATAGCGTATATTTTTTAAAAGTATTGTAATTTCATACTTCTAAGGAAACTAAGGGATTTTTATCCTTATGCCTGACTATAGATACCTACCCTTTTCGATAGGGTAGCATTAAAAGTTAATTTTGAAGAGAAAATTTATTTTAATTATTTTTGTCTGAAATTTCTATTAAACTGTATATGACCTTCAATCAAAAGGTTCGTGAAAACAAAAAAAAATCTAAGAGTTTACCACGCAATCCCCTTACAAACGCATACTTTACTCATTTCTTAGACAATTAACAGTGTTATAAGAACGAGCTTTGTAATTTCAAAGAACTAATTTCCATGCAATCTGTCAGTTAAATCGCATAAGTGCCATCTACATTAAAGGTTAGTCACGATCTAAAATCCCGTTTCGAGGCTGTATTTGCGGCGGCATGCAAGCTGCGTTTATATATTGTCTGAGAAACTTCATCTTAAACCACATTATCTAATAGATTTTATTCGTGCTATTAATGAGAATGCCTAGGGCACTTAGGATGTATTCAGGTTATCATCATCTCAGGTTAAAGATGTGAACTAGACATAGGCCTCCTCCAAAGGTCTCGACAGCAACCAGTTTTGAACTGCTCCCATAGATCACAGTTTTTTCCTAAGTATTTACATCAATTGAACTTGGTTTTGAATTCAAAATCTTCGGTAATGTCATGCTCAATTAGCCGTATTTTTATCCGATTGCGTTTATTATAAGCAAAGAAATGGTAAATTTACAGAGAAAATTATGTTCAAATTCGTTGTATATATTTCACAGAAATGTTACAAAATAGATTTTTTATTCAATAAGGTATTCCTTTTCTTATAACTTTAACATTAGTTATAAATAGAGTAGGGTTTTTTTCCTACATTTAAATATTGTGTCTTCAATACAACAATTTCGTATAACTACATTTTAGGTAGGTACGCTTTATGAACAAAATCCATTGAAATATTATAAATTTAAAAACAAGTCTATCTATGCCTATTACGTTTTCTTAGCTAAGCCGCTGCACCGATTACAAATAAATTTGGCATGGCAAACAAAGTTTTTCAATTCGAATTCATTTTATTTATATAGAAGTATGGATAAAAAGATCAAAATGAAAGAACAGTTTAACACCAGTTTACTGTAACACCTTTTATTTGTTTACGAATGCATGCATGCATGCTTATTAAAACTTATAGCCACTAATATTAGAAAACGTATACAGATTACTCATGTGAGTCAAAAAAACAAATCAAGATACACCTTCGCTAAATTGCTAATGATTACGTACGCACAGATTAAATGCCACATCATTTATATTTGAAAAACTAAGCCTTGCAGAGAACACACCTACCTCATTAAAATTTACGGATTACCTCTGGTTGATTTTCATACCAACGATGATATGTGACCATAGATAGATAGATAGATAGATAACTCTTTATTTGCACACTGTGTTATAAATTCATAAAACAAAACAGAACTTATATTTAATGTACAAAAGGCGGCCTTATTGCTAAAAGCAATCTCTTCCAGGCAACCTTGGGATGGAATAAAATGTTTTGAAAAGACAGTAGTTGACGGTACAATGAGTTTTGAAAAATTATAATTCGCTCATGAATATAACTTAGGAATGCATATATATCTCCATACGTGTACAAATAGATACATACGTATACATACAAACATACATACATACCAACGATATACATACATATACATTATACTAAACATATATCATACATAATATATAATATAAATACATACATATATTAATAACAAAACATTCACATAATGTCCAAATTTGTGACTGATCCAGTTATGCAGTATAATAATATAATAATAATAATATTTATTTCAAGTAATGTACAAGTGCACAAATGGATGACTTAAATACTAAGAAATTTTATACAGAAAATTTTCCAAATGGACACCCCATCCTAAACTAGGCAGGTGGAAACCTGTCTGTATCTTAGGAAAAAGTTCTTAGGAAAAAGTATCCAAATTCTTTCAAATTATAAGGATTTGAAATTTGAGTTCGTGCAAAGGGGGTTGACACATGAATTAACAAAAATTAAACATTGAGAAAAGAAGAAAGATAAAAAATTGTGTTTGTGTGTGGTGTGTGAGTGTGGTGTGTATGTGTGGGTGGTGTGTATGTGTGTGGGTGGTGTGTGTGTTCGTGGGTCGTATAAAACCACCATTATGATGATATGTGTTATAGAATAACACAGTCTTTCTATCATAAAAAATCGAGTAATCGTAAGTAAGAAGTTCATAACAGGAAGTCAAATAAGCGCTTGCTTCACCATATTTCAGCTTATTCTCATTACTTTCCAGTTTGTTGACTTTTCGAATTAGCTGTTGGTTGTCAGATGGTTGCCAAGATAGACATTTAATTTTATCATGTTACATATCAAATGCGATTTTTGAAAGTCTCGTACGTTTTTATAAAAATAAATAGTTATTTCTGAAAAAATCAAACATGAATAAAGTGAAACCTACAAAATATTATTGAAATATTATAATTTAACACACAAAACATTGTTAGCTATCTAGTTATCTAGCTATACGAGAAATTTAAATCATGTCAGGGTCGATTTTGAAGGAATTTTTACGAAGAGATTTCGATCTCTTCAAATCATAAAAAAAAAATATTTTTATAAATAAATATTTTAGATTGCGTATGTGCGAATTGACATTATTTTACATCATATTACATCACTTAACAGCCTTTAACAGTCCAGCGCTGGACATAGATCTCTTCTTAGCAAAGAGGCATTACCACGCTGGCATGACGGGTTGGTGTAGGATTGGTCGCAACCTTCTGCGAGGACGTAATCACGCAGAAGGAGGCGGCGGAGAAGGTCCGGGAGGACGACATCCAATCGGACCAGATTCGCCGCCGGCGACTCGGGCGGCGGAGGCGCGAACATCTGCGCCTCATGCCGCCTTGAGTGTGGCCGCGGGTGGACGGGACGGGTTTTCCCTCCACCCGCATTATGTGGCCAGCCGCGAGGGGGCGGCGTCGGTGTGTGCCGGACGCCGCCTAAGAGAGGGTCGTCAAACAGAGACGGTGCCCGCATCAGGAGCGGGCAGGCGCTGGAGAAGTTCAGAAGGAGATCCCACCCTGGACTTCTCCTACTCCTAAACGGAGAAGCGCGGAGAGGGCACACTGTGTGTTTTTTAGTCGGTTCAAGTCCGACACACCACCCCGCCGTAACCCCCGGTGGGGTGACGGTCCATGATGAGGATTTGTATCCCGGGAGGGGTCCAGAAGGAGATATCAACCTGGACACCTCCCAAACGATAGGCTCAAAGAAGTCACACCGTGTGGTTTTAGTCGGTTCGAGTCCGACTCACCGCCCCGGCGGGGTGACGGACCGAGGGGATTTCTACAATTAAAAAAAAACTGCATTCATATTGCCTTTTATAACACCCATGGGGAGAATATGAGTGGTGTTACTCCGTTCTTATTAATAACTAAAACTACTATAACACTTTTTCTGTTACGTCATTAATTTAATAATTAGAAAGTGTCCGTTAAGTTCTTCACAATTAATATTAAAAATCTTTCATTTCGTTAAGCTACTCAAGGCTTTCCAAAACTAAACAAAAACTTTCTTTCCAATGCAAATGAGTTAGTGATTGAACTCGTAAAATATATTACGTAATCTTAAAAATAACTCCGTAAAATATACATTTTGTTACTTGTATTTCAAAATATTTCTTGTTTTATTCGTCAATTTGTCTGCTTTGCAAGTCAAATAATTTAGTGACAATGAATTTCAAATCATCTCAAAGAACTAGACAATCTACTTAGATTAGATAGAAATAATGCTGTCTTAGTTCATTCTTGACGAACCTCCATAGTTAGAAAGAACCCTTTAATCATCCACTATTTGAGTATCTTCAAAGTTAGTATTGTTATTGCATACAGACGTGGTTGCAAAATAATAGTATTTGGCACAGCATTTAAAAGTGTCCACTAGCCCTTCGCAGTCAACGGACAAGTCTTAGGATCGGCGTTTGAATACGATCTAATTCAACAAGGCAGAACTTTGTACTGACACTGGAAAAGTTAATCGTGTCTTTACCTATGAAATTGCCGTTTTGTATGCAATAAGTGAAAATACTTATTTTTTCAAACTTTTTTATTTCTGTTATATATTCGAAGTAATCACCCATGCAATCGACACATCTTTGCCAACGCATTGGCAGTTTATTGATGCCCTTCTTGTAAAAATCAGTTGGACGGGAGGCAACAAACTCTTCAAAGGCATTTTGTACTGCCTCTCGGGAATTGAATTTTTTACCCACTAAAAAGTTGTCTAAAACTGAAAATTGTTACGTGCGACGAAAAATGGATTATCACTATTCCTTACAATGGAACACTATTAAAAATTAGTATACTAATAAATACTAATGATCACTATTCCAATACTCGTACTTACCTTACAGAAACTAAATGACACAGTTACGTATAAAATAATAACTTGAGTATACTTTAGAAACATTGAAAAAGATACTACGTGTAGATACTTATGAACATTCGCTGCTTTTGTTCTAATAAAAACAACATGCAGCAATAAATAACTCAATCTATGCATGTTGAAAAAATAAAATAAGCACGACATAGAAAGTTCAAGTCTTTTTATGTGTTTTTTTCTATATATCCAGTTCTATCCGTAAAAGTTTTGCCATTATGTAATGTAACTTATTAGTAATGTATTAGTTAGCCCCTACGCACAATATCGGTGGCACCGCCTCCGGGTTTTTGCCGAGTAATCTTGCCGCCGCGGTGTCAGCACAGGTCGCAAATACTGACATAAAGCCGGAGAGCAACATTTTAGTTCTGACAGCAGCATAGAATGCTATTGGATTGGTGTAAATTTCATGGTAAATGATTGAATGATAGCAGAGCTGTCAATGTCGCCATTGGTCATGTCATTATTTTAGAAGAATAATATTTTAGACGCGATCAAGTTTAAGCAATATAGATTCTCCACTTTGCTCTACTTACCTAACAACATATACTCGTATTTTGAGTTTTTATGAACGACATAAATGTTGTTCAGTCATTGTCAAACAAAATGCAGCTTAAAAAGAGTCAGCAGTAATGATTTTCACTCTACTTTAACTAATTTTCTAGTTTTCTATTTTTAACCATCACTTGCGTGAGTACTGCAGTATAGAGAGGCGACACTGACAAATTAATTACCCGGTGGGCAAGCCGCCGGCATTGTGTGTGAGCCGCCTTTACGCTCTTATTTCTTTTCACGGTCATTAGCGCAACGGTATTAAACACAAAAACAATGACGGTATCACTTTATTCTTTCATTTATACTCGTAAGCATAGGCATAATAGTAAAAAAAAAATCTTATGATTTGTTTTATTAGTTTTTCTCTTTGAAATATGTTAATACAAAAGTTAAAATATGGTCTTAAATGCCTAATCTGAGCATAATAACTCCGCTTTTATATTGAAATTAATGCAAGCTTTTTTTATTTTATTATGCATTTTTATGTTCGTTATAGTCCGATTTATAATATACATACCGCATCAGCGATACTTTTAATGTATTAACTATGTTTGTGGTATATAATATATCTAATATATCTGTCGAAAAATTAAACAACACAGGGCTAAATCACTTTCATAGAATATTCTTATTAATTTAGATTACGTTACCAAAGTCATACTTTTAAAGTTAAACTTTTCTATTGGTGCCAATAAAATAAATAAAACTCACCAACTGACGACATAAACTTCCAATTTTGATGGAAAATACATAGGTGTGAAAGCCTTCTGCATCAAATATTTCGGAATCAGTAACTACTTCTTCAACTACATGCGTATAAACGTTGATGTAGATGATGTTGGCGCTTATCGGTGGTTATGCCGTGACTTTGAAATTGTATTCACTAAATGTTTTATAACAAGTACAATAATAAATTAGTTGGCATCGGTATTAAGTATCAGGTTCATCGGAAAAGAAAAAAAATTGAGTTTTGTGATGGTTATTATGTTATGTATAATTGGATGTAGGTGTGCCGAAATATTGGCGGTGTATGGAAATTATTCTTAGAAATGGTACAAAGTCAATTCCCAATTACATTGTTTTCTAAAAGTCCGTGTACAATAGCAATTTTTATCTTAGGATAAGCCTTCTTGAATTGGTTTTAAAGTTTTTTTCTCTTTCACTGAGTTCAAGCTTTTTTAATTATCTTTAATCGCATTGTGTAATGTTGAATACTTGTTTAATTATTTCGTGCCTTTGATTAAAACTTTAGCCTTTTGGTCATTTCTACTCTACTGTTTTTTTTTTTATATTAACTACACATCCTTTTTATCTACACTAACTGGTAATCCTGGAGACCTAGAATTCTCAGTGAATCTGGAGTTCCTGGCCGTGAACTATATGTCAATATAATGTCCATAATTTCTTGAGGGGTATTTTACCGTTCTCGTCGAATTTTATTTGTAGTCTACCATATTATTATTATTATAAGCTTAGCATTTCTGTGTTTACGCTCCTTCATGTTTTTTACTAGCTTTTTAGTTGAGTAGTAATGTTTAAGATATTCAGCATTTTTACGGGGTCTATCTTGTAAAAATGCTAAATATATATATAATATTACCTAAGCTATAGCTTTTCTGCGTTCGTCAATGCCAATTTAGTGCAGATGCTTTCTTTCTGAGAAATATATTAGGAATACTATCGTTTTAGTCAGTGTATAAGTAACATTAAAAACACATTTTGAACCACTGCGTTACTTTTCTAGTAACGCAGTGTAGCAGTTATGCAATTTTAAATATTTTACTATGTAGTAAATGTTTACTAATTAATATAATAAAAGGAAAATATACTAACACTGACAGAACCAATACTAACTGCATATTAAAATAACTTTTATATAAATATCGTTGACATGAACCTTTATAAAGTAGTAACTCAGTGATCAAATTAATACACCTTCTCTCAACGACTGTGATGCCTCTGCTCCAGCTACTGTAATCTCCCAGAACAGTTCATTCGTTATAAGAGTTACAATACACTGTATCATCATCATCATCAGCCTTTAACAGTCCACTGCTGGACACAGGCCTCTCCTTAGAAAGGAGGTTTTGGCCTACTATACCACGCTGGCCAGACGGGTTGGTAAAGGGTTTGTTTCAAGTTTTCCTTCTCTTGGCAGTGATGTTAGCTGCTTATTTTGTTCCTTTAGTCGCCTCTTACGACACCCATGGAATGAATAGGGGTGGTGACACTGGTATTCTTAATCCGTCACCACACGGTATGTGATCATAAAAATATGTAATACACTGCAGTACACTAATTTTAAGGTTTATTTCATATTATAGTAAAACAGGGTAGTTACGGTTTTAGTATTTGTTGAGGTCACAGACACACCCATTTTTTATTCCCTTAAAACGTTCAATGTAAAAATAATATTTTGGCACTGTAATATTGTAGTAAGATTAACAAATTATGTTTTTTTAATAAAACTCAAGGTAAAGGCCATCTAGAAAATATTTTAAGAAATTACTTATTGTAGCGTGCGACACGTATTCAAGGACAGCAGTTTCTTGTATGAAGAATCATACAGGACATATCCTGTATGATTCTTTATTTATTGTATGCAGATATTGTTGTTATTAATCAAGATAAATGAAGACACCTTTACACATGGCAATATCCTAAATTAATATGGCGTGACGTGTATATATCTATGTATAATTTAGATAAAAGTTATGTTTTGAAAAAAAACACTTTTACCTTCCGCAGCAGTTTTACTTTTCAAACTCTTTTATGAGTGTATGTAAATTAAAATACTATAGTTTTATGTTTTACTTTTAATTACTGATACTGTTGTTGTACCGTCAGACAGCTCTAAAGAATCTAGAATAAGAGCACACAAAAATTTATAAAATATACTTAAATGCATTCTGCGACTAAAGATAACATCAGTGAATGGACGACGGCGACGTTGAAATCCACACGAAGAGTATTTTATTAAATAACAGTGTTACGTCACATTTCCGAACTCCAGATGGCAATGAAGAAACAAACTTAATTAATTATGAAACAGTTACACCGTTTAATGAAAACATAGTTTTTTTCTAAATATTATTTATAATTATTTTGTTAAGTAATAAAACTTAATTAAATTACGAATTTTTAAGTATTACATACTTTTTTATCGCCAAATCTTAACATTATTATAATTAGTATAATTTTAATTAGATAGAGTAGTATAAACTATTCATTGTTGTATTTTTACAGTTAATTTAAAATTGATAGTTTGAGATACTACTACTTTGATTTCACATGATTTTCCATTTCTTCATGACAGTGAAAAAAATAAATGTAAAAATTTAAATTAAATAATATAATAATGTAATCTTACTTAATTTCATTTCAAAATAATTTAAATAAAATATTTTATCCCTATTTTATCACCTTTACCTTATGTCGTGGCACATGTCTGCTTCAGATGTTTCGTAGACATAACAGTATTTTAATATTATGTTTATATTATAAGTATTATTGTAAAACTACACTTTAATTTTCAATTAGATAATTGTCCGATTAACAGTTTCTTATGTTAGGGATAGCGCAGAGGCGACGGAAGTCTGGAAAAACTGGTCGTAGTGGGGAACACCGAAGGCAAAAGATCGCGCGGTCGTTCACCAACAAGATGGACCGATCAAGTAAAGGACTCGTCGACCTCTAAATTCTACTCGGTTGTGGGAGACGCGCTGGACAGGAACCGTTAGGGGAAGATCATCCGCTTCAGATGCAACCCTGAAGCCGACCACGATCCTCAGACATGAGGGACCGACTTCAGAGAGAGATGGATCTAAATTTGCGAAAGAAATTTATTAAGCAGCGTTAATGACATATTTTATCTATGCCAATTAACTATTGTTGTTAACCAGAAGTCAATATAATAGCAATCGCGAAGAACTACGTAGAAATACTATATTACATTTGTTTTTTTGAAAGTTATAAAAATTTATTCTTGATAAAATTTTAGTCTGTAAGTTATGACAAGTAAATTAAATAAAACTTTAATTTAACAGCTGAGTTTAATGCAATTTCGATAGACCCGTTTCGGGAGATATATTGATTGAAGCAGAACTCGTTGGTATAATTCGAATCGGAAAAGTACCACAAACCGAACTCCCTTTGTTGGTTCTTAAAAATAAAAGTAGCTAACCTTCTGGTAAGCGTATCGTGTGTGTTGAGCTTAACAAAATGTGATTTTGTTTCAAATATTTAAATATGTATATAATATAAAATAAATATTTAAATATATCTATAAAAGGGACAACTCGTCTCTCTTCCATTCATATCTTTCAATGCTGTAAGTACAACAACAACAACTAACTTTAAAACTTTCTTCATTAGGTACAGACATATCAAATGATGTCTAGGATCACAAAACTCAGGTACAAGAAGGTACAAAAGTGCCTACATAAATCAAACGAAATAGATTATATCAAATAGTGACTAGGCTAGGAATATTCGAGAAAGTGCACTCGAGGCAGGAACTATACTCACTGAATTGATTCTTCCCTACAAGTTCTCCTTTACTGAATTTTTCTTTTACTCAAGAAATGTATAAGAATTGAAATGAAGAAGCATAAAATCATCAATTGGGAAAATAGCTGTATGTGAAGGTACATAGCAAAAATCTAATAAGGTGCAGTAAAAACCCAAAAAAAAATCAATAGGGATCGAGTAAAGTTTTCAAGGTCACAGGAACCTGACAATCTCAGGCTTAAACAACAAAAGTGTTGCATAGTTTTATCAGTATGATACGTGTATGTTTCATATGGATGCGGCTTTAATATCTAAAACTGTACCGAACAATATGTATTCGTAATTTTCCGTAAATTAATGGATACGCCTCAGTTAATATTGCAACTATTTAATATCACAATTTTGTGCATTGAATAGAACACAATCGATACCGAAGTTCAATACGATTCTAGTAAATCAGGCAACAATTTTGCAATTCGCTATTTAGGAAGAGTATTACAGTTTGTATTAAATAATGAATGAATTTATGTTATATAAATTCAGTAGATGGTAAATAAACGTATCGCTAGTTTGATGGTCAACGCTTACCTATGGACTCTTGAAATTCTACATTGATTGATAATTTATTATACCCAATGTCAATACTTTTCAAATGGTTTACTTAACAGAGATACTTTATGCAATTTATAACAGTTTTCAATGCTCCAAAAAGAATTTGAATGATTGCAATTTGGTGTGGGTTTAGTTTTATCTTATTTATTTTTATAATTATGTTATGAATAACTGCTCAGTTATCGTCGTTTCGCTCGGAATCTGTTTAATTATAAAATGATTGCTTTCGGTTTCGAGCAGTATTTTATTTGAATATTATATAACATTATGTAAGTTGATCGTAGAGTTAGTATGCATCTATAACTTACTTTGTCATACTAGCACCTGGTAACAGTCAATAATAAAATTAAGTCTAATATATTTACTTATCTTCTGTGTCAACAACAATACATAAATGTGCCAGAGTTGGGCTCGAGTTTCCTCTTAGTAGAGGTTAAAGGGTTGGGGACTGGCCTGACGACTTCCACATACAGCGCAAGCGACGAATCTAAACCACGGAGTAACTAGTCCTGAATCGCGATATAGAAGTTCTCGCGCCGATTAGCATATACACAACATCCCAACATCAATCGTTGGGCCGTCTATATAATAATGCTTTCGAATTAACAAAACTGTTACAATTGGTTCATGGTCTACAAATAGTAGCTATACTAAAAGTAAAAGGTCTATTCTGTCAGAAATATTGATAATTCAAACTAGTTATCTCCTATATTATATTTATATATTAACATTTAAGATAAACTGAGATGAAATACTAAAGCGCTACTGATGCTATCGAAACCGATACTGGTTTTAAAGGCCATCATATTAAAACGATATTATCTTTCAATTGACTGTCGCTATCACCATAGAACTAGTTAGAACTACCAAACAGCCTTATTGTTCCTAGTAGGTCATTACTTCTATAAGAGTTGTACACACTCAATCATGCCGTTCTAAATGGTTCTATATAAGAATGTATTTTTTAACAGGTACGTAAATTAGGATTGAATTATGTACCGCAGGAGACCACAAATATCCTTAAAACGGATACCGATAACACTAAGATTCAGAATTTGTAGATCACACAAATTTACTAATTCCTACTCGGGCTACCATTCGCATTGTGAATGCATACAATTTCTTTTATGAAGAACAGTTAATTTATTATATCTATTATCAGCCATTTCACATAGGTTAATCGTCCATGTTATACTAGTTAAGCAGACAGTGAAAACTTTTAATCTTTATATATATAATTCTTCTGTGAGTGTGTATGTCACTGAACTTCTCTCAAACGACTGGACCGATTTTGATGAAATTTTTTGTGTGTGTTTCGGAGTTTGGGTGTTCTTGATATATAAACTAATTTTATTTATAAAAAAATATATACATGTTTTTGTATCAATTGTCCCATAGTATCAAATCTGCTTAGTTTGGGATTAGATGATGTTGTGTGTCAGACGTCGGAAATATTTTATTTTGTCTGAAACAAACCCAAAATACGTACAAAATATATGTAGGAAGGACTGTTCAAGTATTGACTTAGCAACTAAAGCCCTATTTCTAGCGCAATAAGAAGAACAATCATGTTATTGATAGATCTATTAATATTAGCGCTATTAGCCTTTAAGATGATCTAGCAAATAAAACGCCAATTCATACTATAATTAAGTAGTTGATGATTAGGCATTTGTGGACAAATAAATTGACTCTCTTAGTTGTAGTACAGTGATTGGGGCAACCCATATTTATATACAAAAAACATATCTGTATACGTATTCTATTTTAGAAATGGAATGTTTTTGGTAAGGCGATTCACACACTGGCGACGCGAACACGCGCGTAGGCGCGGGCAGCCAATCCCGAAGCTGCTAGCCGCACGCGCTCACGGGTCGTAGGGCGTGTTCAGTGTGTTGGACCTGGCGTGTTTTCTAAACAAATCGATGTACTTGCATACTATATTCAAATCTGCCACTCCGCGCTACGCGACGGAGCGCGGTGCAGTGTGTGAATCGCCTAATACAGGAAACTAACGCTTTCGTAATTGGAACATATGAAAGTCATCATTTTTGTTGTTGTGGTATATTATATATATCAGAAAAATAATAAATGTAGTTCGGCTTTTAATTACCTTTTCATATCGCTTACATGATTAGACAACTCGGGCCGAGTGCGTGTTACTCGCATCGTATGTTTTCTTTTAAAGAAAATATTTGCCAATGAAACAGTTTAAAGTAGTGTAGAGTGAAGTAGTATAAAACCACCGACACTTGTGTGATACACTTTTCAAAGTTCAATATTTTTATTGCACCGATTAAGATACATATAATTGCCCGATCATTAATTAAAAAACAGTAAGTGTCAATTATAATATTTTGGGATATCGACATAGCCCAGGAGATTAACAAACTGAAGTGGCAGTGGGCTGGCAGAACCGTTGGGGGTAAACGAGTTCTTGAGTGGAGACCGCCTCTCAGCAAACGTAGTGCAGGACGTCCATAGGTCAGGAGTAATGATTTGAGCAAGACGACTAGCAAGAGCTGGATGTGAGTAGCCGAGGATCGAATGTAATATAATAATGATGATGATGAAGTGATATTGTAATAAATCAAAAAGGATAGGTCTGTAGGTTTGTCCGCATAATTAAATTAAAGCATGGCGTAGTGGTTTTAGAGATCATAATTTCACTGCTTTCTGCTGTACTGACTTTTGTAGGTTTTAGGTCCACATGGAATTAAAACATTTGCTAAGTTTACAATTTACCTTTCTGAGTGTTCTTTGTGTTCGTTGAATGAATATTTGCAAAAAATCCCTGTGAGATAGGACATTTTTATATTGTCAGGGTCGTCGTTTTAGTAAAAAGATTACTGTTTTTAGACATTTGATTGGCAACCTACTATTCTACCATAACCACTCGCCAATGTACAAATGAATGTCCACATTTTAATGAACCTATTGCACCACTTTTTACATTTATGTAACATAACACTCATGTAATATAATGTTATATAACCTAATTTAATAGATGCATAAATTGAAATTTAATCGCGATAGTATATTGTAAGGCATGATACCTTTTTTGTAATCGATTGTTGTTCTATCACGATTAGTGTGAAATCGATCGAAACGTCGGATAACGTTTCGGTCCATAAAACTTCAGTATGTCCAAATCACATATTTCTTGTTGGGCAGTTGATAGATTAAAAAATACTAAAATTTATGTTTTATTAAAATTTTGTGTTGAACATATTAATTTCAAATTCAAAAAGATTATTTGTGTTGCTGATATGAAATAAGAACGAAGACGAGATAACTATCTTGTTGCAAAACGTTTAAATATAAATATTTACATTTAAGTTATATACTGTTGAGTCCTTAATAATAACGTACTATATCTAGCATACAACCTCCTAAACTCAAACTGGGCAGGCAAACTATATACTTTTCTGACCATAAATCCTAGGAAAAATAACACCCTGACTATAGAACTGATAATCTTGCCCCTCACTCCACTATTTTTCTTGAATCAAATCGAACCCATGGTCCTTAAGTACACAACAGTAAAGATCGACAATAACTAGAATACCCGGCAAGTAAAATTAAGTACAGTAACTGATTGCCGAAAAGTTAGTTAAAGTGATTACCGAAGTGGAACATATTAAGTAATAAAGTAAGGTAACGAGGTATTACACTAAAAATTTATGTTAATTTGACAAGTACGCGTTGTTTCTACAAAAAAATTATAGTAGTTAAGTTAATAAAAAAATATTACCATATTTAAATATATGACGACGAAAACAATTTATTTAATTTGTTAATTATTAAAAATATGTAAATATAATTTTACCTGTGTATTTTTTATTTAAAAGATAACAATCAAAATGCTCGTTCCCTACTTTTGCATGCACTAAATAAAAAAGTACTTTTCACCTGTGAGTTCAAGAATTTACTAAGAGAAGAAAACCCATTGCATCGTCTCCAAATAAACTACGAAAAATATGTATAATGTCATCACATATCTCAAACATTCTTAAATGTAAACCGACTGTTAAATAAACGCATGTCTGCCTATAATGTGAACGAAAGCGGGTTCCACTCTGAAAATTGTGCTGGAAATTTTGTAGAATGTAATATAATTTAATGGTTTAGTGACAGCTACGTAGGTGGTCAGTATTGAGTGGTTTTAAAGAGTGAGTAAACAAAACAGTGCTCCTAATACATAGCCAAATATACTGGTTTTATTTTAATAAATTTCGATCCATATACAACGGCTTCTGACTATACTTCAGTTTATGTGCAAAATGGTGTTTTTATAAGTTACTACATTTTGCCCGTGGCTCCGCTCGCGTGTATGTCGAACAAAAAGTAATAAGATTTCATCAAAATACATTCAGCGCGTGACGTGGTTTAGAACTCTCTCGGTCTGCCAGGCCTGGGAACGGGCCAGATATCGCAGACGACTCAGGTGCCAGTTATCGTAGTGGAACTATATCCACCCTCCATAGGAGAATAAACACGCTGGCAGTGCCTCAAATAAGGGTAGGATAATCTTTAAGACAGGATTAAACAACCCTAAGTTATATTAGCTCAGAGCAATGCGAGCACAGTGTACCTGTAGGTAACCATACAGTACAACAAACCCCTTTTTTCAGACTACCTAATGTAGGCTTTTATGTGTAAATACAATGTTCTGTCTGTGTTTTTTCTATGAAACACTGTCAAAGTACGATTTTTATAATACAGGCACTCGCCTTGAGGGAAACTTACAACTTAAACGCCAAAGTAAATGCTTTTAAAACAAAATCCCAAGCCTCATACAAAATTGGAGCTTGAACAAACCTAAAACTTTAGTAGAATCGATAATGTAAGCACACTACTCAAGGGTCGACAATATGCACGATGAAACTTCTTAAGATTAAAGTGCTCCAACCATTCTGTACTAAATATACTGTGCTAAATTATACATATATAGAATTACTTTATTTAAAGCCGGAATTGCTCTGACTGCTGCAGCTGACCACATCCCAAAGAGACCAAGGCTCCCGGACCGTTTTTGTTCAGTAACTAGCTGACCCCGCGAACTTCGTACCGCCTAACAGTCGATTCAACGTCACTCAATCGTTTTGTATTCTCGGAACCCCTCCAATAAAACTTGTCAGATCATTTTTTAATATTTTTTTCCTAAGAACCATCCTCGTAAAAAAAGAATTAGCGTAATCGGTCCAGCCGTTCACGCGTGATGGCGTGACCAAGGGAAATAGGGATTCATTTTTATATATATAGATTATAGATTTATTTAGTTAGTTTAGTCGAATGTTTATACTTGATCTAATCAAAATGATTTTTCTAACAGTAGTGTAAAAAACTATTTTTTTTTCATTAAGCTAAATTTCTGCAATACCTATAACGTGCTTATAGCCAAGCGTCCTACAGCGTGGTCAATTCCTAGGTGGGAGACCGTTTGTGGCATGTTAAGTTATTTCGTTTTCCTGATTCCAATGTCAGGTCTAAATCGGTCCGGATTGTTATCAAAAGATAACAATAGTGAAGCTTAGTTGGAGGAATTCGGTCGGTTTAAAACATCAAAATTGCAAGATGACGTAGCCACGACGTGTCTTGCCAGTCCCCTATCGGCACTCGGTCAGGGTGGAAACGTATGACCTTAACCCTCTCCTGAGAGAGACCCGAACACAACAGTGAGACATAATGGGTTGGTGATTTGATTGATATAAATCATACCTGGTACCATTACTGGTAGTAAAATTTTGTTTCGCTGCCTTTAATCTGTCCACCATCTAGTCCACCTCTATTTTTAACAGCCATAATTTAACATATGTATATACAACTATACAATAGGATAAGCAGTAGATAACATGATTGTACCCGTGTAAGAATATCTCTACTGAGACCTTCGATCACAATGAGACCTAGTAATTGTTGAAGCTGTCGCCTCGGTGGCATTCTATACGTCTCATTGAATAAACAAACATTCGTAAATACATTATTTATCTTACGATCGCTGACCTTTTCAGGGATCATTTTTATCTTAACCCTGAACTTTTCAAACCTGATCCATGCACATGTTTTTACAAGAACCATTAATTAAGTCATAAAATATTTATTAGGACAGTTCGTATAATGCAATACTCACGTCTATACTACCATCGTTAGGTTACATAAACTTTAGAAGATTACTTTAAGGTTAAATTACGGTACCGAATTATTTTTAATGTGGTACGTGTATAAGTATTTGAAAAATTCATTACTACTAGAAATTTCCGCTCTTTTGCCGCCTCTGACAGTGTTTTTTTGCATACATGTGCAGATGTCTTAGTTATTATAGTAGCGCACTATCAAATCTGCTTGAAGTCCTTCGTTACTAAAATCCTTGTTTTCTATGAATTATATGTATATAAATATAATTTCAGATTTTTACTTCATTTATGTCGTTTGACCTCGTTTCTACATATAAATGATGATTATGGTCTGTCACCACCATCATTAAATCCATTTAGCTGGTAAATTGTTATGGTAAAAAATGAGATATTTGCAGACTTTTTGTTGAGCTTACTATTTAGTACTATCTAGTTTTACAATGAATATGCACCAATCCAACATAATGACAAAAGTTGCAATCCATAATTTGAACCTAAGCCGTTCGACTTTTTGGTATAAATAAGCTATAAACATATCACATATCTGTAATGAATCATAAATTCAGACTCGTAACAACATTTCTTTTACGTTTTGTAAGCAGTCACATTAATTAAATTTTAAAACTAGTAACTGCAAGCTACCTTTAGGAAAATAATTAAAGTTTGCTTTGAAAAGGACCGTACCGTTCGTGAAAGAGCAAAGATGTTCAAGATGTACTACTTAGTTTGAAATGAAGATGTTAGCGATCATTTTATTATTCATACTTGTTAAAGGGCCACATGTATAAGAGGAATGTCGCTGGCATGTTGCAGACTTAATACCAGAATTTAATATATCAAAGTTTGTATAGCAATATTTTCTTAACCATCTAACTGAAGTCCATTATATTTTAAATGATTTTGTGACCTCTTTGATAGTTATATCGGTCCATATACTCAGCAAATTCCAACATATCTTTAGTCTGTCAAAAACCTTTCAAAAATTTGTAATATATATCTGCACTTTATTAATCAGCTATCCCTAAAAACTTCGCTTGGCTTGGCTATTGTTAATCTACGCAAATAACTATAAATATAATTTTAACAAAAAGGAACCGACTTCAATGAAAAACTATTCCAAATCGCGACAATTGTACTTATGATATTTGAGGAGTTCCCTCGATTTCCTTGGGCTCCCATTATCAGATCTCTAATTTTCCACTAAAACCAACTTATTATCATAAATATGTATATTACAGAGTCAATATTTTAATACATTGTATAAAAATATATTAACAAGGGACTCTATTAGTGTTTTAAAAAAATAATGTATAATTTACGAGTAATTACAATAAAACTAATTCGGCGCTTACTACATTTTTATTCCGTGCAGAACGCTCCCTTTCTATCGCATCTGACCCGAAGTAACAGGCATGTTTTGTTTCATCATTTGTGGCTTATTTTCGAGTGTAAAAATCAAATCTAAGATCGGCAATACCCCCTCCTACAAAGCTTATGACGAAATGCGCGAGTTGGCGGCATACACACGCCCAATTCACTGACGTGAATGCATGCATGCATGAAATTCACTCCAAATAGGAAAGGGGCCGACTGTTGTTTATGACTATTTGTACTACATTTCTTTATTAATTAGGGTGAAATATATTGAAGATTGTGTAAAGATGCTAGATGCTTCTGTAATTATAAAGACGATATATATCTGATCTGCTTACGTTTTCAAAATACCTGTAGGTACGTTTCTCAGTATGTACTCAATATCTTAATCAATATGAGGAAGTTTTTTGCCTGAAATGTTACAAAATGTTTTTTGAGAAACTTTGCACCTATAAGTTCTGATCTGTATTCACGAAATTGATGAATTTAATGCTATAATTGCTATAAATTAATATTGAAATATAACCTTACATTTATATGAAGCAAAAAACCTTTGAACTTATCAAATAGGACATGGTGATTTAATAGTCTGATAAATATACCAAGAATTCTCTTTCACTTTTTCCGTCAGTTCGGTTTTCATTTTCCTCTCCTCCGTTTGTGTTGAACACTTATTCATTAGAATTTCATAATCATTTATATAGGGAAGTCCTCTAAAGGTAACTTCATTCATTCCGTTTCACTTCATCTTTTAAACATTATTATGTTAAAATTAGTTCGGAGAACTATGAAAAAAAGCGGCCAAGTGTGAGTCGGACTCACCCATGAAGGGTTCCATAGCAGCAAGTATCATCATATAAAAGTTCTTGTAGTTCGTTGTAACTTTGATCGATGTTTTAATAATAGTGTACTGATTGAATGAAAGGTAAATTGCGGCTTACGCTTTATGACGTATTAAAAAAAAATAGTCACTAGATCTCGTCGAAAATAATTTGGTTGGTAGTTTACTCGGTAATGTACAACATATATTTTTTTTAGTTTCATCACTCTCTTATTTTAGAAGTTACGGGGGGGGGGACACATTTTTCCACTTTGGAAGCGTCTCTCGAGCAAACTATTCAGTTTAGAAAAAAAATATATTAGAAACCTCAATATCATTTTCGAAGACCTATCCTTAGAGGGTATCTAAGGTACACATATAGTTTTGATTAAAAAACATTTTTTGAGTTTCAGTTCTAAGTATGGGGACCCCCAAATTTTATTGTTTTTTTCTTCTATTTTTATGTTAAAATATTAATGCGGTTCACAGAATACATCTACTGACCAAATTTCAACAGTATAGCTCTTATAGTTTCGGAAAAAAGTGGCTGTGACATACGGACGGACAGACAGACAGACTTGACGAATCTATCAGGGTTCCGTTTTTTGCCATTTGGCTACGGAACCCTAAAAAGACACAGAAACAGTAAACTCGTATTACTGAAATACTTTAAACAGTTCGTGTCTGTGAGATTCGAGTTGTTAATCTAATTATGAGTTAAAACTATGAGCAACTTAAATGAAAGAGATTTATTAAAGGCACATAGACAATAGTACTCAACTCGACTAGACTCATTCACACAGATTATACATAAATAATGATAACATCGTTTAATAATATTATCGCTATATTATACACCAGATCTATTGCAACAATATCTTATTTGTGTATAAATATAGATCACAAGTTATAAATGCAAATTTAAAAAAAAAATTGTAACATTATGACAAAAAATATTCCTCATATTGATTACGATTTTGATTACATACTGTAACACGTACTTTACAGTTAATAAGTTAACGTAAGTGGATATATATCGTATTTATAATTACAGTGAATTTCATGAAATAACATATACGAAGAAAATGTATTTGAAAATTTAAAATTAAAACCTAAGAATTGTTTACGTACATAGTAGCTTTAAAAATTTAAATTAGCAACTTATTGGGTGATTGCAAAATGATTGGTAGAGCAAAAGTATGCAAGTTTAATGGAACCAAACTCATAATATTAGATATGTTTTGCTAGCGAAATGCAGTGTCGATCACTTGATCCAGATCAAATAATTTATTTCTAAATGAAATCTATTTTCAGTACCCTTGATCAATTGCTAAATATGTGATTATTCTTATATTTAAATTAGTGAAATTTATATTTAAAATTTGTGACCTTACTTGACCAGATAATAAAAATATTTATTAATTCACAAACATTAACTTTGAAATTAATTTAAATAAACTATACTTATATATTAAATAAGCAACTCGACTGTTCGCGTTAAAAATACCAGAGATGACAGCTCGTTGAAAAGCCGTTGGAATTGAAATGAAATTGAAAAACGATTCTATTTTCGTGTGGAATTCAGAATGTCCATAATAAAGAATCCATAATAATATTATAAAAATGCGAGTTTGTAAGTATGTTTGTACGTTTGTTGCTTTTCACGCAAAACTACTGAATGAATTTAGATGTAACTTTATAGTAATATAGCTTTTATATCAGAATAACACATAGGCTACTTTTTACAGCAATAATCAAGATACACGCGGGTGGAGCAGCGGGCGAAAGAAAGTCTGATCTATTTTCGATATCGTCCGCTTGTACAGTCATTTAATTAACCTGGAACCGTCCCACAAACGTGCAAATGTATTGAAAAATATGCAAACCATTTATCTAATATCATCTGCTATTTTATAATTTTCGACTTTCTATATTGAAAGTGCTTTTAATTTAGAACATTTTATTTCCATAAAAGTTTGGATAAATTTTAAGTATTTGTATATTTTAGAAACTCCTTACACTGTTATTGTAATCGATTCACAATGTATAACTGATGACAATAACTAAGAACTTTGCAGTGTAACAATCGAATGTGCGTAAATGACGAAATAAAACCGTCACTTGAAGCCATAGGACGTTTATATACCTATATATATTATATGTTTCTTTATCTTTGCCTTGATGTGAAGTGAGTTGGAAATCAAGCCTATGCGACTCTCTATAAAAAAAACATCAAGACTGTCACACAATCAGTGGTCACTAAAAGAGGTGTGTTTTCGGAAGAAAGCCTTTATGAGTAAGGTGGGGTAGGTTGCGCGTGCGACGATCGTCCAGTGTGTGCTTAGTGCTATCGCGTGCGGCCGCGCTTCAAGATTCGCTTTCGAGACAACGAAATCGTAAGTGTTTGCATACATTTTTTATTGGATTGTGCGTTTAAATTATAATGCGTGTTAGGTTGTGTTTAATGCAAAGCGATTTTACATGGGCTTTCGCGAATTAAATTTATGTTTTAACTGTAATAAATTTGGTTTCACAATAATAAAATCAATTATATTATTGTTATAAAAAAAATAATTAATATAATAAATGTATCTACAATATAAATTTTAGATACATTTATTTAATTAATTATTGAATTATAAAACTTAATAAAGTTCAATTTAATTAAATTTTAATTAATCAGTGTTATTTATTCCCCATTGGTTTCTTGGTCTATACAGTGTCTTCTTCCTAAAGATTAAAAAATCAATAATTATAGCTATTAGAAGGACAAAAAATTAAGGATATCTTTAATGATTTTACAATTAAAAACCCTCATAATATGTAAGTGTTTTGAGCCTGCAAAATAATTACCGCGATATTCTAACATACACGCAAATGGAGTCGCTACCGTAAACTGGTTTATCATAATTCTGGTTATTGAACATCACTCTTATAGTATTACTATAAACTGTCTTTTTTTACTTTTATTCTCTTTTTTTCTGGTTCTTTTTTCCAGGTTTAGTTTTCTGTATTACAGATAAAACAAATAAGAGACTTATCAGCAACATTAAACACATGACATTTATTAAAGATTCTATATATTTCAAAAGGAAAGGAAAAAGAGAGTTTAAAAACCAAAAGAAAGCCCCGCTTGTAGTTAAATGTCAACTGCAATATTTCCATTCTTCAAAGAAACGTCTTCGACATTTCACAAAACATATTTTAAGATATTGACGAAATTGTTAGTTTAGTTGTTAATAACTCTGACTGTAAAACTGGTGGCGGGAGTCGATGCCCATTCAAGACAAATGAATGTTCAAGGAGCATCATTTGCTCTATATCTGAGAGTAATTCATCTACACTCGGTTCCAAAAATAACGGGTCAGTCACATAAACCCGAATATCTCCCGAACTACGTATGCCATCCTAATGAAACGAAGACTGTTCAATTGAGAATTTAATTATACAGATAAAAAATAAAATAAAACTTAGTTACACCCACAATATTAATCTTAAATTAAAAAAAAACTAAAGTAGTCATATTTTTCTTAAGATTACATTTTTTTTATGATTGTTTTTTTGCTGTTTTTCATCACTGGAGGCTTCATCACGTGGAGGCAATACAAAGTATTAAATGAAGAAAGTGATGAAAAACAGCAAAAAAACAATCATAAAAAAAATGTAATCTTAAGAAAAATATGACTACTTTAGTTTTTTTTTAATTTAAGATTAATATTGTGGGTGTAACTAAGTTTTATTTTATTTTTTATCTGTATAATTAAATTCTCAATTGAACAGTCTTCGTTTCATTAGGATGGCATACGTAGTTCGGGAGATATTCGGGTTTATGTGACTGACCCGTTATTTTTGGAACCGGCTATATATTACCTCTAATGTGTATGTTTATCAACGTTTTAGTTACCTTAATACAGAGTACAAACTGTCTACATTTGCATCAGGCTGTCACATGTAATCTCACTATTATTATTATAATAATGTGTTTAAACAAGCAATTCCTATATGTATATTTAGTTTTTGAGTTTTTATGCGTTTCCTTTTCGCATTGCTTGCGACATCTATTCTACTACTCTTTTAGTAACGCTTAGTTGTTTGGTGGTTGATACTCCGACACAGCAACACTGACAATAGAAGGCGTTTTTAAACAATAAATAATAGTAACCGAGCTAAGTTCGGTCACCCAAGTTCTTATTACTAGATAATATTAGTGCTGCTGTTCAGAATAAGTGACATTTCAATCACAACGTTTCGCGGGACAAAGAAACTGCTTTCGTAGCTCTCAAATAGTGGGTAAATACTTCAGCAAGGGAAATTACTGTTTCAACTCAACGCTCACCGGGCTTAACGATCCTCGATTTACGCTCCTTTATTGATTTGTTTGTGAATGTAACTAGTCTAGTTATAATTTTGTTTCTTTCAAAGTTTTACATTCAATGAGACAAAAACAGTTCTCGATTCATTCCAATTAAATTTTAATAACAAATATTTACCTCAGACAAACTTAATAAACAATTGGGATTGTTAATTTTATACTAATATATAGATAGATAGAAAACTCTTTATTTGCACACCGTTTTAAAGATTTATAATACAGAAACGAACTAACATTTAATGTACAAAGGGCAGCCTTTTTGCTAAATGCAATTCGACATTCGAATATCTTCACAATCTGCTCGATGTGTCATACTATCTATATAAATCTTTAAAGTCGTCTTTTCTCCTTGTCTTGATTTAATTCAACTGTCCTATATGGTACGATACGGTAACAGTGGAGTAACTAGTTTTTAGTTCGTTCAAATCTTATCGAAGAGGAGGATGAACACGATCATTATATTTTGTGTCTGAGCTAAGTTAGACTTTTAAATGTATGTATTTAGAAATACATTAATATATTTTTCAACTGTACCGTAATTTTGGTTTTGCCTAATTGGGATCAGATTACTGTAATATCATACATATGTGATTATTTGGTTTTTCATGTACGTTTTAATATTTAATTATATATATTCCCCTTTTCTATAAAGTAAATAAGTCCTATATGGAAGTAATAATATCAAAGCATATAATATTAATCCCTTGATTAGTTGTCGCATTTTACTGCTACCTTCCGTAGGATGCGCAACGACGTTATACAGGAAGTTATTGTATAATGATACATTTTATTAGAAAAGCTTTCAAGGAAAGAAATCGGTATTGAATATGTTTACGTTGAATAACCGTAGGTAGTAAAGTTAATAATAGTCAAATTTAACATGTTTTTAACTTTTAAGTAAGAAATTACTAAAAGATCTAACACCTTTACTTTATCTTCGCAATCATCTTCGCAAACAGCCTTTAACAGTCCACTGCTGGATATAGGCCTCTCCTTAGAAAGGAGGTTTTGGCCTACTATACCACGTTGGCTAGACGGGTTGGTATAGGGTTGTGTTCAAGTTTTCCTTCTCTTTGCATCGATGTTGTCTTGCGTAGTTTATCCCTTAGTCGCCTTTTACGACACCCGCGGGTTGAAAAGGGGTGTTGACACTCTGTATTCTTAATCCGTCACCACACGTCTTCGCCATAATAATAACAAATGTTATTACTTCGGGTCACAAGTACTCACGTTAAATAAGTGAACTTAACAACTCATGTTCATTAATAAAACTAAAATAATATAATTATTTGACTGCCTCAGTGGCGCAGTGGTAGTACATGCCACTGCTGCGCTTGAGGTCGCGAGATCTATTCCCTAGTCGGACCAAAGGTTTGTGTGATCCGCAAACATTTGTTTCGGTGTATGAGTGTTTTCTATGTATATTATGTATGTATTTACAAAAAAAAAGTAAAATGTTTATGTATTTATATCAGTTGTTTAGTACTCATAATACAAACTCTGTTAAGTTTCGGAATAAATAGCATTGTGTGTATGATGTCTAAAATATGTCTTATTATTTATTGATTTTATTTAATGAGATCATCACTAAATACTTATTCTCCTGCTATACTCCATGTGGCTAGGCAATTTTGGGCGACAAATGTGTACATTTTGCACGATCACACCTATTAATATGCGTGACTATACATTTAATAAATTAAGAAAACAGTCCATGCCCTTGGAAAGTAAGAAAGCTAAATAAATGCAATATTAGAACTTGTTAATTAAATATTAAATAACCAAACAGTATTCCAATATTCCAAAAATGTTGAGATTTAGGAGACAACACAATATCTCATTGAAAACTTTATTCATTATAGAACAATTTACCTAACCCAATGACTTCAGATACAATTACAATATGTCGATAGTTAACAAGGGCGCTCCCAAATAATAGGCTGAGATGATTTCACACAAAGATATCACACAATATCCTCGTCGATATGTTTACGAATAAAACTTGAAAATAATGTATTGATCAATAGTTGTAGGGATAATTTAATTTAATTTTGCCTTTTGCAAATTACACTTTTCAAATATCTTAAGTATTTCAAATGTTATTAGTATGGCCGTTAGTGACCACCATTCGTAAGTATTAAAAAAAATACTTTTGTAACAAACATGACTTCAAGGTACATCACGATTTTATTATTTTATAAACGTCTGTTTTCATAATAATTAATAGATTTATTATGTCTGTTCATAAAATATTAAAACCATGGTAGACCATGTCATAAATCTTTTCCATAAAATACGTTTGTAATATGCACCAATACAGCCGTGTTGAATACTCAATTGAGCGTAAAAAAATCTTGCTCAGATCTTGAGTTTCTTTGCCCATTAAAAACTGTGTCTACTTGGAACTTTAAGACCCTCATATTTTATATATAGCTGAGAGAACTTAAGAAACGGGTGAAATTTTAGAAGGTTAAGTACTGATTTGCATTCCTTTAATGAGAGTTTCAATGTGGTGTTGCATTGATACCTGGTAAACTAGTTATAGATATAGATAAGTGTTGCTGATACACATGAAGTGTTCTTATTGTAAATCCAACAGTTTAGCTGTTACAAGGACCTGAGGCTCAAATATTCACAGAGCCAAGGAACTTACTACCTATTAAATGTATGTTTATAATGTAAATGTTTGTGACATTATGGTATATATTAAACGTTGTCATAAGATTGACACTCAATTTCTTGTGTCTTTATTGATATTGTGTCTTTACTATAATTAAACAGTATACTCTGCATGTAATTGCATGGTATCTCTATTATGGCAATTGATAATCAACTCTAACCACAGACTATTAATGTCTGATTTTTACACTCATTTTTAGGGTTCCGTAGCCAAATAGCAAAAAACGGAACCCTTATAGATTCATCATGTCTGTCTGTCTGTCTACTGTTGAAACTTGGTCAGTAGATGTATTCTGTGAACCGCATTAATGTTTTTACACAAAAATAGAAAAAAAGCAATAAATTTTGGGGGTACTTAGAACCGAAACTGAAATTTTTTTATTTAAATCAAACCATACTTAGAACTGAAACTGAATTTTTTTTATTTAAATCAAAACCAAACATACGTGGGGTATCTATGGATAGGTCTTGAAAAATGTTATTGAGGTTTCTAATATCACTTTTTCTAAACTGAATAGTTTGCAAGAACTTATATAGGATATTACTTGCTACTACGGAACCCTTCATGGGCGAGTCCAACTCGCACTTGGCCGCTTTTTTTTATTTATTTTTTCCTTGCGTAAATCTCCACGGATACCACATGTTGGTAACTATGTCGGACTCGAACCGACTAAAACCATGTACACTCATAACCTAAATATTATTGGACAGCTTAGTTTTATGTACATGATTCTATCTTATATATAAAATTCTCGTGTCGACCGATTCTCATGTAATTTTGTGTGCATATTGGGTAGGTCTGAGAATCGGACAACATCTATTTTTCATACCTCTAGGACGCGAGCGAAGCCACGAACACAGATACTAACATTATAAGTATGTTCTGTATTAGGATACAGAACATACTTATACAGTTGATACAGTCTTGTATCAAAGGATAAACATTCGAGGGATTAATTTACTTTCACAAACTCATGTACTAAAAGAAAATAATTAAGAATGTTAGTGGTTAGTAATTTATTTCCCAACGCGATCTTGAGCAAAATAAAACTTATTACTTGATACCAGTCTAGATAGATTACAAAAAAATATACATCCATGCATATCTTAACAATATTTTTGGTACTATTTTATTTTATTGTAAAGTAAAATCAAATTCTTGGGAATTATACCTCCAGGAAATTAGCACAGCTATTAATTTAGGTTACACAAGGGGAACATATATTTTTGGCTGCGACTGCGACTGTTCCCATTGTAACAGTACCTAGGTACTGACACTGTAAAAACTGTGGTTGGTTAATTGCATTTAGTTTCATACATTTTACGGTGTCCATGCTTAAACTCTGAGTGGTTTTAAGCTACTTTGGTTTTTTTTTCAATATTTATAACAAATACTCTTTAATATTACTAGTTTAAATTTTTTGTGTCTTAGAGTATGTTATGCATGGATTTGAATTACTATAATATTTTTTACTATATTTTTTTATTTGAAAATGAATTAAACTTTCACTTATAATATTTTTCAATAAAACACACTTCTTCTTCTTCCTAGCCTTATTCCCAATATTATTTGGGGTCGGCTACTAGTTCAACCGGTTTTACTTGAATATCAGTTTTTCCACGGAGCAACTGGCATCGCAACCCTAAAAGGAGAATTGAAATTCGAAGGTTGAACTAGTTGTCAGTAAATTTGAGGGCACAGACTTCCCAATAACGATTGCCATCGATGTTCAAGACAACCGGGACCGACGGCTTTACGTGCTCTCCGAGGCACGGGCATGAATCACCGCCAAACTTCCAAACGCGCTGCTATTAGGAATTTCTAAGAAAAACCTAAAAACACTTTTTGGCCCGACAAGGGATTTTTATCCGAGACCTCTGATCAGCAGTCGCATACGTTATCCATTAGATACACGAGGCAGTTATTAACGATATTGAGTTTAAAGGAATGATTTCATACTTTCATCACTTTTCAAAAATCAATTTTTAATTTCTTTGTCTGTGACGGTTAATTCCGGGTAAACTCTTGAATGGCTGTACCGATTTGGACGGGATGTGGACTGGCAGCAAGCTAATGACATAAGGAGTAGCTTAGGTATTTATTTAGACTAGCTTCAGCGGCGTTACTCGATTTACAATAATAACTGCGGGTAACACCGTCAGATGTGAGTACCGTATTTACTTTCATATGTATTGACTAACAAATGTTTGTATTGATAAACCAGTAAGTAAGGGATGTTTCCCAATGTTAGTAAAATGTATTTAGTTATCTTTATTTCGCGTTAATCTCAAGACTTCCTAGACTTTTCTCGTCCTAAGATTATTTCACGTTATCATTAATTGACGCAATTATAGTATAGTCAAATATAGATAAACATTAAAAAATACAGATACTAATTTTAGTTTCCTTGATAACATTTATTTATATACAAAATGAAGGTTAATAACTATTAGATTTAAATGGATTAAATGTCCTTTTTATAATTACACTAATAATTAAAACGATTTAACTGATATAAATCACTAATAAAATTAATAGCGCAATCAATATTATATCACCGACACATAAAGTTGTAATTTTTATACAAACACGTTTAGTTTCGAACAATTATTAACATATAAAGATAATCGCTTCATTATTTATGATACGATGTAGTTATAAAATTTTGAAACATTGAATTATCAACGTGCAACATTTAACGTATAATTAACATTGTATATGCGACTCTAACGAAACTTGCATACGAGTTGCTAAGCTAAAGATGGCCCGAGGTAAGTTGTAAGTACAGGGACTTACGCTCCCTAGTCAAGTTGATGCAATAGAAAATAAACAAATGTATGAGAATTACGTCTCGGTAAACGAAATTTGATTGAGAACAAGATTCTAGAAAGAAAATCTAAAAAAGTCATTTAGTTTCCATTTTACGAAGAAACTTACTCTTTATTATGATGCATGCGCCTAAAATTCAAACTAATAAACCACAAAAAAATTATATAGAAATTGAGAGGTATGGCTCGTGTCAGATTGATCAAAATATGTGTTGATCCAACACGGAGCTACTTTGAACACTTTTTTAGTAGTGGTAAGCTACATTTATAGAGAAGAGTAATGCTTTTTAAATTAAATCACCACCGATACCACCACTTGGTGGGGGTCACCTACGGCTTGTAGATGACCCTCTTCTGGGTGGAAACTCCGATATTCCCATTGTTGTTCACAACAGGGGGCGCTCCGACGGAGGTGCTTCACAAGCTTATCTTGAGCGCAGAAAGAGACGGGGGATAACTCTTAGGGACTAAAACATTTAAGTGCTCTAAGGTTCTACTATTAAGTTACTAATAATGTTATTCAACTTTCCCATATTAGCTAAATCGTAAACATAATCGTCCATTAATAGTAGAATTATTACCGTTTTCACCAATGTCCCCTAAATTTCAAGCAACTTAGATTTATGTAACCGTAGCAATAATTTCGTTTTCTCCATCATTTAGGGGACACTCAAGTGCTTAGATGATTAACATTTAGGGGTTGCGTTAGAAGGCTCTTAATATGAAGACGGTTTAAGTATAGTTGTTGAAAACGTGCTTTAAGTTTTTCTCTTTGTGCACAATATGTGGCTATAAGTACTCGTAAGAAAGATCTCACAAGATTTCTAAACCACCATTAAGTTCGCCTATGTATAAGAGTGCATAAAGTAGTAAATAAACACATGAGGTTTTCCGAGATATAAGAATGGACTTTTCCTCAGTCCATATTGGAGAAAATCACTGTGTAACATCAGTTGTATCATAGTGCCCCGCTCCGGAAGAGTTGGTTACGTAACATGTGTACTGTTGAATAATTTCACTTATTTACCAACGTGTTGATACGTGAGTGAATGGGCGACAGCGGAAACGGATGCGGTGGCGGATGTTAACGCGCGGGCTCAGTAATTAATACAGATTATCAAAAAAACATATTCAAATACCAATGATCAGTAAGATAATTACACCCAATTTGAGATATTTCAAGGTGTCGTTTCGCTCGTGATCAATTAATTGCAATAAATAAACTTGAGATTTTGATCATTGAATCTCAGAAATGTAGAATGTTGATTAAATTTAACATAATCGTTGTTTAATCGATGCAGCTAATATGAGTTAAAAAGATAAGACACTTTTATTAAAATTTTAAATGACAAAATACTTTGGTAAAAATTGATTTGGTAAAGTTCGAATGAAGACCCTGAAGTTGTGTGAATGGTAAATAAAAGCTTACTTTTAAAATTTCAAAACACATTTACATAGTCTTCAAACAGCTCAAAAATATGCATATTTGTTGTAAGTTTAAAACACGAACACGAGATAAGATTTTATTTACAATGCATATTCTCACAGTAATCTCAAAGACTAAAAATCCTTATTTTATTTTATATTTTTCTTTGTGATCAGTTTTCAATGCCATTGTGACATACAACTTTATCTGTACTTTGAAGGGGATGTAGAAAATAGAGTGAGAACTTAAACACGTGTTGCAATATCATCTGTATTAGATACACATTTTTAAAGACTCTGTTAATAGATTATCGACGACAACAAGTAACACTCTTTACATGAATGATTTATGCTATTAAATTTATAGGTGGGTGACTCGCATAAAGTAATTAAAACAATATTAAGTAGTTAGCTTAAAATTTGTGCTAACAACTGAATTGTTAAAAGGTCATCATTAAAAAATTATATGTGTGTAAACAAACTTACATTCAATTGACCCAATTAAGGAGCAAATTGATTGTTACGATTTTATTTTTATATGCAGTATGCATTTCGAGAGATCGGTCTATTACATCATTTTGTACTTTTAGTTTCGACATAGGGATTGTAAGGCTTTTACAACTACAGGTTTTGCTTTAACTGGTTTAACTTTAAACCTATATTATATTTAGTTTACGGTGCTTTATTGTGTATTACTTTAACGTTGTTATGTATATAATATTGGAACCGAAGGCACAGTACAGTAGTATTTAGTTTGTCAAACTTCAGCGGTTTTATTTTGTAAAAACAAATGCATTTTACAGTCTATTTAGAACTATCTGTTATTATTATGCTGGATACAAATCCTATAATACAGGACTGTCAGGAGACAGTCCTGTTTATAAGGATTTATTTTACTCTTCGAGTAAGATTACAAAATTATGATGAACATAATTATATTCATAAATAATTAGTGAACTAACCATCTGCCACACTTAGATGAGGCAGATTTAAAAAGGTATTTAAAACTATTTAAAAAGGTTTTTAATTTAACATTATTTTGGTGAAACCAACTCAACCATACGGACTTTCGAGTTTGTTCCTTTATCAAAACACTATCTATATACATATAAAATATTTACTTTTCCAATTGTTACATCTATTCGCAAAAAAAACTTTGTTTCATTATTTGGACTTCTACTATCGCATCTGTTACTGCTAACCTTCATTTATAGATAACATTATTACTTACATGACGTTACATAAATGTGCTTTGTTTTATTCACTAAATTAATAGTCGTTTGATTTTCATATCACGTGATGGAAAGTGACAATGAATTCAAAGAGAAATCTGTTCACTATAATCTTCGTGAGTTGTCCATTTTGGACCTCAATTCAGAATTACGAGTGTGTGTGTGTATGTAATATATGGAGATATATTATTAAAAAACATAGTAATATAAGGCTTTGCTATGATTTTTCTTTGATATTGTAGAGTAAAGCCTTCTTTCCTAGGACCATATTCACCATATGACTATTCATGATAATATATTACTATATATAGTGCGTATGCAGTGGACTTCAAACTAGTAATGCTCTTTGACGTACTTTTTGTTGTATCGAGATGAGGATACCATTACTTATGTCAGTACATTTAGCTCTCTAACACACAGCTGGCGTCTTTTAACGTACCACAAATATTAAGCTCCTTATTCACAACGTAGAATGTCCATCATAATTGTTCTTATCAAATATCATAAAATATATATATCTAGTAATCTAGTATCTAGTAATCTACTTCTTGCTAACTTTATTCCCAATATTAATAGAGGTCAGCTACTAGTTCAACCGGTTTTACCTGAATATGAGTTTTTTCACAGAACGACTGGCATCAGACCTCCCCAACGTTAAGGGAGAACTGAAATTCGAAGGTTGAACTGAAGTTGTCAGTACATTTTTTATAACTAGACTCCTCCTAAAATTCAGGTGCATAGAGGGCACATTCCGATTCACCAACACGCCACTAACCCCGGCGGGGTAATGGCCCGAGGGGGTTCCCACTCGTTGAAAAAAGTTGTTAGTAAATTTGAGAGCACTGGCTTCTCAATAACGATTGCCTTAGATGTTCATGACAACCGGGACCGATGGCTTTACGTGCTCTCAAAGGCACGGCCGTATTAGGAATTTCCTAAGAAAAATCCAAAAACACTTTTTGGCTCGACCCGGGATTTGAACCCGAGACCTCTTAATTAGCAGTCGCATACGCTATCGTCTTGATCAACGAGGCAGTACCATATAATCAATGAGTTGTATAGATTTAATGAGCTAAATAATTTAAGTTGATATCTCACAGTCATGAATACTGCACGACTTTGTGACTTTACGCAACTATGCTGTTGATTGACACCGGTCGTTGGCAAAGCACGTTAGTTATCTGGAGCATTCTACTTGCTATATAAAGCTTTGATTCTTATTTGAAGTAAAGCTAAAACCATTTTTAGAGTACGGACACTTTTAAAATCTCTTTGGCAATGCAATGCAAGTCAAAATTTCAAAGGCATGAAACCATATCTTTCGAAAGGCCGTTTTTAATTAGTGCTTAGATGTTTTAATATAAATATTTATTAATACCTAAGGTTAACTAATGATACCAAAGATAGAATTACACTGAAATTAATTTCTTGAGCAACGAATATTTGAACAGTTATATCGAGAGCGTAGGTCTTCCCAATATTGATCGGTAACATTTTTTATACGAACTCAGCCTATTTATAAAAGCATTTAGAGCGTCACCAAGTAGCCATCGGCCCGGCTAATCTACCTCGACATCGGAAATACTTGGAGCAAGATATCCGATGAACCAAGTATATAAATATAACCCATTGACCCTGAAACCACAACATAATTTAGCTTATTAGAGACTTTTTTTTTCAAATTTAAGGTGTTAATATTGTTTTAAGAGGATTACAAGCTTCCTTAGGTCGACGTTGTCTATGCGATGAACATTTTAGGTTGCCATTGTTTTTAAAAACTTTTAAAAAGGTTAATAAGGCTGCGTTTTATCAGAAAACTCCAAGTAACTACTATAGTTCATTGCATTTCATGTACTATAGTCACAGTTATCTGGTACACAATGGTATTCATTCAAAGCTTTTTTATTCCATAGAGTAAATAAAAATCGTAACTGCCTCGTTGGTCTAGTGGTTAGCGTATGCGACTGCTAATCAAGAGGTCTCGGGTTCAAATCCCGGGTCGGGCCAAAAAGTGTTTTTGGGATTTTCTTAGGAAATTCCTAATAGCTGCCCGGAGTTTGGAAGTTTGGCGGTGATTCACGCCCGTGCCTCGGAGAGCACGTAAAGCCGTCGGTCCCGGTTGTCATGAACATCCTATGGCAATCGTTATTGGGAAGTCAGTGCCCTCAAATATACTGACAACTAGTTCAATCCTCGAATTTCAGTTCTCCCTTAGGGTTGCGGAGGTCCGATGCCAGTCGCTCCGTGGAAAAACTGAAATTCAGGTAAAACCGGTTGAACTAGTAGCCGACCCCAAATAAACTTGGGAATAAGGCTAGGAAGATGAGAGTAAATAAAAATCTTGAATTCTCAATCTTATCTAGGATAGTAACAGTACACAACAACGATCACCACATTGTGAGGTAAAACTTCGGGAATTATTCAGTACTAGCTTTCGTCCGCGGCTCTCCTCGGTTCCTCCGCGGCTGTGGGTCGGTTATGGCGATAAAAAGTACTATCTCCTCTGAAGTCCTTTCTCATGACAAACAGACACAGAGAGTAACTTTAATTATATTAGCAAGGAAGTAAGAATTTACAACTTTTAATTTAAAAATAAACATTTAAACATAGAATTTCTTGAAGTTTTACAAGGCTTCGAATGATTGGAACCGCGCTTTATTTTTAAGGCGAGTTTTCTTCGTATTATTATTTATTTTACTTTCATTCATTTCTTGTTTCCTTAATGTTTCTCCTGTGATTTGTTTGACTGGTTTCAAATTTTGATATTTTTTACTTTCATTGTTACGTTATTAACTTTTTTGTTCTTAAATCTTACATTCGTTGTTTTATATTTAGTTTCTAAAAATAAATAATAAATGAATGAAAAAATAGGCGTATTTAAAGGGGATTAAAGTTCATTCAAAATTGCTATTAGCATCAATGGACTGTAATTTAAAGTGAACATATTTTGAGTTCTGTTATGATTACTTTTCTAAGTCTTTTTAAATTGTCTCTATAAGCTGAGGTACTTACTTATCCACTTCCGTTTAATTAAGATTAGCCATCTAGCTGATTTATTAACTTGAAATTCTTATTAATTCTTATTTATACTTATTTCATTACTTCCTATTTAATAAGACTGATTAGACTAAATATTACACTGGATATTTATGATAATGAATACATATGCATACGCTAGTTGGCCGACATTTAGTCTCAAAGCGAACAATATACTGCAATCACTGTCAGTGTATCGAGATTGCGTAGCGATAACATACACTCGTCTATATATCTCCAGCGAGTGATTGGACAATAGCCGTCTGGCCATGCTGGTTATCAATATAATAAATTGAAATGCAAAGGATATAGTAAGTGAAAGTATTGCCTAAAGTTTTATTTAGATCATTAAACAAATTGAACTTTCACGGCGTGTCGTGACAGTAGGAGAAGCTTTATGCAAAAATTAAAATTCCATTTTATTATTTTCATTTATTGTCACGTGCCTCGGAAAGCTCGTTAAGTCATCGGTCCTGATTGTCATGAACTTCTATTAACAATTCATTTTAGGAAATCAGTAATCTAAAATATACTAAAAATTAGTCATTTTCCTAGCCTTTATTACCAAGTTTATTTGGGGTCGGCTACTAGTTCAACCGGCTTTATTTGAATTTCAGTTTTTCCACGGAGCGATTGCCATCATACCTCCGCTACCCGAAAGGAGAACTGAAATTCGAAGATTGAACTAGTTGTTAGTATATTTATGGGGAACTAAGTTCCCAATATACTAAAAATTAGTACAACCTTTAAATTTAGGGTTTGGTTTCACTTCGTCCTTAAGTTTGCATAAGTCCGCGATGATATAACCCCAGTAATTGACCCCAAATATTCTTGGGAACAATAAATGGTAATAAGATGATGAAAACGATTTGTTAGTATAAACTTATTTAAATTAATAAAGACGTACAAGATCCTTGATCAAAAATTCCTCGATCTAGTTTAAAGCTATGTAACCGGGGAAAGTACTAAACTAACCCAACTAACTGTACGTATATACTTTGAAGATTTCGTAAGTTGCTCTACTTACTGCTTCAATACATTTAAATTTGTTTATGTTCCATGTTTATGTCGTAAATATCATTCTGAAGATGTATAGCGTTTAAGGGTTTATCATTCATAATTTACCTATTACCTTAGTTACATATGGAGTTTCTTGCCGGTTCTTCTCTATAGGAATGGCATTTTGAAACCAAGCAACTAGAGACATTAATGTAACTATTTGAAAGTGCCTAGAAATTCCTACTTGATATTAAAACTAATTGAATTTGGTATTGAAGGAATTTATCGATAATATTGTGCTTCAATCAAGAACAGTCTTCGTACTTACGCACTAATTGTAACAAATTTCCCTGCATGACATCAATGTATACATTTGTTGTACATACACATACTTATATACAAGTTGTTGTAGAGGAGTATAGATCCGGCCATTACAGAGTCACATCTCTTATGCCATTTTGTGTTGACCTTAGCATTATAATTTATAATACAAGTAGGTTTTAAAAGCAGCACGTGCGTGAATTCGTCAGTTAAATTGGTGAAAGTATACAATTTTCGACAAAATTTTATGGCTGCAATAAAAAATATATTTTAATATTCGAAAACACCTCTGTCTATCTGTTAAGATTTAACGGCTTTAACCGCTGCACCAATTTCAATGAAATTTAACATTGATATATGTACTGTGATTCCTGAGAAAGGATGTAGGCTATACACACACATGGCGGAGCCATTGGTAAAAGGTAGTCTTTATTGTATTTTCTTGACATATATAAAAATTTACTGTCATAAAACGCCAGACCGAAAACATAGAAAATTGAGTTTATGTTTCCATTAATCACTTAGACTGTGACAGAGTGAAGCGTAGATTTCAATGTTAAATAAAATTATTTTCAGTTAGGTGAGAGCAGAAACTCGGGCTGTAGATGAAATTATTAACATATCAATGACTACCTCATTAGGCTGGATACTAATGGTTCTGATTCATGCAGATGTGGCTTAGCATCTTAATTGATTAGGAATATTAGACAAATAATAAATATAATATTTAATATGTACTCGACAACAAACGATATCGTGATACAGATAACGGTACAACGCCATCTATCGAGCTTCATCTTAACTATTTACGATTAACAGCCTTAAACAGCACTGTGACAGTATCAATTATTTACAAGTTTTATTTCTTTATACAAATAAATAAAAATGTAGTGTTTCTATGTAATATCAAATAAAGTCCGAAGTGCCCTACTAGCACGTACTATAAGCGACTTGCGTCTTACCTTACGATTTCGTTTAAAAATGTCCGGTTATATTCATTTTAGTACTATATTAATACGGAATAAATGCAACGAGGCATTGCAAAATCATAATGTTACTTAAGTGCTTGACTATAATACAAATTGTATAAACGATATTAAAGTAAACACATGTATTTAATTATTTGAAACCCCAAAAAAACATATTTCTTAAAACGGCTATAGTACATTTCAACATAATTTGTTGAATGTCAGAGACTATTATATAAATTGTATCTATATTGGAAGCAGACGGTCCATTAAGAGGCCGGCGTACGACACTCGAAACTGCAAGTTGAAATTTGCTCGTAAAATATTGCTGTCTCTGTTTGACAAAATACAACGTAGATACGTATGCACCGCTGTATGTGTGTATGTGGATTGACATTCATTCGTAGTAATTCGGACTCTCTCGTAGAAGGTTCGGCTATCATTATTTGACTGACACGAATCACGCACACATTGAAATATTTTTTGATGCGACAGCACTACTAATTGCTTGAAATTTGTGAAATTATGGATGTGTTTCGTACTATCGAAAATCATGAATGAAAACTCAATATTTTTTCGATTTATTTTGTGTAAGTAGTAGCATAATAATATGAGATATGTTATTGATGAAACAATATTAGAAATATTTTTGTTTTTAAGACAGAAAAAATCAAAATGAAAACATGACATTTACAATGTAAAATATGTAAAATTTAATTTAATTATATTTTATTCTAGATTAGTTTATTTTTAAAAATAAAGACGTTATAACCTAAATAAATACAGTCTAAGTCCGAATATCAAAATATCATAGTGGAAATATGTTTATACTGCAAATGATCTTGGTATACCGTTTGTATGGACAATTCAGCCTCCGGGGGCCCCTTAAGGACAGTCTAAAAAGCTTTTACAATAATAAAGACTACGAAAAGCTATGAATCACGATTCAATACTTTTACTACACATTAGCGACTATAGAAACTACGTGTACGTAATATAGCATAAGTTACCATTGTTTTATTTATTCATTGTTTTATGATACACAATCGATTGTTTTAAACATAAAGTACAGTAATCTGCCTGCAGGCTAACAAACACAACACTTCGGGATGTAGAATGACGAGTGTACGGCGGGTTAACGTACTAACTTTCACTGAGCCTGTATTTGCAAACCAAACGATATTTATCTTTTACAAATCTATCTTATATTAACGTTATTTGAAACTTACTGCAACATTGTACAAAGGAAAAATGATCCCAAGATCATTTTCTTCAAGATGCAATTATTACTCGACAGCTCGTCTAGGGCTGTACTACTCTCACACAGAAAACTAAATATAATGTCAGCATTCATGCTGTTGTATTTCGTTAGTGCACTCACAATAAGGACGGTGACTCCTACTCCTGGATATAACTTACGCTTTTCATCAGGCAGAGAAGTAATTTTAGTAGGCTTAAATACAAAAAAGGAAATCTCTAAAATGTCTACTAACTCTCCTACCAAAGCTTCAATGAGTGTTAAACCATTATGCTTCTATCCTATCCAATTAATATCATAAATGCGAAAGTTTGTAATGATGTATGGATGTTTATGACTCTTTCCCGCAAAAATAATTGAACGTGTTTTAATGAAACTTTACAGTAATATAGCTTAATAAAACATAGACTACTTTTCACCGGATTAACTGACATAGACGCGGGTGGAGCCGCGGGCAAAAGCTAGTTCATCCATAAACCTATTCAAGACTACTACACAAACGCACTTTTGTTCGAGGGTTCACAAAGACTTTCATCCACTTAGAAACTTATCGACTTTACTTGTAGACTTTAATGAATCAAGTTGTTTACTAAGAATGTTCAAGTATTTTTAGTTCTATTTGCTTTACCTGAGTATAAGAGTACTTTCAAGTATATAATACTTTATTATCAACCGGCAAAGGATTATCAAACAGATTCTTCAACATCAGTCCATCGCAATCCACTGCTGGACATAGGAATCCTCCATTGCACAACACTGATCGATTTTGGGCTTCTCGCATCCAGCAACAAAAACTACATTTGTCTTCACATGCAGCACCATAAAATGTTTAGTAAGCTTACAAAAAAATGCATTAGTCACTGCAATTTTATATAGATATTGTGAAAATTGTTTTTCTCTTTTCAGTTCATTACTTTTAAGCAGTCGTGTCTCTATTATAATTATAAATTTTAGTTACTGTTACATAAAAAATAAAATTTCTTAGCAACGTTTACTTTGCCCTACTTTTTAAAATTGTCGTTTAGTGTTTAATCTTCAAGAATTTGTCTTCAGTTTAGCTATTAGGTGCTATCATAACATTAAATAGATTTATATTGTAATAATATTTTTTTCTAAATTAACTTTTTTAATGATTATCCTCTAATTTCATTCGTCGCGTAAAATAAAATCTGTCGGCAACATACAAAAATCATAAATAGTTCAATTGATTATTCTACATTAACTACTTTCGGTCACGTTAAACATGATTACTGCTGACCGAGTTTCGGTTGTCGTTTTATTATTATTATTTACTTAAATATATGAAGTGTAATTGATCGTAAAATTGTTCGATATGTGGGTACTATTTTAATGATGTGACATAAAGTATAATAAATAAAGACACCGAACAAAAATTTGTAGAATCATTCACAAATTGTTTATATGTAATACTAATCATACTAATCCTACATAATATTATAAACGCGAAAGTTTGTGAGTATTTGTGTATGTATGTATATTTGTTGCTCTTTTTCACGCAAAAACGACTGAACGGATTTGGATGAAACTTTACAGTAATATAGCTTATATACAGGGATCGGAATTGGGTGTGTGAAAATACCTAAAGTTTGCAGCGGGACATAATATGGAGCTGTTACAACCACTTAAGTTAAACTGGTTTTGGATTTTACCGGTTTAGTTTCGTTTTTTTTTTCGTTTTACATGTTCCTTACCTTTGAAACACTGAACTATAAACATTTACAAGCTGCTAATACAGTTCTAAATTAATTTTTGTTTTGTACTTTTCCGGTTGAAATTCGGTTTTTAGTCCCAATTGTTCTTTCTCGGCCAAACACAGAATTTTACATATCTGCAAAATGCTAATGTGGTTTTAATTTCTTTTTTGATCTGACTTGCCGTTACCACCGCAACCTGTGATCACGCGGTGGGGTACATGGTTGCAAGCAGTAACATATTATAGTAAACATATTGAAAAGATTTCCAATGTACTAAATAGACTAGATAGCAGTGAGGCCTTAAGTATTACAAACGCCAAAAATGATAAGCGAAATGAAAACATATTATCTGAAATAAAGTTCATTCAAGAAAATTTTTCGATTATAGAAAATGCACTTACTAAATTACAAAAAATGAATCTGACTCTTTCTGAAACTTTAGAAATATTGGACAACGTTAGGTGTGCTCTAAATTGGAGTTCTAACGAAATTGTACAAAATAAATTAGAAAATGTCTTACAACGAAATCCCGATTATGATCTTATTAGAACGACGTGTGAAAATATTGAAAAGGGAATTGAAACAGATCATGAATCATTTTACAAATTTGCACCTCTCACTTCCGTAGAAGTTAAACGATCCTTTTCCACTTACAAATGGATATTAAATGTACAAAGAAACCGGTTAAAAGAAGAGAACATAGAAAAACTGATGGTAATATATTTCAATTCCCTTAACAATTCAGGCGAAGGTCTCAACGCTTCCGAGTCAGAAATTGATTCTGAAAACGTTGATCCTTCTGAAAATATTGAGCTATCATTGAAAAGCTAGTAAATATATCGAACACTGTCACAGAATACCTAATAGTAACAAGTCGGCATTTAACTCCGTTGAGGTCAAGTAAGCAGGGCAAGTTAAAACGGAGCGACGGCATTAAAGTGAACGCCGTACATGCGCGAAAATGTTCGTTTTACTTGCATCAACCTGTAGCAAAACTTTTTAACTTAAGATACAGATCAAAAAAAGAAATTAAAACCGCATTAGCATTTTGCAGAAATATAAAATTCTGTGTTTGACCGACAAAGAACAATTGGAACTAAAAGACCGAATTTTAACCGGAAACGTACAAAACAAAAATTTATTTAGAACTGTATTAGCAGCTTGTAAATGTTTATAGTTCGGTGTTTCAACGGTAAGGAACATGTAAAAAAAAAAAAACTAAACCGGTAAAATTCAAACCCGGTTTAACTTAAGTGGTTGTAACAGCTCCATATTATGTCCCGCAAACTTTAGGTATTTTCACACACCCAATTCCGATCTCTGCTTATATATCAGAATAACACATAGGCTACTTTTTACCGCAATAATCGAGATAAACGGGCTAAAGCTAGGTGATTATAAAAAAAAACAGTAAATCGTAGATGTCAAAATGTATCACTGTTTATCTCCTGTCAAAACTTCACAGGTTGCCATCGATAACACACTTTCATAGCAACCATAATGATACGCGGGTAACACCGTGGGGCCCAACTAGTTGACAATAATTTTGTTTCGTGTTCTTTCGTGTTCTATAGGCTGCATCTGGCTTTGTTTTCTACCAGGAGCGGGCAGACGCTGGGAGGGGTCCAGAAGAAGTCGACCCTGGACTCCTTCTAAATTTCAGGCGCACAGAGGGCACACCGTGTGGTTTTAGACGGATCGATTCCGACACACCGCCCCGCCGCTGGCTTTGTTTTCTAATCTGATTAATTTCAATTAAAAAGATCAATCGCAATCGAACTTATGTGTAAAAAGTCATGCATAGCTATATATATTAGAACAATAAGTTAGTGACCAATAACTTACTATTTGTCGACTCTTATGATTGTTTTTTTTTATACGGGACTAACATCGATATCGATCGTTCCCTTTTTAATAATAGAAGAACTATCAAAATCGGACTTCTCTGTAAAACGTTATGCGTAGTCAAAAATCACTGCCTTGTTGGTCTAGGGGTTAGCGTATGCGGCTGCTGATCAAGAGGTCTCGGGTTTCGATTCCCGGGTCGGACCAAATGTCTGTATGATCTGCAAATATTTATTTCGAAGTTCGGGTGTTTTCTATGTATAATATGTATGTATTTACAAAAATAAGTATGTTTATGTATTTATATCAGTTGTCTAGTACCCATAACAGAAACTCTGCTCAGTTTGGGCCTAGATGATTTTCTGTTTTAGATGTTCTAAATATTTATTATTATACAATCAGTGAGTACACAATGGCCACCTGTTTTGCTACTTAGGGTTAAACTTCTTATTTTAAATTTATATGCGACCAACTTCTGAGTATCAAAAAGTATAGTACTCATTTTAGATAAAAAATCCAAACAAAACGAGTTCAACTTTCTTATTATCAAAGTTACTTCCCTGTTACAGCACTCGGGTTGCTTCAGTGACTTTTAGATGTACTAAGTGAATGTAGTTTTTAAATTTAACATTAAAACAGTAACGTTACATTGTTAAATATTTAATTTAGTTGCGATGTCTGTTAAACTTTAAAAAAAAAACATCTGAAGTAAGTTGAAATTTATATATTACATAATTACACCTAAATTTTCATGGTAGATGATTTAAAACCAACTCTTGTTTTCCACAATTAAATTTAGTAGTTTATGTTAGGTAATAAGATCAGATTATATCTTTTAAATGATTAATTAATGTATAAAGGTGCAGCAATTAATATAATTATTAATTTCAAGACATTAAATTGGTTAGCAACTACTGATTTTTATTATTCAAATGCCTGTAATAGACTATATTGAAAACGTAGAATAGATACATGCAAAATAAATTACGTATACGTACATATCGTTATCTTGAGAGCAACACTGATTTCAGCACGATATGCGCGCCATGCATGCTGCATTGTTTGTTTTCACAATGATAATAGTGACTCTTATATTCTACTTATACTCTCCATCAGGCAGAGTGGTGTCACTTTGGTAACTTATAAAAAAAAAGAAAATACCACACACGTCACAGAACAGCTAATTCATTTTCATGTCATGCAGCGATTAGTGCAGTGGCGGCTTGTCTACAAATTTAATAATGATGTGTTGCGGTGAATCAAACATTGTATTATTATGTTATATAACGAGTCAGAAAGCATGACGGACTGATATCGCGTTTAGTAGTAGATTGTATGTAACACGATCAGTTCTTCACCGATATCACTCATGCAGCTATCTTTTGAATCTAGTAAATATTGTTACCTTTTTTTTTTCTATGTGTGAGTCCGTTCCAGAAGCGATGAAACGAACATGATCATGAATTTATGTGTTTATATCCCTATTATGTAACGTATTAAAGGGTAAACGGTTTGAAAGAACAGAGAAACTAACAATCTCACAACATTTCCTTCCACGCGACGTATATAATTATTTATCTTTCCGTGTTTCTCCTGGACTCGATTTGTGATCAATCAAGCCACAAGATGTAAGCGTTTCTGTTACCGGTTACAAAGCTTGCAGTCGCGGTCTTATCACGTCAAAATATTATATTTTATGTGTATCACTGCAGATTCTTTCTTTACATGTACTTGAGGGTGATGTACGGTAAAATTAATACATATAAAAAAGCTTGCTTTAGTTCCGCAACTCTATATGTTTAATATTATAGACAGTAAGCTTAATTATGATTAAAGCTACTGAATCTAAATGATAGCACGCATGAGGTATTATGCAATTACAAAGCTTTGAGAGTACACGATTTATTTATCAAACTGCCAGTAGTATTAGCGGCTTGAATTCCAATATGGCACTGTATTTTAAACACTATATAAACCTTTACAAGTACTTTGGAAAAAATCATGTATATTATGTATGTATGCAATATCGTGAGTTATTTAAATTCCAGAAGCAAATTAGCTCAATTACAACTCAGCAATGTTCTTTAATTGTATAGATGCAAATCGAACTCAAAACGGAACTCGAAACTATTCAATCAGTTTAGTACAGAAAGTGTTTCGAAACGAGGGGAAAATACATCTTACTTAAGCGATGCAGCCTGAGGGAACTTCACCAGTTAAACTTTAGAAAACTATTATAATTAGCACCTATCAAAAACTTATCTTCGAAATCCTAAAATTTATCCTCAATTAATCTAAAAAGAAATAATAAATCATCAACAGCCTTTAACAGTCCACTGCTGGACATAGGCCTCTCCTTTGAAAGGAGATTTTGGCCTACTATACCATGCTTGCCAAACGGATCGGTAAAGGGTTTTCAGTTTTCCTTCTCTTGGCAGTGATGCTAGCTGCTTATTTTGTTCCTATAGTCGCCTCTTACGAGACCCATGGAATAAATAAGGGTGGTGATACTTGTATTCGTAATCCGTCACCACACGGACTAAATTTTAAATATTTAATTATAAATATTATATATAGCCGGTTCCAAAAATAACGGGTCAGTCACATAAACCAATAACGGGTCAGTCACATAAACCCGAATATCTCCCGAACTACGTATGCCATCCTAATGAAACGAAGAGAGAGAACTTTCTTCATTTAATACTTTGTATTGCCTCCACGTGATGAAGCCTCCAGTGATGAAAAACAGCAAAAAAACAATCATAAAAAAAATGTAATCTTAAGAAAAATATGACTACTTTAGTTTTTTTTAATTTAAGATTAATATTGTGGGTGTAACTAAGTTTTATTTTATTTTTTATCTGTATAATTAAATTCTCAATTGAACAGTCTTCGTTTCATTAGGATGGCATACGTAGTTCGGGAGATATTCGGGTTTATGTGACTGACCCGTTATTTTTGGAACCGAGTGTATATATAATGTGTAATATCAATTTTACAGTTTTCTATAAATGCATACCAATTATATAGGTTACTTACACCAATAAAATCAATATATAGATTTATGCTTTTTTGGTCCGGCTAATCTCTGGACCAGCTGGACCGATTTTACGAGACTTTCACGACAGTAACGAGTAACTTAGACTATTTTTAGGATAGCTTCGCTTCGCATTGATACATGGCTTTCAAGCATACAACTGATGCTCACTAACTCTTTGAAACTCTGAATCTCTACTGGTTTATCCGAGCACTAATAACACTAATGTGTATTTCAATTCAACATCTAAGTTCAGGGTTTTCTTCAAAGCCGTTTGTAGATATGGTTCAATAAATGTGAAAAGGATTTTAGAGACAAGATTTCTTAGATGGTAGAATATACATTTCGACTGGATTTATTATAGAGGTAACTACTAAGTCATATTTGATAGTTAGTTTGATTCTCACACGGTTCAAATAATTGTATGATAGTATATAGATGTAATATTAAATTTAGTAAGGGTTCAGCACGCAGCAGCAAATATTAAATTTAGTAAATATTAGTAAAGGTTCAGCACTGGCCGCCTTCATAGACATAGAAGGCGCCTTTGATAAAACAATGTTCCACAGCATCGACATAGCCCTTAAAAGGCATAGTGTGGCCCCTACCTTGTGCAGTTGGATAACCAACATGCTCAGGCAAAGGGCCATACAAGTCACGGTGAATGACACCACGAGAGCCATTGTAGCGAAGGGATGCCCACAAGGAGGTGTCCTCTCGCCCTTATTGTGGAACCTCGTCGTGAACAGCCTCCTAAGCGGTTTAAACGACAAAGGCTACTTCACCGTAGGATATGCCGATGACATAACAATAATAATAAATGGCACTCACGAAAACACACTGTGTAACCTCATACGTCAATCCTTGAAAATTGTAGAGGACTGGTGCAAAGAGCATAAACTCACAGTCAACCCCACAAAAACAGAATTAGTCCTCTTTACCAAAAAAAGGAAGCTGGCAAAATTGCAACTGCCACGATTTTACGGATCTACCCTAAACCTGACATCAGAGACCAAATACTTGGGCGTCTATTTGGACAAACAACTGAATTGGGCGAAACATACTGAATATATTACTACAAAAGCCAGTATATCACTGTGGCAATGCAAGCAACTGCTTGGCAGAAATTGGGGCATCAGTCCCAAGGCCACTTACTGGCTATACACCACAGTTATTCGACCAACTATAACATATGGCTCCCTAGTCTGGTGGCCCAGGACAGACTTGGTTACTTGCCAAAAAACCCTAGAAAAACTACAGCGATACGCCTGCGTGGCTATCACTAGTAGCATGAGAACCACACCAACAGCCGCACTGCAAACTATGCTGGGGCTGCCACCCTTACACTTAGTTGTTAAAGAGGAGGCAGCACTAGCAGCGTTTAGACTCCATAATGCCGGCACACTGGGAAATGACTCCAGAATCAAACACACACGCATAAGAGAACGAGCGATCACACATCAACCAATGTTGACATCACCCAACGATAGGATGCTGAAGAAATTTAATTTTCAGAAGCACTATAATATACATCTAGATGAAGAACCACACGACAAATCAGATACAAATGAACTCAGAATATACACCGATGGCTCCAAAACCAACTCAGGAACCGGAGCGGGTGTATTCTCAGACGAACTCAACATCAGGGTATCGAGGCCGCTAGGCAGATTCAACACTGTATTCCAAGCGGAATGCGTGGGTATTATCCTGGCGGCCCACGCTATAGAGACAAGGAAAATTACGGACTCACACATTCGTATAGTCTCTGATAGTGCATCGGTACTTAAATCCCTCAATAAAACCCATGTCACTTCGAAACTCATAATGGATTGTCACAACGCGTTAGAACGCGTTGCGACCTCCGGCAGGAATTCAGTGACAATACAATGGATAAAAGGACACAGCGGATCCCTAGGTAACGATGCGGCTGATGAGCTGGCTAGGAGGGGATCGGGCGCGGCGGTTTTCGGACCCGAACCCATCGTGCCCGTCCCATTCGGCCAGCTCCGTGGCTGGCTGCAAGAATTTACCCGCACACAAGTACAACACCATTGGCTATCTGTCCCAGGCTGCAGACAATCAAAGGAAGCCATGCCACTTCCTAATGATAAACTAACCAAACGCTTACTGCGTTTGGACAGGGACAGTCTGCGGCTGGTGGCAGGAACTATCACCGGACACTGCTCACTAAACAAACACTTTCACTCCATAGGCATAACTGACAGTCTCCTATGCAGGGCATGCTTAGGGGCAGAGGAAACGGTGTCACATGTACTCATTGAGTGCACAGGTGTCACCGAAACACGCAAAAACACCCTTGGATCTCCCAAATCTGTTGCAGAATGTCTGAACAGGCTTGGAGACCTTATCCGCTTCTGGAGGGAGGTGGGCTGGCTGGAGTGATGGCCGCCCTCACGTACAATGGTCCACTTAAAGGACTTAGTGCGGAAACCACCCACATAACATAGAACATAGATGTAATATTTCTATAACATGTCCGTAATCGTAACTTATTCTCAAAAACAACATCTCTCAAAAGCAAACCTAAATAGCTTAAGAGATTAAAGGCTAACAATTAGGTTAGCGTATAAAAGCTACCTTTTTAAAATAGCAATAAACTCAATAGAAAGTCTCTAACTTATTGACGTACTACTTTTACGTTTCGCTCGTGAAATATAACAATACTACAATAGAACTGAAAACAGCAAAAAATATATGAAAAATAAGTCTCAAAGGAGTTATAAACAGAGCAATGTCGCCTCATCGAACCAAATGTGGCGTGTTCATACTTTACTAAGTATGCCCTATAAGTTAGGAAATCCATAAAAATATCTATTTCAAAACTTAAGTTCCCAAGAGGCATCCCTTCGGCCAGTTCTACATCAAAATATATTCGATAGTGCACACCTAGACTATATCTTTGAAACTTGTGTATATTTATATTATAGTTGTGACGTTTAATAAAGTACCTATCAGTATTATGTGCCTTGTATGGACTCGATATTCTCATCATTTTTGCGTTTAAAAATATTCGTTAGCATATCCTAACACAATGTAAATATTACTCTAGATATGTGGTGAAAGTTTCCACGAGTAATTTTATGATAAAATCTGAAGTATTACTAACACATATTGGATTCTAGAAAAAGTTCATATTGAACAGAGAAATACCATCTTTAAAGTGTAAATACACTGACTGTTTTTTTTTTCCTTTTTTGAAAGTTACTAGTGATAATCGTAATATCAGAGATGTAAATAAATAATTCATTTTATCATCAATAAAAAAACCGCAAACTGTATAAAGATAGTGGTCATTCATGGTTATCTTCATATCACACTTCAGCAGGCCTCTTCGTACGAAGGAGATTTTAGCCTACTGCATCAGGCTGCTAAACGGGTTGGCAGCCTGATGCAGTATAGGGTTTCTTTCAAGTTTATCTTCTCTTTTCAGTGATGTTATCCTTCATAGTTTTGCTGCGTTAATCGGCACTTACGACACCCCTTAGATGAACAGAGGTGATAATTATCACTTCATATTATTAATCCGTCACCACAAGAACGGAAACCTTGTTTGTTATAAGTATAAACGCATCCTTAATGCACGTAGCATTTTAGAACGTCGTTTCACAACATTCTAGAACACACTGTGTAATGAATAGTGAATGTAAGGACAGCTTTTGTTTCCAAATTTCTAAAACTGACTTTATATGTGGCCCGTATTAATTCCAAATTTGATCTTTAGTCTTAAATAGTGATATAGGTTAGCATTTATAAAATAATAAAGTTGTTTACTTATAACATCGTAAGTTTTAGCTCGTAAGTGTTATAAGAAACTGAGCTCGAAACTGATTCATTAGTGCAACATATAAAGCCGGTTCCAAAAATAACGGGTCAGTCACATAAACCCGAATATCTCCCGAACTACGTATGCCATCCTAATGAAACGAAGACTGTTCAATTGAGAATTTAATTATACAGATAAAAAATAAAATAAAACTTAGTTACACCCACAATATTAATCTTAAATTAAAAAAAAACTAAAGTAGTCATATTTTTCTTAAGATTACATTTTTTTTATGATTGTTTTTTTGCTGTTTTTCATCACTTACTTCATTTAATACTTTGTATTGCCTCCACGAGCTCTTTTGACAGCTTCCAGGCGATTAGGCATGCTGTACACCAAATTTCGGAGCCGGTGCTGAGGAATACCTTCCCATTCCTCCACCAGTGCTTGTATGAGCTCGGGAAGCGTGATTGGTGGGGGGTTTCGACCTTTCACGCATCTCTGAAGCTCGTCCCAGGCGTGCTCGATGGGGTTTAAGTCCGGGCTTCGCGCTGGCCACTGCATGAGTTCGATACCGACCTCTTCAAGGTAGTCATGTACAATTCTGGCGGTATGGGGACGCGCATTATCATGCATTAATAGGCCATGCCGGTCCATCCTGGCCATGAAAGGACCTACATGTTCATTGAGGATCTCTTCCACGTACCTCTCTGCATTTAGAGTTCCATTTTGAATGAGCACCAGCTCGGTGCCGGCCTCAGCAGAAATCCCAGCCCAAACTAGTACGGAGCCTCCACCGTACGCCACTTTTTCCTCAGCACACGCTTGATGGAAGCGCTCCCCTGGTCTTCTGTACACCAACTGCCTACCATCATGCTTATAAAGCATGAATTTAGACTCGTCCGTGAACATTACCCTAGACCAATCGTCTAGTGTCCAGTTTAGGTGTTCGCGCACGTATCTCTGTCTTGCAATTCGATGTCCCCGTTCCAGTTTGGGGCCATTTGCGGGCCTCAATGGTTTCAAATTTGCTTCAGCAAGACGTCTTCTTACTGTTTGAGCGCTTAAATTGCCACCTCCAAAGCGAATAAAGTGAGTTTTTAGACCAACAGCAGTTTGAAAACGATTTCGGAGCATTGTAGCCACCAGTTGTCTGTCTTCCCTGGCCGTTGTGCATCTTGGTCTGCCATTTCCTGGTCTTCTAAGGTGTGATCCGGTCTCTTGGTACCGCTGGACTACCCGCTGAACAGTCGACAAAGATACACCAATGTTTCTGGCTGTTTCACGCTGGCTCCGCCCAAGTTCCAAAAAAGTTAGGATTCTGGTACATTCCTCTAGCGTGACTGCCATGCTTCACCTCACAGAATAATAATTATGCACGTGGAAGACGTTCACGATAATTTTTTTTGTGACAGAATAGAAATGGAAAGCATCCATAATGACATGAAACAAAAATTTTGTTTTTAAAAATAGTCATTTTTTTAAATTTTGTTTTTCTAATGAAGTTTTTTTCATCAACCAGTTTAAATAATATGCTATTAGAAGCGCAACTAAAAAGTCTTTATTCTGTTTTTTATTTCATTGATCTAGCTTTTACAGTTCTGGAGGTATTTCAATTTTTGTGACTGACCCGTAATTTTTGGAACCGAGTGTACTTCTTATATTTCCGCACCAATGAGTACGCTCAAAGGAATTTTTAGCAAAGTCTTTTTTAAACTACTACCTAGTTCTCTAGTTATGACGATATAACGCCACTAACTCCAAATATTTTCTTTAGTCAATATTTTCCACGGATTATAAGTAATAAGTAGGCAATATTTTTTATGAAAACGATTTAGAAATTCCGTCTTGTGTATTTTTATGTATCACTATTGTTGAGAGCTATTCGTTCGTGTGATGACGGATTCAAAAATATTGAGCGGCAAAACCCCTATTCATCCCATGAGTGTCGTAAGAAGCAATTATGGAAAGAAACTAAGCAAGACATTATCACAGCAAAGAGAAGGAATATTTGAAAGAAATACTTGCTCATGTTTATTAATTTTCTTGTGACGTTACCAGACTTACCAATGTGTTATGCATGTTGTTTTTGACATTTTAATTGTTAAATCTCTTGACAGTAATATCTGTTGTAATATTATCATTATCTTCTAATAAAAAAGCATACAGTTTTCCTTCTCAAAACCTGGTACTTCACACTTAATTTGATGATCGGTAAAATGCTAAAAGATTCTGCTGGCTGGAAAATGCTAGCGAAAGCAAAGGTAATGGAGAGAATGTGCGCACTTCAGATCTATAGATTAAAACAAAAATTGTATTTTAAATTTATAAAAGTAGCAAAAGGCACTCCTTTTAGTCTGGTCTGTGTACATATGATCATATGATAACCACGTGTCTACGAAGCCAGGGTGACTTGTAATATTGGTAAAAGATGCAACGGTGATGTAATTTATTTTGGCATCATGAGGTTTCGTTGTCTATCATGAAGCGAGTTAAAACCATATTACTTATGAGATACTGATAAATGTTTATATTTTGATTATAAATTGGAAGATGTTCAATAAGTTCAGAATCCATTTACGTCGTAATACATCTTGATTGTTTATAATGCATTAAGTAAATATATCCACATATAGAATATTAGATGCTTGAGATGTAGTTAAATTGGGGTAGGTTGCAACATGATGCAACTATTGTTCGGGTTACTAATTGTACCTACATTTGGTAATCAGAACATTACATTGATTCAGCCTAGATTACCATTTGCGATTAGATTTTCTCAATGTTTCACTTAATGTTATATGATAACATCTATGTAGTCACAGTATTAGTTAAAAAATATGGATCCTATGACACAAATGCCGACGTAACTTGTCAGTTACAGATGCTCGACAGTCTGGTTTTTTTCCGATCTCAATAGTTATCTCTTGGATCTAAAATTTAAATGTCATTGATTTAAATGTCCCGAATAGGGTGAAATCGTATTTCGTCACAGACATTTCAACATTTATTTCGTTTTATTATATTTGTGATAAATTAGAGCACGACTGTAGATTTATAGATGATTTCCAAAGAACTTTACCTAAAGTTTCACGCTTACTTCACCGCTGGATTCGCTGCGCTGTTCACTGGTGCTACAACACTATCTAAACTGACTAATATTTATTTGTTTACAATAATAAGATACAAATATCCTTTTGTATATTTACACCTCGTAATATCCTACTAATATTATAAACGTGAAAGTTTGTGCGTATGTATGTGTGTACGTATGTTTGTTGCTCTTTCACGCAAAAACTACTAAACGGATTTAGATGAAACTTTACAGTAATATAGCTTATAAATCAGAATAACACATAGGCTACTTTTTTCTGCAATAATCGAGATACATTGGCGAAAGCTAGGTGATTTTAAAAATACATAAATCGTAGATGTTAAAATGTATCACTGTTTATCTCCTGTCAAAACTTCACAGGTTGCTATGTATTGTATAGGAACTTGCATAGGAACCATAATTATAGTTTGTAAATGGCTAATTTAAAATGAGTTCTGGATAATCACATATGTAGGCTACTTTATCAAGAAAATACGCAGGTAACACCGCGGAGCGCAGTTATTCTGAACTAATTTTTGAAATCCATACTATTATCTGGTTATAGGCGGTAATTTCTAGATCTATCGAACGCGTTTTCATTTTTAGCAACTCTATGTCAAGTTATTTGCGAGTGTCTTAAACTATCTATATAAAAAAATTAATGAGAGTACCTACGTCATTTTATATTTAAATAATAATGAAGTATTCGAATATTTAATTTCTATTTCTTTGTTACAGGAGATGCGTTTATTCGCAGTAGTTGCCTTTTTGGCCACTGCAATTGCAGAGGAAAATGATTGGCATCCTATCCTACCACAGTCTAACGTCGGTTATCAGTCTTATCACGCATCAGAAAGATCATTAGATTCTAGGTGAGTACTAGATTACTTTTTTCATTTCTGTTATATACACTATGTTAGTATCGGTTAGTTGGTAAGAGTATGGAAGACAATACAGTTATAATAGAAACTCTTCTTTGTTCGTCAGCTGGCCAGTCATCAAATGTAGCATTTAAAGAAATCCCTAATAATATTAAGCTCCTTACTGCCTCGTTGGTCTAGTTGTTAGCGTATGCGACTACTGATCAAGAGGTCTCGGGTTCGATTCCCGGGTCGGACAAAATGTTTGTGTGATCCACAAATATTTGTTTCAGAGTTTGGGTGTTTTCTATGTATTAATATGTATGTATTTACAAAAAAATTATGTATTTATATCAGTTGTAGGATGGCAAGAGCTTTTTTGAGACGTATTCTTCATTAAAAGACGACAAGTGTGTAACATTTTAGTGATACTAAAAATTGTGTTTGTATTAACGTATCGATTTTTTTTTCATATCATTTGTAGTATCGATTTTTTCAAAGTAACTAATAAAATATAAGACTTCGGTTGTTTATCACGCCATAGCCATACATCAAATGAGTTTTTTTTTTAAATGGTCTTTATATTGGAATGGGATGATAGTTATACATAAAATGAAAGATAAATACTTTATCTTAAAAGGTTTATAGCTGGCGCACTATGGTCTTGAAGGGTCAAGACACCATTTACATGCATAAATGTATTTCGTTATAAATTTATTCTTTTTACTCCTAAACGGGTCAAAGATGTTAGCTCTACATCTACATATAGGTTTACTGGGTCGGTAACGCAGTGGTTGGCGAATGCGGCTGCTAATCAAGATGTCTCGGGTTCGATTCCCGGGTCGGACAAAATGTTGATGTGATCCGCAAATATTTGTTTCGGAGTTTGGGTGTTTTCTCATGGAAATTTCTGGAATTCTCTGGGTCTCATGAAAGTCTTCTTCCTAGACTTATTCCCAATATTATTTGGGGTTGGCTACAAGTTCATAGCTAGATGGCGTTTTGTGTGTCTGAAGTTTATTATTATTTTAAAATAAAATTTAGTTATAATATCTAAGAAAATAATTTGCTTACAGACCGCATTTGAAAATCATCAATCGAAGGCCAATATCATCAAGTCAGCACAGTTTGCCACATAAAGTAAGCCTGTTTAGTCCCGGTTCAAGTCCGATGTCGGACACCTGCAGTGTCTACAAGGTTTCTATGAACCAGGAACTGTTCTATCAGTACGTGGAGTATGAGAAGCACCTTCCTGATCTTAAGGAGTTCACTTTATGTATGTGGAAGAAGTTCCATAATCATTCAACCGACCACCCCCTATTTTCCTATTCGGGTAAGTACATTTTCAGTTATAAGACCAATTAATCACATTTAATTAAATGAATGTAGTGATTACTTAATTCTCTAGTACAAATATTTGGTAGAAACATTTGTTTCTTACTGAAAGATTAAACTCATTTGTAAATCCTAAATAGTATTAGTAATGCTAATTACCGTCTCAATTTGCTTGTTTATATTGTCACTGCTTTCACGCTTCAACTATTAAATTTGAGCAAATATTAAGGCACCAACAACATTCAAGAACACTCACATATTTTGTATCTGACAAAATAATCCAAAGGTTCACCTCAGATATATGGAGCAGATTCAGCGTAATTCGAATCTTGTAAATCGCTGGCCCCCCATTGATTACCTATCCGCAACCCTGAAAAAATTGCCGGAAAATCGCCAAAATCTTCTCAAGCGATGATGTATGTTTAGCTTAAACAAATATTTCACATATAATGTGTCTTGGAAAAATGATATTTAGATTACAAAGACGATTTCTAGATTACTCTGATCCCCTTTATTGCATAAAACTCTTAGGCATTTACTCTTTATAGTAAATTCTTGAGTTGAGAGCGAAATAGAATTGGAAAAAACTGACTACCTTATGTAGACAGTCTGACCACAATGGCAAATTATTAATGCAATGGCAATGGCAAATAAATGGCAAACAATGGCAAATAAATTATTAATAGGGTACAGAAAAATGATAGTGATTGTAATAGATATCATCGGTATACTTATAATTTTATACACTTTTGTAAGCCCACCAATTGTTTGCAATGGTAGACCTATTTGCTCTAGTTATTTTTCTGACTACATACTGTATAATTGTAATCTGCGCAATATTTAATTGATGATGGTTTTGTCCTATTTAAAACGGAATTTAATCGTTGCGCTTAAGCAAAAAACTTGTGGATTGCGCAGACCAAGTTAGTATTGTGTTATAACTGTCGTGTCATTATAATGCATCGCGTATGTATTAATGTTTGACTAATATGTATTAATGTGTGGTGACGGATTAAAATACAGAGTGTCACCACTCCTATTCATCCCGCGAGTGTCGTAAAAGGCGAGTAAGGGATAAATTACGCAAGACAAAATCAATGCAAAGAGAAGGAACACTTGAAATCAACACTATACCAACCCGTCTGGCCAGCGTGGTATAGTAGGCCAAAACCTCATTTCAAAGGAGAGGCCGATGTTCAGCAGTGGACTGTTAAAGGCTGTTGATGATGATGATATAAATCTGATATATTATACGACATGCTGCTGATCAGTTTTACTTACTATATTAAAAATGCGAAGTTTTTGTGCAGCTGTATCTATGGGAGCTTGTTACCCTTTACGCCAAAATGATAGAACGGATCTTAGATAATATAATAGTTCGAATTAGTTTATCCCGAAAAATGTAGAATTTCCATGGGATGAACATGATGAAGCAAAAATAATTTAATATTTTTATTGTGGTCACATGAGTAGATCACATCCTTACTAATATTATAAACGCGAAAGTTTGTGATTATGTATGTTTGTTGCTCTTTCACGCAAAAACTACTAAACGAGTTTCGATGAAATTTTACACTGATATAGCTTATATATCAGAATAACACATAGGCTACTTTTTACTGCAATAATCGAGATACACGCGGGCGGAGCCACGAGCGAAAGAGTAGTTTAAAATAATTGCAATTTTTTTTGCATAGAGCAACATAGGTCCGCCGACCGTAGGAGAGCAGACGTAGAGTTCTAATCCGACACAAAATGTTTGTCGTTTTTTTCGGGTGAAATCTCCACACACTCATTTTAGACTCACATACAAAAACAATCGCCTGTCACTATGAATTGACACATAACAATTATAATACAAAAAAAATGACACACACATATACATCTTCTTGTCATAACCGTGTATAACACATATTGGAAATATGCTTTGACAGAGAGGAAAGCCTGCATATGGCTACTGCCTACCGTATTGCTCTATATTTATTTGCCATTACGAGTGCTTCCTCTTTGGTTAAGTAGGATTGGGCCATCAAATAGTACTTGTTCGTGAAATGCAACTAAAATAGATTATCATTGGTTTAAGGCATTTACCACAGATTCTACAACAATAAAAAAATTATCTTATTATTACTGATTTTTTTTAGCCGTAGGTCAAGAAATAAAGTAACTTAAGTAACTTAACGGGTGTTGCTATATATAAAAACTGTTTTGTGAAAGTGGTCTTTGGCATATGTCTTTTCCCAACTAAACATAACCTATGCTAATTATGTTAAAATTTGTGATATACATCACATTAACCTAGTGCCTATGTTTCCGGGGACATTCATTCAAGAGAAACTTAATGAGTGATTTACAAAACTATGACTGGTCCTGTATAAATATATATATTTAATGTATCATCAACAGCCTCTAACAGTCCACTGCTGGACATAGGCTTCTCCTTAGAAAGGAGGGTTTGGCCTACTATACCACGCTGGCCAGACGGGTTGGTATAGTGTTGGATTCAAGTTTTCCTTCTCTTTGCATCGATGTTGTCTTGCGTAGTTTATCCCTTAGTCGCCTTTTACGACACCTGCGGGATGAATAGGAGTGGTGACACTGTAATGTATAAGTAAGCGTAAAGAACTCGTTCGTTATCCATTTGGTGACGTATGAAGAATTTGGAGTATCATCACGCCTATTCATCCCGTGGGTGTCATAAAGGGCGACTAAGAAAGGAAACTAAGCATGACAACAGCACTGTAAAAGAAAGAAAACTTGAAACCAACCCTATACATTGTCTATCGAGCTTGGTATGGTAAAAAAAAAAACTTCTCCCTAAGAAGAGGCATATGTCGTGTAATTGACAATTAATATATAAACGCAAATAACTGTAAAAAACTGAGATTTAATCTCATCATCATCATCAACAGCCCTCAACAGTCCACTGCTGGACATAGGCCTCTCCTTAGAAAGGAGGTTTTAGCCTACTATACCACGCTGGCCAGACGGGTTGGTATAGGGTTGGATTCAAGTTTTCCTTCTCTTTGCATCGATGTTGTCTTGCGTAGTTTATTCTATCACACATTATTTCACTATGTTAAGATTGCAAACTCTTTATGTTTTTTATTTGATATCATATTTCTTTTCTTCTTTTAACATTTAATTTATTACTTAATTGTTTAACTACAATGTTTCTGGTAGTACCTACATCCGAATACCACCGGTAACAGTAGTTTTCATGCTCTGAATACTGTCTATTAAAATGTATTGTGCAATCTCTACAGCGTTTCAACACATACTAACAACACGAAACAAATATTAATATTCATCTTGTAAATGCAATCTCAGTGGAAGTACATTACTTATGACTTACATTTAATTAAACTCGTCACAACCAGTCAGTTTTGTTGATGTTTTAAAGCAAACTAGTAATTTTAATTAAATGTACTTGCTTATAATTATATGACATGTATTCATGTTTATTCCAAAAGTAATATAGTGTAAGTTTATTTACGTAGGTTGTAAGTTCTTGCCACAAACTACATATTACTACACAGTACGAGTTTAGGCCATCTAAAGCTTAGAGAGCCCTCTAAGAGATCGCGAAGTGTGTCAATATCGAAAAACGTATCAATTATTTTATTTATATGGAGGCAAATGAGATTGTAATAAAGAATATCCCTCTCCAACTATCACCCTTCCTTTTAGTTTTATTGTATTCAATAATACACCTTAAGGCACTTACCATTAGGTGATTCGTCTATCTTCACCCTACTAATTTGATATGACCAGTGAATGTAATCATCATGTCATCCTACAAAGAGCTGACAGCACTCATTAATTAGATTTTGAACAGTTATTACATGTGCTATGTGAATATATAATGACAATTGACGTGAATCCTTAATTATTGACAGTTGCCGAAAACCCTAAGGAGATTTCAGCGTGGATATCGAACACTCAAGAAGCGAGTTACTTCAGCATGGCCGTGCATGGCCAGACCTTCTTCAGACTCAACTATCCTTTAAAGCTCAATACGTAAGTAAGGATTTCTTAAAACTATACTTAACGGACGCACCGCATGCAACGGATTTTATTTTGCTTTGTATGATTTCACATAGTGCTGCGTCCACTATCCGCGCCGCCCGCACCGAACGCCGGCATTTCTGAGCAAGGCAAATCCGTTCAATCCGTTGCGTACCGTGCGTGCCGTGCGTCCGGCGCGGTTCAATGGACGCGCACCTTTAGGGTGATCCCTTAGTCGCCTCTTAGTTTGGTAACTAGGCGGGACTACAGAACTGCAAAAAGAAAGAAACTCGAAACTATTCCAAATCGTGTAACGTTGTAAAATAAGTCGAAATCTCCTTTTTAAAGAGGTTTCGGCTTAATATTAAGTCGCCATCTTTTTGAATTATTGTGTAATGATATCCATGGGCATGGTGTTGTAATCCACTTCCTTTGTCTAATAGTTTATTTAAGTAAATATTTAATTCCCTACGAGAGACAATAGCGTATTTAGATTTAAATGTTTCAAGGCATACGGTTGTCATGACAGTAATTATACGCCTATAAACGTCAAAGGCTGCGCTCTAATACCTACGTATACGAATTCTGAGACTATTAACTTGATGCATTACGCATTGTGCAGTGGTAAACAAACATGATACTCTAAAAATTGGTACTTTAAAATTGTGTTTTTGTCAGAATACAGTTTTCATAGTTTAGAGTTTTCTAAATAAGATCTTGACTAATGCCATACAAAGATTGCTTTACAAAGATTCATCCTATACATGCAAGAACAATTATTTGATTAGTTGGTGGTGAAGGATGATAAGAAAAGATTTTTGTTCTTAATTAATATTCGAGCTTAAATACTGAAGGTGTTTAGTGCAAATGAAATACAAAATATTATTTCTTTATGTAATACTTATGTTTATATAACATCTCAAATTGCTGCTAATATACTGGCGTATAAAACGTAAAATTATGTTTGAAATTCGATCACCATCGTTAAAAATGTAAAATATACTTCGCAGTATCAAAATTGAATCTAAAGATCTGAATCAAATTATATAATTAGAAAGTTTGTCTCTTTAAGTTTGTCTTAAGGAATATAGCCTCAAAGAAATAAGATTTATAAAAACAAGTATAAACGTGAAGCAAGCTAAACTCTCTGGCCCAGGTACTAATTAGTTAAGCAAGTAATTTGTGGTCATGACACATTTCACCGACGTTCTTAAAGAAGTCTTGTTATTTGTTCATCAGTTGGATTGCAAACTTATGCAATTTAATGTAGTGCAGCATTCCTTAGTATGTTGTTCCAACTATATAAGGAGCAGTATGTTTGAGAAAACCGAGCTTGTCGCATAGTTTGAGAGCCAAGCCAATACATATTTGTGTGTGTGTGTGTAGTAAGCAAAGTACGAAGTATATATGTGATTGTAAAAGGCAGACAATTATATTTATAACGTTATTCAGTGTTACCATATACAAAACATTTATTATTAACCTCGGAAGCGTTTACACAGTATTTCCACATGAAATCTACGGTGAGATGTTAATAATGCCTAACTATATTTTACGAAATTAACTTTAGTTTTATAATTTAGTACCATTCGCATGTTTTGCACATACATCGTTAGTACATACATATATCAAATATGATAGTTTTGAAAATTAGTGAGTGGATTAAACGTTTGTACAAACATAAAAATAGTACACTAGTAACTTTAACTGGCATGAACTTCATAGCTAGCTCCTTCAAAGCCGTTGTACGTGAAACATAGTCCTTAGTTAAAGTTTTCTCATGTTCTTAGAATAGACTGATATACTTGACAAGCAACGGTAAACAAATATTAGGAACTTACGTTTCAATTAAGCCGAGGCTTTTTATGACATAAAGGATATAGTTTTTTGTTTTTCCGGAAGACGTTTCATCTCATCCGCATTTTCTTATAATTAAATTCATTACGACGACGGCTTGAAGACTAGAAGACTATAAAATTGAATACGTTAATTACTTCACATTGTCAGAAATAGCTGATATTATTCGGCTGGTTGCCATTTCATCATAAGAAGAATAAGCAAATAAGCTGGAAAGGAGGCTCTATCACTTACTGTAAATAACAACGCGTCTATTGATGAAATGGTAGGTGATCTTGACTGTTAAGCCATAGATTGTGGCTTCAAATTCATCCATAATATTTATATTCATTCATATTTTAAAGTCGTTTAGAAGTATACTTTGTAGCATTTTAGGCATTAGCAACTTATCAAATTATTTTTATATCATAGTAAACATTAAGTTCAACATACAATTTCAATCTTAACACTTAATAGTAACGCAGCTGCAACTACAAATCGGGATTTTTTGGACATTTGATTGAAAGTCGAACGATAATAACAATAAACTAAATTTAATTTTCAAACTGTGTTGTTTATACTATCCGTTCTCCCATCTCCCGAGAGCTACAAGGATATTCGTCGTAGTTCGAATTTCATTATTTTGCTGTAAAGTCAATTATCGTAGTATGGCCTACGGAGCCCAGGGGCTGTCCAGCATATCGTCCCCGTAGCGGAAAATTAAATAACTCTGATTTTATGGTTCTAAGATAAACGCGAGAGTTTTGTGAAAGATTTTTTAAGTTAAGGTAAAATTCAACAACTAATGTTATTTACATTGTTAGATATTTAACTTATCATTGACCACAGTCATTGATTTATTTACTGAGTTATTTATTTTTCCTTAAAAAAAGAGTGTTAGTCTGAAGATATTTATTATTCCATCTGTCCGACAAAAATGGCTATATTTTTGGAACGGAATATGATACGAAAATGCCTGTAAGGCTCAAATATGCGGCATGTTTTAGGTGTTTTGAAAATAGGGAAAAGTCAATTTCACCAAAACCGGACTTATTTAATTTTTTAACTACGGGGACGATATACGCGCTGATAATCACCGTTAAAATTTATTTAACGTGAAGCTATTTGATCTTCACCTATTATTTCTATTTGGGAAGTATTGCCATATATAAAGTTGGAAGACACAAAAGCTTGATAAAAAAAATCCTTTAAAGTGATTCTTTAAAGTTATTTCATACATTACCTACACGTTTTAGGTATTGCATACATTGCCTAGGTTGTAATTGTTGCAACAGCCTGGTATGACAATCGTAAGGTTAACGGATTTTGTATAATTTAACCCATCCTCCATCATCATCGTCATCAGCCTATCGCAGTCCACTGCTGGACATAGGCCTCTTCCATTGCACACCACTTTGATCGATTTTGGGCTTATCGTATCCAGCTCCATACTAATGTTATAAATTCGATAGGAACTCTATCTGATTGCGTGTAACCTTTTCACAGCTAAAGCGTTGTATCAACCTCAATTAAATTTGGCATATATATACTTTGATTCTTGGTAAAGGAGATAGGCATATTTACCGACAAAGACGCCAGCGGATGATTTTTCAATTACATAGCATTATAACTAGATGCTTAGAAACTTTAAAATGAAATAATTCAATGGAGAAAAATAAATAAATCAATATGAATTATATACTGATACTGATGTGACACAGAATGTATCACATCAGTATCAGAATGTGTTTAAGTGTGTGTAAAATTTTGACTTAATAGTGACACGCGATAATTTTTGTATGTGAGTCTAAAATACCTATGTATGAGTGAAAACTCCCGCAAACGCTATGGTCATTTTTCTCTACTAGTTAGTCTACGGCCAGTGTCGCTCTATGTTAATAAGTATACAAGTTCAAAATGATTATACAATAACCATTTGTTACGTAATCAGAATTAGATTAAAACGTGTAAACACTAGTAAAATATAAGCTCTTAAATCTGTACGTCTACAAGTTGTGTATTGTTATCACAAAACTTGTCAATATTAGAGATGCTCTTTCTAAAAAGCTGTTTGAATGCCATTACAAATAGTGAAGCGTCTATTCTATTTATTTGATCAGATAAACACGGTCAACACCGACAAGGGCGTGTCGACACGATAGTTTTCAATAAAATAAAAGGGCACATATTAATGGAGAACGGGGAGGAAGTCTTGGCAAGAATATGAGCCGAGCTTTTATTCAATGCAAGGTTTATTTAACTTTCTATAAACGTTTTTTCTCTTATTGCAGCAAGAACTTTTTATGTAGTGGTAATACTTTGAGAAGAAGGCTTTTAGTGTTGGACACGGGACGTTTCTGAAGACCATTTTTAATGGAGTTGGGTAGAAAATGAATATTTAAATTTATTGAACTTGTTTAAAAGCTGAAAGTCGTTATTGTACCCAGGTTATTTAGCTTATGTACTGTGTATATAAAATAAAATCAAAAACTTTGTAAGTGAAACATGTACTTATCTTGTTTTGCATACACTGTTGATAGTTGACCTATATTATGCATCAGTCCATCCCAGTCTACTGCTGGACATAGGCCTCTCCCATTGCTCACCACTTTGATCGATTTTGGCTATATATACTTGCCTATACGTAAAGGAAATTTTGTGCCCGAAACGACTTAATTTTTTAGAGTGCCGAAGTTCATAACTCGGAACCCTTATATTGTAGATTCGTCATGTCCGTCTGTCCGTCCGTCCGTCCTCGACTTACCGTCCAAACGGTAAGTGCTAGAAAGATGTAACTTTGCATGAATACGTGTTCTAATTACGTCGACAAAGTGCTACAATAAAATTATGAAAAAGAATTTTATTTTGGGTACCTCCCCTACACGTAAAGTGGGGATGATTTTTTTTCTCGCGGCTACCCCATCGTGTGGGGTATCAATAAATAGGTCTATTAAAAACAATAAAGGGTTTCTTAGACTATTTTTGATTTAGGTATCCGTTTGCGAGATATTTCACTTTAAAGGGCACCATTTTGTAAAAACAGGGCGTCCCCCCCCCCTTTAAAAGCTAAACGGCTGGCTCAAAAAATCTGGGGAAATTCGTGATGGTAGTCCATATAATAAACTTTGAAGGAAAACTATAAAGGATTAGATGACTTTATTATTTCAGGAGTTACGGAGACTTAACTAGTAAAATGCGCTCACTTGGAAAACATCATACAAAATTAACACATTAATACGTAAACATAATAATTATCTGTTGGATACGATTTTAAATCCCCGTACCGTTATGGGTGACTGAGGAACCCTTTCCTGTGCGTGGCCTGACACGCACTTGGTCGATTTTTATAGTAAGCGTATATGACATGATGTTAACATTTAAAATAAAAAACGGTTACATAATAGACAACTATTAGATAACTGTACAAACAGTTCAGATTATTTTTATGTTTCATGCTACAAAAGACAGATTAAGTTTGACTCCTTTTAGGTGATCTCTATTAAAATATAAGTCATTATAATTACTTTAACAGAATAGCCCCAAGGGATAAGAAATCGGCATTTAACTGTATCTTGTATAGTGACAAAAAAACCTGAGTTAAGTAGGCTAAATTTGTTACACTTATTACATACGATTTCACTTATGTAACTGTATTGGGCAATTCGAAGAATAGATTATGGACAGTAAACCATTAATTTTGTGCTCCTACTTGGCTCTGATAATGTCTATCGTAATTTTTTTTATACAAAACTTTGTTAAATGGACTTCTATTGTGAAATGCAGTTAGTGAGTCTAGGTAGTATATAATGCGAGATTGAGGGACTCATAAAAGGGGGAAAAAATGCACAGACTCGTTCAGTAAATAGAACGAAAAACATTAGTCATCACGCTCACAGCTCATTAAGAAGTAGCAAAACTATACCAGTAAAAAGGATACGCGATATGAATGGTACGTACGTACCCAGATTAAATTTTACTTTTTCAAAATAAAAATGACGAACTGACCCACACGGTTCCATCTAAGTCTTCTATTGACGGAAACAATGATTTCCCATAAGAAATGATATAGTGAGCAAACCTTGAGAGAAAGACTTAAGCAGATTTTATTTAGAACCTTCAAAGAGGATCATTTCTTTCATACATTGTTTTAGTATAACTTTAACCGTTTACGCAGAGCACGAAAATTAAACTCTTAGAAGGAACATTATTCCTGAGTTTTCGCAATATCCTTCACTAATAGCCCGTACCTATTAGCAGTATCGTGTGGATACATAGTCTTCCTCGATAACTGGGCCACCTAAAAAATTTACGAAGCGTACCAGTATACCTGAAATTAGCGCGTTCAAACAGAAAATACCAGACAAAACAGTCTCGGGTACGATTTCCGGATCGCGCCAAAAGTATTGTTGGATTTTTCTTACAAGAATTCCTTCATAACAGCCCAGAGTATGGATGTTTAGCGGTGTTTCACATCCGTAGAGCACGTTAAGATGTAGGTGGTTGTCATGAACATCTATGGCAATTGTTAATGGGAAGTCGGTGCTCTCGGTATACTGAGAACTAGTTCAACCTTCGAATTTAGTTCGTTCTTAGAATTGCGGAGTTCCGATGCCAGTCGCTTAGTGGGAAACCGGTTAAACAAGTAGCGGACCACAATACAAAAAATCTTTCTAATAATATAGGCTAGGAGATAAATAAATAAATAAATATTTTTAGACATCTTACACACAACATCATCTAGTCCCAAAGTGAGCAGCTTGTGTTATGGGTACTAAACAACTGATATTAATACATAAACATACTTTTTTATTATACATAGAAAAACACCCAGACTCCGCAACAAACATTTCTGGATCACACAAATATTTGGTCTGACCCGGGAATCGAACCTGAGACCTCTTGATGAAAGAGATCATCATCACCAGCCTTTAACAGTCCACTGCTGGACGTAGGCCTCTCCTTAGAAAGGAGGTTTTGGCCTACTATGGATGAAAGAGATACGGCGCGTATAATATGAGTTAAGATGCAGCCCTAATAATATTTTGTTAATATGAATGTCCATTAATTTATGATGACTGGCCTATGTTCTAAATTATAAGCTGATTAATTAATGATACTTTTTGTAACTAATAAAATAATTTTACATTTAATAATTTTTATACTATTCAAGACACTATAGTTTTAGACGAGCGTATTTAGGTGAATAATTTGAAGTACAACTCATTTTGTATATTCAAGCAAAAAGTCTTACATAACGGGATTACTAAAGATATTGAAAGCGTTTTTCATACAAACAAATTACATTATTGATAAACACAAGTTATTACGTACATTTCAAATTGTTTACCTATTTATGAAGGCTTCTTGAATAATACCAGGAAGGAATCCTTTACAAACCGCACGAATTGTTTGTAGCTAGCATATACATACCTATGATAAGTATTTCTAAACAACCGGTCCTTTTATTTTCTCTGTGATTCTGTTAAAGTAGGAAATTATTTGAAGTGGTAAGGGTAATATGCTCGAAATTTGAAAATAAAGGTATGCCATAATGTTATGGAAATAAGCGTGTTCAAAGACAGACATTGGACAAAAACTTACGAAAATGAAATTTACAGAGATATTTTTTTACAACGGATGTATTTAGATACCATACGTTTCTTGTTTTATGGTTGTAATTAAATGTTCATTAAATTTTATGTTTTATTCTTTTGAATATGAATCAATGAGTAATATGAAGGGTAGTTTTACCAATTTCACGCCCCACGGCATGACATATTATAAATTGTAACATATTTTTTATTCAATCACGTGACATATTATAAATTGTAAAAATTTTTTTCAATCAATCTATACGTAATCATTCATGAAACTTTTTACACATTTAAATAAAATTGATGTATAATAGAAAAAGGAAAATGATATGAGATTTTATCTGTGAAACTTTACTGGAACTATTCGATATCGATATTTTTATCAAGGAATAGATACGAGTAAACACATATGTTCAGCCATCCGGAACATTCAAAGCAGAAGAGGATTCAAGTACAAGAATATATTGGATAGGCGGATATATCTACTTAAATATGTAATATAAATCGGAGTAATTCATCATAATCTACGGCATCTTCTATTTATATTTGTAACTGGCTGTGTCCTATTGTATTAAATGCGGTTATTATTTAAAAGCCAATAGACAGCCAGATTTTTTGATGTAAATATCAAATATGCTTTCATTTACATTTAATAAAAAACTGTTCTTTTGATATTATATACAGACACTTCACTTTATTCATTTATATTGATTACGTATTGATTTTTGATATTATTAATTTGTATAGATAGAACAATGGAGCCTAATAATAATAGACTTTTTTTATGTTGTAGTGCCGTCATGTTGAGTAAGACCGCTTTCTAACAATCATTACAGTCATATGTTTTTTTCTACAATTTGATTAATAATGCATCACTCACACACATCACTCGTAAATCATTTTTTTTTTATTTAAGTTTAATTACCTAACTGTAACGATCAAAGTTGGGTTATCCTTACTATAATATTATATACGCGAAAGTTTGTGAGTATGTATGTATATTTGATGCTCTATCACGCGAAAACTACTGAACGGATTTGTATAAAACTTTACATAAATATAGTTTATAGATCAGAATAACACATGGGCTATTTTTTACTGCAATTATCGAGATACACGCGGGTGGAACCGTGGGCGAAAGTTAGTATTGTATAATTTTAATTTGTTTAATATCAACGACTTTTATTTTGACGTTCTAAATTCGAGTTTAAATTCTCCGACTTGATTTTACATTAGATGTGGTAAGAGACTAACTGAATTACCTACCACAAAGTGGCTTAATAGCCAACCCATTGCATAATTTGCCTATTACCACACCTAGTAAATATGACATTTGTATAACGCGCTATTAGGCTCACGAAATATTTAAAGTTCTTAGACTAATGTGTTATTGTCATTCGCTAGTCATATTTTGACCGCCAGGTTTATGTCGAGAGCAATAAGTTTTTCATACCAAATCAAATCATTTATTCTGAAATTAGGTTACATGAATACTTTTGCAAGTTATACTTTTTTTTGAGCAGATGTGTTTGGCCTTTCCTAACCGGACTAGCCCTGAGAAGAAAGGACGAAACAAACTAAGGGATCACAGTCTCTTTTACATACATACACAGTTTTAGTCAAAATACCTACGTTTTAAATTTTCAAAATAATCATTCAAGGAAACGTAGTGTATCTAATCAAGTTGAAACGTAAAAAATTACTAAATTCTTTTGAGTTTGCGAAAAATCTGACAATCTTTACGTCAACTGTATTGTACATATTTTTATGTACCTATAATATCCTCTTCTATATTTACATATACCGTATTTATGTAGTTTGTATGAAGTGCTATATAGATTTTATTTTTAAATGATTTCAGAGTTATGACCTCATTATAACGACATTATTAAAAGAAAAATAGACCAGTTCCGATGAGATGTATGTCATACTCTCTGGAATTAAACTTTCTTTTAAAAAAAGTGTTCGTTCTCTATTTAAATAAATGTAAACCTTATCAACCTTATAGCTGAACGTTTGGAGAACGTTGAAATGAATTGAGCTCTGATAAAAATAGCCTTGATTGTTCCACATAAGGTAGTTATTTCAACACCAGAATGTAAAAGAGACACTTGATAATTAGATTTGGACATATGTATTGCAATACCGTTTCACAGACAGGTATATGCCGTTAAATACCCTCAGTGCCTACATAATATAGATAATGCTTGACTTGACAGAGGACTTTTTATATTATATAAGCCTACCAAAGTAACTCTACTCTGCCTGATGGAAAGCGCGAGTAGAATGCAGGACTAAGGGTTACCAGCTTGATTGTGAATGTGATATAGCATGATGACCCTCACTATGGCGGCCTAGTAAGATGCAACTACATCATGGGGCTTCCACTCTTACAATCAACAACGAAATACCTAGCACGAATGCTGTCTTATAGGTTGGTCTTCTGTGTGAGGGGAGTACTGCCCCGGCTGCGCTGGCCCATTCGTGCTGATGTCATGTGCGGTTCTGGAACTCATTCCGACTGCCCAGGTAATCCGCGGGGTTCAGCTAGTAAACCGATTCTCCGACACACACACCTTCTATCTCCCCGATTGACGATATCGTTCCAAAAACAATCCCCGCAAAAAGTATAAAGCAAGTTTTATGCTGGGTCTAGTGCTATACATTAAGTCATACCTGGAATTATTACACATGTGTAATTCAGGTTATTCCATAAATAGTCTAAAGTGGGAACTATAAATTAAACTTATAAATTTCGGAAACCTATTAATTATGACACAAAAGGCACAACACTAGTAGTTGGAAATAATGTAATCTATTGAGTAATAAACCGGCTATATCGTTAACAAACAAACCCAGAAACGTCAAACGAATCTCAATAGCGCTAACTAAAATGTATTTCTAAATGTTCTTCGTACCGCAAGAATGAATGTATATTAAAACAATGGTAATATTTAGATTGGAATTTGGAAATATCGAGTAACAAGACTTCTTGTGAACTCATGTCACACGTAGTCGTGATATTGGTGGTTACATGGTTGTAAGGCGGGTGTAACGTGGGTCCGACGTGTTTGTTACCACATCAATGCTAATTTGAATCGAGTTTGATTCGAGTTAGTATCGGTTTCTTAAAATAAAACCGAACTCAAATCAATATTCTACTCGTATATTAACCCTTCGGGTGCCTGGTGGGTCTGACAGACCCATCACTTCAAAACTTCGACGATATTTTTTTATTTTTTTAACCTAACGCGCTGCTCTTCTCAGTAGCTTTGCGATATGAACTAGCCGCCATTTTATCTCCTCTCCCGTAATCCTCGACGCACACGCATTCAGATAAGAGGTGTTTTATGTGCGCTCGGGTCTCAGGGACCCGACCAGGCACGCGGCGTAACTTTTATTCCGTAAGTACTTACTTTTGCTTTTTCTTGTTTATTATGTTTTGTGTGGTAAATTGTTTACAAAAATAATATTTTATCAGTTAAAAATGGTTAGTAACGAATTTTGAAATCTGTCAAGCTTTGGAAAGAGATTTAGAAGAATATGAATACGAAGATGTGGTTTTTGATGATAGTGCAGATGAATCAGTCTACTTGGATGTACCACATGGGTAAGATAGTGCTGAGGAAGTAGCAGAAGTCCATGCTGAACCCAATAATAATGAAAGTGATGACAGTGATGTTTAGATGTCTCAGCCATTGAGTAATTTGTCTCACGCGTCGATTTTTTTTTCTTTTTATAATTTAGCCTACCAAAGTGACTCTACTCTGACTGATGGAAAGCATGAGTAGAATCCAGGAGTAAGGGCCACCATGCTCATTGTGACTAACATGGAAACCCATACTACCATGGCGGCCTGGATAGATAATTGGATAATTGTGAATTTTTGTTACGTAAAATATGAGAATTTTAAATTGGGTAATAAACATTTTGTAAAACAACTTTAGTTTTAATTTTTCCAATCATATAATTTAAATGTCAGTGAAAATTAATAAAAACCCTGTATTTAGCTTTCTGACTTGTTAAGTAGGTGAAAACCCAGCATTTTGTTTACGGGTCTCACAGACCCACCAGGCATGCGAAGTGATTTTTAGGTACCAGGCACCCGAAGGGTTAATCTTGTTGTAATCAGTCCGGCAATGTACCCGTCGATAACACACTGTGCATACACATGCGTTTTATTAGCAAGTCATTCAAATGGAAAACATTTAAATATGCTTTTTTTGTTGAGTATTACACTGATTATGGCATTTAATCTAAGGGAACTATTAATGAAATGTAAAAATTGTTAGACAAATAATATAACCGTTTTAAGTAAGTAAGTTATTTAGAAGTATTTGAGAATCTATAAAATATAAATACTGAAATAAAATTAGCTCAGATACAATATAGCAAACATCGTTCAGGCATTGATAGTCAACTATTGAATCAAAAGATCTTAATTCCTGTAATGGAGAAAATTAAATAAAAAAACACCAACCTTTTCATTCGTTAGTCAACAAAAATATTTGGTTCTATAATATATCTATTAATATAAATGCAAAAGAAACTTTGTCACTCTGTCTGTTATGTTTTAAGTCTAAACCGCTAAACCGATTTTGTTGAATTTTGGTATGAAGATAGATGGAACCTTGGGAAAGGATATAGGCTACTTTTTACTATGATAACCGACATAGACGCGGGCGGAGCCGCGGGCGAAAGCTGGCATGTTATAAACAACATATCAAATTAATTTTGAAAGCATCCTTACAAACGTCTATAAAACAACCTCAATTAATTATTTCGATAAAACATTGCAATCAGCAATAATTGAAATTTATTTAAAACAAATTCCATAATTCAGGTGGTACCACTCCTGTCAGTCCTGGAACGGAAAAACTGGAGAATGGCAAGTATGGGTGAACGGTGAACGCGTTGGCAGAGGATTTCATAACAGAGTAAGCTCTATCACTATTAAAGTTCCACAAAAGAACACAAGTGTTAAATAAATAATATTTGTTTACGTCCTTTCAGCTCGTAGGCCACGTCATTAAAGGAGGAGGTCTGTCAATCTCAGGACAGGACCAATCACTCCTGTATAATAAAGACGCTATTGAACCCGTCGGAAGTGAGTATCAGAACACAAACTATTTTAATTCGCTAAAACGAGTCTCGTATTAACTGAGTCGTCTTACAGGACAATTTGGTTTGATGGGTGAAATAACGATGCTCCAGCTTTATCATGTGGCGCTAACCGCTGGAAAAGCCCACAAAGATCACAAACATCATCACGTACATCACTTCAAACACGATGGTACTCCATTAGAATCATCTACTCAAGCTGCGACTGAGGCTCCACCACCTCAAGCTACTCCACTTGGAAACGGCAACTTCCTAATCGGTGGTCAATTACAGAGAGCTCCACAACTAAACCTAGCGGGTTCTCAACAAATGGTACCTGTACAACTACCAAACGGTTTGCAGCCACAGCAAGAATACATCAATGGCCAACTTGGTAGTAGACTTGTCTCTGAACAACTTTTGAACAGCCTGCAACCAGCTTCACCATCACAGATTTCGTTGGTTCCTATGTCATCGCAGTATGGACAAAGTTCAAGCCAAGGTTTCCCTAGACCCTTCGGTCCATCAAAAAGTACATCAGTATTGTTATCGGGCTCACTCTTAAACCCAGCTAATGTGAAGTACATTGACGATTCGGTGCAACACAATGTCTTTAAGAGAGATTCCAAACGCGACAAGAGAGATAATCCAGAAAAAGAGTTAGTTGAAGAACTGAGCTCAGGTGAGTGTTTATAATTTTTCATTAATTTTTTTGTGAAATAGATCATGAGGTCTCGGGTTCAAATCCCGGGTCGGGCCAAAAAGTGTTTTTGGATTTTTCTTAGGAAATTTCTAATAGCAGCCCATAGTTTGGAAGTTATGCGGTGATTCACGCCCGTGCCTCGGATTAATGACAACTAGTTCAAACAATGAATCTCAGTTCTCCCTTAGGGTTGCGGAGGTTTGATGCCAGTCGTTCCGTTTAAAAACTGATATTCAGGTAAAACCTTTTGGACTAGTAGCCGACCCCAAATAATATTTGGCGATTGAACAAACATTGGCGATTTGAAAGATATAGATCTGATAGTTTCTTCCGGCCTCAACATTCATATAATTCACGTAATATATATCTTTATAGTCAAAAAAATATCCTGTTCATACTTTAGGTGTAAATAATAAATAAGGTATTGACAGAAAAATAGATCCTTACTAATATTATAAATGCGAAAATTACAAAACCGATTTATATGAAAGTACACAGATATTCTGAGAAAGGAGCGCAGGCAGAGCCACGAGCGAAAGCTTATGTTTATTTAACATATTATTATTGATTATATTTTAAAACAAATATGCATGACTTTATATCAGATAACTAGTACCCTGAGTAGAGGCTTTGCCTAGTTTGGGACATTATGTGTTAGTAGTTCAAACATTATTATTACTTTATCAAAGGAGATATTTCTGGCTTCACATTTAGACGTTAAAATATGAAATATTATTGATATTTCACATGTTTTCAAAAAAAATTTTGTTTTACAGGAAAGAAGGACAAACGAGGTTTAGTGGCACTTTCCGACGGATCAATAGTGGATGAGGCTCTTCTTAGCTCAGAATCGATAAGCGATGCGAAAGAGGATGAAATGATATTCCAACAGTCGTTACTACATGGTCTGGCTGGTTTTGTTGGGAACCTTCCAGTGCAAAACTTGCAGAAGGAAACCGTAAGTGTTGTCAATTTATTTGGTGTGAAGTGGTCTAGTGAAGGTCCCGGGTAGGAGTTAGATGCGAAACTGGTGGATGGATGGAATAGAATTGGTTTCTATAGAGAGCGTTGGGGCGTACGAGAAGCCATGTCTAACAATAGATTTATTTACACCGAGATTATTAAAATGATGGCAGGTTTACGAATAGTGTTACTATAGAGTTTATCTATAATTATACAAAACAAGGATATGGTCACCGAAAGTGTTGTGTCAAGTTACCTGTTAGTTAATTACTTAATATTACCAGGGGGGTGTCACTCCGCACTTTAGGTATAGTCGGCCGCCTGCCTGCCGCGCAGGCCAGGGTTGTCACTTACGCGCGATACGCGTCGCCGCGTCGTCGCTCTCGCGCATTATATAAATTTTTGTTTATACTTTCGATACCCACAATGGCAACTGATCACAAACCTCGATATTCTAATCCATATAAAAGATATTGCTCTGTTTACGCATGTTTGAATAAATGGCAAAACAAGGAATCAGAATTATCATTTTTTAAAATTCCTGACGATATTGAAAGGTAAGTGATTTTGTTGTATTAAAACCATAACAAGTGTAATGACGGTAGTTTGTATTTTATTTTTATTTTGTACTGTGGAGAAAGACTACACTTTTGAAGGAATTTGCACTCACTCCCTCTCGTGTAACATACACCATTTATATTTGTAATAAAACAAAAACAAAACAAAAAAGTACCTATGATAACGTGGTCAAGTAGGTTAACGATTGATATTTTTAGTCTGAGAGCTATAGTGACATTTCTTAAAATGGACATACCAAGAGATTATCTATAGAAATAAATAAAATTGGAGTGTCTATTTGTAATACTAAAATAACCGGTTTTCACTGAATGCAAGTATGTATACAAGGTACATATGCCAAAATATTTTTTTTTACAATTTTTGTGTACGTCTGTTTGTTCCGGGTACTCTCTGTAACGGCTACACCATTTCGACGGGACTTTCAGTGGCAGGTAGCTGATGATATAAGGAGTAACTAAGGGTACTTTTTTTAAGCTAGCTTCGCCCCGCGTCGTTGCCCGTGGTTAAAACAATAACCGCGGGTAACACCGCGGGGCTCAGCTAGTCTATAAATATATTAAAAAGTACCGATAATGAAAACGAATCCGCTTATATTTATATTCTATTATTATTAACGCATATTTAAGAAGTATTTTTTTGTATGTTTATAGTATAGGAGCAATGAACATGTATTGTTTTAAAAGCTCAAGAAGTGGTGTGCGCGTGCCAGGTGGAAGGGACATTTTTATAATTTTATGACCTGCTACCAAAATATAAAATAACAATATTAAAAATATAGTTTGAACCAATATTAAGTCTTTAGGTATTGCCTCCTGAACTACTATTTTTGCGTCCTACGTATGTTGTTCCGATTATTTAAACCGTAATTTATTGAAAAAAGTACCTAGAGTAGTTATAGTACGACGTTAGTCAACATCTTTAAGTAATATCAGGCTGTCTCACATCTCGCAACAGTATCGAAAACGTATGGAGGTATTCGCGAATAAATTATAAATGCTACTAACAACGTTAGTTTTATTTGAAAAGTAATTTGTTCACTAAAGTAATAGAAAAAAGAAATAATTATGTTTAAATTATTTTTAAAAGAAGACGACCCTATTATCGTTAGAACAGATAAGAGTTACAAGATAGAAAGAGATAGCAATTGTAGGTAAATATAATCGTAGGTGCTTCGGCGCTGTGCAATCTGAATTGAACTTAATGTAATGACACCAAAGGTCCCTATTTCTTTAATTTACTTTTCGGAGTGAAGCTTCTGTACTGGTACTATTATGTATTCTGTGATATTACTTAAATTGGGTCACATTACATAACTCTAAAGCGACTACAAATTTTGTAACCGAAGTTAACCAGTTCCACCAAAGGTAAACCACATTCATTTAGTTTAGTAAATGAGAAACATGTTATAATGATTAATTTTACAGTTGAAAGGAAAGGAAACCATTTTTTTTAGATTCAATGTTGTTCAATATACAGTTTTGACTAAATTATGTACCAAAGAAAACAAATTAAGAAGTACCCGAGTTCGATTTAGTATTAGAATCGTGAAGTAAGGGGAGATATTCAAGGTTTATCTTGAAAATTGAAAGGCGCAAGTTTATATGCAATTTTAATATTATTTAAATACGAATACGATTTACTCGTAAAAATCTAAAAAGAATTAAATCTACTCTAATGAATATCTGTTTCATCAGGTCGCGTTTGATGAAAACTTAAACGAATTGCTCGCACTTAAAAGTATAAAATCTAAGTAAATTCTAAATATAGCTTAGTTGCTTCCTTTATACATTGCTTCGAGTTTAAAATAATGCACTAAAGTATTTTTATTACATTTCCTTGCGCTGTGGTTCTTTTGTTTGTTTTTAATTAATAGCTGCCAAATTGATTCTAATCTGCCTGATAGAAAGCTTGAGTGGAATGTAAGAATGGTGGTACTCATTGCAATCGTGTGATAATGCAACGGTGAACCACACTAGGACGGCCTAGTGAAATTTATTTTCAAGTCTCGCAACATTTATTTCGTACTTATATTTTCCTCTCGTAGTGTAATTGTATTAAATTCCTATAACTGTTAACAATGGTAGGCTACCCTCTCCCCCGTGAGTGGACACAGACGTATTTGCCACCGGCCTCTTAGCGCCAGACAGGGTCTTAGCAATAATATGTTTAGATAGAGATATTTATCGTAAATTAAGAAGGGATTACAGCGTTTATCTAATTGGATACCACCCACATTGAATAGGTTGGCGATGGTAAGTACTTCCACAAAACAAAAGAGTAGGCTTAGACTGGACGCTGTTGACAACATTTAATTAACTCAATGCGAATTGTAAGCATTAATCCAAACTATACTATTACTGTTTTTTATGTCATTTAATAACAAATAATACATATAGACATATTATTTGTATTTATATAAATGCATATTTATTTTATGTATATAGCTGATGGTAATATTTAGTTAGCTGGCATATAAAACAAAGTCAAATCAAATTGTTGTTTTTTATGTGCCATCGACGTTATTACATGGATTCTTCTAATTTAAAAGGTCCATATTAAAAAGGTCCATATTAAGACTTTGTAAATAAAGTAATTTCGTTCTCCGATTCTTACAAATAATGTCATCCTTTGTTATTAGACATTGTATAATACAAGTATTGGTAAAATAGGTTTTTAATCTGTACTGTTACAAAGAAAATAAATTTAACAAGAAGCCTTTCGAAATAGATTATCTGTTCAGCATCATTTTCTACAGCAAACGAGAATTTGTTTGACTTCGGTATCCGATATTATAATCTTGGAAGAATCCCTATTTGTTATAGTGATATTATATTTGCAGATGTTTATTTATAGTGTTTGCTTATATGTGTTGCCAATCATTTAGTGAAATAAAATACAATATTCACAATCTACAAACGTTAAAAGAATATTTAATGAATTGAATATATAAAAAATGACAAGTTTTACGATATACTGAGTGTTCAAAAGATAATTTTTCTATTGAGGTTTTACTTTTTCTAAAAGATTTACCTTAACTGACTGTGTGATATATTTTAAATATATATTTAGTAAATAAAACAGTTTTTATCGTTGTTGAACTAACCTTAATTTAAATAATTCGTTTTAATTACTAATGTAATTTGTAACTATTTATATTTAAGTGGGACAAAAAAATAAAGCGGGAATTTTGTTAGGATATTGATGTCATTGGCGACCATTTAAATCTTCGAATTAATTATAACTATCAAGGCAAACGAGACACATTACAATTGCAAGTGGGTTTCTGTTCGCATAATTTTGTATACCTAAGTATACAACAGACAATTGTTAATAGCGCATATAAAGTTGATGATACCAAAACATGTTTAAATCCTGTTATTGAAAAGATAATCAGATCTTGCCAATTATTATAATTCAGTAAGTCCTTAAAGTATCATTTTACAATGACAGGTTGATGAAAGAGAACCTGCCGAAGCAGAGGTCAAAGCTGTAATGCAGGTATGCAGCGGTTGCGCCATGGAACCCTTTAAGAAAGCCCTCGTCATCTCCTGGAGAGCTACACCTAAGAAACTGTATAGTGGTGCGCACTACTACAAAGGTTTGCCTATCTGCAGAGCGTTCTAAGCTCGTTCACGTATAACTGTGTGCATAACGTTTTATAGACGGTCTGTAGACAGGTGTGTCTACACATTAAACTGAGTATTTCAAGCCTAATTCTAACACGGCCATCTAGTAGTAGTAGAATAAAAACTTTTTTATATTTTTTGTAAAAATTGTACTGTATGTTTGTATTATATTGTTTGTTGACTGAAGCTAACAGTTTTATTGGAGTATTTGATATTTAATCAATGGATTGGAAAACAGTTAATATTATTTATTGTAGATGTAAGAACTAATTAAAATAGTACTTAATTACTTTTTCTGTAGTTATAAGTACATATTACCATATTGTTACCATTTATTTTAAATAAAAAATTAGAAAAATGTGTTTATTTTTATGTTATAATATTTTGAAGTAAACACCAAGATAGTTATAATCATAGAGCAGCGGAGGCTGGCGTATTGGTGGAGAATCACAATAGTGAAACAAAATAGTAACATTTTTGCGAGGGGGAAATATGGACATATATTGAAACAATATAATTATATTTTAGACTCAAATACAAAAGAAGCCTGTCACTACGAAGTCACACATACGTAAACTTATTTTGTGTTAATAATAACAGTGTAATGCATAGGCCCATTTAAGCTTATACTTTTTCAGAGTACCTACCTACTCCTTACCGTATTTCTCTATGAGTTATGAGTAATATGAAAATTCCGCAACACTGGTCTATAATACAATAATGTTTATAAAAATAAATAACACAAATGGTTTTGCGTCAAGTAAATTAAATTAACAATCTCTACCACTTTCTAATAATTTCATTTCTTATAAAATCATCCCTACTATATTATATCCCTCCTTCCCAACTAATATTATAAATGCGAAAGTAACTCTGTCTGTCTGTCTGTTACGCTTTCACGCTTAAACGACTGAACCGATTTTAATGAAATTTGGTATGAAGATAGAACTGAACTTGGGAATGGACATAGGCTACTTTTGACCGCGATAACCGACATACACGCGGGCGGAGCCGCGGGCGAAAGCTAGTATCTTATAAAATCATAATAACATTATTACAAAAAAAATCTTAATTATTTATTTTTCTTTGGAAACAATAACATTTTACAATTACATACGTAAACGCAAGATCATTTATGTCCTATTGTACTTACCTTTCAAGACCAAATCTGATCAAATAGCTGAGAAGCTAGGCTGTCTGAACTCCTGATGAAACTTACCTTGGTCTTATGTACGTGCTGGTGGTGGTACTCGGAGTCAATTTCAGGTTCACTGAAGTAACTCTGATCCTGCAAAAGAAAATAGTATGAAAATATCTTGCCATGCATATACTGCACAATACATTTCATTACTAGAGAATGATCTTAAAACTGTGATTCGAATCCCTTTGTAGGACTAATTTTAACGTAATTTAAAATAAGTGCCAAGGTCACTTGATAATATAGTATATATGAAGATCAGCGTTGAAGCTATTAGAAAATGTCATGAAAAACAGAATCTAAGTTATCTTCAATTGTAAATTTAAATATTGAGATTACAATGTTTGAAGTATTAAATATGATATGTAATTATTATAGGAATTTAGTTAATCGTATGTTATTATTAGTGTTCATGTGATACATTTGTTAACTGAGAATGTCATCATCAGCCTCTCTAATTGTACGCCACTTAATTCCATCCTCGTCTTCTCACATCCAGCTCCTGCAGAATGTCGTGTTATGTCCGTAATAATTGAATTGCAATTATGTACGTACTTGATCCCAGCTTGAGGGTCCTGAACATGACGCGGCTCCAGATGGCACGGTGACAGAGCCCACGCCTACAGCACCCGGGAAGGTCTCGCCTCCAATGTCTGTAGCTTCGAACAAGCGAAGAACGGAGCGGTCCCGTATGTCTCGCAGATGGGCTCTAAACAAAACAATATATTTACATTCATTATCTGCTATTTTCAAATTCTAAATTATAGATACGAATAAATTTAACACGCTTCATCTTGTAAACTGTTGAGGTAACGTTTACCAAATCAATTTTGGATGTAATTACGCCTAACATAGTAGTACTTTGTCTATAGTAATAAAGTAATTTAACTGTCTGGAAAATATTTCGCAACAAACAAAGCCAATTCTGAGTATATAAATGGTAAGTCTCCTAATTTGTATCATTTTCTACAGAAATCTTCAAAATAATATTAAAGTTTAAACAGTTTAACTGCCATTTTGGTCTAGTGGTTCACGTAGGCGGCTACCGATCAAGACATATTGGGTTCGATTTGCGGGCCGTACCAAACATCCGTATGATCTATAAATATTGGTTTCGAAGTTTGCGTGTTTACATAAAAAAGTATATATTATGTATTTATATCCGTTGTCTAGTACCTATATCACAAACTCTTCTCGGTTTGGGACAAAATGACGTTGGAGTGTCAGATGTCCAAAATATTTCTATTGTTTTTGGTTTTCATACTAGTCACTTTCACCTCACGAAATTCTTATTAGCCTTATTTCCAATATTATTTGGGGTCGTCTACTAGATCAACCGGTTTTATCTCCATAACAGTTTTTCTAACTAAAGGAGAACTGAAATTCGAAGGTTGAACTAAAGTAAGTAAGTCAGTAACCTCATGAAATTAAGTTACATAATTAATGAAGGCAGACAGATGTCTGCCTGATGGTGAATGAACCTCACCAGATGGTGAGGTTCATTATAAAGACGATATAAATAATAATATATTTACATTCAAAGAAAACACTGTAATGTTTTACGAATAACGTATATTTGGCAAAATAAAAATTGATCAATCTACCGTTCAATTAATTGGTACAAAACCAATTGCTACATTTGATGCTGTCAATTCCGGCTATTTAGTGTTATCATCGAAAATACGTAGAAACATCGTATGGCACTCCATTCAGATGTCGAGTTAGTGATTGATGTTTCAGTACTTGGATTTTGCAAACCTAAAATAAAACCCAGAGTGATGTTGACTTAGCTTTTTAAAACGTGATCTAATGGTGCAATTAAATGTTTAGTTGTTGACACCTACCTTCTATATAAATCTTATATCTAAAACTCTCGTGTCGCTGGGTTTGTGTGTATAATCGAGATACACGCAGGCAGAGCTGCGGGCGAAAGCTAGTATTTAATAAAACAGTAATGAACAATTCAGTCCCTCATAGTCGACTGACCTTCAACGATCACCGAGGGTAAATAACAACGGCGCGGTCAGAACCTAGACGCGGGAGACTGTTTGTTTAGCCTACAAAAGTGACTCTACCCTGCCTGTGGAAAGCATGAGCAGAATCCAAGAGTGGGAGCCACCACATTTGCAGCGAATGTAGACAATAATGTATGACCGCCCACACTATGGCGGCTTAGTGAGATGCTTTTCCGCGTCCCGTTTATAGCACCAGGGATCATAACGGAAAGAAAACACGTGAGTTGGACTGCTCGGCATAGGAAAGAAGAGCCGAAGAAGGAGGGATCAGTTGGAAGAGCTCTTCAAAACACTCTCCATGGTAAAGGAGATAGAGAACCGCCATAGAGGCGACGTCTCTCCGTAACTGCAGAGGCTCAAGGAACTCGGTGGTTTCGGGACTGTTTATAATGCGGACTGCTCGCCACTGCAACCAGTCGAGAGTGTCAAGCAAGTACTGCGCCAATCCATCGCAAAGGTGAGAACAATACTCCACGCAGTTACGAACTTGAGTCTTGTAGAGAAGACACAGATGCTCCGTCGTGAAGAACCGTCTCACCTTGTTAAGCACACCTAGCTTCGGCGAGGCTGCCTTGGTGACGGTCTCAATGTACTCCAAATTTTGTCTCTGTAATGTAGAGATACCGGCAAATATCAATGCCCAGGATACCGAGTTTGTCCTGTAGTGACAGTTGAGTGTTCTGAAAAGTGGGGAGGGGAAGGAACGGAGACTTTTTGGTAGTGAGCGCGCAGACCAGTGTTTTCTTGGCTTTGAGAAATACTGCTTAGAACCAGGTCGAGCGACAAGATCCCTTCGCTTTTCCTCAATATCCGCCGTGTTAGCAGTAGGGCCTCCCAAATATCGACCATGAACTGTGCTGTCGCATAACAATTTATGTTATGAGTGTTTCCATCGAAGCAGTTTTTTTGTTTACATTTAATAGATATAAACTAACATTTTCAATATTACTGTTGACATGACTAAATAATGTACATGTAGAACACAAGTACATTCATGTAGAACATATGAATTATTTGTTGTACCGAGTCACATTTCACATATTTTTGACATTTTTAAATAATTGATGTACTGTTAATTATTACTGTTATAATTATTTATTGGCATTATTGGAAATTACATGTTTCTTCCATTTATTAACACGATACCTTCTGTACATTTTAAAAGGACTGTGGAATACCACTCTGAGATTAATTAATATGAAATTATGTTTGAAACTTTCTCTCGATCTTATTTAATACTTTATGGAATTGTTTCGAAATTTAATAACTGTTATTAGTGTGTACTGTCATTCAAAATATTATTCAAATCTTAGACAATTTATCTTTTATATTCAAAAAATCATTTGTCTGTAAAGTCGGTTTACTGACGATAGTTAAACTCGACAACGTCATAAGAGGTGAGAAGAGAAGAGAAGAGACAGATGTCGAACGCTGCCGAACGTGGAGGCCGATTGTGCCTCTTTGTGGCTCGTTCCGCGCTCTCGCACTTCAAGCCTTAAATGGAAGGCTTCAGAGCGAGGTAAAGCGGCATGAGTCATGTTTTTTCGTGCGTGTAGCCGGCTCCATCGAATTATAAGACGTTGTCACGTCAAAAAATAAATTGTGCGAACTTCTTCATAGTAAATATACTTAAAAATATCTAGTATCCATCATTTTCACGTTGACTTTGATTAAAGATTGTCCTGTAACCGGTCCGTCAGTGTGGATGGATTAAGAATGCAAAGTGTCACCACCCCTATTCATTACATGGGTGTCGTAAGAGGCGACTAAAGAAACAAAATAATCAGCTAACATCACTGCCAAGAGAAGGAAAACTTGAAACAAACCCTTTACCAACCCGTCTGACCAGCGTAGTATAGTAGGCCAAAAACTCCTTTCCAAGGAGAGGCCTATGTCCAGCAGTGGACTGTTGGAGGCTATTGATGATGATGATGATGTAACCGGTAGGCCCAACATACCGTAACGTACGGCCTACCTAATGTGTGTGACTCCCTAGAGTGTGATCAAATATTAGACTACTTTTAATCGACAGTTGACCACAGAACATCAAAAACAGTAAAATTTTGTTTTTTGAAATAAAGATTTAATTTTTCATAGTATTTTCAAGTTCTTCATATCTTTATTGTTGAGTCAAAAATATATACCTAAACAAAGAATACAATGATCATGAGATACTTTTAAAATAACAACATAGTTAAAATAAAACCTTATAATAGTTATCAATCATCCTGTATACTGTATCATAACATTATAACGTTGTCATCGAACGTAAACAGCCGCACCGGTCGTAAGCTAGAAAAACCTGTACACCTACCTACCATGTACTTTTTGTAGTAATACCCGCATAATTTTGAAATTTATATAACGCTGTAACAGTATTGTCGACAGCCATTAATGTTTTTAAAACTGCTCTCATATTAGAGGTAAGGTAATGTCCTGATATAAAAGTCATTCGTCTAGAAGCTTCTCACTACCCACGATTCGATTCGAATTTTAATAGTATGTATACATATAATGAATAAATAAACTGTATTTGCGTCTATAATTAATAAATACTTTACGTAGTCATATGTAAAATTGTTTGAGATAGGAAGAGATTCCATGAGAATGTGTACATATTTCAAGATTAATATAATTTAATATTAGTATTTAATAAACCTGCCAAACGTTAAACTGCCTGTTGGGGTAAACGGGTTCTTGAGTGGAGACCGCGACTAGGCAAACGTAGTGTAGGACGTCCACAGGCCAGGTGGAGTGATGATTTGCGCAAGACGGCTGGCAGGAGCTGGATGCGAGAAGCCGAGGATCGAACCAAGTGGCATGCAATTGGAGAGGCCTATGTCCAGCAGTGGACTGCGATAGGCTGATGATGAAGCCTGCCAAAGTGACTCTACTTTGCTTGATGGAAAGCATGAGTAGAATCATTTAATTCAAACGAAAAACTAACTAACTAACGAAAGACGGCAGCACGGATGCTGTCGTTTTTATGTTGGTTTTCTGTGTGAGGGTATGTACTGCCCCTGTCAAGCCGACCAATTCGTGCTGAAATCAGCATCACCTTACTAAGTGTATATAAATAGTATATGTGTTAAAAAACTACTCAAAATGGAAAAAATATGTTAAAGCAGCGATAACCAGTCGAAAATATTGTTTGTTTCTATATCTCACAGTTATTAGTGCACGTCTGTTAATTAAAAGTTCTCTGCAGCTAGGCGATCGAAGCTTTTGGAAACAGAAAATTTTAGACCTGCTACAACGTAAAGGAGTAACAAAAAATTGCAGTTTTGATGAAGCTGTAGTTGTTATAACGTTACTTTTTAAAATTTATACCTACAAGGCTTATTACTACACGCCAACTTTGGTTAGGTGTTAAAAAAATCAGCAAAGCCTTTATACACATTGTTATTTCTGTAGAAAACACAAACAAGTAAAATATGTATAAGCTATTAACTTTTAAAGTTCATTTAAATTCATCGATTTATTTTATTTCACGGAGCGCTTTAAATCCTCGCAAAAAGCAATGGTAAAGTCTTAGCTAGAAGATAATGATATTTAAATCCGAAGGTACCGTAATGGCTGAATCTTTGATCTTGCTCTATTAAATTGACCTTTGCTGTAGGTGTAAATGTTACGACAGAAAAGTGTATTTAAAAAAAGAAGCCGATACGCAATACTCAATCTCTTATTGTTTGGTAATACCTGCATAGTTGGTTACCAACGTTTCACGACGTTCGAATCTCTAGGACATTTCATACAGCGTGCTTTTAAAACATTTTCCCACACAAAAGATACCATTAACTTATGTAAAGCTAGGTTTCGTATAGTTTCTATTGCCCGGGAATGGGAGTACAAATTCAGTTAGCTTTGGTGCGAGTCCTGTATAACATTTTAAAGGACGGTTCGTTTCGAGTGGAGTCTTAAATTGTATTATGAGGTTGACACCTAAAAATACTTTACATACAAAGACAGCTTTTAAATCAAAATCATAATTGCTTGATATTCTTTTTAAAAAAACTGTAATTTAAACATGCATATGTATGTATTAAATCAAACATTTAACACTGCTTCGCTTAATCAGTACGTACAAAAACGCGGTACCTAGATCTAGGATTACTTCTGAATAATTAACTCTGAAAACTAAGAGCAGCGTACACTTAATATACAAGTTGCATAGAATATTGTGATTGCTATTTAAAAAAATTTGGTAAGGGGCATCATATTCCATACTCGTATCTATAATGAGTGCTAATTACTATTCAATAGGGTCAAAATAGGTGCAAATTAGGATCTAAAGACCCTAGTTATACCGCCTAAGCTATGAGACATTTTTTAATGAATGAATCAACAATGTAACAATGTGTGTGTGGCATAAGTAACACAAATTTTATCAAATGTTTTTACTTACTCTATTCAATACTTTCCTTTCTTACGAAAAATACTATTAAATCCACGACGAAATTAAAAAATATTTAATCTACGAAAAATACTATATAATAAACGAGTTAGATAAATTAATAAGAGCTCAAAAGAAGAAACTTTCTAAGATTAATGTGATACAAGACTTGTACCTATCAAGTAAAATAAGTTTAATACTTTTACTTATTTATTTTTCAAAGAAAATTTAAATCTAAACCGTTTAACACAATGCCACAACACGCCGCCTGCAGTAAAGAACTTTATTAATATTAACACGCTTTTACATCGATATTTTCCAATCAGAACTTGTCCTAACCACACTGCATTTTAGTTTTCCAGTGTTCAGATTTTTGATTGATTTCAGCCTTTAAATTTGACAGGACTTACTGCCTTTCAACATTGATTTTTGATGTTTTTGGCGTAACAAAAGTATGTTTATGTATTTATATCAGTTGTCTAGTGCCCATACAAGCTCTGTTTAGTTTGGGACTAGATTTCGTAGTCTGTAAGATATCTGAAAATATTTATTTATTTAAGACAATTTAAAGATACATTTAAATTTGAGGAACGGGTTCTTTACATTTTCTAGGTACTGTTTAAGTTATATTTAAGTAAATAATATCAGTATTAAATCTACTTGATTTAAATTTCTGTTTGCTTTGAAAATTTTAAATAAAACACCACCGCTCAGCTCTCTAAAAGTTATGACAAAACGTTGCTAACAATCGAATATTTTGATGAGAAGAATATAGACACATCAAATAAATAAAATGCTTCACATCACCAATTAGTCTTAGAAAGTCGATTTCTGGACATAGAAAGACATTTTCTACGTATGTATATTATTACACGAAGCAAAAACGTTGTCCCCGTTTTACTAATTTTATATATGTATGCAATTTGATCTAGTAAAGATTTATATGGAGGAGAAATGTAGAAAGCAAAAAAAATTATGGATGAATACTACAAACATTACATTAATATTTAAAATACACACATATATACAATCTTCTGAATACTACAGTCTCCAGCAATCCAGAAAGTAATAATCGAATCTTGAGTTGAATCGTATGTCCAGGCCATCTGAGAAATCATTCTAAGTACCGTACGTAAGAAAGCTTCAGTACTGACCCTTATAAAATATCGAGAGACATTTACCTTACAATATTTGCCGACGCACAGCACCAAAGGGTGCCCACATCACAAAGATCATCTTATGACATATAAATCAGATAGGTTGAGCGGTATACGCTATTAATGTGTCCAATTATTGATATGCTTCGACAGTTGAGTACCTACGTAGTTTTAATGACAAAAATCGCAAAGATTCTTTCTTGGTTTAACTTATTTTCTATTTCAGTATGGCCAATAAACCTTTTAAAAATGTATGTCTCATTTTAAAAAATATTTACATATATTTTAAAAGTATCATTGATAAAGTGACCTTATATAATTTCACGGGAAGTATACCCTCCTAAATAAAAGTAATTATTCGAATAAGTTACAGATTTCTACGTCAGACTATACTCAATTTAATAATTAAATCTGATCTCAACTTTAAACTCGTTAGTTTGAAAGATCGACGAATTATGGGATCTAGGTTCCCTTTGAAACGTGCATGTTTTCTAGTATCCTTCAAGTAACGTTACGTTCAGACCATGATTGGTTTAAAGGGGGACTGCCCCGCTAATTCATAAAGGTAACTCTAACGTCCTCAGCGCAACGAAAATGCATGATTTGGGCGCTCCATGGATTACTATAGATACACCTTTGCTTATCTGTACATCGATGTGTCCTCTAGTATTAATTGGCACTGCAGTTATAAGAACGACGCTTGTTGTAACGTTTATCAAAAACAATAGTAAGATTTCATGGCCTATTATAATTGAAATTGATAATGAACAAAATATACTATTAATGAAAAATAAAATATAAATGTTTCTAAACTAACAGATAAATAAATATTAAATTTGCATATTTTATATAACTTTATCATTAACAACCAGTATTTTAATACAATATTTGGAACAGTAAGAAGTATTTTCAATTTATTCACTTATTGTATAGATTTTAGAAGTTTTGACTGTCATATATGGATATAGGATAGGATAGGCATTTAATTCTTAATAATAATAATTAAATTATTTTTTGAGTTTTTAGGGTTCCGTAGCCAAATGGCAAAAAACGGAACCCTTATAGATTCGTCATGTCTGTCTGTCTGTCTATTCGTCCGTATGTAACACTTTTTTTTCGAAACCATAGGAACTATACTTTTGAAACTTGGTAAGTAGATGTAATCTGTAAGCGCATTAAGATTTTCACACAAAAATAGAAAAAAAAAACAATACATTTTGGGGGTCCTCATACTTGGAACTGAAACTCAAAAAAAATATTTTCATCAAACCCATACGTGTGGGGTCTATGAATAGGTGTTCAAAAATGATGTTGAGGTTTCTAACATCAGTTTTTTCTAAACTGAATAGTTTGCGCGAGAGACACTTCCAAAGTGGAAAAATGTGTGTGCCTGTAACTTCTAAAATAAGAGAGTGATAAAACTAAAAAAAATATATGTTGTACATTACCATACAAACTACCAACGAAAATTGGTTTGAACGAGATATAGTAAGTAGTTTTTTTTTAATACGTCATAAATCGTAAACCGCAATTTACCTTTCATTCAATCAATACACTATTATAAAAACATCTACTACAAGAACTTTTATATGATGTTACTTGCTGCTACGGAACCCTTCATGGGCGAGTCCGACTCGCACTTGGCTGCTTTTTTTTATTTGAATTCAGGCTCAGTAGAGAGGCAACGAACAGCACTCTAACTTTACTGCACTCAGATGAAATAACAACCCAATAATACTTTTACTAATTAGAAGCGTTGGTATGAACTTTTTCTCAAACAGGAAATAAGCTTCTGTAGTCCAACTTAATTGACTGATGTTTATAGATCATAGATTTAATCACAGAAAGCAAACAAAACCAAGGGGCCTATAATGACAAAAGATTATCACCACACATGAATACGTCTAACTTAAGGGTAATTAGATTGACATCGATTATCGAGATGGACGTACTGCTTTTCTTGAAGGGTAAAATACAATCACATTTCTATTAAATTAAAAAATTGCTAAGCCTAAATGGTGAGGTGCATTGCCCGCAGAAGTGGGGCCATAAAGTTGTTTAGTGACGATCATGTACCGGAAAAGGCAGCGTTAGTGGGTCCCTCAAGTCGTAAGAAGCCCTTGAAAGGCAGCACAAGGCCGGTTGTTGTAGAGAAACAGTGGACGTTTTTTAGTTGTGATGATGATGATGACACATCTATCAAATAATAAAATCGGATATCCACACAGTCATACACATCAGATCACATCAGCTTTCATTAGTTCACTTCATAAGTAAGCCTCTTCTTCCAAAGTATTCAACATGTCAAATATATTCAATATTTCTGTTTATAAAACTATAGCGTCCTTGTTCGATTTCAATACGTGTTTCACTTATTCGCGTCACCAGGAGTAAGATTAACATTTGAAGGTCCTGGTCAATCCTTTCGCCTACCAATTGTTGATTCTCCCGCCGAATAGATGGTTCTTAATTTCTTTTTTTGTTGATATTTCTTTAATTTTATTGCTAAAGATTGCTACTTAGAACTACTTTATAATTATTTAGGTTACACCTTCTTCTGTGTGAGAAATGATTGTAAGCCTCGCAAGCCAGCACATAGTACTAATGGATTCTAGGGATTATTAAAATAATACTCAACCCAGCTATTTTTATTTGAGACCGTCATATGCATATATGAAGAATAGCGAGAGACTCTAAAATCACAGAGTAATTAATAATGATATATCAAGTTCTTGTATTACCAGTGGCGTGAAATACTAATTTCCGAACTGGGTGAATCCGATAATATAAGAGAGTTATAAACAAAGTATAAATATATTTTTAACTTTTATAGCGCGATCTTGTTAAGTATGTATGTAAGAAAAGCTTTACTAAGCGAAAAAAATTTACGACCATTGTTTAAACATTTTTTTTTACTTACAATTAGGACAGTAGTTCGAGAAAGTTTTGTTGGTTAACAATTGTTTCATCATCATCATCATCAGCCTATCGCAGTCCACTGCTGGACATAGGCCTCTCCCATTGCACACCACTGTGATCGATTTTGGGCTTCTCGCATCCAGCTCCTGCCAGCCATCTTACGCAGGTCAATTGTTTAACTTGTTGAAAAATTAACTTAAAGTAAAATTTTCAACGGGAATAAATTATTTATACTGTTCAGAATACACCATAATTTTTACAAATTAAAAACAAATATTCAATATCTTAAATAAATTAATTAATGTGCCGTACTCGCTTTCGGCGCCACGCGTGCAACCTAAAAATGTCGCGCGCAGACCTATTTTCAGCGTTAAATTAAAATTATAAATAATGGAGATAGAGTTTCAGAGTTTGGAGTTTTTTATTGGAAATTTCCTCTTCTTTCAAAATCTTTTTTTGCAATTCCTTAAATATTAATAGTATATGAAATATTGGCAAAAAACGAAATACCATTTTTTTCATCTTTAAGTGTTTATAACTTTTATAATTTTTTATGTGCTAATACACGCTTTTGGCACAATTTTCTAGGCGTCATTCCGAATCCAATGAGCTATCGCACATAATTTTAAGAGCAGTATCTCTATTTTGTACCATTTTCAACTTGTCGACTAGACTATACGTTTTCATAGATGTAAAAGGGACATTGGCACGCGCATCAGTTATTCTGTGTGTGAGGGATGAATCTTTATAAAGTACCTACTTCTATAAAAATGAGGTTCTCAATTAAGTTTAAATTTAAGGTCGATATCGCAAAACTAAATTGTTTATGAACCAATACGATTTTATTTTCCTATTTGGGAGGATGTTATCATTCTTTTATTATATTTCAATCAATAATTGTTCTTTCAATCAAAGACGACAGAAATCCACGGACATAACTAATATTTCTGCTAATAGTATAATGAGAAAGTAACTCTGTCTGTCTGTTGCGTCTTTACGTAAAAACTACAAAATCGATTTAAATTAAATTTGGTACACAGACAGTATAAAGCCTGAGAAAAACTATACTATATACACTGGCTATATTTTAGTGAGATAATCGACATACACGCGAGCGGAGCTGCGAGCGAAAGCAAGTATATACTATTTAGCAAACTTGCCCATCGCCAACTACGGAATACCTTTTCGAAAGAAAACTTTTTAGCTGACTTAATATCACTTACAAATGCAAAGGTAACTTTGACATCAGGATTTCAACAGGTTGGTCGAAATAATTTATGAAATTCTACTCGACATTGACATTGTGACCTGACTAATTGATTTTAATCTTATTTCAAAGGCATCGGTAGGTTAATGACTGAAACTGCCTATTAATTAAGAATATAATGCATCTAAGGATTTCATTTATCACGAATATTATGCACCGATTGATGCAAGAACTTAATTTAAAAAAGTTTATATTTTTAAATGTGCTCTTTAAATATTTTTGTGAAACAATCATTACGATTACAATTTGTAGCTATGTCCAACAATTACAGAGTCCAGAAGTTACTTCTACTTTATAACATTATATAATATGGACTACACGCAGGTCGCTATTCCCTGGATTTGCATCTTTTGGGTATTAGCCCTAAAAATATTAAATATGCGAAGTTCATTTATTTCGGATATTGACGGCCGTAACGACGGGAGACCGTTTTAAGCGGCTGGAGTCTGGTATGCCGACTATCCGACAACCCCGGTGAGATACCAACCCAAGACAACATGATTTTGAAAATCGTCACAGTTCAGAAAAACCCTAAAGAGCAAATCATCATATACTTTTATATACTGCGATTTGAAATAGATATTTATATCCCTACTAGAAATGGAACACTCGATACACTGATTAGCATTTAATTACGAGAACACGAACACCTCTTGCTTGATGGATGGAATCAAAACGATATTTCAGATATTTTTGGCAAGTTAGTTATAAAACTAACTGCCATGACACGCAGTATTAATGAAAGAAGATATAAATCAGAATACTTTCGTAGGTATTTTACGTTAATGTCATCTCCTCACGCGATAACAATAATATGACGTGCTTCATTGATTGTGAATGGTTCGTCTTCTAGACTTTGCCGTGCCCACCAGGGTCTAATTGCTTTCTCTAACATGTTTATAACACCAATATGTACAATATGGAGTGCAATAAATGATTTGAATTAAATGAAAAACTGGGACAATTTCTGCTTTTCTATTAAATTTATTTCCTTTTTTATTATATTTGGAGCACTAGAATGTAAACAAAACTGTTACATTAAAAAATCAAGGGTTCACACATCTTAAATTATTTAAAACATAAGTTGATGATAACATTTATCACCTTTATTTTATTCATTATAAAATGCAACTATTTTGAGTTCACATAATAATCATTAGAGAATTTTAATGACCCCACCCCAGTCTTCAATAAAATTTGCTACAAGAATATTTTTAAGCAAATGTGTAACAAAACATAAAAATATCTTAAACTGTAATGATGCAAAAATGTATAGAATAACAGTTTAAATTAAACTAGACACTATCAACTAAAATGACCCTAGAAGTTCTAAAAATCGGAATATTATGTACCATATTACTTTAATGCATTATCTATTTCATCGTCATACAATCACACGCAAGACTACACTGTTGACATCATGTCATAAAATAAACAAGGGTAGCAAAATTAAAATTCAAAGTTTTAGAAAATAAGGTAATTTTTATAAAATATTAGCAATGAAATAAGCACTTACGGGCATCTGTAATCATGGATGTGCGAGAAACTACGACTTGGACGCATCGCGAGAAGCGAAGTTAAGTTTTCCGCATGTATTCAAACGGCTGTACGGATGGGACAGCGTCGGCGGCGGGAGGTATACTGAAGCTACCCCGATGGGGTAGGCTTGCGCGCAAGGACAACCCGCCGCGCCGTCCTCACACCGAATACACTCTCAATCTTTTACATTTATTATTGTTATCATAAAATATCTAATATCTATTTTTTATATATTTTCATCTAGAATGAAAGTTAGGAAAGACTATAAGTCAACTTATTTTTTATGAATTTATTATCTACTAGTGGTCGTTAAGTGGTCAGAATTCGACCATAATTAATTTGAATTATAAATGACATTATTATTAAGGATCTATTGTCAAAGACTATTACTTCTATGATCACGTATTTCGCCAAGACTACGCTACAATGTTAATTTGACAAAAGAGTACCTATGTGTGTGTGTGTGTGTTTATTCATTATTTTAATGTATTTTTTACGCATATTAAAAAAATGGCTTCCTGCACGTCTCCTCCACATAAACTTTCCTATATCCACGCAATTTTCGTAAAAATAGGTATTTTTTTTTTGCTTTACGTGTAAATTTAAAGAAACAAATATTATAAAGATTGTAAGACTGTAGGGTGCTGTCTACTGTTATGTTGCTATGTTAAATGTTTCCGTTAGAAGGTCGCATCATTTGTTGCACGTGTCATGGCTATGAAAAAAATAAACCGCGATATCCGACCTCCATTTAAATTGCATTAATCAGAATATTTTTATCCGTTATGGTTTTTTAGTTAAGTGGAACCCTTTAGTGAGGGCGCCCTTTTCAGGCCAATTTTTCGAGTGGAGTCTATACAGCTATTAATAGCCGCCAGAAAACTTACACAGTATGGCGTGATTTAAAAAACAATGACGAACTCGCCAATAAAAATTGTGGCCACATTTTTTGACATTACAAAAATATAAAATGAAATTCTTATATTGTCTTTGATTTTACGTTATAGACATAGCCCACAGGATTAGCAAGCTGAAGTGGTAATGGGCTGGTTATATTAGCCGCAGAACCGACAACCGTTGGGGTAAAGGTGTTCTTGAGTGGAGACCGCGTCTCGGCAAACATAGTGTTGGACGTCCACAGGCAGGAGTGATGATTTGCGCAAGACGACTGGCAGGAGCTGTATGCGAGTAGCCGAGGATCGAACTAAGTGGCGTGCAATTGGAGAGGCCTATGTCCAGAAGTGGACTGCGATAGGCTATTGATGATGATGATGATGATTACTTTTCATAGAAGTTAAGTTACAAATTTCCAGGTCGAAGTTATCTTTAACTTCGACCTCGAGTTATGTATATGTAGAAACATACTTACATCTTCATAATCTTTATTTTTCCTAACATTATTTCGGGTCAGCCACCAATCTAACGGTTTTATCTGAATACCACTTTTTCCACAAAAAAGACTTGCATTGGACCTCTGCGATCTTAGTGTTTGAGAGCACTTACTTCCCAATGACGATTATCAAAGATGTCTATGACACCGTTATCATTTATCGGACCGACGCCTTAACGTGCTCTCCGACGCACGAGGGTGAAACACAGTCAAACTTTCATACGCAGGGCTGCTTTTGAGATGTTTCATTAGAAAAACCCTACAACCGGGTCAGAGAATTGAGTCCGAGACTCTTGATTGGTTAACAAAATGTCATATCATATCATAATCCCTACATAATATTATAAATGCGAAAGTAACTCTGTCTATCTGTCTGTCTGTTACGCTTTCACGCCTAAATCACTGAACCGATTTTGATGAAATTTGGTGTGAAGATAGAACTGAACTTGGGAAAGGACAAAGGATACTTTTTATCGCGAAAATAAAGGTAGAAGGGTTTGAAATAGGGGACGAAAGTTTGTGTCGAAGTTCCTTATTATCAAACATAGAATTATGTTTAATCTTTCCTTACCGAGTCGCGCGATATAAACAAATTCCACGCGGGCGAAGCCGCGGGCGGAAAGCTAGCTAATATCATAATTATAGTCAACAGACGACTTCGGTAGACATTATTGCCTGACTTGAATTTAATTCCACATTTCCAAAAGAAAATTGTGATTGTATTTTAGTATATAATTATTACCAGTGCTAAACCAGACACAGAAACAGAAAAATATATAATAGAAACTTTTTACTTCGAATTTAATTTGTAAATGTCAACCAAAATTAAATTATAATTACTTTCAGTTTTGAATTCCGTTGCATTACGATTGAAAGTACTACATATCAATTAAATAAATACACGCTTTTACACTCATTGATATTTTTCACATATTGACTCACTCAGATTTTGAACTAATAAAAAATATATTTAGTATTTACTAATATTATAAATGTAACTCTAGCTATCTGCCGCACTTCAACGCCAAAACTACAAAACTGATTTGAATGATATTACTGACATACAGGCGGACGGTATTTATGTTAGACATGTTTAATGTTTCTATCAACTACCATTTCGTTATTGTTCTTCATATTTTCATTGGATTATAATGTTTGACCCTTTTTTAGCCAGAACGCTACGGTATTAATATTATAATCAATTGTATAATATTAATTTTTAATTGGCCAATACGAACTGAGGATACTTAAATTTAATTATCTATGTTATAATATTGCATGCTGATGATGATGATGAATGTCCACTGATGATGATGAATGTCCAGCAGTGGACTGCGATAGGCTGATGATGATGAATGTCTAGCAGTGGACTGCGATAGGCTCATGATGATGAATGTCCAGCAGAGGACTGCGATAGGCATCAGCCGTTTATCATCAGATAATGAATGTCCAGCAGTGGACTGCGATAGGCTGATGATGATGAATGTCTAGCAGTGGACTGCGATAGGCTCATGATGATGAATGTCCAGCAGAGGACTGCGATAGGCTCATGATGATGAATGTCCAGCAGAGGACTGCGATAGGCATCAGCCGTTTATCATCAGATAATGAATGTCCAGCAGTGGACTGCGATAGGCTGATGATGATGAATGTCTAGCAGTGGACTGCGATAGGCTCATGATGATGAATGTCCAGCAGAGGACTGCGATAGGCATCAGCCGTTTATCATCAGATAATGAATGTCCAGCAGTGGACTGCGATAGGCTGATGATGATGAATGTCTAGCAGTGGACTGCGATAGGCTCATGATGATGAATGTCCAGCAGAGGACTGCGATAGGCTCATGATGATGAATGTCCAGCAGAGGACTGCGATAGGCATCAGCCGTTTATCATCAGATAATGAATGTCCAGCAGTGGACTGCGATAGGCTGATGATGATGAATGTCTAGCAGTGGACTGCGATAGGCTCATGATGATGAATGTCCAGCAGAGGACTGCGATAGGCATCAGCCGTTTATCATCAGATATTCGACTGCACGGTTGGCCTAGTGGTTTAAGCGATCGCCACGCCGCTCTCTACTGCGCCAAGTGTCGTGGGTTCGAATCCCACGTGGGATAACACTTTGTGTGATTCACAAATTGTTGTTCTGAGTCTGGGTGTTCTTTGTGTCCGTTTCATGTATGTTTGTAAAGTCCCCCGCGACACAGGAATTCATATTCCTAATGCGGGAGTTGTCTTTTTACAAAATAATAATAATAATAATGAATGTCCAGCAGTGGACTGCGATTGGCTGATGATGATGAATGTCCAGCAGTGGGCTGCTGATGATGTTATATTGTATTATTGACTACCTTGTTGGTCTAGTTTCAGCGTATGCGGGTATGCGGCTGGTGATCAAGAGCTCTCGCGTTCGATACCCGGGTCAGACCAAATGTTTGTGAGATGCAAATATTTGTTTCGGAATTTGGGTGTTTTCTATATACAAGTATAATATTTGTGTACATAAAAATAAAAGTATATATTATGTATTTATATCAATAGTCTAGCACTCACAGTACAAGCTCTGCTTAGTTTGGGACTAGATGATGTGCGTCATATGTTTCAAATAATTATTAATAACTTACTTAATTAATATATTATTTTAACTAGCTTTCGTCTGCGTCTCCACCCGGGTGTATCTCGATTATCTATGTGCCATTCTGATATATAAGCTATAATACAGTATAGTTTCAACCCAATCCGTTCAGTAGTTTTTGTGTGAAAGAGCAACAAATATACATACATTCATACATATACTCTCAAACTTTCGCATTTATCATATTATTAAGGATTAAATAGGCTTGGCAAAATTCATATTCCTCAGTTCTCCAAATAGGTAGTTGAGTGTAAAGTTGATCACTTCCAAAACAGTGTAGTGTTTGCACCTTAAATTTTGAACCAATTTTAATAACGCACGAATCATGAAAACTCTCATCCATCACCAAAAGTCACTAGGCTATCGTGGGGACGTATGGCCTTAACCCTCTAGAGACCCGACTCCAGCAGTGGGACGTTATGGGTTGTTGATTCATTAGGTGTTTAAGTACAATTTCTTTTGTCGCATATACATATTAAAATATTTTCTTTTAGGGCCACAGCACACTAGCTACTTTTATCATCGGCGATCGGCAACCAGTCGCTTTTTAGAAGCTAAATACGGCGACCGAACGCTCTACACCGCACACTTAAAAACGCCAAACGCGGAGATTGAGTCGCTGTTTAGAAGCGCGACACAGCATCTGAACGCTACTCTCCGCACACATTCGAATGCCGGTAGCATCGATTTGGCATCTGAGCAGCCGCTAAAACGCGCGTTTCCGATACCGCGATCGAACGCAGGAAGTCGCTAAAACGCGATGCAGTCGCCAAATCGCCGATCACCGATGCTAAAAGTAGCTAGTGTGCGGTGGCCCTTAGACAATATCCACGTTACCTTGTATCGCGGAGGTCTTTACAAACACACATGAAACGGATAAAAACTTCAGAACACCCAGACTCATAACAACAATTTCTGTGTTACACAAAATTTTGGCCCATGTGGGGATTGAACCTACAACATTCAACGCAATAGAAAGCGACGTAGCGACCGCTTAAACCATTACGCTATCTGTACAGTGAAATGAACAATATAGCTCGGACATTATTTTGATCATTGAAGCATTAAAAAACTGTTGTAAAACATATTTCTAACTTTATTGATGTCTGTATTGAATACTTTATTTCAATATTCTTATGAAAAATAAAAAACAAAAATTACCAGAAAACAAAACAGTCGCCATACTTTCCTTTGTTAGTCAAGTTTTACACTTTTTAGGGTTCCGTAGCCAAATGGCAAAAAATGGAACCCTTATAGATTCGTCAAGCCTGTCTGTCTGTCTGTCTGTCCGTCCGTATGTCACAGCCAATTATTTCCGAAACTATAAGAGCTATACTGTTGAAATTTGGTCAGTCGATGTATTCTGTGAACCGCATTAAGATTTTTATATAAAAATAGAAAAAAACAATACATTTTGGGGGTCCCCATACTTGAAACTGAAACTCAAAATATTTTTTTCATCAAACCTATACGTATCTATGGATAGGTCTTCAAAAATGATGTTGAGGTTTCTAATATAATTTTTTTCTAAACTGAATAGTTTGCGCGAGAGACACTTCCAAAGCTGAAAAATGTATGTGTCCCCCCCCCCCTCTAACTTCTAAAATAAGAGAGTGATAAAACTAAAAAAAAAATGTTGTACATTACCATGTAAACTACCAATGAAAATTGGTTTGAACGAGATCTAGTGAGTAGTTTTTTTTTTAATACGTCATAAATCGTAACACGCAATATACCTTTCATCCAATCAATATACTAGTCGATCGATCGATCGACTAGTATATGCCGTGCCTCGGAGAGCACGTAAAACCGTCGGTCCCGGTTGTCATGAACATCTGTGGCAACCGTTATTAGGAAGTCAGTGCCCTCATATACACTGACAACTAGTTCAATCTTCGAATTTCAGTTCTCCCTTAGGGTTGCGGAGGTCCAATGCAAGTCGCGCCGCGAAAAACTGAAATCCAGGTAAAACCGATTGAACTAGCAGCCGACCCCAAATAAACTTGGGAATAAAGGCTAGGAAGACGATTTGAGTTAAAAAGAAGAAAAGAAAAGAAACTTATTTTGCTATAGTATAATTTTATTAACATATGCACATATATATATATATATATATTAATCATATTAATATTTAAAATCTTTTCATTAAATACATATGAAAGTGACAGGAGCTAGATGCGAGTAGCCGAGGGTCCAAATAAGTGGCGTGCAATTGGAGGAGCCTATATTCAGCGGTGGACTGCGATAAGGCTGATGATTCTGATATTAAAGTAAACATAGGTACTTTTATTATAAATCAATTATTGATAATTTAATCTGTCTGATTATACCAAATATATGTGAACTAAGGGGAAAATATTTGTCTACGATCAGTTGACGTCATGTCATTATATATGCCGTTACCTCATCTAATGTGGTGAGTTATAAACTCTCAGCTTGCATGATTAACATATCTAATTATGTACATAAATGTGCCTGCGGGTGTTTACACTTCAATGAATTGCCTAAAGTATCGCTAAATTTACACTACGCCATGGTCTCAAGCTATTTCCGTACAATACTTTGGATATCTTCTTCATATTATTTTTTGATTCCCATAAAATTTTAAAGGCAAATAGTTTTATAGACAAATTTTATGGTTCATAAGTAGAATTAATGTTGGTTTTGTTTACAAATTTATTTATTCTTTTGTGATTGACTAGTCTTTAGGGATTTGGTGTAGCATTTAAGGCTTATTTTTATTAACTAAATTGAATTAAATATATTAAATATATATCGGCAGTTTCTCAATGTTCTGAAGGTACTAAGTCGAGGAGGCTGCATCAATCACTACTGCTTTGTCTTCTTCTTTCTTGCATTTGTTATTCCCACAAGTCTTTGGGGTCGGCTACTAGATTAACCGGTTTTACCAGAATTTTAGTTTTTACACGAAGTATAAACCTATACGACTGGCATCGAACCTATACGACTCTGAGGGCGAACTGGAATTCGAAGATTGAACCTTTTGTCAATATATTTAACAACTGCTTATTGTTTCGTAACAGGTATTCAGTTATTCACCGGTATTCAAATATTCACCGGTTTGTTTTTCTATTGGAATAGGTATTTTAATAACTAAATATAATAATATATATATATAAGTTATAAGTCATTAAGTTTAGGTAGTGGCGTAGTGTCAGCGTATGCAATAACTATTATTATGTTGCACCCATTGTACAAACTCTACTTAGTTTGGAATTACATGGCATTTTGTGTCAGATGGCTAAAATACTATTTTTTGTTATTGTCAAACACGCCAAAGTTAATCTCCTCCTTATGTTGTTCTCTATAAATTCTTTAGGTTCTTAAAAGTTTGTTCGAATTTAAAAAGAGCGCACTGTAAATGTAAAAGCGCAAAAAGTGAAAAATCATTAAGATTAAACATTTGTTCCTAATCATCCGATTGTGGTGGTTGTTAAAAAAATGTCCCACCGATTACCAATAGTGGTCGTATCAGTCGTGACTGCCATGAGGCAGAAAAAGCAATGGTAGGAGAGCTGGCAGAGTTTTAGGACCGTTAGTCTGCATTTCTGTTTTAGAAGTATCTAAAAAATATATAGAATCCTAGAAACACCTACTCCAAAACTTGTACCAGCTCTCAGACTACATAAAATGAATTTCAAATTCATTGAAGCAGGTATTTTTTAACAACATGCTAGTAGCTCCATCTGTTGACCATTTTGAACATCAAGAACTAGTTAATGTACATAGTAAATGTACATCATGTCGATAGATGGCGTTACGAGAAACTGAATAGTGTACATTCCTAAAGTTTTCAATAGTGCTTGCTACCTGCGATAGATGGCAAGCAACTATAAACGCTTGGAAAAGAGAATTTAGTTGATGAAATATCAATCATGCAATTATATTAAAATAAGTTCGTTGTCACGTACACTGGAAAAAACTCATATTTAATAGTAACACCCTTTTCTTTATTATTATATTACCCATCTCGGTTTAACTCGAGAAAAATATTTCAGATAGACTTTTTTAATTTCTTGTAAGAATATTTTATAGGATATGTTAACGTCAAATACAATCCTGTGTCACGGGGGACTTTACAAACACACATGAAACGAACACAAAGAACACCCAGACAGGATTTGAACCCACGACACTGAGGAAACCTCCTCGGGCCGTCACCCCGCCGGGGTTATCTAAGCGACGGGGCGGTGTGTCGGAATCAAACCAACTAAAACCACACAGTGTGCCCTCTGTGCGCCTGAATTTCAGGAGGAGTCCAGGGAACTGATTATTAACCGGTCCGCTCTAAACACTAAATCAACCTCAGCTTTATGGGTGAAAACGTTCATTAGCGTCTCACACCGTGCACCGTACACGACTATGTAGGGACTTGCCTTGCACATATGTAGTTAATAGTGGTAGTATAAACAAAACCTCATTTCAACTTAGATTAGTTGATATGGAAATAAGGTTTTTTATTACAGTAGTCAAACATTTAAAATCGTTGTAACTAACTTAATAATTACGAGATATTATCTCCAGTTTTGAACAAATACTTTCGCGTAAGTTTAACCACTTAAAGTTTAAGCTCGTAATAAGGGTTTATGCCTTTTCTGACTCTCACTTGAATTTAAGATCTACATATATCACGGTAGTTACCTATTGCATTTAACAAAATGAGATATGGCCGCATCGCGAGGATTCGAACGGGCTCATGTTCCTTTTGTAATAAAAGAAAGTTATTTCTATTATTCGCTTTCTTTGAACTTAGATCTCTGTCGAACTAGATGTTTAAATTTTATTGCCAGATGTTCCAGATAATTAATTTTATAGTGCAGAAAGTTTTGAGTATGGAAGCAGATCCATTCGTGCTGAAATCGTCTTGTCGCGATCTGCGGTAAAAATCTTCACACATACACAATTTAGACTCACATATAAAAACAATAGGCTATCACTACACATTCACATAAACACATTCGTAATGCATAGGTGCATTTGGGCTTACTTTGACAGAGGGGAACCGCCTGCGTATGGTTATTTCATACCGTGCTGCTCTACTACTGTTGATGACGTGATTTGCTGAACAGCAATGAAAAAATTGTTTACCACCGGTGTTTTGAGTACGTGATAAACCTCACTTGTACTTTATCAACACTAACAGATGGATTCTTCCAAATATATCTTTGAAACAATTTTAATATGTAGGTACTTTAATTCTATCCGCGCACGAATGTTGACACCATTAAACTTAGTTAACAGTTCTATATTTAGACTGCTAGTGAAGAGCTATAAAATAAAATTGTTTTTACGCATGAATTTAAATGGGCAATAAACAAAACATCTCGAAACTTCAGAGGATTAATTTCATCTGTTCATGTGCAAAGAAGAGATAAAAGGATTACAACTGTTTGACTTTCACCAGTTAAAACTAGAACTAGTAATCTATACATTTGACTTCTTGCTCTGACTGACTATGTCTCTGGGTCTACAAACTTGAACTTGGTCCACACTCATTTTGAAAGTATTTCCGACAATTTCATTCCTAATGTAAATTAATTATCAACGGCCTTTAACAATAAGCTGCTAGACATAACCCTCTCTTTAAGAAAGAAGTTTTGTTTTTAGTTAGAAAAGTAAAATTTAAACCACGCTAGTGAGTTAAATGAAAAAAGAATTCATAAACAATGTAATGTAAATTAAAAATAGTTAAGTTCTTTTTAGCATTTTCTTTATAAACCAAATTATACGTTAAATATTAAGTTCTACTTAGCAATTTCTTTATAAACCAAATTATACGTTAAATATTAAGTTCTACTTAGCAATTTCTTTATAAACCAAATTATACGTTAAATATTAAGTTCTACTTAGCAATTTCTTTATAAACCAAATTATACGTTAAATATGAATACTCAAAATGACAGACAAAGAAAGTAATTTAAGGTAATTGTAAAATTTCAAAGCCTGGATTTATGAAATGTGATACGAAATGTCCATTCACACTTCAATGAATTATTAATTAAATTTATAAGCTCCAAATCCGTAACTCCAAAACTCCAAATTATACCGTAGTAAAATTTATATAAAACGTAGCAGTTTCAGGGCTTCTTATATGCGTTGTCTTTTAGTATTTGTGTGTCTTGATACAATTCTTTTTATTAGACTGCACGAATGGTCTAGAGGTTTATGCGGTGACCACGCTGCTTTCTACTGCGCCAAGTGTTGTGGATTCAAATCCCAATCGAAAGAACACTTTGTGTGAATCAAAAATTATTGTTCTGTGTGTTCTGTGTGTTCTTTGTGTCTGTTTCATGTATGTTTGTACAGTCCCCCGCGTTATAGGGTGTACATTCCTAGTGCGAGCTTTGTCTTAAAAAATATATAAAGTATGTTATTGGTGGTATACAGATGACGTATTCAGTTAAGAGCCCTTGTTTCTCTATGTAGATATACGATTTCTTGTTATATTCAAAGCAAGTAAAAGTTACGTCAGGAAAATAACTGATATTCTAAGCTTCAGATATCGACGGCAGATTGGGAAATGTCGTATCTCGAAAATTCAAAATTATTTTTTGGTATACATTGATCGGAACAAAAAGCTTCAAAAATCAAAAATAAATTGTTTTTGTCTCATCTGCCTACAACGAGAAAAATTATAAATCTTAAAACACTTTTTGTACATTTTGTATTGATTATTAAAAAAAATTTGCTCCAACTAGAACAAATTACCTGACTTTTAATATTGAAATAGATACAACAATACGTTCAGTGTATGGTAGTCTAAAGATAGACCACAGTGTTTCTGTTGCCGTAAAAGTTTTCGGAACATACAATAATTTGTTGGAATTTGAATCAACAACAGAAGTTTGAAGTTCAATTGTTCTGAATTTCATGTAGTTTATATCATAAACTGTGATATTGTTGTGTTATTTGCAGTTTCGTTTTGGAATAATCCTAACTAATATTATAAACGCGAAAGTTTGTATGTATGTATGTTTGTTGCTCTTTCACGCAAAAACTACTGAATGGATTTTGATGAAACTTCACAATAATATATCTTACATGTCGGAATAACACGTAGGCTACTATTTACCGCCATGACGGACCTACAAGCGGGCGGAGCCACGGGAAAAAGCTAGTAGGTTCTAAAATTGAAAGTTAATAATTTAGTTTCCTTACGATAATGTAATCGAACATAGGTGTCGTAAGAGACGCAGTATAAACATCTCCAAAGAGAAGGAAAACTTGAAATCAATAAAAAGGTTGAGGCCTTGGTCCCATGTTTTATAATTAACTAATAAACTAAAAAGGAAGTCTACTAAAGAAAGGATGAAAATAATTTATTAACATTGAGTTTTGAATAGATATTCATGAACAAAGAGTGGTATACATAAACTTTGTGGAAAAAAGTTAATGAAAAATCTGAAAAATATATAAAATGTGAATTTCTTAATAGTAACGCCCACTTATTGACATGTGTACAGTAAATATCTGTAATATGGCAGGTCGACAAGTGTTGACCTGGTATGTTACGAGAATCCTTACATTTTTCGAGATATATCAGAAAACCCCTTTCTAAGCACATTCTATTCTCAGTAAAATATGAATTTCTAAATGCTCGGCATACTCATATTTCAAAGGAGGGGAAAAAACGATTTTTTGCATAAAAGGCCTACATTTACTGAATAGGAATGCACTCGTGTGCAGATCATTTCACGGATGATCATCATCAATATTAGCGATTGCGCATAAAATAGAATTAAAATCGGTTAAGTGCGTGTAAGGCCACGAATTGAATAGGGTTCCGTAGTTACCCATAATGGAATTTACTTGGCCTTTAAAGTTGTTTAACTCGTAAACGGATACCTGAATCAATAATTGTCTCAGCCACCTATCTTATAATCGATGGAGTAAAAGTCATCCCCACTTTAAGTGTAGGGAAGGTACCTTAAATAATAATAACTTGTCTTTGTACTTTCTCAACGTGATAGAAACACATATCCTTGCAAAGATTATAATTCGAAGACGGCCGGATGGACTTGACGAAACCATAGGGGTTCCAAGTCATGACCTAGGGAACCCGAAAACGTGAACTTTGATAAATTATGGATAAACTAGTTATTTATGGTACGGCACACATGTAGTACACGTACACTTTCAAAGTTCACAGTTAAATGAGGGTGGGTCAAATAAAATATGATAAAAAAAGAACAATTTATCCGGTTAATAAGTTTCTTTGATGATACTTATGGTTTTAAAATATTTTCGGCACTTTGCCATCTATGGATTCATGTTAGCTACAGGTTTTATATCCAACAGTTTCTGAACCAAGTAACAGGTAAACAGTCAAAGGCATAAATAGGAAACCATATGATATAAGTACTTTGTACAAGTTACAAAGACTTCAGAAACAAACAATGAGTACTAAAAAGGAAGCATTATCAATTACAAACGCAACTGTTTCTTTAGAAGCTTAATGTTCTTATAGCTTTGATGGAATGCATACTTTATGATGTTAATGTCGACTTTCTGAGAAAAGCTATCCTAACAAACAGACAGACAGATAAAGAAGTTGATGTCATAAATATTTATTTTGCTTTTGAGAAAAGGAACCCTGTAAACGTATGTTCACACGAGCATAAAAATTAAAAGTTTTTCTCTTAACAAATTTACAAAAAAAAACATTTTCTGAGAGTTTTCCATTTGCCTTCAGACACCATTACCACATAAAGAATACGCGATAGACGATGCCACTATCAGGGCACTGTTACGATGTCGCAACCCTGGCTTTCTATATAAATAAAACTGCATCGCTTGCATTCACGTAAGCGACGCGATTCTTGCTAAACAATACTTCAACATAATTACGTCAGACTTATTTCCGATATCGTTGAGGGCACTTGGTTCATATTAATGTAATTTCTTTGATTTTTATTAAATATTATTTCAGTTTCAATTAAATTAGTTTTTTTAAAAAGGACTTCTAGACCCACCCCGTAACAGTGGTGTCAGAAGTGGGATTTTTGGGTAAGATTGCGTGAGAAAAACGTGTGCCCAATATTCCAATTAAAACAACCAGTGCCCATTTCTAAGCCATATCGTAGTTCTATCGTCCTTCCTGACAAAACCAATAAGTCTCACAATCAAGATTCCACCGAATATTACGCCGTATCTCGCTGCTCCTCTGTCACACAACATCAGAGGACGTGTTCCACTGTATCCCGCAGTGCCCTACTGCATTTCGCCGTATTCCGCCGCATCCCGTCGCGATTGCTTGTGACAGAAAATCTTGCGCCGCTTGCAAGGTAATCCCGTCGCTGATAACGAGCTGCCATTCCTGTGAAGACACCGCTACCGACGCTGTTCCTGAGAAGAATCCAGCCAGCCAGCGATGCTCGTCCACTGCGCGATTTTACTGTGAGTAAAACTATTTTTCCCTAGTTATTGCCATTTTCGCGTTTTAAATTACATCTATCTCTAAGTTCTGGACCTGTAAATTTTGTATCATTACTTAACGATGCCTCAGGAAAATAAAACAATCGCTACTCTTTCCGAAAAATTCCCAATTCAAGTGCTATGTAATTTCATCAACACGTATAGCGGACAAAGAGACACGCTACCAGCATTTTTGACCAACTGTAGAAATGCTTTAGATCTTGCCTCCGAGTCCCAAAAAGAGTTGTTACTTAAATATATTGTATCTAAATTAGATGGAAAGGCGCAGATAGCGTGTTCAAATAAAGTTTTCGATACGTTTGAGGATCTAAAAAACTTTCTTAAACAAAATTTTGGGGAAAGAAAGCACTATAACCATCTCCTCTTAGACCTTCAGTCATGCAAACAGCAGCCCACTGAAACAGTAGCTCAGTATGCCCTAAGAATAGAGACATGCCTGACTAGTTTACAGTCTGAGATACATAATTCCGATTCCCTGAAGAAAGAACTAGCGGGTCGCATCGCCATGACTGAGGATCTGGCGCTCTATACTTTTACATTAGGGTTGCAACCTAATATTAGTAATATCGTACGGTGTAGAGACCCTAAAATACTGAATGCAGCCATTAATATTGCAATCGAGGAGGAAAAAATCCTAAATTTAGTAAAAAATACGTCTGTGAAATCTAAATATTGTAAAAATTGTAATAAAGCGGGTCATGTAGAGTCAGAATGCTACGGTAAATTGAAACGCGATATGCAACGCTCACAGTATCAAGTTCATTCACGGCCACAGAATAATAATTATAATTACAAGCCTCAAAATGCTAACACAACAATTACATGTAGATATTGCAAAAACGTGGGCCATGATATTTCACAATGCCGGAAACGACAGTATAATAATTCACGATCCTTCAATAATAACAACCCTAATAGTTCAAGAGCGTATCAACAAAATTGTATAGAAACGGCTTCCGAAACATCATTGCCTCCACAAATACAGGAAATAGAAAATGGCGATTGTTTAAACTAAGTGCTGGGTTTGCGCATCGGTACCAACGCAAATCCCAAATTTTAGGTACCAACCCTACTAGTTCGAAATCAAAACCCACTGTTTCTAAATCAAGTAAGCCAATTTCTAAGTCCTGTCTACGAAATACTAAATCTAATTCTATTTCCACTGAATCTAAGTCACCGTTAACTTCTATTTCGGCTACAATGCCCATTGTTAACGGTGACAACGTGACATTGTCTTCTATTTCGGATAAAAATCCCATTGGCAATGAACGTTCTATTTCTTCTATATCAGAATCGAAAAATAGCTTTAACACTGATTCATCACCCAAACAACAAAATACTATTTCCAAGGACTCTCTAGGCTATCAAGATCTGATTGATCAATACATAAATGAACCTGAAGAATGCCCTATGGTATACGATATTTCACAAAATAAGAGAACCTCGTTACCATATATTGAAGTTCATACGTCTCATTCTCAAAGTCCACTGAAGTTTTTAGTAGATACAGGCAGTTCCATATGCCTCGTGAAAGGTTCTAGTTTGTCAAAAGAACCAATGTGTGATTCTCATACTGTCAAGTTCAAAGGTATAAATGACGTTGGATCACACGCCGAGACAAAAGGTAGATTTATTTTGACCATACTCAACTCATCTCAAACTGGCGAGGTCTCGATCCCATTCTATTTTCATGTAGTATCTAATGTTAATCTCGACTATGACGGCATCATAGGCACGAATTTCCTGTCCATTCATAAAGCATCTATATTATACTCAGACTCGAAACTCAAGTGCGAAGTCCCTACAGGCACAATTATACATTTCGAATTAAAAACATTTGACCAAACGTACGTGATTCCTGCTCGTAGCGAAATGTTAATTGAATGTCCTGTTACAAATCCCGAAGTAAGAGAAGGTTTAGTCTTATGTACAAAATTAAAGGAATACCCGAAGCTTACGTTTTCAAAATGTTTAACTTGCGTGAGGCCTAACGGTAAAATCATTATCTCTGTATTAAACACGTCCGAAAACCAAGTTCTCCTTAATCCTATAAAGTTCACTCTTGAACCCGTATCTTGTGTTCTCGAGCCAAGTATTCTAAAGCAAACACCTTCTTCTCCTCTGGAAGCTGCCTCATGCTTCCAGACCACTTTGTCTGATTTGGACCGCGATAACAGTGTACAAAAGGCCTTAAGATGCGATCATTTGACTCAAGAAGAAGAGTCATCTCTACGCAGTTTGTGTTCGGAGTTTAGTGACATATTTTATCTAGAGGGTGACATTTTGACAGCAACTAAGACGGTCCAACACGAAATTCGAACCACTTCCCAAACACCTATCCATGCTAAAACCTACCGCTTTCCTGAATGTCATAAAAACGAGGTCAGTAAACAAGTCAAAAGTATGCTAGATCAAGGTATTATCAGTCCTTCTGTGTCTCCTTGGTCAGCTCCAATATGGGTAGTGCCGAAAAAACAGGATGCGTCAGGAAAACCTAAGTGGCGTATCGTCATCGATTATCGTAAACTTAACGAAATAACGATCGGTGACGCCTACCCTATTCCGAACATCACCGACATTCTAGACCAGCTGGGCCATAGCAAATATTTTTCAACCCTAGATTTGGCATCTTCCTTTCATCAAGTGATGATGAAAGAGTCTGATGCTGAGAAGACAGCGTTCAGTGTTCCGGGTGTTTCTGGTCAACCAGGACACTATCAGTTTAACCGCATGCCTTTTGGACTTCGAAATGCTCCTTCCACGTTTCAACGCTTGATGAATGTCGTACTTTCAGGCCTTCAAGGCCTCCACTGCTATACCTATATGGATGATATCGTAATTTTCGGACATGACCTCCGAAATCACGTGACTAACCTCAAACTAGTTTTCGAAAAATTACGTGAACATAATCTAAAGTTACAACCCGACAAAAGCGAGTTTCTTCATAAAGAAGTACAATATCTAGGTCATATTATAACTGACAAAGGTGTGAAACCTGATCCCAAAAAAATTGAGTGTGTAAAAAAATTCCCAGTTCCGAAAAATCCTCGAGACATTAAATCCTTCTTAGGTCTAGTCGGCTATTATCGGCGTTTCATAGAAAACTTTTCCCATATAACTAAACCCTTGACCAGCCTTTTAAAGAAAGACACAAAGTTTATATGGCTTTCTGAACAACAGTTAGCATTCGATACGTTAAAAGAAAAAATAACAACAGCACCAATCTTACAATACCCCGATTTTACGAAGCCATTCATTCTTACTACAGATGCTTCCAATTACGCTATCTCAGCAATTCTTTCCCAGGGCGAAATAAATAAGGATCTGCCCATTGCATATGCGTCACGCACATTAAATAAATCTGAGGGAAATTATTCGACTACTGAAAAAGAATGCCTTGCTATCATTTTCGGCACAAAGGTCTTTCGGCCATATCTATATGGCCGCCGGTTTAAAATCGTAACGGACCATAAACCCTTAGAGTGGCTTTTTAACTTCACAGATCCTAGTTCAAAAATTGTTCGTTGGCGTTTAAAGTTAGAAGAGTTTGAATATGAAGTAATCCACAAAAAGGGTAAACTAAACTGCAATGTTGATTCTTTGTCCCGAAATCCTGTCCTTGCCATTGATCCCGACACTCCGTCCGCGTCTGAGACATATGAAAAATATTTAAAACTTAGTCAACAGCAAAACCTCTCTTACGACACATTAATAGAAGAACATAATGACTCACTACTTAAGGCTAAATGTAAAATGATCACTTACCCGACTGCAATTGATTTAGATGATTCGATTCCGTATTGCTCTGAAATTATACAACTTTCTAAGTTTGATGATAACTCGCCTGACATAAGGACCTTAGAACGAGAATTATATACATTCCAAAGTACTTCCAACGACAAACATGTCTACACACATTTGTATTTACGTGTCCATCATTACGACGAGATGACGTATACTGACATTTTCAACATGTTGAGAGACTATCGAGATATGATTTCGACTTGGTACTTGGAAGAGAAAGAATTCGCCATATCTGACTTTAAAGACCCTTTCAATAAATTGTCGTTTAATAAAATATATAATATGCTCGCATTCCTATTTCATAATACAGGCATCAAAATACACATCTATCATAACAATATCTTGTTCCCGACTCCCTCGGAGGTCCCTCAAATATTAAAAGATAACCATGACTCACCCTCTGCGGGCCATCCAGGCATATTCCGAATGTATGAAAGACTCAAGACCTTATACTGGTGGAAAAATATGCGCCAAGACATAGAAAACTATGTCAAGTCTTGTAAGTCTTGTCAGATAAACAAACCTTTGCGGGGTACTAATAAAGCCCCGATGATAATTACTTCGACAGCTACACGACCTACTGAAAAACTCTTTTTAGACATAGTCGGACCTCTACCTGAAACTAGAATTGACAAGTATAAATTTATTTTGACCTTGCAAGACGACCTTACGAAATATTCACAAGCTTACCCCATGCAATCCTGTTCGGCTCAAGAAACTGCTCAACGCCTGGTTCATTTCATTTCCCATTTAGGCATTCCACGAACTATCGTCACTGATCAAGGAACAAACTTTTGTTCAGATGTGTTTAAACAGCTAGAGAAACTATTTGGCATCAAACACATTTACGCCTCACCTTATCACCCACAGACTTGTGGCGCGTTAGAGAGAAGTCATTCTACCTTAAAGGAATATTTAAGATCTTATATTGAAGACAACGCTCATACTTGGGATTTGTACCTAAACACAGCAATGTTAGCCTATAACTCCAACATCCATTCAACAACCGGCTTTGCACCATTCGAGCTTCTTCTGGGACATAAACCTTATATTCCTAAGTCTATAGACGCTTTAGATACTAATACATACACCGATTACGTAAGGGCGCTCAATCACAGATTATATTACAGTAGGCAAAAGGCGCTTCAAAACATACAAACATCTAAAGAACGTTCTAAACGCTACTATGACTCACACTCCCGACCTGTGACGTATAATATAGGCGACATGGTTTATATACGGTGTCACCATAAACAAAACAAAGCGCTGTCTCCAGTATGGAAAGGTCCTTACAGGATAGTAAAGTTAAACGGAAATCATACCGTCACAGTCCAAGTAGATAGGAAGCACATACGTCATCATTATGACGAAATTAAACCCGCCTCCGTCTAGTGTAAACATGTATCCATTCTATTGGTTACAGGTTAGTGTCAGCAGTTTCCGGGAGTCAACTCGTCACTAAGTTAATCGGATCTCCCGGGTTATATTTCGATAAGTTACTAGATTTAAAGTTTACAAATGATTACTGGAACGTTATCACCTATATAGATTTAAGCCACATTCAACCACATATAGAAAACGTAGAATTTTTGTTAGATAGAGTTTCTAAGTATTGCGATTCAACACAATCTTCTAAGGTAAAAGATGACTGCTTAAATTCTTTAAGTGCGTTGAGGACTCAACATAGCAATAATATTAAAAAGTTTTCATCCATCTCCTATTTAGTAAATGTGAAAGAAACAAAACGCTCTAAACGCGGGCTATTTGACGCCGGTGGTTCCATATTAAAAACGTTCTTTGGTACTTTAGACTCTGATGATGCAAACAAGTTCACGGACGCTATTAATAAAGTACAGTCGGACGAAAAACAGTTAACGGTACTTATGCGCGATAACATTCATGTTATTAAGTCCACTATTTCTACTTTTAACAATACTATGTCAAAGGTCAAAGAAAATGAGTATCGTCTAAATCAAAATATGGCTGTTATTGAAAAAACCTTTCAAAAATTGATAAACACCAACGACAAGCTTGAAATAAGATCTCATTTATCTCTTATGCTAAGTTCAATAGAAAGTATTGTCATTACTCTGTCCTTTGATATCGACGATATAAACAATGCGATATTATTTAGTAAAATAAACGTACTGCACCCGACTGTACTCAGTCCCATGCAATTATACAAGGAGCTCGAGTTACACGTCAACTGTTTGCCTAAGCATTCTGAACTACCTGTACGCTTATCATTACATAACATAAATGACATAATTAATATATGTGACATTGTATGTTACTACCACGACAATAAGCTTGTTTTAGTTGTAAAAATACCGCTGGTTCTTCCTCAGATTTACAACTTTTACCAAAACATCCCGTTTCCTGTCCCATTTGATATTTCTGCACCAGACACTTATCTTCTTGTCGCACCTAGTAAACAATATTTGGCAATAACTTCGGATAGACTGTTTTACTCACAACTCGATAGTGTGAGTGAGTGCAAAATAATAAAAGATCAGTGCTATGTGTGTGTTCTCGGAAACGTTTACTCGACGATCGCGAATCCTACGTGTGAAACTATGTTGCTAACGGAAGTTATCTTTAAGTTACCAAAGTCCTGCGAAACAAGAGTTCTTCGAGGTTCAGTGGATTTGTTCCAAAAAATTACCAACAATCGATGGATATTCGTACAATCGGAACCAGGAAAATGTCATTTCGTATGTGACAAAGCCACCAGTAACACCGATGAAATCTTGTTCGGTTCAGGAATATTGCATGTACCAAAATCGTGTTCTGCTTTTTATAAAACTTTAACTTTTACACCAACCGACAGTTTTACTTCAAATATTACCAGTTCAATCTCGAATTTTAATATTGTAACCGATTGTTGCGATAACATACATTTAAATAAAAGCATTAATCAGGTTCCTTTAATAAAGTTAACTGAATTTAATAATCTGGATTCCTTAGTTAAAGCCAGTACACAGTTAAACGAATTTGAAAACCAGATAAGGAAAATTGAAGAGCCTTCTCATTTAGAAAGATATTCTACTCATTATTTATCATTAACTTATGTTATCTCTACCGTCGTTCTATTATACATCTTATTTAAAAGTAGAAGATATGTCTGTAATAAACATTCAGGCTTCTGCGTCAATATATATAATAAAAATTATAATAATAAAACAAAAAATCAAAAAACTCAGGACATAGTAGTCCGAAGGTCACAGCGTTGTACATCTGACTCCTCAGAGGAAGATGATCCTCGCTCATCTGTAAAATCCTTACCTAATTTAAAAAGAAATACAATTATATAATTGTTAAATTACGTTATGTTAAATAACGACTTACTGCTAGTTCAACGGTCTATAATAAGAATATTTTAATAATATAATAGTTAAGTTAAACTAGTTTATATGAAGTTATAAGTAAAGTTATAATATAAAGTTTTAATTGTAATATCTCATAAGCGCTTTAAAGTTAAGTAGATAAATATAAAAGTATGTTGTAGTAATTATCCATTTCTGTAGCCCACGGCGATCTCTGTTTTAAGTAAATACATTGATCTTTACTTTTTCTATAAAGATCAATCTTAACGGGGGGGTTGTTACGATGTCGCAACCCTGGCTTTCTATATAAATAAAACTGCATCGCTTGCATTCACGTAAGCGACGCGATTCTTGCTAAACAATACTTCAACATAATTACGTCAGACTTATTTCCGATATCGTTGAGGGCACTTGGTTCATATTAATGTAATTTCTTTGATTTTTATTAAATATTATTTCAGTTTCAATTAAATTAGTTTTTTTAAAAAGGACTTCTAGACCCACCCCGTAACAGCACGTCACTGGTATAGTGAAAAGAACCAAATAAAATTCATTCTACTGAAAATCAAGTCGGCCAAGTGCGTATCAGACCACGCGTAGCATAGGGTTCCGTAGTTACCCCTAACAGCACGTGGTCTTAAAATCGTGTTCAGTATATAGTGTTTATGTAAACTAATTATTTCGTGATTTGTGTACGAAGTTTTCCAAGTAAACACATTTTACAAGTTAGTCCTCTATAACTCCTGTACTAACAGAGTGACCTAAGCCACTATAGTTTTCCTTTAAAGTTCATTACATGGAATATCATCATGATTTTTTAAAGATTATTCCGTTTAGCTTTTAGACCGTCCTGTTTCAACAAAAAATGAGCTTTAAAGCTGATAACTCGGAATACGGATACCTAAATTGAAAAATCGTTTTAAGAACCTCTTAATGTTTACTAAAGACCTATCTAATGATATCCACGTGGTGGGATAGAGGCGAAAAAAAACATCCCCAGTTCACAGGCAGTGAGTAGGTACCCCAAATTTAAATATGTTTCATGATTTTATTTTAGCACTTTGTCAAAGTGAAAAAACACATATCCATAACCGTTTGGATGGACGGACATGACCTAAAAACTACATAAAACTATGGAGGCCCTGTAAACGGTTGCAAGAAATCCATTTAAAATCTATACAAATATATCTAATAAATATTACTTGACATCAAAACAAACTTCACAAAGGTAAATCAATGCTTACTCTACTGTGATAGATTGTTTGAGATATCTGAGGATTTTCGAGCTTTGATCATATTGTTGATTTTGCATATTCGTGTAAAATCACGATCAGAAACTACCTGTTATTGACAGAGTAACATTGCAACATGTGTATTTTAGCTTGTGTATAAACTTTTAATTGGAACCTCTCATGGATCGAGGCGAAAATAGTTCAATTCAAATTCAAAGGTACATAAAACTCGCCGGGATTTCGTTTTTACAAAATGAGGAATAGGAAAAGTGTATGGATTAATTAATGCCCATGGCTCCACTGACTTTATTCGTTCTTTTAATATTTTATGTTTCTAACTTGGAATATGACGAACCTTTATTTAACTGTTCGTTCTTTACATTACCCCTTTTTGGGGTTCTGAGGTTCAGAAATGTTTGTTGGCACCTTTTTTTATTGTTTGTGTGGAAATCCCGTTGAATATTACCTACTGGTGGCTATGTGGTACTCGAACCGACTTAAATCTCATACTAGTGGCCGAGAAACTAAGTATATTCTAGAAAAGAAAAGCCTAGAACAGATGCTTAGCACCTAAGAACAATAGAAAAACATGAGCCGAAAAAAGTTCAAGTTAGTATGTAAATCAAGTTGGACCTTGACCTTAAGACGAGGAAATCGTTTTTTTTCGGAAGACGGTCCCCATTTCATGTCATTAACTTTTTTATCATTACATTCATTACGACAACAACTTGAAGACATTAAATACTTGACATTGGCAGAAATAGCTGATATTAATCGGCTGGTTGCCATCTCATCAATAGAATATTAATAACTTAGGCAAGGAAATAACCTTAAAATTTATCGAATTGCCGTTTGTGAGAATCCAGCCATGTAACTCTCTTGTAACACAGAAATATCATATATAATAATACTGTTGTTACTTACTTTACTTTTACCAAAAAAATATCGAAAAAGATACTAAAAAAATCGATAAACGAATTTTGTTTTAGGGCAGAGAGGACGACGTATCACAAATAAACCACTTTATTTGACGTAATATTGGCTCTGTGGCATACGACATCAATTCGAGCCATCCACAGAGGAAATCTTGTTTTCAGAATATAATAATGACATTTGCACGTAACGTTTGACATATGGGGGCTACTGCAGAAGAATATCATTTAATTCTTTAGTGTCAATCTTCAATTTGAACATAAAAGTATTCATAAGAGTTAGGCATCGAGATTTGTGATAATAAGATTTAAAAAAAAAAGACACTTTCTTTAAGCTTCCGAAGCTCTCAATCTTTTTCGGAGTCCTATCCGAAACATAAACTATTCGAACCTGCCTCTTTAGACAAGTTGCATTTTACTAAAGTTAACGTTAATAGAAATCTAACAAATGTATGAAAATGAGGTCCCTGAATGTAACCTTGGATATTCTAAACGGAGCGACTGCATTTAGATGGCGATCGAGGGTAGTCGAGCCCCAAGAAACTCGAGTCTTTACTTACATTTATCATTCCTGGGTGACATCAGATCTCCGCAACTCAAGAGGGAGGGCTGATGGTAGTTACTCAACATTTAAAAATATCAGTTCTGTCGTTATAAACTCAAATTCGACCCTAACGAAATAAAAAAGGCTTACGGATGTTCCTGTTAGGAACAACACAAAAAATTAAACTTTTTAAATAAAGAAGAATTACAAATGGTCACTGACCTGTCATCCTCCAGCTCGTAGAACATGTCCTTAGAAGAGTCGTGAATGTAAATCTTAACTAGAGGGCTGTCCATGTATTGCATAGTAAGTTGTTTTGGGAATGATCGAACAAATAAGGCCTTAACAGTATCTATTGACGTAATTTCGTTTGGCAGTAAGGCGCGCTTGGTCTCATTTCTATATTGCAGGAACACCAATCCTGCAACAATAAAACAAAACGGTTTTTAAAACGATTAATTATACAGTTGATAAAACTGTTATTGAATAAGAAGCTTGTTATATGTGATAGCGAGTAGCCAGTCGATGTGTGAAATGTATGAAAATTTAACTTCATTACTAAATATTTTAAGTTGTTTTACAACTATTAACGCATAAACCTTTCACTGAATAAATTAGTTATATATAAACGATTAAAATACTCACCAAGAGGTCGTTCCAGCGTCTTACTGGGAGTACGCACGACGGGGAGAGAAGACCTCTGCTTACCTCCTCGCCTGAAGCCAGTAGATGCTGTTTCGACCTCTGACATAATGCCAGGGTCATCGTCGAAAAGAAGATTATTGGCCGGTGGTGGGTAACCACGCGGAAAGGGTGGCTGAAACAATAACTTGACATGAGTAAGCGAATATAATATTTATTAAATATTATTAATTACTTTTTTTCGTTTCAGATTGCGCTTTTGTTGTTTTTGCATTATTATTTTTTATTTGTCTTAATTGTACACATATTAATAAAACAGTTGCAAAATTAAGACATAACAGAAAATATATAAGTCCTACCAATGTGACTCTACTCTGCATGTCGGAAAGCTAGAGAATCCAGGAGTAGGGGCCACCATCCTCATTGTGAATGCATACAACGCAGCATGGCATTTCTGCATCATTCTCTCGGCCTGGCAATGATGCAATGGTTGGGCCTCCGGTCGCACGTTCACTTACGACAAAGGAGAGCACAAACGTGTTCATTTTAAGTTGGCCGCCTGTGTGAGGGTAGTAATGCCCCGGACCTGGCCCCAACCCATTCGTGATGCACCAGCATGGATCAACTACCTATCAAATTGAAGTAATAGTAATAATGCAAAATCAACAAAAAGGAATAAAGAACTTCCGTATGTGATTTAACTACTCAAACAGTAAAATCTGCAACACTATTTAACTGTTCCATCATCGAGTGACCTCAACTTGTTACTTTTAATATCTAATAAATACATGTATTAACAAGCAGTATTAGAAAAAAGTTAGTGCTAGAAATTTTAGAAGCAATATTAGCGTTAAGGTTATGTAATGAAAAATTTTAAACTACTTTATTGTCACGTAGTTAACTTGAAGATAATATATAATAATAAAAAAACGATTTTCTGTTTTATCCCATGGCGAACTTCACGTCGCTGAACAAATTAGGATGATGCTCACCGAAGAAACCGCATCATACCTTTTATCGTTGAACTGTGGCAAAACAAACAGCAACGTCTATTTAAATAATGAACATACAAAATGCATATTGGCGCAATTACGGAATACAATTATAAATACACTCGACAGTTGTATTTCGAAACGTGATGGCTCTTTGATTGCCGGAGGCTAAAATGTATTTTACGCAAAGGATATTTGTGTATTTTGATTTCAAAGTGGCATGAGGCATACACGGACACTGTATCGGAAAATAGATTGGTATCGAGTTGGCTATTACCATGAGGCGATCCGTAAAGCTGAGGCGAGGTGTATAATAACTTTTATATTACTCTAGAACTACTAGTACTAGTTATAAGAAAATGTATTTATAGTTCCAATATTTTGTAGGTCAAACAAAGTAGTAAAGGACGGTACTGTAATTGCATGTGTAATTCTGTGCCATATTTTTTCTATGGTATTTGACATATGTGTGGTTTAGACTAGAAGCACATAAACCCTCCTACATAATCAATATCCTGTATATCAGGATCAATTACAATGACCCACGAACATACGGGTAAATCCGTAAAAATTTAAAATCTCCATGATTACCGATAGGAAAGTAATAAAAAATTTAATTGAAAGATTTGTAAATTTACGAAATACACTTCCCTCTATCTCCAATAAAGCAAAATAGTAAAATGTAATAATATGGGTGACCTACATCTGATTCCTGTAATAGACATAACATAATCGGTACAGATTCCAAGATAAATAGAAGTGAAACGCAGAGAAATTCACCGTTGATTTCATGAATTCCTCGTATTACACGCCACAGATGTCAAGCGTAAACAGGCAGTTTACATTTAAGCTTCACATTACGTCCACTGTACTAGTACTCTGTACAGAAGCCATGAGCAGACTGTTAATATTAAAAACAAGATATAAACGTTGACTGACTCGCAACTGACTGATTTGTTTGAAAATGCTAATCTCTACTGATCCGATTTGAAAAGTTATTTCCGTGTTTGGTTGATATTGCAACAATCAAAAAAGGCTGTAGGTTTTATATCATAGAAAAATGTTGAAAAAATTGGAAATACTTCTTTTTAGAGCTTTCTTTTGCGTTGCGTAAAAGATTCGTGAAAATAATGAATGAAAGTAATGTTCCTCTTGAAAAATCTACAAAAGTTTTCGCGTCTTTTATAACCTTTTTAAGAGGAATACATTTGTTTTACGCTACGGGCAATAGATTTCGCAAACGGGGTTTAATGGGTCAGCTAGTATTTAAACATATTTATTTAGAAAAAGAAATACATCGTAAATTCGTACTATAAACTAACGTTACATGATTTCTATGAACTTGTGTTCCGTAAGTCAAAGTTACTTAATTTTGTGACCAGCTCACTGACCAACCTCCGTTTCACCGACTGACTCGCCGATTCGCTACGCTACGCTAAGTGGGTTGGTTGTGTAGTGTTGTGGGTGTTGTTATTATTATTATTATTTTCTTTAAATCTTATGCGAGTATACATATCAATTACATTTATAAATATAAAAAAATACAAATAAAAATATAAAAAATAGAAGACCACCGACTTCGGGTACAGGGACCAAGAAACCGATGGTTAGAGTCCCAAAGATCTCCTCATTTTACGTGCCATGTCAAGGAGGAATACCTACTGCATCAGAGCCTTGATCCAGTCGTCTAACGTGAGCCTCTTAAGGTGTTGGTCGAGGCACATAGCCATGGGCAGAAACGACTATCGGAATAATAATCACCGAATCCATATTCCACATAACGACAATCTCGTGAGATAAATTCAAATATCGTATATGTTTTTCTTTTTCAACTTTCACGAGATTCTCGTCATGAGGAACAGCGATATTGACAATCATTGCGCGACGCTCTACTCGATCTATAACTATTGGCAACAATAGTCCTGTCTGTGATAATAGATCGCTCCTAACTATTTTATTATTATAATTAAGTTCATGCAGAACTTGAGCTACAAGTTCTAACGGAAAATACCTATCAACTATGGACTTAAGAAGTCAAACAGGAATTGTTCCTGTAACAAAAGTCTCCATCAAATTTAAGGCGCATTTACTTAGCAGTGTGGTAATAGTTTTAACATTTCTCTCTTTGCAGATCTGTTCAACTAATAAATATTAAACTATTCTCTGAATTGTTTCAAAGAAAGAACAGATCGTAGCGAACAATTTACTTTTACTTAAGAAATGAATATTTTTCTTCAATACTGTTTTTGTTATTTGTTTCCAGTATTGACAGACTAATGGCTATAAATGTATTTCCATTAGTATAGCGCTCCTTTAAACTTGAAACTGTACGAGACAAAGTATTTATAAAACATAACATGTACAACTATCTATTGCTAGGTTTTTATTAATTTGTTTTCTTTAATATTTTCCTACTGTCCTAATCATACCTTTGATAATGATTAGGAATATGTCATTGGTATATGTGTCCATATAAAATAATGAATAATACATCATCATCCTCAGCCTATCGCAGTCCACGGCTGGACATAGGCCTCATAACACATAATTATTCAACATTAAATAATTAAGTATATATAAGCATAACAGTATACATATTACAAATTCAAGTTCAAGTGAATAACCCATTTCTAGAAGTGCGTGCAGAGTTAAAACTAACAAAGTTAGTACTCCAGTAAACCATTATAAATCACAGTTTTGATTATATATATAGATATTGATTATATTGAAATATACCTTAGCCGTTGAAGCTCATTCACCCAGAATAATGAAATTTATATATAATATTAATCTGCAATAAACTATTTACTTGTTGTCATCTATGTCACATTAAATAATATATTTGCTGCATCCCCTTTAATTATAAGGAGGTGTAATAAAGGTTGTTTCTTTTCATATTCCCGTTTCCGACGTCAACGTTTCCGTTACAATTTACTCAGAAAAACTTTAAGATTGGCATATGTATTTTTTTTTCGGACATCTTACACACAACATCATCTAGTCCCAAATTTAGCAGAGCTTGTATTATGGGTACTAAACAACTAATATAAATACCCTAATATACATTTTTTTGTAAATACATACATATTATACATAGAAAACACCCAAACTTCGAAACAAATATTTGTGAGTCACACAAATATTTGGTCCGACCCGGGAATCGAACCCAAGACCTCTTGATCAGCAGCCGCATACGCTGACCACTGGACCAACAAGGCAGTCAAAAGAGAATATTGAGAAAAATATATTAAAGTGATTCGCTTGGTGTTAGTATAAGCTGAAGCCACACACTCTTCTAAGACTACGGTGATTTGCAAAGGTTAGTTAGTAAATGTATGTACGAATTAGAATTAAGTTTGGGGTATATCTATTTATTTTCGAGAGATACCTTTCGCATTCTCGGATCTAAAATCCGATTTAATCTTTGATCCCGAGGTTTGTTGACTGTAGCATATTCTGGTGTATTCACTGGATCACGTACAGGCCCGTAATGCTGGTAGAAAATAAAAACAAAACATAATAAAAAAAATAAACAATGAAAAAAAATAAGAAATGTAACAAATTACAGCGCATATAAAACTTTTATTTCTTTTAGAAGAGCTCTGCTTGAAAATAGAACTTAATTAAAAATGGACTCGTTTTTCCATGTAACTATTTTCAAAAAGCAACATCCCACTAATTATTCGCATAGGGTCTAATAAATTAAAGAATTTTTAATGAAATAACCGTTGAAGTATGCATTCTTCTATCTAAAAATTTAATTAACGTATGAACAAAGATTAGCTATGATTAAAAAGTCTTTCGGTGATGCATGCATTCTTTACTTTACATTTTAATTAACATGTCGGAAAATGAACAAGGTTCTTTTACTTCATCATTTAATTATAAAAACGGAAAAAATCTTATTGGCAAAAATTTCAAAAGTTGGTCAAAATGGCTATAATGGCAATAAATATGAAATGTACTCTTCGTGACCATTATTTTCTTTTCTCTGGAATATTCTTAACAACAAAGCTAGATCAAAACAAAAGGGTATGAAACCACCGTCCTCTAACTTAGCAGACAGAGACTATACGACCAACACACCAGTCAATTGGAACTAGAAGTCAGTAGTACATGCGAGCAATTGTGGTAGCATATTCTACGATACCTACACTCAAATTCGACGAAGGTTTGACGAAGGTTTGAAGGTTTTTAGTTCGAGTCGCCAAAGTAATGAAGGAGCCGTCTGTATCAATTTGTCTAGACTAATGTAATTATGGTATTCAAGAGTAAAGAAGATCACCTTCTTCTGGATAATCGTAATTGTTTTTCAAGGTAGTAGAGCCATCTTGATTTCAGCACGAATGGTCGGGCTCCACCGAGGCGGCCCTGCCTTTGCATAAGACCGACCTAAAAGTAACAGCATTCCTACTGTTCTATTTCGTTGATAAGCGCGAGGACAGAGGCTCAATGACGATGGTGACCAATGACTCTTGGATACATGCTTTCAATCAGGCAGAAGAGTCACTTTGATAGGCTCATATAAAAAAAATAGACAAACGAAATATATTCCTGTCTTAAGGAACGAAAAACAAACATAAATGAAACGGTCGCACAGACACTTAGAATAACAATAAGTGGATTACTAAAAAGGTTTGAACTCATAGCACTTTAGTGCAAATAAAAAGCGCCGTTGCGATTGCTTTAATGACTATGTCATCCACGCAGTGGGTTTTTTCGTGAGTTGCAGGTCACCGGCTCACCGCCACGATCCATAATCGTCGGCACGTTTCTTCCGTTATACCATAAACAACTTATACTTCTATAATACCCAACAAATTACCCACCCGTACAATCGCTCATATATATTCGACAAATAAATGATCATAATGATCCCTATTTGTATTAATAAATTGCCCAATCAAAGTTCGATGTGTACACTCCTATGAAACATTTTCTACGAGAATCCAATTGCCAGTTATAGGTTGAAGCTAGATTTTTTCGAGCTCAAAACGTAACGAATGGTGAGTAGAAAAAAGTGCTTGGTTTGGAGAAAATTATACCAGACTCAATTACATACATACAACGCAGAGTTTTTATTTTCGTTGAAACATATCCCTATATTCAGTATATTCTGTAATTTACTACAAGGTACAAGAGATAGAAAACGTTAGAATTTTTACAGAAAAGAAAACTAGGGACGTTAAAATAACTTAATTAATTAACTACTAATGTTTTCCACTTCACCTGAATAGAGGGAAAGCAAAGACACATTTTATTTCAAAGCATACATGTACTTAAATGATAAATGCAGGATTCTGTGGCGTATCTTTTGACAAAGAGAACATTTCTTTCATTAGCTAAAAGTTAAATATTCGAGTCCAATTTTTTCAATAATAACTTGAAATAAAGTAATATATATCTAAGTACACATATATAAGTACATATTTAGACGAACACATAAAGCCTCTGTTTACTATTCTCCCCTGCCTATTATAGAAATAAAGCAAATTGACTTAGTGGATCCTAGTGAAACCCTACAATCAACAAGTATGTATTTAAATAGACGGATTGTTCATATTCAGTAATACGCAATAGATTTATGTACCAACAAAACATACTCGTTATACAATAAAGCCCAGTTTGTATTCAACAGACCATTGAAATTAAAGCCCGTGATCCACGGCTTTATTCAAGTACTTCAACTGCAATGCTTCAACTAATTCTTAGCTAAAATAATAAAATATAATACTGCAAGCATTTACATTTATGTAAGTCGCTGATTTGCTTGCCGCATTAAATCCTACTAATATTTAGTATAAACGCGAAAGTGTGTGAGTATGTATTTATGTATGTATGTTGCTCTTTCACGCAAAATCTACTGAATGGATTTTGATGAAACTTCACAATGATATCGCTTATATATCAGAATAATACATAGGCTTCTATTTACCGCGATAACTTACACGCGGAGGGGATCGTAAAACATAACTCCTTGCTAAATGCCTTTGTTCAGCCGCAGAATAATGATGAAAAACTAAAGAGCACCTTGATGAATCAATACTTTGCATCATAAGAACTCATGCTCATTAAATGCATTAATCATACTCTTCACTTTGTTAACATAAATATAAACCTATGTATATTGTTGTGATTATTCAGATATAGGTACGTTAATAACGTTCTGTAGAAAATATGGTGTATTCGCACAGCATCTCACATTTGAAATACTTAATGTTTAAAATCAACAAGGCAGAACACGCTGCTTTCAGTAGGAACGGCAGTCCTACCCTCTAATAGAAGAATCTAAAATGACAGCGTGCGTGTGGATCACCATACTGTATTATCTGCATTCGCAATAAGTATGGGAACCACTAATTTTTAATTCACCTCATGCTTTAAATCAGGCAGTGTCGACACTTTGCAGACTCATATATAATAAAAAAAAATGTAATGTAAGAAAGATACAAAAGTTAAAAGATAACCATAATATTTTAAACTGTAGTGCTGGTATCATGGCGTCAAAGTCTATGTTTTAATAGTGACATTTATACGCTCTCGCTGTATTTTTTTAAAGTAATTTGCACCGCAGAATCATTTGGTATATTTCTATTTTGTTTCATGAGCCATTCAGGATCGTATTTTTATGCTCAGTAAAGCTTATTAAATCAGTTTCATAATTCAGTTGTTTCAGCTTACAATTATTAGTGAAGGAGCAGTATGACCATACACTATTATATTTATGAATAAAACATTGAAGTGAAGTACGAGAATAGCACAGGTTATTAAGTGGTCACATCGTGGTCAGTGTTGTAGATCCAATGTCTAGTTTAGCCAATTGGTATCACACTACAAATATTATTTGAAACATAACAATCACATAGCATAAAATTACTACGATTAAGGCTTACCTCAATTTCCATGACTTGTCCCGGATGGTGAGGGTGGATGTAAAGATGGTTGCCTGCGAGGGTGTGGCGTCGAGGGTCATCGCGGCGGGAAGAACGCCCGCGTGATGGCCCTCGGCCAGCCTCACCGTCGGATAAGCCACCTGTGAGACAAAAAATAACACGTTTAGTACTTATTTATTAGACGACTTAATACAAGCGACGCCCAGTGCCTTGCCTTTCTAAATATGGTTTTGTTTTAATATGCTGAGGATGAGCGTATATGACAGAATAGTACTCTCTAGTATTTTTGTGTGTGTGTAGTAATATTTTCGTGTGATATTGTAATAAGAATACGATGTGTCATCATCATTATTCATTGCGTAGGTGTTATAAGAGGGAACTAAGATTGTAAACTTTCCAAGAAAGTCAACTAAACGGCAAAGAGAAGGAAAACTTAACACAACCCTTTTTCACGTGTGGAAACCCGCACAGGACTTCACCCCACTGGGGTTTGCGGAGGAGTCGTGTATCGGAATCGGAACGACTAAAACCACACAGTATGCCACTTTGCACCTGAGATGGGAGGAACCCGGAAACAAACAGCTGCTTTTACAACATCTGTACCTCACCCAGCGCCTGCCCGCACTGATGCGGGCACCACCATTAGGTGAAACTCTCAATTCAGGCGACCTATGGCACACGCGAATGTCACCTTTCCGCGGCTGGACACTGAAGTGTATTCTGGGGAAAACTCGTCACTTCCCCTAGTATGATGACTGCAGTGAGGGTGAACGGCTGGAGAGCTTCAACGGCGGCGAAGCCAGCACGTAGTTTCCAGCCGGGACGACCAATGTAGCATCTCACTCACACTAGTCACTCCACGTGCGGCACTCCACGTGCCGTGACGTGCCCTATTCTAGGTAGTCATAGCCACCACCCACAACGATGTATCATACAGTGCCCACCAGCTTCGGAGCAAGCTGCCGAATGTGCCCGTCGAAGAGAATGCTTTAGCGTACCTACCGTATAGGATCAGGCCCAGATGCTTTATCTAAACCTGAGCGGGAACGAGGACCGAGTTATCAACATGGAGGCGCCGGGAGTTGGGCCGCGATAGGGCAGCACCTCAATGCGCCCAATCACAAGGAAGACTCCGAAACACAAAACTCTTTTTTTTACGTGTGGAAACACCCTCGGGCCCACACCCCGCCGGGGTTTTATATGCGGCGGGGCAGTTTGAGGGACTCGAACCGACTAAAACCACACGGTATGCCCTCTGTGCGCCTGAGTTTTTAGGAGGAGTCCAAAGAACTTATTTCACCTTCTGGACCCCTCCCGACGCCAGCCCCTACTAGTCTGGGCTTCGACTCTGATGGACCTCTCTTAGTCGACGTCCGGCACACGCAGGCGCCGCCCCCTCGTGGCTGGCCACTAATGAGGATGGAGGGGACACAAGGCGGCAAGAGGCCTCCGCCGCCTGATTCGCGGGCGGCGGATCTGGTCCGAGTGGAGGTCGTCCTCCCGGGCCTTCTCCACCACCTCCTTCTCCGAGATGACGTCTTCGCAGAAGGTCGCGACCGCGGTAACACAACTTTCGGTACCGGCCATGGAGCGTACGACGGCCGGTAACGAGAGATCTCCTCCGATGACTGCAGTGAGGGCCCGACACTGCAGTCGCTTAACATAAAAACCAACCCGTCCAGCCAGCGTTGTATATTAAGTTAAAATATTCTTTCTACATGGAGACCTATGTCTAGTAATGAACTATTTAAAACCGTTGATATTTCAAAAAGGCATAAAGGAGATAGAGGTATCTTACCTACAAGTGAAAAGTTTTTTATAAGGGAACGCTAGTCAACGCTTACTGAATTTCGCATTCGCACTCTAATAAATACAGATAATAGGTAGGTATAATATATACTGATAACATCGAAGACGTGACGACCTTCCTAATTTGAAATAAAATCTATATCGTGCTTAGAGTACTACTTAGATACATGAAGATGCAGATGGCTTCAATTCTAGCTTAAATCTGGTGTACCTCTATAAGAGCACAGCCCGCACTTAAATGTCGTGTAATAATGTACGATATTACGTCGCTGCATACGGTAACAATAAGAGGACATAATATGATGTCTTAGAATATTGCATAAAATCTCGTTTAAGTTGGCTTATAATAGATATAGTTTTATGATACTTTGATGAAAATGTTTTTTTAGTATATATATACTAAATCTAAATTTTCAAGAGATTTCTAACTTTCAACTATTCAAGTGACTGAGAGGATGTCTAAAAAATCTCACTCAGGCTTTTTTCATTTTTATTCAATGTTGTTTCAATTAAGCTCAACACGAAACGAGCAATTCATGCCACTCTAGCAGCCATGTCATTTAAAAAACCGTTAATGTTAACAGTTGGCTTTCTGAAACAATTTGTGTTTGATAAACCTTTTAAATTTTATAACAGCACTCACGTACACTAGGTGGTGTATTCTACATGCATAAACAGTGACATACGAAAGAGGTACGTATTTTATGTAACGTCATGACAAACATATCCATATTTTATAGGTTAAAACAAACATAAATGAAACAGACAGCTGTGATGGCCATTATTTACTACTAGGTAATTTTATTTGTAACCCGACTACGGCAGAGCCAAAGAAGAGTTATGACTTTGATAAACTATGCATGTTCATTTATTTTCTCAACTACTTATTAGAACTGGACTAATAGCGTATCCGTCTTGATCGTCCGCTGGATTAGGCTATATTTAAGACGTGTCATTGAAAATATAATTTATCGCTCTCTAGCAGTCATAATTATACCGTGTTTGATATCATTGTATACAACGACACTTGCACATTTATAAAATACATATCATATTTTTATGGTATTCTTGTCTGTTCTAACTTGAAATACACTTTGCAAATAAATTAATGTTACAAAAACATTTTTAATAAAAAAGCAAAGACGAAAACCTAACTACGACAAAAAGGATGCTGAAAAAGCTATACTAGTGTCATGGTAAGTTTCTATGTTACGTGTGACTACGACTTTTCACACTTGAATATGTGTATCTTTGTACACTGACAATTGTGTCAATTATTTTGCTTCTTCAGTAGATAGCGTTCGTTTGAGTCATTATTTGATTATATAATTAGTTCTCAAACATTTTGGTCATTTAAAACATGCTTGGAGTCGATATGTGGTTTTATTTTTCACCTTTCTTATTTTTTTTTAATGTTGTTTTGGACTTATGTCTTAAATTTTCGTACCACAGACAGTCCGAACGGTACTTAATTGCACTTTTTTTACCTTTTTACCCTACAGCAAATACCGTAGAAGCCGAAAATTGTGAAGTATGCATATCATACTATCTATGATCATCTGATCTCTATGTTTGCATTGCTAAGCAACACATATTATTGGTATTTGACTGTTATATAAAAACTACATATGTTTCCTTGTGAAAAACTGTCTATAATAAATAAAACAGCTTCCTACTTTATTAACGTTTATTTCTGTAACATCACCACAAACATCAAACCTTCCTCTGAACATCAGATGAACTTAACATGGTAGCAGAGCGTTTATAAAGTTACAGATGAACGTAAGTAAAAATATCCCTTGTCATAAAGAAAATGTCGAAAACGAAAATTGAGTCTCTTACAAAAGACAATTACGACACATGGGTGATACAAGCAGAAGCCGTTCTTGTTAGACAAAAATTATGGAAACACATTGAAGTTCCTTTAACTGCTGATGCTACTGCAGATGAAAAAGAAGGAGACAGACAGGCGAAGTCTGAATTAATATTAATAATATCTCCTTCTGAGCTAAAACAAATAAAAAATTGCACAACAGCAAAAGCACTGTGGGAAAAATTGAAAGACACTTATGCTAGTAAGGGACCTGCACGTAAAGCATCCCTATTAAAGCAACTAATCCTAACAAAATTAGAGGGACACGATGTACGCGGTCACCTAAATAAGTTCATGCACACAGTTGACAAATTGGCCGACATGGACGTGATAATCAATGAGGATTTGTTAACAATTATGATGTTGTACAGTCTGTCGTCGGAATATGAGAACTTCAGAGTTGCTATTGAGTCACGGGACAATCTTCCAAAGCCAGAGGAGCTTAAAACTAAAATAATAGAAGAATGTGAAGCTCGTCACAGTATAATAAGTAACGAACCTGAAACCTTTTTTCATGAAGAAGCATTATACGCATCCTGTAAAATTTGCAAACGAAGAGGTAACATCTTTAAAAGCAAAAACCACAAAATTTGTACTAATTGTTGGAAAAAAATCTGCCAAGTGCATGTCAGGCCACGCACAGTAAAGGGTTCCTCAGTCACGTGGATTTAAAATCGTATCCAATAGATAATTATTATACTCCAAGATCCCAGAGCCGCCGGACCTACGTCATTTGCGCAAAGCTGAAATTTTCAGGATTATTAGTACAATGTCTTGTTAAGATGTATGCGTACCCATTAGCTTGAAAGCGGGGCCGTTTCTGAGGTAGCGCGAAGTACAGATGGTAAAAAACCTTACTTACCTACGTTAAAGGTGCAAAGCTAGTATTTACATATTTTTAAAAAAAATATTTTTTAAAATTAAAATTCATTACTGCCAGACACTTTCGGTGGGCCATTACTTCTGCCTAATAATTTACTTCTTACTAATAATCCTGAAAATTTGCCTAAAGCTTTGCACAAATGACGTAGGTCCGGCGGCTCTGGGATCTTGCTGTATTAAGTTCACGTATTAATGTGCTAATTTTGTATGACGTTTTCCAAGTGAGCGCATTTTACAAGTTAAGTCTCCATAACTCCTGAATTAATAAAGTCATCTAATCCGTTATAGTTTTCCTTGAAAGTTCATTATGTGGACCACCATCACGAATTTTTCCAGATTTTTTGATCCAGTCGTTTAGCTTTTAGAGGGGGGGGGGACGCCCTGTTTTTACAAAAAAGTGCCCTTTAAAGTGGACTTTCTCGCAAACGGATACCTGAATCAAAAAATCGTCTTAGAAACCCTGTATTGTTTTTAAAATACCTATCTAATGATACCCCACACGATGGGTTAGCCGCGAGAAAAAATTTACATCCCCACTTTACGTGTAGGGGAGGTACCCCAAATAAAAATATTTTTTAAAATTTTATTATAGCACTTTGTCGGCGTAATAACAATACATATTCATGCAAAGTTTCATCTTTCTACCACTTACCGTTTGGACGGTAAGTCGAGGACGGACGGACGGACGGACGGACGGACGGACGGACGGACGGACGGACGGACAGACGGACATGACGAATCTATAAGGGTTCCGAGTGATATACTTCGGAACCCTAAAAAAGAATGGTAATAAGCCTAAAAACAAATATAACAATTTCCAAAAGAACAATTATGCTACGCAGTGCCTTCTCACACATAATGAGAAGCCTGAAAACACCATTTGGGTCTTGGACAGTGGTTGTACATCTCATATGACATATCAACGAAATTTATTTACGTCCATAGAGAAATCATCAAGAAAACTAAATTTTGCAACTAAAGAGCATACTGCTGACATTAAAGGAAAGGGTACAGTTTCTTTTCTATCAAAAAACGGTGATGGTATGGCATGTACACACCTCAAAGAGACGCTGTACGTACCTACTTTGTGTACTAATTTGATGTCTGTCAGTAAGATAACAGATGCTGGATGTACAGTCGTCTTTACCAAGAATAAAGCGACTATTAATAATCCGAAAGATGGAATAACTCTTACTGCATTTAAAAAAGTAGATGGTCTTTATTACGTTAAACCTTACAAACACGAGTGTACCAATCTAGCTAATGATAATGATGAATCAGTTGACACTGTTTCAACTACTAAAAAGAAAACGAATTCATCAAACATTTATGAATGGCATAGAAAGCTTGGGCACATGAACGCCAAAGATTTAAAATTTGCACTTAAAAATGAAAATTTAATTGGCTTGAACTTTGATGCTTCGGAAATATTGTCTGAATGTGAGATCTGCATTCAAGCAAAACTGCATCGAGTACCCGCTCCTTGTAATAATACAACTCAACGAACTACACAATGCTTAGAAATCATTCATAGTGACGTATGTGGACCTATACGAACGCCCACAATAGGCGGAAACAAGTACTTTGTTACTTTTATTGACGACTATAGCCGATACAGTCGAGTGTACTTAATTAAAAACAAAAGCGATGTATTAGAAAAATTCAAAGAGTTTAAGGAGTTGGCGGAAACGCACACAGGCAACAAAATTAAGTTTCTACAATCGGACAATGGTACTGAGTACATAAATAAGGAGTTTGATGCCTATCTAAAACGTTGCGGAATACAGAGAAGGCTATCCGCGCCTTATACCCCAAACCAAAACGGAATCGCTGAACGTAAAAATCGTACCCTCATTGAGAAAGCGAGAGCAATGATGATTGATGCAAAGGTACCAATGAAACTCTGGGGTGAAGCAGTTTTTACTGCAAACTACTTATCAAACAGAAGTATAAATAGCGCCATTCAGAATCAGACGCCATTTGAACGATGGATCGGTAGAAAACCATGTGTTAATCATTTGTTCGTGTTTGGCTGCAAAACGTTTGTTCTGTTGAAAGGTACTAATAATCACAAATTTGCGCCAAAAGCAATTCCTGGAATGTTTGCAGGGTATTCTGAAACATCGAAAATTCAGAATTTTCATACCTTCAAGGAACAAAATAATTGTGTCAAAAGATGTTCGAGTAATGAAAGCAATGTTTTACAATGAAACTAATAGAAATGAACTTTCAAGTCAGTTTAGTGATGAAGAGTTTTTACATAAACAACTTGATCAAACATTATCTCAACAAACATCAGGCAAACAAGTGACTATAGCACTTGACGACGATGAAAAAGATAGCGCTGTTGATCAAAACAACGATGAATATTCACAACAACATTTACTCAACGGTAACGAACCTCTGAACAACGTTGAAGAGGAATCCACAGTTGGTACAATGGCTTTGCGGGACAGATCTAAAATCACACCTCCAAAACGTTATGATGATTTTATTTTAGCAGCGGCCGAGGAAGTGGAGAATCTATACAAGCCTAAAGAGCCTGTAACCTTCAAAGAGGCAATGCAATCTCCTGACAAAGAAAAATGGCAAGAGGCCATGCACAGTGAAATGACTTCACTTAAAGAGAACCAAACTTGGGATCTAGTTGACTTGCCCAAAGGTCGAAAAGCCCTACCATGTAAGTGGGTTTACAAAGTAAAAATGAACCCAAATGGTACTGTCGAAAGGTTTAAAGCCAGAATACCATTCTGGCTTACTCCCAACAACCTGGAGTGGACTATGATAAAACGTTCAGTCCAGTGATCCGTATGAGCACAGTACGAGCATTGTTAGCCATAGCTGCTCAAGAAAATCTAAAACTTTACCAATTTGATGTATCGACTGCCTTTCTGAACGGTGAGGTTGATGAAGAAATTTACATGAAACAACCTGACGGTTATCAGGATGGTACGAAACGAGTCTGTAAATTGCGACGTAGCCTATATGGACTAAAACAAGCACCGCGTTGCTGGAACACGTGTATTGCTGAGTTCCTACAGAAATCTGGTTTTCAACAGTGTGAAGTGGATCCATGTTTATATATTCGAATCAAAGGACGAACCAAAGTTTTCATTGGTCTTTACGTTGACGACGGACTCGTACTGTACAACACAGCTACAGCAGGAACCGAATTTATCAATGAATTGAAAACAAGATTCAAGATTACTACAAAACCTGCTTCGTACTTCCTTGGAATGGAAGTCAACGTGCGAAAAGACAACATCACACTGTGTCAAAAGGCCTACACTAATAAAATTTTAGAAAAATATAGAATGACCAATTGTAAGTCTGCTCCAACTCCAATTGTCAAAGAAAATGAAATTGAGGAGGAAGAGGAAAATATGGAAATAAACTTTCCTTACAGGCAAGCCGTGGGTGCGTTGGCTTATCTATCAGTAGGCACAAGACCTGATATTTCATATGCAGTGAGTGTCGCATCCAGAAACCTCGCAGCACCTGCTAAGAAGGATGTATTGCTTGTAAAACGCATCTTTCGGTACTTAAAAGGAACCCAACAGAACGGGCTCGTTTTTACGAAAAATTCTCCTTCACATTTAGTTTGCTACAGTGACTCTGATCATGCAGGAGACAAAACTACCGGAAGATCCACATCTGGAATGGTGTGCTTATTTTCTGGAGCTGCTATTAGCTGGAGAAGCCAGAGACAAACGACTGTGTCCATCTCTTCAACTGAAGCCGAAGTAATAGCAGCAAGCGAATCCGCACAAGAAATTTTGTGGTTGAATCGCTTACTCAACAACCTGATTGAAGTCGGGAAACCAGTATTGAATCTGGATAACGAATCAGCTGTGAAACTTGCGCATAACCCGAAGTATGAATATCACAAGCGCACGAAACATATAAAACTGAAACATTTCTTCATTAGAGAATGTGTTAGCAATGGAGAATTTGAAGTTCAGCAAGTTTCTTCAGAACTGCAATTGGCTGACATGTTAACCAAACCACTGTTTGGTCCCAGACTGCAAAACATATGTTCAAGAGTGGGATTGAAGAATTTATCCTCAAATTCTGAAAAACTACTGGGAATGTGAAGTATGCATATCATACTATCTATGATCATCTGATCTCTATGTTTGCATTGCTAAGCAACACATATTATTGGTATTTGACTGTTATATAAAAACTACATATGTTTCCTTGTGAAAAACTGTCTATAATAAATAAAACAGCTTCCTACTTTATTAACGTTTATTTCTGTAACATCACCACAAACATCAAACCTTCCTCTGAACATCAGATGAACTTAACAAAAATCGATCAAAGTGGTGTGTAATGGGAGAGGTCTATGTCCAGAAGTGAACTGCGATGGGCTGATGATGATGATGATAAAATACCATAGATTATGATGTTGTGAAAGAAGCTAATGTAAACTACACGGACAGTTAATGATAAAAATATTTTCCTATAATAGACATATTTTACAAACTATAGAAAATTACTATAGGTAAAGATTTTAACTTTATGTGGTTGTGGTGGAAAAATATAGATTTACTGAACTGATATTGAATTCTTTTACCAATAGAAAGTCACATAACTTTTGAGTGTCACAGGCAGTCTTATTTCATAAATGTCAAACTTGTTTCATAAAACAAAATATCTGACATACATGTAGGCGGAGGTTGACATATAAGTGTCATAGGATGCCACAAATCCTAATTACAATGGCAAAGGAGAAACCCGATTCTGGGCCTAAGCGTTACACGAATGGGATATGTACCAAAAAATTCGTCTATTTTGCTTGATTAACCTATCGAAATCTTAGCTTCATTTGCAATGGCCAAGTGTAGAAAATAAGTAGAATTCTATTGTTTTAAACAAACTTTGTAAACCTCTGCAACACTTATTTCAATATACGTAACTAGCTCCACAAACGTAGCATTCCTAAAGTAGGATCGATTTAGGAAATCTATACTGTTATAAATAAATAAAACTTCTTTGTTTTAGTATAAATTATTGTTTTAATAGGTATTTTAGTCAATGTAAATAGAGTCTGGCCAGCGAATCGTGACAACTACTTACAATGGCGGCAATTCAAAATATCTACAACTGGCAGCATTAAATATAGCATGAAAGGGTAGTTTTGCATTTTTATATTCATGTGACTATGCCATAGAAAAACACAAATGTATCAAAACGTGTTTTTCATGTTATAGAAAACTATAGCGGTTTTGATAACTTTTTTATTTTAGAAGTTATAAAGGCCTAACTTGTGAAAACTTCGTACAAAAATAAAGAAATATTAAGCAAATACAACAATGTATAATATGTATGTATTTATAAAAAAAAAGTATGTTCATGTATTTATATCAGTTGTCTAGTTTGGGGACTAGATGGCGTTGTGTGTAAAATGTCCGAAATATTTATTAATTATTATTATTATTAATTATCTATTGGGCACGATTTAATTAAGGGTGAGTACATAACCCTATTTTATGCGTGGCCTGACACCCACTTGGCCAATTTTTCATTAAAATAACTCAAACAATAAACATAACCGAAAATGTAAACATTGTCTGATTTTACCGATTTGGCCATTGCTGGGAGACCTGAAAATTAGGCTCGTGAAATCGTCATAGATATTGTAATTTATGACCAAATTCTAGCACTGTAACGCCAGGCCCAAGTTTGTATGGATTTTGGGTTTCTCCTTTAAAATTGAAATTTATGTTTGTGATTGCATCACAGTTTCTAACTTTCCTTTTCGTTTTGACAATAGTAGAAAACACAATGGTGAATAGAACAGAATTTACACAAAGAGGAATTGCCTTTAAAACAGCCAAGGTAATGCTCACCGGCCTAAAGTGAAAACGTAATGCATCAAAGTTCAACAGCATAATACTTAATCCATAAAATAACACAGTCACTAGGGGAGAAATAATCCATATCACTAAGGATAATTTAAGAAAACTCCAGTTTTCGAATACAAACATGAACCCTAAAAATGAAAAGTATTTTTGGCGCATTTCGGATCTGCTTGAAAATATTTAACGTGGGCACAGTTGGTGTTATAGCATTTGGAGTAACTTATTTTGATCTATATACATGTACATGTCAAATCCGTAACCAAAAAATGATGTGAGCTAAAATTTTTCAATTACGTATAAGTCACACATGCTATGAAGGCTTAATACTTGTAATTGCTACCCAAAAATCAATTCAGCGGCTGATCGCCTTCATTTAGATCCCTGTATTCGTTCACCAGTCACTTTCCTTAATTATAATTTAACCGTTCGTTAGGTTATGCGACTGCCGATCAAGAGGTCTCGGGTTCAAAACTCGGGTCGGGTAAAAGTGTTATTTAGTTCATCTGATTATAGAAATACTTAATAACAGCCTTATTTAACCCTTAATTGGGGTTTTATGCCTAGTGCCTCGGAGTTGCGCCTGATCTCTCTCCGGTCGTTAAAATTAATATTAATGACCCAGCGCAAATGTCCTTAATACTTTATATTATTTCAGATATGTGCAATGGAAGAGGCCTATGTTCAGCAGTTGACTGCGATAGGCTGATGATTATTTCAGAAATTAACATATATCTAATAAATATATCCAAGAATAAACTCTTTAACAGCAGTGCCAAGTGATATGAAGGCCTACTATTTCATCTCAAGAAAATCTTATAATATTTTATATTAGTATCTATCTCATATGAGGAATGAACCTATCTAAAGTGATTGAAAGCGTTTTAATTAATTTATTATAATAACGATACAAAATAACATGTTAGGAAACGACAAAGTGATTGATCTCACGAATAGCATTCTGTTATGCAGGCACCACACTTCGTTATGCGCTATTCGTTATGTGTCTACGCCGTATTCGCCCAAATATTAGTTATGCGCGCAGACAACAAACATGCCATCCACACTTCGAACTGGTATGCCAAATAAGCATCAAATAAGGCAAATATGTGTGTTGTAGAGATGTGTCATTGTCATTTTTATGGTGAACGAAACGAATATACTCTCCACACTTCGCCGTATGCGCATAGCGAAGTGTGGTGCCTGCTTTATATAATAGAGTTGTGAATATAAAAGGAAAGAATTTAGGAAGGACGAACTGTAGAAAACATTTTACATAAAGAAAATACATATCTAATGCGAAGACTAGTGAGACTTTTTTGTAAGGAATCTAGTCTTTAAATCCTAAAGAGATTTTGTTATCGTACTTTGTTACGTAGCTATAAGTCCTCATTATTCTTCAATATTATCTCAGTATTCTTATTATAATTGAAATTCTATAGAAGTCTAATCATGTCATTATTTTATCTTTCCACATTCAATCGCTTTCGTATTTGTTTAAAGAACGTTATTAAGAAATTTTCCATAAAAGATAATGTTGGAATTTTCGATAATATCATCTGTTGACTTTTGGTATATGTACTATAAAAGGTAAATGTCAGTTATATTACGAGTAAATTAAAAGAATGGTAATGAAAATAAAATAAAAGAATTCCCAATTGAACGAAGGTCTAGAGTGCGGTTATATAAAATAGTCGTAAACCATAATGACAACAAAGACTGTTTAATTAATTAAAGATTTATTCTGTTATGTGTAAACTGTGTGTGTCTACATTATGTGTATTATACTATTTATTATATATTTGTGTAAAGGTGGTTTCTCGTTCAAAGGTCTGTAGTTTAACAGGTGTCGATTTACAAAGGAAATCTGGATATGAAAGGTTCTCTGTAATTTTCCTGAGAAGATCGTTTGAAACCACAGAATTAATTGTTTTAAGAGTGATATTATAATATTTCAATTTGATTCTAATTCATGTGATTTGGACCGCATATCTGACCACAAATACGAGACAAAACATACACAAATTTGTACTATTCAAAAGAACTTTTGTTCCATTAATGTACAAATTAATTAAATATTTCAAAGCGAAATTTGTATATTTATCATATTATCCTAGAATAAACTCTATAACAGCAGTGTCAAGTGGAATGAAGGCCTACTATTTTATCTCAAGAAAACAATCTTACTTCTGAAATACTTTGCCTATTTCTCTAAACTCGTTAATACACGTTTCTTAATAAACTTATTCAATAGAGTTCTTATTTTTATTATTGTGTATAACAATATTTTGTGATAGTAATACCGGAAATTCCTAATAACAGCCCGAAGTTTGGAAGTTCCAAACTCCGGTGCCGTGCCTCGGAGAAATCCATGGCAATCATTATTGAAAAGTCTGAGCCCTGAAATTTACTGACAACTAGTTCAACTTTCGAATTTCAGTAGGGTTGCGGAGGTCCGATGCCAGTCTCTCCGTGGAAAAACTGATATTCAGGTAAAACCGGTTGAACTAGTAGCCGACCCCAAATAATATTTGGAATAAGGCTAGGAAGAAGAAACAAAAGGCGTACCGGCAAGTCATTCCCCCAAAATTTTCGTTGACAACCAGGACTTGAGCGGGAGAGGTTAGAACTCTACCGGTCCGCCAGGTCAGGAACGACTTTCTTTCGATAATACACGTGGTTCTGTATGGTATTCTGTTTTTGGTCGGTTGGAATCCGACACATCACCAGCTGGTGGTAAAAAAGGGAGAGGGTTGAATGTTTAAATTTTAAACCTTCTGTAATCTTACTCTCTTGTTGATTCGGTATTGATTTTCTGTAAGACTGTTAATCGAGCCAGCCAATTTGGACTCTATTAGCTGCTACGCATTATTTGCTATATTTTATTGGCTGGTAAAAACGGCAAATGAATATTATGACTAGAAACTTTTATTACTTTATATCATTCTTTATATAGTTAAAAATACTTTTTTTGAAAGAATTTGATTGTTTAATTCAATTATTTTACAAAACGATATTATTTAGCTCGTTTGTCGCTACGGTGAATTATTATTAAAATGTAGTCGATGATTGATATTCCTGTTGTACTTTACTCCTCACAATTATTGGTAAGTGTTTTGGCAGTATCGAAATATCAAATCAAATAACCCTTTGAGTAATTCCATGAAAACTAAAGAGGGTAGAGTAAAAACCCCTACAAGATCTAATAGGAAATTTTATTAAACAATCGGTCATCGTAGTACAATATTAATTTTAATGATTTTCATAAAATCATTATTGGCTCATTTTTACAGTAGTTCAGTAACTAACATTATTTTTACTATATTAATGCCACTGTCATACTGTCATACAAAATATACTGAGAATGTATGACAATATGTATTTGTGTATAGTCTAAATATGGACTAGAGCCAAGCCTATTTTAGCACGAAGGGGCCGGCTTGATCGAGTACTACCCTCACACAGAAGACCATCATAATAATGATATATTATATATAGTTATTCCGATTTATATACGAGTATAAATAAATATACAAAAATTGCTTGCTTATAGATGTTAGACATTTTTTTTTATATTAGCTGCCAAAATGACTCTGCCCTGCCTGATGGAAAGCATGAACAGAATCCAGAAGTGAAGGCCACCATCCTCACTGCCACAACGGACAGTGCAGGACGGTGACCCACACTATGGCGGCCTTGTAAGATGCTTTTTCACGCCCCGCTTGAAGGACCCGGTTTCATAAAAGGGAGGAAACACATGCGCTGGTAGAGAGTTCCAGGTTTTAACTGCTCGGCACAGAAAGAAAGATAATAAATAATAATAAATAAATAAATATTTTGGACATCTTACACACAACATCATCTAGTCCCAAAGTAAGCAGAGCTTGTGTTATGGGTACTAAACAACTGATATAAATACATAAACATACTTTTTTTTTTTGTAAATACATACATATTATACATAGGAAAACACCCAGACTCCGAAACAAATATTTGTGGATCACACAAATATTTGGTCTGACCCGGGAATCGAACCCGATAGATATATATAGATTATCTCTTTTATATTATTCGGAAGTCCCATGAAATATCACCTCACATGGGTTTAACATGAAGAAAAAGTAGGTGCGACGATTACCTTATAATTTTAACAAAAAGGAACCGACTTCAATGAAAAACTATCCCGAGTACCCAAATCGCGACATTGTGCCTATGATATTTGAGGAGTTCCCTCGATTTCCTTGGGATTCCATCATCGGATCCCGATATGGTGACAAAGGGACCACTTGTAAGCTACGCCCATTCCAATGCAAAAAGAATTTTTGAAATCGGTTCATAAACGACGAAATTATCGTTGAACATACATAAAAAAAAAACCTATCAGTTTTATCCTGGAAAAGTGCATTACTATCTTTTTTTTATCCGGTTCTGAGGAGTGTTCGGTTGAAGCGCAACAAATTCTTGGTAGTATATTTTGTATCAGAAAATATTTAGTTTATGCTTGCTTCTTCATTCTTTATAATGTTGGTACGTAGTTTGTTTCTATGTTGCGCATTTTTCTGTTGACTGAAAAACGCTCTGTTAAAATATTTCATATATATATTATATAAAGTTGTAAAGTTGGAAATGTCGGAGTCTCTGTATAGGAAATATTTCAGTAGTGGTGACGTGAAGGAAAATCTCTATCTGTGAATTGATCGATAATACGTTACGATAATACGATACCCGTTATTCTACTCTTTTTTTTATTTGTTAAGTTAAACTGTTTCTTTTTGAACTAACAAATTTTATAATTCTATAATTTAACAATTTCATTCAGATTAGAAAATGCAGTGTCGACAAAACCGTATAGTGACGTATTATTTAAGAGTTGATTTATTGGTGTTTTTTGTAGAGAAGTAATTAAAGGTGCAATGAGATCGCACTTACACAATATTTTTATTATTATGTAGTTATTTACGATTATTATACTAAACTATTATGTCACCACAAGTCAAATTCTTTACGTAAGGACTTAATATATCCTTTAACTCTTACGAACAGAAGTAATTGGCGAATCGCACGTTTCAATTGTGTGTTATAATCTCAGTCTACAATAGCAAACACATTTTAATCACGTTCGTTTGCAATATTTTCTCGAACTAGATTTTATCTGCCGCTCCACCCGCGTGGAATTTCGTTACCGCGGTAAAGAGTAGCCTATATCCATGTAAAATTTTATTAAAATTCACCCTTTTACCTATGAAAGTGCACACAAAGTGTTGCTATCGAATTTATAATATTAATAGTATGGATGTGGGAGACAAACGAGAAATTAGGTCACACGGACCCAATTTCTCTCAAATTTTGAGACTCCTGTAACTTGTTTACCGTGAGCATCCGCTTCCCTTTGATATTGAATACATAGGTACCGCCGCGCTGTAGATGCACTTGCTCTTGAAAGCGTATATTTGTCGGTTAATGCAAAATGTTTGTGAGCGATAACTAAACATGGTCACAAAGGTACTTATACAAATATTGAATTTAGTGCCATAACGTTCCTACAAGTTGTCTGCCTTGTTGGTCTAGTGGTTAGCGCACGGTTGTCAAACGGTCTCGGGTTCAATTCATAGGTCAGCATAGGTCGGGCCAAAAATGTTGTTGTATTTTACTTACAGGAAATTCTTAATAACAGCCGGAATGAACGGCAAAAAATGGGGAAAACCCGCCCTGTCAATCCGCAGCCACACTGAGGGCGGCATGAGGTGCTGATATATATATGCGCCTCCGACACCCGGTTAGCCGGCGGCGAATTGGGTGAGAATGGAATTTGTCCTCCCGAGCCTTCTCCTCCACTTTCAAATCCCACGGGGGTGTTTGGGCAATGTCGCACCCCGTCTCGGTCGTCACGGTGCGGTAACCACGTATGGCACCGACCGCCATAATGCTCCTAGGTTGTAAGAGACGCGGCCTATTCTAGGCGGTCAGAACTGCCACCCACACCGGTGCACCATACGGTGCCTATGACCGGACAGCCCTTATGTACAGCTGTCTAGTCGCGATGCTGGTCGCCACCCAATTTTGGCAAAAGTCACCCAATTTTTTTTTATATATATGTAATGGGTTTTACAACAAGAACTTTGTTGTTCAATTGGGGCAACACCATGACAGTTTTGACAGTTTTGTTTTTTGACGTATTCAACGACGATGTAATAAAACTACGTTAAGAGACGGGAGGAATTGCGCGAGGCTGGAAGTATTCGTAGTAGATGCTTTGCTTTGCTTTGAAATTGCAAAACTAAATTACTTTTGTTCTTGATGTACAAAATTTAAGAGAAAGAGTGAGACCGATCTATGGCTTGGCAATGCGTCGATATGGCATATATTGCCAAACCACGCATGACAGCCGAATAAGTCAAATGTAAAATAATGAGTTGTAAAATTTATATAATCATTTGTCATCTTTAAAAAACGAAACTTTTGTTTTTTAATTTGTGCTATCATCAGCAACACATAAAGCCCCACTGCTCAAATCGGGTCCATTATTATTAACTAGCTTTCCGCCTGCGGCTTCGCCCGCGTGGAATTCGTTTATATCGCGCGACACGGTAAGGGTAGACTAAACAATCTTACATGATTTTATGTTCCATAATAAGGAACTTCGACACAAACTTTCGTCCCCTATTTCAAACCCTTCTACCTTTATTTTCGCGATAAAAGTCCTTTCCCTTTCCCAAGTTCAGTTCGATCTTCATACCAAATTTCATCAAAATCGGTACAGTGGTTTAGGCGTGAAAGCGTAACAGACAGACAGAAAGACAGACTTACTTTCGCATTTATAATATTAGTAGGGATTACACCTATAAGCATAATCTTTTAAATCTTATTCTTTCTAAATCGATAAAAGTGGCGGGAAGCCAATGGCCTAAGGACTGCGTTAGGCTAATGGTGATAACGATTGATAACTGTCTTCAAAAAAGGAGGTGTTCAAATTCGACTGTTTTTTTTTTGGTTGTAACCTCAGAAGTCTTCAGAACCGACTTTGATAATACTTTTTTTATTTGAAAGCTGGTGCCTGTGCTGTCTCATGATAAGGAAACCAGAATCTGATGATAGGATCCTGGAGAAATCGAGGGAACTCCTCAAATATCATAGGCATACCTATCCCGATTTAGGTACTCGGAATAGTTTTTTATTTTCAATACTTAATACAACCCGCGACAATACATTATTCTCATTGATCCCGACTTATATTAAGTCAGGATCAATGAATATAAACGTAAAAGGAATTATGTCTGTCTGTCGGGTTTTCACGTCAAAACTACTAAACCGAATTAAATGATATATGCACAGATAGTCTATAGCCTGTAAAAGAACATAGGCTTTTTACCACGAAAATCGACAACCACTCAGGCGGAGCCGCTAACGATAGATAGTTTCATATAAACTTTACAATTGTGAGTATTTGTATTCCTCCCGGGCATCATTCGTTTGAGAGAGGTTGTTTAATGAGAGGTATTCCATAAACAATTTCTGGCAACAAAAGCTTTGATGTTGCACAATTAAGTAAGTTGGATAACTCAGATGTGCAGGTCGTAAACAGCTCATATTACGTCATTATGCAGTTTTATGAAAGGTTCAGTTCAGCTTTAACATATATGTACGATGTGCCATTTCTATATAAATAAATGAAAATAATAGTATTAAATAAAAAATACTTTTAAATGACGGTGTGGTGTACACTGTCATTTAAATCTAAACCTAGCGTCATGGTCCATCGTTTTAAGGCAATTACTAAAACAAAAGCCAGACGATTATATAATACCTTACAAAATTCAAGTATCGGGTCTGAAAGTTCACTTTTTGTTACTGATAAACAAGCGTATACAGTAGCATAGATAATAAATATTTACTGAGGCTAAATATGAGCACACTTCTTTGTAATAAAGAATCTAACTCTAAGAACTCTATCAAGAATTTGTCATTGTGTAGATTTTAAGGTAAACCAACCAAATTGTACTCATTTCTATATAACAGATACTTTATCAAGCGTTTACACGGTATATATATATACTATGTAAACGCTTGATCAAGTATGTCCACACGAACAAAGCCGCACTATCCCCAGCTAGTGACGCAAGCATAATATTCTGTTCCTTTCTTCTTGGCTGATCGATAAGTACACACCAATATCTATCGTTATTGTTAAAAATTATTCATCATCTTCTCCCTAGCCTTTATTCCCAAGTTTATTTGGGGTCGGCTACTAGTGCAACAGGTCTTACCTGAATTTCGGTTATTCCACGGAGTGACTGGCATCGGACCTCCGCAACCCTAAGGGAGAACTGAAATTCGAAGATTGAACTAGTTGTCAGTATATTTGAGGGCACTGAGTTCCCAATAACGATTGCCATAGATGTTCCGGCGGCTGCTATTAGGAAGTTCCTTAAAAAACCCAATTAAAAAGACCCGGGATTTGAACCCGAGACCTCTTGATTAGCAGTCGCATACGCTAAGCTCTAGACTTAAAAATTACTCATTGATTTATATTTGATTTAAATAACAATTGATGTACTTTACGGGCGAGCCTAAAATATTGAATTGTGTAACACGTGCTTACTTTATCCTATACCAGAAAAATACCTTTCTCTTTAATCACTCCTTTGTGCAAAATTAAATATTTTAAATGGAACAATTCTTTGCGATATTTTAATTCCATCAATATATTTAAAACTGTTCCGTTATTAACTGATTGATTAATGTGGTGACGGATTAAGAATACAGTGTCACCACTCCTATTCATCCCGCGGGTGTCGTAAAAGGCGACTAAGGGATAAACTACGCAAGACAACATCGATGCAAAGAGAAAAGAAAACTTGAAACCAACCCTATACCAACCCCCCTGGCCAGCGTGGTATAGTAGGTCAAAACCTCCTTTCCAAGGAGAGGTTTATGTCCAGCAGTGGGCTGTTAAGGGCTGTTGATGATGATGATGATGACTGACTGACTGATAGGCAAAGTACAGCCGAAAGTATTGAACGCAGGAAGCTGAAAATTGGCATGTCTGTTCCTTGAGGAGTGTAGCGAGCACTAAGAGATAAGGATTTTGGAAAATAAATGAAATTATACATCAGAATAACTGGCGAAGCTCGCGGCTCAAAGTAATATTTGATTTATAGATAATAAACAAATAAATATTTCGGCCATCTTTTACACACAACTTCATCTAGTCCCAAAGTAAACAAAGCTTGAATTATGGGTACTAAACAACTGATAAAAATACATAAATATACATTTTTGTAAATACATACGCATTATACATAGACAACACCCAGACTCCAAAACAAATATTTGTGGATCACACAAATATTTGGTCCGACCCGGGAATCGAACCCGAGACCTCTTGATCACTTGATCAACAGTCGCAGACGCTAACCTCTAGACTCTAAACCAACAATGAAGTCATAAATGAAAATGAAATCAATGAAAACTAATTTCTAAAATCTCTTCAAACATTTGAAGTTAGTTTTCGTTAAGATTCTCACTGTAATGGATTTAAAAATTCCAAGATAAATAAATTTTGATTTCAAATCTGCATCGTAATACTCTTTCTTAGTCTGCTTTTAAAATCAGTATTTAAAAGCAAGCAAGCAAGGGCAATTATCTATATGAACCAAGTTCTTTTTAGGGTTCCGTAGCCATATCACAAAAAACGGAATCTTTTACATTCGTCATGTCTGTCTGTGTGTCCGTCCGTATGTCACAGCCACTTTTTCCGAAACTATAAGAACTGTTGAAACTTAGTAAGTAGATGTATTCTGTGAACCGCGTGAATTCACACAAAAATAGAAAAAAAAACAATAAATTTTGGGGGTCCCCACACTTAAAACTGAAACTCAAAATTTTTTTTTTTCATCAAACCCTTACGTGTGGGATATTTATGGATATGTCTTTAAAATGATATTGAGGGTTTTAATATCATTTTTTTGTAAACTGAATAGTTTGCGCGAGAGACACTTCCAAAGCGGCAAAATATGTTTGTGTGTGTCCCCCCTGTAACTTCTAAAACAAGCGAATGATAAAACTAAAAAAAAAAATGATGTACATTACCATGCAAACTTCCACCGAAAATTGGTTTGAACGAGATCTAGTAAGTAGTTTGTTTTTAATACGTCATAAATCATAAACCGCAATTTGCCTTTGATTAATCAATACACTAATATTAAAACATAGATCGAAGTTACATCGAACTACCAGAACTTTTATATGATGTTACTTGCTGCTACGAAACCCTTCATGGGCGAGTCCAACTCGCACTCGGCCGCTTTTTTTTTTGTTTAATTTTTGAAATCGCTAGAGTCATTCATTGCTTTTAAAATTTTGGTTTTATTTGCACGCCCGATTTAGCTACATAATATGGTACAAAAAAACTATAATTTGTATACGGGAGGATAGGTATTTCATATTCGATAGTTGACTGTATCATGAATGACTTACAATCCTGTTATTTCTGTTCTTGCATCACTGCGAGTAAATTTTCATCATAATAAATATCACAAATGTGTCACGAAATATCATTACTCTAGCATTTTAAAACTATTAGGTAAATGAAGTCAAACATATAATATATTATTAGAATACGTATAAGAAAAGTAGGTACGAAGCTGTGTAACATAAAGATATGTATGTGTGGTGTGTATGTAAAATTTATAATTGGGTTTCTAAAAAATGGATTTTAAAAATAACCTATAAAAAATATTGTTGCTTAGAACTATAATGTTTGTTGTGAGTGTGAATTTCTTTGATTGGTCGTCGCTTTAATGTAGACAATTTTAAAATTATGAAAATAATAAGTTTACTTTTGGCAACTTAATTACATTAAAGTCATTAGGTGGGATAGTAAATAATCTGATCGACTTTATACGATTTTCAATTTAGTTTTGAAATCATTTTTTAACTGTTTTAAATTCAAATCTTAATTACATTAAATTTATCAAATTTAAATTAAATTAACTAAATAAACTAAATTAAATTCAATAATTTAAATATAATTATAATTTAACTTCACTTTTCGAAGTATACAGATGTCAAAAGTTTCACCGCTACAACCTTTGAAACATTTAAGATCTGGAGAATAAATAACCTAATAAAAACTTACCCAAAAAATCTTCTTTAGAACTTTAAAATTTGGTATTTTCATCTTTTTCCCTACAGTTTTCTTCGCTGTCGCTAACAGCTTCTTCAACCGGATCAGCACATATCATTGGACAGCACACTATCGCGTATTTAAGAATACAAAGACACCTACAAAAAACGTAATAGATTCCAAAAGGTACTCCGGCATCCATTTTTAAAATTTACGGTTTACTTTGTAAAAGTTGTAAAGTTCAAGTATGCGGACGCAACCCGTGTCTGCTAGGTCTAGAGTAGCCCGTGAAGCTCCTGAGCTAACTGCCGTCGAGTTCCGATCATTTGTATCAAGGACGAAGCGAGGTAGCAATAGTCGACGCACCGAGGGCCATAACACCATAATGTACGATGCAATTTCTGCATTTTTTCGTAAATATGTAATTTGTAATTAATACTTTTTGTTTGCTGTTATTAATCACCACCAATGACGTGATAATTTATATTATTTACGCTTAAAACTGGTACAAAAATAATTTAAAATAAAACAAAATATGTAGAATTGACTTTAGATTTTTTTTCTATACAATCAGTATTTTTTTATTGTTGATATGTTTATTTTAATGATTTTTAAATTTTAATTGTATGTCGAAGTGAATGACGAAGTGGGGTGATGTCAATGACCTAAATAGTGCGCATGCCTCATAAGTGTTTGACAGGCAATGCAACTGGCACACATTCATACGAGTAGATAGTTACATTTACAACTTTTGTACCATCCCCAGGTCGCGAATCCACCAATAGCAGAGTTCTTAAAGAAAAATAAAAAGTGCATACTACATAGGATATCTGTGTACGCTTCCTCGACATTCACTAATTGGGTGTGTCCTACTGCAACACACACAAAAGTCTATGCAATAAATATTTTATAAAACAGAATACTCAAATTTAACTTTGAATGATCTAACTTATACTTAACTTTTGATAATCATGTTAATATGAAAAAAAAATCGGCCAAGTGCATGCAGGCGACGCATAGAATAGGGTTCCGTAATCACTCATAATGGCACGTGGGTTTAAAACACGTGCACGTGTTTAATAGATAATTGTTATATTTACTTATTATTTAATCCTCTATAACTAACTTCAGAACTAACAAAGCTATCTTAACTATTAGAAAGACTTTTTTCATATGCTTTTAGCCAGCCGTTTAGTTTTTATGGAGATAGGGGTGGGAGGACGCACAGTTTTAACAAAAAATTTTAGCTTTAAAGTTGAATAACTCGCAAACGGAATAATAAATAAAAAAAGCATCTTCGCAACCTCTTAATGTTTTTAAAAGATCTAACTAACGATACCCCACATGATGGGTTAAACGCGAGAAAATTATTACTAACGAGCAGTACATTTCTACCACTGCGTTGCCGAGCAGTAAAAAAATGTTAAGCAGGCACCACACTTCGCTATGCGCTATTCGTTATACGGGTTATTCGCGCGCATACGGCGAAGTATGGAGAGTATATTCGTTTCGTTCACCATAAAAATGACAATGACACATCTCTACAACACACATATTTGCCTTATTTGATGCTTATTTGGCATACCAGTTAGAAGTGTGGATGGCATGTTTGTTGTTTGCGCGCATAACTAATAACTGGGCGAATACGGCGCAGACACATAACGAATAGCGCATAACAAAGTGTGGTGCCTGCATTATACTTCAAACGCTCGCAAACTACTCCGGTAGCGTAGTGGTAGTTTGTGCGTTCGCTGTGTTTGGGGTCTCAAGTTTAAATCCTGTAAATGTTTAATCGACCTACAGATATTTGTTTCGGAGTTTTGATTTTTTTTTTCTATGCAAATAAATAAAATTTAAGAGTATGTTTGTAAAATTAAATTAACGTTTCTTCTAAATATATATGAAAGCGTAATACGATATATTTAAATAAAAAAAGCATTTATTTTTTAATACGATTAAATAATAATATTAAATTTGACAATCTCGGTTGTGGATAGCTAGTGCCTGAGGTAGCCTGAGGTAGCCTGAGGTAGCCTGGGCCTGGCTCCGTGGCGTTAGTCATAATTAACAACTATAATCGCGGATAGCACCGCTCAACTCAATTAGTATAAAATATATTTACACAAAGCAGAAATTATGTAAGCCAAACCTCAATTAGTCAAAAACTGTAGATCGTATATTTTGTTCGATATACCTCCGGCAAAAGCCATTTCCTAAAATATGATTCGTGAAATCCTCTGTAAATTGAAATACTTTGTGAGTTCAACTATTTCAGTAAACATTTAACCCTAACAGCGCTAATAACAAAGGGAATTCGCCGAACCTCAAATCACACACATGTAGAATTACCCAGCTTGATAATTTGAAACTAAATGAATAAATATTTCGGACATATGACAGACAATGCCATCTAGACCCGAACTAATCGGTGCTAGTACTATTGGTACTAGATAACTATTTCATATTTATTTATTTATTAAATCCGACCTGGGAATCAAACCCGAGACCTCAGGCACAGCAGTTGCATTCGCTACCACTGTGCCAACGATGAACGAAGCAATCAAAAGTGTCAAATATTTGCTTTGTAGGTGAAATCAGATCAGTGCACCTTCCCAGAATTATTTAAAAAAAAAATGCTTACGTTATTGCTCCATAATTGTGATACGATACCATAAAAGGTAAAACAAAAACAACATACCAATTAATATTTGTTCTAAGAATAGCAAATTAGGATATTGATTTCTTTTTAATGAACAACGCGAGTATAATAAAAGACAGTGATATTTTAGGCATTTCTTATCTATATAAATAAGAACATCCGTCCGGTGACGGATTAAGAATACGAAGCGTCCCCACCTCTTTACATCCCGTGTGTGTCGTGAGCGGTGATTAAAGGAAAAACTACGTTGAATAATGTCACCGCAAAGAGAAGCAAAACTTGTAACAAGTCCTATACCAACCCGTTCGTGTGTGGGTGTGTGTGCGTGTTCTGGAACGGCTTGTAACATTTTAAAGGGCTTTCACTGGCAGATAACAGACTGCCTTGTTGGTCTAGTGGCTAGCGTATGCGGCTGCTGATCAAAAGGTCTCGGGTTCGATTCCCGGGTCAGACCAAATATTTGTGTGATCCACAAATATTTGTTTCGGAGTCTGGGTGTTTTTCTATGTATGTATTTACAAAAAAAAAGTATGTTTATGTATTTATATCAGTTGTTTAGTACCCATAACACAAGCTCTGCTTATTTTGGGACTAGATGACATTGTGTTTAAGATATCCAAAATTTAAAATATAAGTTGTAACTTAGGCTACTTTTTAGGGTTCCGTTGCCAAATGGCAAAAAACGGAACCCTTATAGATTCGTCATGTCTGTCTGTCTGTCTGTCCGTCCGTATGTCACAACCACTTTTTTCCGAAACTATAAGAGCTACGAGTATACCGTTGAAACTTGGTCAGCAGGTGTATTCTGTGAACCGCATTAATATTTTTACACAAAAATTCAAAAAAAAAAAAATTTAGGGTTTTTACTTAGGTAATTTACTTAGAACTGAAACTCAAATATTTTTTTTTCATCAAAACCATACGTGTATACGGGGTATCTATGGATAGGTCTTCAAAAATGATATTGAGGTTTCTAATATCATTTTTTCTAAACTGGATAGTTTGCGCGAGAGACACTTCCAAAGTGGTAAAGTCCCCCTCCCATGTAACTTCTAAAATAAGAGAATGATAAAACTAAAAAAATATATGATGTACATTACTATGCAAACTTCCAACGAAAATTGATTTGAACGAGATCTAGTAAGTAGTTTTTTTTAATACGTCATAAATCATATACCGCAATTTACATTTCTTTCAATCAAAACACTATTATTAAAACATCGATGAAAGTTACAAAGAACTACAAAAACTTTTATATCATGTTACTTGCTGCTACGGAACCCTTCATGGTCGAGTCCGACTGGCACTTGGCCGCTTTTTTTATAGGTTAGACGGTATCCACGTTTTTTCTTGTAAAGGTACAACAACAACAACTGCGAGTAACGTAGGGCTTAACTAATACATTATAACATTAAAGCTGCATCTGTACTATAAAATTCGTTATTATGAAATTAAGCAACAGTTTAACACATCACAACCTGGGGATGACTCCGGTTGGTTAACGCTTACCCTCCCCACTGCAATTAATTACAAGTTCTATGAATACCTGCGCCAAAAGGTTTTACAAAAAACATACTTTCTCGAAGCGATTTGGGCACCATTCAATAAAAATCGTGTCTAAAAATCCAATAAAAAATTGAAAAAAAGAAGTATGCGAATACAAACTAAAATCGCTTCCATTTTATTTTAAAAGCTTTCTCTATTAACCTGGATATGGACCAAAAGTGAGGCACCTTTTACGCAATTAAAATGTAAAAACAGTTTCTCAGTAAAGATTTATAACTAAAACTTGCACAAAGCCAAGGGCACAATAGCATCAAATGTTTTTGTCGGTGCCAGTGGATGTAGATATGCACGAGTACTGCCCAAGGCTCGCTGCGCCGATTGATGGACGCCATCAAAAGCAAAAGTAATTGATTCTAACAGTAGCCTTTTGAAGCACTTCCTTTGTCATGACAATGCAAAAGTGTTTTGTTTTTACTTAAAAAAGCGTTTTACAAAATGTTACAGTCAAATTTCAGGATTTCACAAAACTGTGACATGTCCTGTAGGTATTTAGAAACTTTTATTGATTCTCATCGTGTATTCAGTTATTTTTGCAGATAAAGAATGTTTGGTATTCAAAAAATTTGTACAATTACCGATATAAACAGAGTTATCGACTAATAAATAAAATTGGAGTGCGATTGGAGAGGCCTATGTAAAGCAATGGACTGCGATAGGCTGGTGATGCGACGATGATGATAATCATAAAATAATTCTATTCGATCGATCGAACGATTCGACCGTTTGCCATACTATTCACATAAGACAACTATTAATACAGTACTTTATTTGATTTCTGCAGATACTGATTAAATTACTTTTTTTATAATAAATATTAAATAACCTTATTGTCCTCTCCAAAAATTGTAGTACTTTCCAAGATTGGCCTAGATTAAAGCATTTTTTTTATTTAGTTTATAATGGTCTGACCCTCAAATAGAGAGAGATTTCCAAAATGATCTTACAGGTAAAATTACTCTTAACAACTATATTTATAGAGGATCCACAAACATAACACTTACACATTTTTGATTGTGTGAGTTTATTTAACACAAAAATGCATTTGAAGGTTGGTCATTAAAGAGACGAGGGCAAAAATGTTTATATTAAAATGACAGACTAAAAGTATACAATATGGTTGAAAACGACAGAACTAAAAGCCATAGGGAAACCTTGTCTATGCGATTACCGGACAAAGGATGAAAGTAAATTCAACTGCAACCGTAAAGATACGTACAGTCCCACGTGAGTGCATTCATTTGTATACATAAATTTGATTTAAATAAAAGTCGTGGTTTTCTTTCGTATATGGCAAAGTCAGAAGGAAGGGTAATAGGTTTGCCACTCTCTCTTCCTGCCTGAGCGACTAACGCGATTTTAATGAAGGAAATGTGTTTACTGAAGGTAATGAAGATTCGTAATAATGGCCGAGGTACATAGTCTATTTAATAGTATCTAAAAGTTTTTACGTAGTCGGGTTGTAGTTTTAACCTTTTTTTATTTAATATAATATAAAAAATATGTACTCTGTAACTGCACATTGGCGTTAGATTGATACTCAATGAGTCCCAAAACTAACGTGAAAAATAGGTAATAACAATTTGTTTGTATATCGTATCAAAAAGTAAAGAACTTTTTGAGTTTTTTAAGCGCATACAAACCTAGTGAACTTTTATATTTTATATATTTAAAGTATGTGTATATAATGTGTGTGTATATGTATGTACATGTACATATGTATAGCCGGTATTAGTACAACATAATCTATAAAATTAAAATTCTCGTGTCACAATGTTACTGACCGACCGACTTGATCGATTCTTTCTAATTTTTGTGTTTATTCCGTAGGCCTGAGGATAGGACGTAGGACGTAGGAATTATATTTAATACCTCTAGGCAATAAAGGTTGAAACGGACTTGAATGGAATTGCGAGCATTAGATAGTAATTACATAGTAATTACAAAAATATATTTGTAATTCTTAGTAATAACAGTGTGTAGAAGTTACATAATATTTACTGTAACTATTTACATTAAAGAGAGAATGCGCAGTTAAATCAATATTTACAATAAATGCGATGGTAACTTTGTGAATACGATTTCAATTTGTCAATTGGTCAATCTAGTATTTGAGAAACGGATCATCAATATACAGTTTCATTTTATGCTCCGTTTCATATTACACATATCCATTATAGGTACTTTGGTTAGATTTCATATATATGCTAACTCATAGGCATTTCACTTATAGGCATTGTTCAGCCAACTCCATAGAACCTTTATTAGTTTACACAACAATATTCTTGATCGAAAATTTAATACATATACCTACATAAGTGTATTGACTACGGAGATACGAGACATAAATCTAGGTCACTTTATCAATATTAGTCTGTTGTAAAAGAAAGCCATTATTTTTTTAATAAATTAGCTTTACTTACCTGTCTCTCACGTTGCGTTGTATAAGTCCAATCTAGTTCCATTGAATGGCTTTAGACAGATGAGATTTCGTACTAAAAATCTTTTGTGACAGTTTTGTTATTGGTTGACTCAGTTTCAGTTTGCCTACTACGCTTTTGAATCTAAATCGCCGCACTGAATTCAATGAAATGGAGATTCTTCAATTTTTGAGGAAGGACTTAGGCTACTTAACCACGATCAGCTAGTAATTAATACAAAACGACAATATTTAAGTTTCAAAGGAAATAAAACATGTCCCAAAATTAAACAACAAGCCTACACTAGAGTGACATTAGATAATTCTATGAATACTTTGGAAGAAAGAATAATCATTATTTCTATAAAAAATTGCGACTTTTTATGATGGTTTTCACTTCCATAGCCACAACTTTTTCCATATTTCTGTTTATTTTTTTATAGGCAACCTGAATTGGATCTATCACAATTCGTAAAAAAATGGAATACCTCTTTTTCAAAAAAAAAAATTTACTCTATTATATGATAAAAATTTGTGAAAGTTTTTACTTTAAGCTAACTTTAACTCATCGTGGTACAACAAAAATGTAGGAACTATTATGACAATTTGAAAAAAAAAACATTTAATCATAATTCCAAAATGACATAATATGTAATCTGTTTGTTTATTGTTTATTATTATTATTCTAATGCGCCAGGTGGCTGGGTTGCCTGTTTGACAGGATGGGTTCGTGCTCACTGCGTGATGGTTAGTAAACCCAAATTACAAAGTGTGTCCTTCTTGGTTTTATTTTTTTGAAGATAAAATGTATTTACATTGAAAAAAAAAAATCTAATTAATATTTTTGATACATTATACAAGTCCAAAGTAAACCAACAAGTTTAAATAAGCTCTGGTTAATTAAATGTATTCTCATTAAACTGTATAAAAAGTACTTATTAAAATAATTACGATAGAAACAAAACAATGCGACTGCTTAAAAGTGGTGAACTGAAAAGAGAAAAACAAGTACCACAATGTCTATTTAAATTGAACTGACTTAGCATTGTTTTGTAAGCTTACTTATTACCTATTTTTTACTATAAACACTTATACAACGTCTGTGTTCAATTTTCGCTTCTAATTAATGTAGAGGGATTCTAACTTAATGTAGGATTATTTTTGTGTTCTGATTTTCAAAATAAGAGCTTATTTACAAGACATATTTTTAACGCGGCGACAATGCTCATTTTACGAACAAAGGTTGCGCTGCAGATCACCAAAAATAGATTGTGCAATCGAAGCAAATTAACTTAGGATCAAGCAAGTTCTTAAAATGATATTTATTTGATATTTTATTTTTGTAAGTTAAACTTTTTCAGGTAATAGCTAAAAGGCCCCTGGCATTTCTTAAAACTCACTCTGCGAATTAAAGTCGAAACAAATCTGACAGGTGTCTTTTTAAAGTCCGTGAACCTTGATTAAATTTAAAGCAAAAGATAATTCTAGTTCTGAACCTATTTTTCCACTCGTAAATAGATATTGTTTTTTAAATGAACAATAACGTACTCATATAGCTGCTTATATTGAGTGGATAGCTACTACTAGCCACTAGAATAGTGGATACTAATCAAGTGATGAAAATTCAGAGATCATTTTAATCAAATTCAGACAGAGAGCGTCTTTCAATCAATACAAACGCTCGATTATGACGCTACAAATTTTTTGAACGTATGCAGAGTAAATAGAGGCTTACATCATTCATATGGGTTTCGTTTAAAGCACGTTAACGCGGCGTTGTGAGTGGTGGGTGCATTAAAAATACGCCGTGTGTAGAGGCCCTAACTAGGTATGGTAGAATGACCTCTTACTTATTACCTCACACGGGGAAACAGTCAGTCCAGTCTTATTAGCATAAAGTGAAATCAACCACAAAATATTGAAGCTTTTGGCTTCCAACCACATAATTCGTAGCGATGTTTGATGTTGCAACACTTTAACCAATGTTATAATTAACGTTAAAATTACTGCATAAACGTCCCACAGTTTTTGCAGTAACTGTAGTTTGATCATATAGCTAGTATGACTGATAATACGGTGTGACTACTTTTTCGATCCCAAGGGTGGTGCAAGGGATAACCAAAGGAGTAACCAATGACTAAGTAGGAAAACAGTGTCCAGGTGCCAAGAGAAGGAAAACTTGATACAAACCCTACTATACGTGTCCAGCGGCCTTACTGAGGCGAGATCTACGAGTATGTCTAGCTGTATGATGTTGATGTAGTGATTTGTGTACAATTTAGAACAACAATTGTTGTAAACCATTATTCATAGAAAAGTTTTATTTTTGTACAAACCACTTGTAGCGAAAATCCGATAACTTATATGATATAAAGTTTTAATCGACCTGGAAGCGTCTTAATACAAAGCTTGTTAGAACTTTCTCGTATCCAAACAATTATACAAACTATTCGAACAACAGAGTTCAGGTTTGTTAATATAATATGAATACAGCAATTACTTTACCGTATGAAGTTACAAATAATACTATTTATTACATTAATTTGCATCAAACGTATTATCTTTTACGTAGGTAGATGCTCAGATATCCGCTATATTTAGTATGTACATGTGTTTCGTGTTTATGTAGTGTACTACTAGTGCCCATCTGGCTGTGTAGGGTCATTTTGGTAGCCTTCAATTTAAAAAAATCTGGTCAATGGTTAGGTGTTAGTAAATTTGACTCATCGCCATCATCCATCAGCATCATCAACTCGCTATCCCTTCATACTTGCACATGGTTAAAATGTGAACAGTCTGGTGTTCCACGGGTAATTTTTTTACACGTGTCACGTCAAAGGCGCGGCTCCAGAATCAAGTTGAGTACATCGCTGGAGGAACTCCCTAGAACAACGCCCTGATTCTAATCTGTGTCTCCTGTGTTCGCGAACTAAATTGTTGTGTTGATTGTAACTGTAATTGTAATAAATAACCTGTGGTTCCTGGTGACCAAGTTATAATTTCTCTCATTTCCTTCACCACGTGGCTACCAAGCCCTTAACGTTACATTTGGCTACACTAAGCCCTGCTTTAACGTGACACACGTTATCCACCCAAGTTGATCGAACACGGCCAATAGTTAAGCGCCATGGGTACAGGTTGCAAAACGTCGTATCTATTTCTTTTGTGAGCACAGAGAATTCTTGTTAATTGTATATTTAGATTAGTTTATTAGGTATGGAATCTGGTGGTAGTCGGTGCACATAAATATTCGTAGTACATCAGACCCCAATCGAGTTTGAGAAAAGTTCGAATAGCTCGCTGATGTTTGTTTATATATTATATAATGAACACAAACTAAAAGTTTTCTATCTTTTTCTTATGTGAACACAGAGAATTCTCGTAAATTGTATCTTGGCAATTTACTATGGGAGTGTTCTTACATCTGGCAGTCCACGGTCATTGAATATTCGTGCTTAATTGAATGACCGACATATGTTGTACCCTACCGTCTCGATACATGTACCGCAATCAATCAGAAGACAACGATGTTGATTGCATATACAGTGTATTCAGTGGGCACGTACTATTCGCTAATGATTTATTGACACTGAGAATCAATAGTTGACCCAATTTAAGTGTTTTATAAATAAATGGTTGTTAAAGAGCAATTAATGATAGTATTTGGCGAAACCGTCACCACATTAAAAATCGGTCAAGTACGTATCAGGGCACACAAGAATAGAGTTCCTCAGTCTTAATGGCAATTAATAATAATTTTCATTTTATTTTTATTATTTAACATGTTTACATAGTTTTATCCCTGTAGCAGTAATCGTATGAAAGATAAGTCGAGGTCTGATAAAAAAATATAACAAAACTGTAAGGTTTCTAAGATGTGAAACACGGAATTTTAAAAAAGTCGTGTGGCACTCGTGGACGGCTGCAGTAAAGCTATTGCATAGCATTTTTATCAACTAATGCAAAAAAAGCAAGGAAGAAGAATCTAGAATGACTGTTTTCTCAAAGCAACGGATAACGGCCGGTGGCGGCAGCACGCATGCGCTAATCTGCCTATAGAACACGGAGCCGCCACATCCTTGTCGTACTGTAGTTACAATCTTATTTTCTCTATCCTTTTTTAGGGTGTTAGGTTTATACGTTACGGAATTTCTTGATTCAGTCGCCGCGCTCAAAGCCCGCGATAAAAGCTATACAATAGCTTAAAAAGAAACATATTTAGGCAACGAGACAGTAAGTTTTAATATGTCTTCTTTCGAAGCTGTACGGCATGGGTATTCGTGGTACGGCCTATGATTTGCTTACTAGCTATCTTACGGGCCGTAAACAGTCTCTTAAGATAGAAAACTATGTTAGTAGGGAGAAATCTCTTACTTTTGGAGTTCCACAGGGCAGTGTACTGGGGCCAACTTTATTTCTCATATACGTGAATGAGCTGTGTCAGTTAAACATACCTAATTGCAAAATTATCACTTACGCAGATGACACGGCTCTAATAATTCACGGTAGTGATTGGAGGGAGGCTCAAACAAACGCAGAACTGGCCCTTAGTCATGTCATGAAATGGTTAACCAGAAATCTCCTAACCTTAAATATTAATAAAACAAAATTCATTGCATTTTCTGCAGGCAAGTTTGGTCATCCACCGACCCCTATTGTCATTCGTGCTCATACTTGTGCAATCTCTACCCCAAACACAGATTGTAACTGTGCGATGCTAGAGAGTACTCAAACTATTAAATACCTGGGCATTATAGTTGACGACCATCTTAACTGGAAACAGCATGCTGACGCCACAGTGACACGACTAAGAAAGCTTATTTATTTTTTTAAAAAACTTAGGTCCGTTGTAGATTTCAATACCCTAATTACTATATACCTATCGCTAGCCCAATCAGTGTTAGGTTATTGCCTTGTTGTGTGGGGAGGAACTCATAAAACTACTATGTTGCGAGTGGAACGCGGACAGCACGCTATACTCAAGGTTATGTCGAAGAAACCGATACGATTTCCCACGGTTGCTCTTTATTCCCTGTGTGAAGTTCTTACTGTAAGGCAACTGTTTATTCTTCAGACTATACTCCGTAAACAGTCCCAAATTGCTTATGAGCCAAGCATCCACAGTAGCAAACGTCGGACTGATAGGATATGTAATATTGAATTTCGCAGAACAGTAGTAGCAAGCCGTCACTATAAACACATAGCCTCCAAATTGTATAATAACATAAATAAAAAGATTAATATATATTCATTAACTAGGAAAAGACTTAAACACCTGGCAATAGAATTAAACACCTGGCTAAAACAATTAAACTACGATGAAACAGAAGATCTTGTGGAAGTGTAACTTATGCTATCCTTCACACACACACACACACACACACACACACACACACACACACACACACACACACACACACACACACACACACACACACACACACACACACACACACACACACACACACACGCACTCACGCACGCGCACGCACGCACACACACACACACCTCTATACATAAACTACCATTCCTGCCTTTTCTTACTACAGATTTCCATATGTTTGTAAAATAATTAAAATTCACCTTTTGCATTCTTATAATGTAACTGGAACAATTTGTTTCCTTTGCTTGAAGAGGGGCGTTGATGACCGCGACACAGTTTTTTACTACTTTTACTACTGCGGTCATCATCGTTTCATCTAAATTGTATTTTGTGTATTTTTCTTGTTCTAAATAAAAATAAATAAATAAATATACACACACGCAACTTTCGCCTTAAATTGTTGTTGTTAAATTGTTGTTGTATAAATTCTCCACATAAATTACTATTGAAATTTGCAATTGTTATTTGCTTTGGTACGTAAATATTTATCAGCTACTGCATCACGGAGCGTAGACCTGGTGACCTATAACACAGGTTAATACCTAGCTTAGGCACCAGTCCTCCACAATATCGTGTTGAGTTTTTGTACTAGTTCATAAGCATATTATTGTAACTACCTATGATATTGTGGTGAGAAATAAAGATATAAAGATAAAGATAAAGATAAAGATGTCTATTAATCAGACATACATAACAATAAGAAAGGAACACTTAAAAAATGACCTCGACACAGACAGTTTTAGTAGTAAAAGACTGCTCTATAATTATGATGTGGGAACCGAACAGAATAGCAGCTCTCTGTAAGTGAATACCTGTGTCCATAGACATCTTCAAATAAAGAACTTGTCTGATCAATATCGCCACACAAAAAAAAAAACTATATCATCCATATATCTGTATTCATCAGTCTATCGCAGTCCACTGATGAACATAAGTGTATTCAAATGCTCTCTGTTGAATCTCTCTATCACGACTAAACCTCTGTACCGACTTGAATCTAGATCTGCATGGCTATAGGATAGGCTACTGTTACCGAGATAAAGCCAGCTGTTTTGTAATTTAGTTGACTTTTAAGCAAACTCAAAGAGAATGAAAACTTGAAACAAAAGCTATCCTAATCAGTCTGGCTAGTCTCTATCATGAAGTGGATTAATTATATTATAACAAGCCCTTGATAATAATCATATTATAGCATACTAATTAATACCTCTACTGCTACGTAGACTTGATATCATTAGCATAGATAATGCTCAGTACCTCAGTACTATTTATTTTTAACAACGGCATCAACTGTCTCAAGCAGCTGTAGTGTTGCTGTGTTGGAGTACCAATATATAGCTATAATGTTATATATATATATATATATAAAGCTATAACATATATATATGATAAATCTGTAAGTGGACTGCGATAGGCTGATGATGATGAAAAGAAAAACGCATGAGAACTCAAAAACTTGCGTTTTCTCAAAAATAAAAACAATCTAGGTCGATTTTTTACCCCTGAATGCCCCTAAGTACCAGATATCAGCGAAATCATTAGAGTTGTTTTCAAGATCACAAATAGTTAAACGTTTGTATATCGAACAGTTCTTGTTTATATTTATGAATGAAAATATATACAAGAATGGCTCATTCAAAGAAATAAGATTCATCCATAATACCTTCAAAGTAGCAGCGCTACACCGCCTCATAATTTCTTATTATTTTACTAAAGTATGAGGTGCACTCTCTATCATGCATGGGATGCATATTTCTCACTAGTTCAGAAGCAGTCGAAGTTCGTCACGTTATATCGCTATAATAACTTTGGAAGATTGCACGCCCCTAAGGTTTACCTTTGCTTGCATCAAGGTATATATACACTTTTATACATGTCTCATGGATTAGTCAAGTAGTTAGTGTTTTAGGTTCTAGGCTATTGAACCAGAGTTAGTGCCATATAATAGAAAAGTAAAAAAAAACGATGTAAGAGGCGTTTTATTTGGTCAGTGAACCCAACAAAATTTCTTTTTTATTTCCAAACTATCTGGAGGAACTGGAGGACAACTGAAAATTTCACAAAAAATCTACCTCGTTAAACGGGTTATAGAACCTTGATGCCATTGTTCCTAAAAATATGCCGCCTGTTTTACACACTTGGAAATTCATTTTAACACGTCCAATACATATCTGTAACTGTTTTTTCTTATCTGCACAAAGATTTTTTTATCTATAAAAAGCGGCACGGCCATACCGTCTTTTACTCGAGGCAATCCTGGCCATTTTCGACCCGCTATAACTTTCTTGTGGATAAAACTAGAAGCGTAAATTTTCAGTAGTCAAGCAGGCATTATATAAATACAGTATATTTCACTTTTCATTTAATTTGGACCAGTACTTTATGTATCATTAAGTGAAAGTTTTTAATTTTGTCACTCTCTCACTGACCGATCATAAAAACGCCAAGGAAAGTGCCTAGCAGACATAGAATCCCTACTAATATTATAAATGCGAAAGTAACTCTGTCTGTCTGTCTGTTACGTTTTCACGCCTAAACCGCTGAACTGATTTTGATGAATTGTGGTATAGAGATATATGGGACCTCGAGAAAGGACATAGGCTACTTTTTACCGCGATAACCGACATACACGCGGGCGGAGCCGCGGGCGAAAGCTAGTAATAAATAAATAAATATTTTGGACATCTGACACACAACATCATCTATTAAATATTCTATGGAAGTTTCAAATTTAGAATACATTTATTGCTATGTGTGTCGTTTAGTGTACAAACCAAGGGAAACTAAAATATTTTGCTATTTTGGTTCTTAACTGCATAAATGATTTTGTTATCTGAACAAAAAAACCGACTTAAAAGAAAGGAGGAGGAGGACGAGGACTCTATTCGTTGCAATCTTTTGTTTTTCTAAAGATAATCATATGTCCAATAATACTGTTACAGGTTGTAATTCGGATATATATGTGAATGGTCTTACTTGGAAACATTTGAAGATACGTAAGTACAAGTTGACATAAAACTTCAAGTTTTTTCCCAACTACCTTCCCTCCAATGTTTTGTAGCTATAGTACAAAAATATCTGCTAGTGTATCTATTAGTTATGGTCGGTGGGTAGGACCGCCCATTTTATTTATTCACATTTCAGAGGTTTCAGACAATACGAGAAAAGTTTTAGGGTGACATTTCGTTTGCCAGAATTTTAAATATATACCTATAAATAAAACCCCTCGTGGAATGAATTTATAAAACACAATAAAATACAACAGTTTAGAAAGTTTATAAATTCACACGTACCTCGAAAAAATCTTAAATAAAGTACTTTTTTACACTTTGTACATATTAAAATAAACAATGGTTTGTGAATTTATAAGTACTCCTTATTTTCTTTGTCCGGAATCCCACGTAGAAAGTAAACGGAAAGTTGTGGGGGTATGACTCGAACCTATTGACCCGTCATAATTCTTTTGTCAGAATCGCAGGTGTATGGTACACAGGAACTCCTTTTGAATTGTGCTACTTTATATAAACCTACATATACCAATTGAAAATTATTCTAGTTTCCTTGGCCAGATAAATATATACTATATACATGTATCTCGATTATAGCAGTAAAAAGTAGCCTATGTGTTATTCTAATATATAAGCTATATAACTGTAGAGTTTAATCTAAATCCATTCAGTAGTTTTTGCGTAAAAAAGCAACAAATATACATATAGACATACAACTTTCGCGTTTAAAATATTATATAATATATACATATATTATATGTATATATTATATAATATATACATATATTATATGTATATATTATATTTTCCGCCTTTTCTTAAAGCGTATCTAGATGACCGAAAGAATTTTTGTATAAAATGTTATCTGTCCAGAGTTATTTTGAAGAACAAACATGGCATACCACTCTGACTGATGTTCAATCGATTGGAAATAATATGCGAGTTGCTTGATAATGGATCTCGACTTCATTTAATTAATTAATTCCTGCTGATGTGAATATTTCTTTTGAGCACATTTCGTAAGGCAAAAGCTAGTGAAATGGAAAATGTAAAGGATGTACCAGCATCCTATTTAGTTGACTGATGAAAAGCAAAATAACGTAACATGTTATATTTACGATACCCAGAACAAGTAGGTACTTCTGTGCTGAACACAATCCTTTGTTCTAGTAGATATATGTATTCTATGTATATAAGTATGATTAGGCTACTGTTGGACTAATGGTTAGCGTATGCGGCTATTTATCAAGAGGCTTTGGGTTCAAATCCCGGGTCAAACTGCCGTTGGGTTTTACGCACAAGAAAACCTTAATAACAGCCAGGTGTATGAAAAATGACGGAGCGGCGTTCACGCCGTGCCCTTGAGAGCACATTAACCTGTCGGTCCCGTTTGTCATGAACATTATGATAGCTTCAATGCCCTCAAATATACTGACTGACTGACTGACACTATGTACTGTACTGTGACACTGTAGATAAACTGATATTCAGGTAAATCCATATTTGGTAGCAGAGCCACGCTGATTTCAGCACGAATGGGCAATACTATTACACAGAAGAACATCCTAATAATTACAGCATTCTTGCTGTTGTATTTCTATGCTGAGTGTGAGACCGGGGGCCCAATTATTTTGCATCATTAACCCGGCCTCCGGAGAGAGATTTCTACTCGTGGATTCTACTCATGCCGTCCATTAGGCAGAGTAGAGTCACTTTGGTAGGCCCAAATATGTAAAAAAAACGGTTGTATGAGTAGGCGACTTCAATTAATATTGGGAATAATAATACAGGAAGATCATGATGCTTAAGTGAATTTATCAACAGTCTGATTAGGTACAATACTAAAGGCAGGCATTTGAAACATCGAGTGATCGTTTTTATTATTAGTATGAGGTGAATTTCCAAACTGTCATAATTACTCATCATACAGGATTGTGAAAACATGTCCGCCGCCGTTAATAAGTACTTCGATAACAAAGACAAACTATTGTTAGTTCACGACATATTTAACTGAATAATGACGACCTTGTTCAGTCTTAGTGGCTTAATTCTACGTTGAGGAGCAGCAAACAATTTAAGTGCTCGTTAGACCCCTATTTACTCTGAATACGTACAAAAGGACATATTTAGAATACCTTGTTATGTTTAGACGGCCAGCCACAGTATAATACTCCATATTATACTGACACAAATAAAAATAAAATCTATTATTTATGTAAAATGTTTCATTACTGACTATGTGGCATACAACGCACTGCCGATTCTACCGGGTGCTGAAATTTAGCATGTGTACTCGAGCGTAGGCGAGCACAAAGAGAGGATTTTGGAAAAAAAAACCACTGATAATAGGGTGAAAAAGGCAATCAAAGTGTTACATAAGAATAACACGTAGGAGAAGCTAGTTATGTTATAATTGGGGTATTTCTACAGGTATTTATGCTTGCAGAAGCTAGAAGTCAGGTTGAAATGAAATCCTTACTAATATTATAAACGCAATAGTTTGTGAGTCTGTATGTTCGTTGCTCTTTTATGCAAAAAACTACTAAACGGATTTGGATGAAATTTACAGTAATATAGCTTATATATCAGGATAACACATAGGCTACTTTTTACTGCACTAATCGAGATACAAGCGGGTGTAGCCGAGTGCGAAAGTTAGTCTTAAATACTAACTTTTAAACTTTCGCGTTCCACGATAATTAATATTATTTTTACGGGAATTAACGCGATCACTTATTAGGGGTATTACATACCTCTGATTTGCCTGACGTTTCACTGACTGACTGATTTGACTGACGTGGTCACAGGCTGACTGTCTGGCAGTCTTAAATAAACAAATTCTTGCGGTTTATCAACTGTACAGAGTAAACTTATATTTTTTGTCACGAGAACTACAATAAAAATCGCTACATCCTACTAATATTATAAACGCGAAAGTTTGTGAGTATGTATGTATATTTGTTGCTCTTTCGCGCAAAAACTACGGAATGGATTTTGATGAAAGTTCACAATAATATAGCTTACATATTAGAATAACACATAGGCCTCTATTTACCGCGATAACCTACACGCGGGCGGAGCCCGGGCAAAAGCTAGTATATCAATAATTCCATTTATTTTGTAGAAACAATAAAATGTTTGTTTGTTAAATAAAATTCTTCCTTGTATTGATTTTATATAACTCAGTAAGCAAACAATCAAATAAAATGTAAAATTTTATTTGTTAAATGACATGGAATGAGGTCAAAGATATTTAGAAATATTAATATCGGTTAATCTAGATATCTGCATGTACATTTCCACACACGAGTATATTAAACAGTGATCTAGATAAAGCATGCTTCTTCCTGAGTAACATCAAATTCATTACTGAGTACTAACACTGTGTAATCATACTTTAAAAATAGATTTTGCCACAACAAGCGAATGTGTATTAAGCGTGTTGATCAAAATCCTTGAATATTTTAGGAGCTTTTAGTATAAAGCTTGTATTCTAATATATTATCATTTGACACCTATATCGCTAATATACCTACATATGTACTTTACCTAGTACGTATTTCGTAATGCATACGATTGTTTATTTATTTACTTTTTATGTATTTTCATTATAAAGTCTAAATTAATGCCCAATGGAAGTATTTACCTACCTACCGTACGTACATTTTTGTTCAAATTTGTGCATTAAAAAATATACAAACAAAAAATAACATAGACATTCTAGGCAAATTACTGATATAATGTATTGCTTTTTTATTAGTTGTTATTGAAAAATAATCACCCTCCATGTAGAAATGTTATACGAAGACGCTCTTTCTTTTAACATTTTTTTACAAAACGACAACGCATTAGGAATAATACTGGAGTTGTGTCATAATAATTATGTAAGAGTAAGTCACTTTACCCAAATCGTTTATATTCCCAGGATATCGAAACTCATGCATCCAATGAAATTTCAAGTTGAGCACTGAATTTTATGTATGTTTTTGATTTTATTACAAGAAAATTTGGTACAAGCGTACATTTGTATGACACTATCACTTCACATACCATACTATTGAATAATAACGGCACTTGTTTTTCACTTGTTGAAATCAACGAAAATTTACTTTCTTTAACATTCTCATTGTCCATTAGCTAAACTTTTAATTATGTCCAACGACGTATCGAGCGCGGCGCTCGTCGAAAACTAAGGAACATTTCTTTAAACAACTAAATTCTGACGGATCAGCGTTGATTATACGGAGAGTAAAACTAACCCAAATGTACGGGTGTGCGTAGCTAGAAATCAACATAACAGCTATAAATAAACTAACCACACGTATGAACGGTTAGGAACGGGACGCCTTTTTGACTTAAGATCCAATGATAAAAATATAATGGTCACCACAATATTGTAATAAAATATAGGTGTTCCAACCTTTTTCGAGATTAAATGATTGAACTTGAGATCAGACGCGAACATAAGGCGATTAAGGTATAACTAACATCAGTAAATGAAAGTATTAGAGCATTTAGATTTTAATATATTTTCTTATATGTTCAATACGTGTGTTTTCTTTTGTATGTAAATTATTTACTGAGTATTATAAATAGAAATGATGGTGGCTATACGACAAAATGTAAAACTGACTTAAAATTGACTAACGCCAACCACAATTTCCAACATGTCCAATTATAGTCGTAACAGGGTTTCCTAATACCGCATCACAAACGAAGCTACGGATTCAGAAATGAATTTTGGCATAAAAAATACCTAAATAATTTCACTGTTAATTCCAGCGACAAATCAAGTTAATCGGATTGGCTCCATCTACCACAAAGCGACTATTGGATATGACGTGGCTGAAGAGAATACCTTTGTATAGTCCATTAATAGGACTATCTCTTTATTCGCAAATGTAATTGATTAACTTGTAAGTCTATAAGTCTTGAAAGTAAGTATAAATCTATAATCCTTCTTTTGTTCGCTTGTATACATTAGTACATTGCGTCTCTACAGATTAAAAAATAAAATCCTCCCTCTTAATGTCTATCTGTTCGCGGTAAACTCAAAATCCACTATACCAATTTAAATGAAATTTTGTACCCAGATAATGTGTGTAAGCCTTGAGAATAGGACATAGGGTACTTTTTTACCTTTAAAACAGACAAAGACGCGTGTTTAATATATTTACACTAGCTGACCCGGCGAACTTCGTACCGCCTTAGAATATTATTTCATAATAAAGTATTGTGTTTACTTGTTGACTTGTCCGTGTGGTGACGGATTAAGAATACAGATTGTCACCACTCCTATTCATCCCGCGGGTGTCGTAAAAGGCGACTAAGGGATAAACTACGCTAGACAACATCAATGCAGAGAGAAGGAAAACTTGAAACCAACCCTATACCAACACGTCTGGCCAGCGTGGTGTAGTAGGCTAAAACCTCCTTTTAAGGAGAGGCCTATGTCCAGCAGTGGACTGTAGAAGGCTGTTGATGATGATGATGATTAACTGATAGTGATAAATCGACAGCAGCGTCAACTAACGGGCCCCGGCCGGTACCGCTACAATCGCTTTGTTCCTGCATTTTAAATCTGTAACATCTTCAAAAGTATTAATTTAAATTACATACTATAAAAGGCCATATTAATCTATATTAAATACACAATGTCATTAAGGTACTTAATTGGATAAATATTAATACTGTATTGCTTAAAATCGCTTCGTAAATTAGCCATTATTTCTCGTAAAGAAAAAAAAAAAAAATGGTTATCGTGGGTTACAGATAGACATAATATATTAATCGCGGACTTTTTTGTAGACCTTTTTAATATGTATAATACTGTAGTACATTATTTTGATCTATCTCGTAGGGTACAGCCAGTGTTTGCAATGTAAGCGTGATGGGTTTATTTACGACATCACATTAGAAACCTCTAAAATTATTATCTACTATATTATACACATAAAAACCTTCCTCTTGAATCACTCCATCAATTAAAGAAAATGGCATCGAAATCCGTTGCGTAGTTTTAAAGATTTAAGCATGCATAGGGACAGAGAAACCGACTTTGTTTTATACTAAGTAGTGATAATACGAGTCTCAGTGGAAAGATCATATTTTGTATGAGAAGTAAATAAACAGGCTTCTATAAACTATTTTTTAGGTACAGTTAGACGTTGTTTGAAGCACGTTAACTTAAAAACCTTAATAACTTTCGATCGCTTCGTTGATTAAAGTCATTGGTATATATTTCATTATACATTGTTCAGAGAAACGTACCAATTATGTTATTTGATTCCCTATATTGATATTTTAATAACACTTAGTTACGTCAAATTCTAAGAATTTTCTATGTTTATTTTACATGAACTCATAAATAATGTGGTTTTCAATTAATAAAATATTTTTTGTGATCGTTTGAGTAGTTTGTCACTAACTTTAATTCGTTACAATATTAGGAAAATATATCTACAGTGAACATTATTAATATCTGAAAAAATAATCTATCTATGAGTACAAAGGTAGCTCATAGATTCTTAACATAATTTAGATGGCTAGGTACCAACACTTATTAAGCTATTGTATATCTTCTATCGCGGGCTTTGAGCGCGGCGACTGAATCAAGAAATTCCGTAACGAAAAAACTTAACACCCTAAAAAAGGACAAAGTAATGATTGTAACTGCAGTGCGAAAAGGATGTGGCGGCTTCGTGCTCTATAGGCAACTTAGCGCATGCGTGCTGCCGCCACCATCTGTTACCCGTTGCCTTGACAACACAGTTATTCTAGATTATTCTTCTTTTTTTTTATTTCGTTTTCTTATTCCATAGATCTCCATATTTCGATAGCTAATATTACTATTATGTTCTCTGTTTAGTTGTCATTGTCTTTCGGATAATAGAATGGCAATAATATTGTTGTCTGTCTGTCTGTTCGCCATAAACTCAAAAGCCACTGCACCGATTTCATTGAAAATTTGTGCCCAGATAGCGTAAGGCCTGAGAAAAGTCATCGGCAGTAATCGGCATAGACGCGGGCGGAAAGCTAGTTAGAAAGCTCCTGGAGAGGATGAGAGTCCCATAGCTACGTAAATCTTGCGTTGGGATGTTTTTGAGCCGCCTGAAGGTCCCCAACCGGAAACTATTACTTAACGTGTCGTCAGAATCACGGAAACGCTCTTAATATACCAGGTTACGAACGGTCACCGGTCACATCAAGGTAATGACCGCACTGTCGTTGCTTACCCTAGGTGAATATTTCCATACTCCTAAGGCCACTTGGCTATAAGCGCTTCTGTTATATGTATATCGTTATATATATAATTCTTGTGTGAGTGTGTATGTCACTGAACTCTCTCAAAGGACTGGACCGATTTTGATGACATTTTTTGTGTGTGTTCAAGGGGATCTGGGAATGGTTTAGATTTGCAATTGGACTCTGTAGGTGGCGCTGCGATCAAGTTCTGAAATTTTAAAGTTGGGCGGTACGAAGTTCGCTGGGTCAACTAGTGTAGTATATAATTTGTGCGCGGAATAGAATTCATAATAAAAGAGACTACATTTTCATTTTAAACGATTACCAGTATTTTCGATACTTTGATAAATCGATTATTCATTTTTGAACCGAATCGATTATTCACACTGTGGTTTTATAGAGATCCAAACACTAAACGTCAGCTGTCAAAAATGACTTTATAAATTATTATTTGCACTATAGAAGACGACCTGTCATGATCTGACGGATCTTTTAATTTATTCTATATTTTATACGGGAAAATAACAATTTTAAAGTTTCTCTTCTCCATAAGAACCATCCATAAAGAATAGAAGTAGAATTAGAAAATTGAAATAGTAATTCTTGAGTTTTGCGCACAGCAACACATTTCTCAATTCATTTTTATTTATATGGATTAATCCCGTGTAAAAGAAAAAGAGAACAATAAGACACATAGTTGTTTTAAATATTCCTTCACAACTATTGCGAAGTTTTATCATTAAAACAATTATGGTTCGTTAGGCACAGCGCTAGACAACGAGCACGCATCGAAGGATATAAGAGCATAAGTCAAATGTTCCTAAAGGGCCATCCATAAATTACATCACATGGAAAGTAGTCGACGAAGTGTGACTTGTGTGACAAGGGGTGGGAGGGATCTAGAGCTCGTGATGTCACGTTTGGAAACCTGACGCTTTTATTAAAATGACATTTCAATTTAAATCTCTCGTCGTCTTATATGAATATGAATTGAATTTTCTGAATTTCACGTCAAACGAAGTTAATTTTTGAGACATTAAATTGAAGTGATGTGCAAAAGAGATTCGAATTACTATTTAGCTTCAAATACATACATAGGTATATACTAGGTGTCATATACAATTATCACACAGTATCATCGCATTAGATGGGGCCATCGAGATTATAGATCAATGCATGAAGCCTCAGATTCTAACACTATAAGCAATAACATGCCAACACGCCTAAGATAAAGCACTGACAACGCGTCGGACATGCGTTTAAATCTGTGTTAATGGCCGATCTATTGAAACATGTAATTTAAATCAGTTGCTGAACATAACCTTAAAAAACTGCCCTTGTTTTTTGTTTGATGTTGAATGTATTGCAAAATAATTTAAGTGGTAATAATCCTAATTTTGGAATTGCTGTTTTAATTAACGTGTGATATATCAACAGTGAGAAATGACAAGGATAGAGCAGAGAGTAATAAAAAACGTGAAATTTTTGTGACGTAATTTATGGAAGACCCCTAAGAATTAATGCAGTTACTTTCAATTAGATTTTCTAGTAGAACTAACAATTAATAAACAAGTACAAGTTTTTTTACAGTGTTGAACAGATAATTGATGCGAAAGTTTAATGCGTTATAACATTTTTATCCTACAAATAACCATTATAAAATATATTTTATAAGTAAGGTTGGGAAGAAGAGAAGAGATTCTGTTGATGTGATTGAGTTTCAATTATTAAGTGGTCGAGACCTTAATGGGTTCCTTTTTTTAAAGGATCTGTCATCATTAAGATATTATATCATTAATAAATCCACGTGGGTGGCCATAGAACCCTATTCTGTGTGTAGCCTGACACACTCCCAATATTTAACTATACTAAATAAAATTATTCTATTAAAAAGTTTAGTTTAGTTAAACTAAATTAAATAGATTTTAACTCAGTTTCCAACCCTCAATTTCCTATAAATAGATAGGTAGTTGTTGATTCTCAACTATAATTTCAATTTTGAAGGACTTATTAAAAAGTTTCTGATATAGTTTGCATCACCGCCGCCACTGCATTTAGGAAGTGTGAGTGAAAATTCAAAGTTCGTGGTTATGCCTGACAATGGAAAGCTTAGAACTTTCGTTAAATGCCAATAGCAACAAACCACGTAATCCAGAGTTTGAAACTTCTGTAATTTTGTACAGTACTAGCTGAGCCCCGCGGTGTTACCTGCGATTGTTGTTGTAGGTACAATAAAATACGCGGGAAACACTGCATGGCGAACATATTCTAAAAAAAGTGACCAGGTGCGAGTCGGACTCGCCCATGAAGGGTTCCGTAGCATCATAAAAAAGTTTTTGTAGTTCTTTGTAACTTTCATCGATGTTTTATTGTTTAATAATATAATAGTGTTTTGTTTGCAAGAAATGTAAATTGCGGTTTATGATTTATGACGAATTAAAAAAAACTACTTACTAGTTCTCGTTCAAACCAATTTTCGTTGGAAGTTGCATGGTAATGTACATCATATATTTTTTTTAGTTTTATCATTCTCTTATTTTAGAAGTTACAGGGGGGGGACACACATTTTACCACTTTGGAAGTGTCTCTCGCGCAAACTATTCAGTTTAGACAAAAATGATTTTAGAAACCTCAATATCATTTTTGAAGACCTATCCATAGATACCACACACGTATGGTTTTGATGAAAAAAAAATTTTTGAGTTTCAGTTCTAAGTATGGGGACCCCCAAAATTTATTGCTTTTTTTCAATTTTGGTGTGAAAATATTAATGCGGTTCACAAAATACATCTACTGACTAAGTTTCAACAGTATTGCTCTTATAGTTTCGCAGAAAAGTGGCTGTGACATACGGACGGACAGACAGACAGACAGACATGACGAATCTAGAAGGGTACCGTTTTTTGCCATTTGGCAACGGAACCCTAAAAAGTAGCCTGAGTTACTCTTCATATCATCAGCTATTTGCCAGTCAAAGTCTCGTCAAAGTCGATCCAACTGATTCAGAGTGTAGGTGGAATTTACAGACAGACTGTCTGTCACACAGATAAAATTTTAAAAAAATATTTCTATGTAAGTACCGGATTTATGCATTTAGTAAAAAAATAAGTGTCAGAAACAGACATTTTAATATTATTTATTTCTATAAACTTTTGAACGAATTTTATACATCAGTATCAATTTAAAGTACTACTGAAGCCTTTTTAATAAAATCCTTCAAAGAGGTGAGTTCTAGTACATTAAAACTATTGCAGAAAGCTAACTTCCTAACGAAATAACTGGCACCCATTTCCTACCAGTTTGAGAGAGAAATTGAACGCCTGGTACCCTCACTCATTTTTATAACGTTCATCATTTAATCACGCACAGACTTGAAGTCTGTCATGTCAAATAGGATGCAGGACTATATTAAATATAAATTCATTTCATATAAAAAAGAAAATATTAAATCATTTTATTCGAGACGACGATTGTGAAATTTGCTCCTGTCGTGGGGGCGAAGATGACTGAGTTTGATCTGTGCTATAAATTTAAGTCAGTTGAGCATGGAATCACTACTTGTGACGGATCAACTCAGGTAGTTTGCCTCCAGACATCTCAAACACATTTTTATTCTTTAGATTTTTTCAAAGAAAGCTATGTCGAGAAAAGGCGATGGATGGACAGTTATTATACTACAAGGGCGTCTTGAAACATCTTTAGTAGGGAACAAATATAAATGTACTTAACCCGCCATTTTGAGTCGGCCACATTGTTTTTTCATTATTTTTCATAATGAACTATATTCTTTGACTGTCATTTATACCCATATTGAGGTGAAAAAATATATAAACCAAAATTTTGTAGCCGAGGCCATATTACATTTACAATGATACAGTAAAGATTAAGCTATTAGGCCCTTACATATGAAATTAGCGTTTTGTCGTACTGACCACTTTCATCTGAAATATCTCTTTGGTAAAGGATTCCAAATTCAAATTAATACATATTTATTGAGCTGGTACATTGGAGTTTTGAAAACAGTCATTCATTTGTTTTTTCTTTGGCGTCGCGTATTACCACACCATGGAAAACATGAAACATGTGTATATTAACGAGTACGAGTTTGGTTTCAACGTTTTCGTTCTGGAAATTTCGACCTTCAGAACCAACGGACGTGGACGGCCGGAGACCAAAGCGTAAAAATGAAGAATCCAAGGCTATTGTAGAAGCGGATCCATCACAAAATACTTCAAAGATAGCTGCAGGCTTCGGGGTGAGTGATAAAACTGTATTAACCTTGCCCCAACAGATTATATTTTTTTCCGGAATTTGGACAACTTCTTATAAGTAAAAAAATTCAACTCCGATGCGGCAATACAAGCCGCCTTCAAAGATATTGATTCTCGCATCCATGGTTTTTAAGTAAAGAGATAAATGAACTACCTATGAGATGGCAAAAGTGCATAGATAACAATGGTGCATACTTTGATTAATTAAATATATTTTACAAAAAAAAAATACTTTATATTCCTCCCGTACTAAACGCCAATTTCAAACGTAGACCTAATATATAGTCATTAGTGTAAATTACTGTCTATAATAATAAAAAAAAACCGACTTCAAAGAAAAACTTCGTTCAGTAGTGATCGACGATAGGTTGACATTATATAAAGAAAAACTATTCCGAATACCCAAATCGCGACAGTTGTGCCTGTGATATTTAAGGAGTTTCCTTGATTTCCTTGGGATCCCATCACCAGATCCCGACGTGGTGACGATGGGACCACCTGCGAGCTATGTCAAAATCCAAAGTAAGAATAGTTTTTGAAATCAGTTCATAAAAGACGAAATTATCTCTGAACTTACATAAAAAAAGATTCCGAGATAGACAGCCTGCTCCTCTTTTGAAATCGGTTAAAAAGGCTGTCAAATTTCAGTTAATAGATTGACCCAAAAAAAAGAAATTAACAAACCGGTCAAGCTAAATGAAATACTTAGCGGCGATCGTACGTCGAAGCTTTTATTTTTACAAATAAGCTGTGGGAACATAAATTATAGAAAATTATCTCTGGTTTAATTTGTGCGTAGTTTTTATTGTAGTATGAATCAGAAAGGAGGTATAGTCAAAAACTGATAAAAGCAGGTTGAACAGGTTTCTTTTGGATGGGCGTGTACCATCTTCGTCTTCATCTACACTTTCCATCAGGTGAGATGGAAGACAAACGCCTATTCCATTACAACAATAAAAAAAAAAAAAAGAAATCATTTTTTCAATATGGCTGCGCAAGCAGCAAATTTAAAATACACAGAAAGCACATCAAAATTTCTAACATTATCAATTTTCAGAACTTCCGGTAAAGTTTCAAGTTAAAACTACGAGCGGACTGGACTATCCCTGAAATGAAATAAGACTCTTCAGAACTTCTCAACATTATTGAAAGAGGCATCCTATAATATTACGCTCTACAAGGTTTCTATGAAATAGAAAGACTTTCCCATTTCATAGTTTCAGTTATATTGTTTATAAAAACTAAAGACAATTATTTTGCAATGATCATGAATCATAGTTGTACTAGCTTTCGCCTGCGGCTCCGCCCGCGTGTATGTCGGTTATCGCGGTAAAAAGTAGCCTATGTCCTTTCCCAAGTTCAGCTCTATCTTCATACCAAAATTTCATCAAAATCGGTTCAGTGGTTTAGGCGAGAAAGCGTAACAGACAGACAGAGTTACTTTCGCATTTATAATATTATAGTAGCGATAACGTCGTTAAAATTTCAAGCGTCTGTATCTAAGTTAGCCGTGATTGGATGAAGGGACGGATAAAAAACGGACGTGGCGAAACTGTTAATGAAGCATTTGTATGATCTAGTAACAGTTATGTGTGTGTGTGTACACATATGTCATAAATATGTTTTAATACATATATATTTATATGTATAATAATTAAATTATGATACTTTCATGTATATTGATAAATTATAAAGTATTAAATGTTTTTAGACTCGCGTTATTTATACATTCCCGTAGGTATTAATTTATAATCACGTGTTTTACTTTTTGTGCATATTCCGGCCCGTAGTGGTTTGCATTAATTGTTTTTAGTCTTTCGCGACTTATCTGGCCGTGTCTACTCGTGACCACGAGCGGTATAACCCGTTCGAAACGTCGGGAAGTAGAAGATATCGTAACCTTTTTAATTTTGCGAATAAAAAAGTGTTTAATGTATTTGCTGAATACTATATTTTATTTACTTATTTTTTTCAAAATATTTTCAGTCAGAATGGCAGCTGTCGTCGTGAATCAACGACTACGGTACCTAACCCTTGTAAGTTGAGAAAATCTTCGTTTATCCTTAAATAAATTTGACTAATTATTTATTAAATATGAGCGCTATTACAAGAATTAAGTGTCCCTGAAGCCTTGTCCAGTTAAAATTATGACAAGAGCTGTCAAGGATTTCGAAACCTCTGAAGTAAATAAATAGATCAACCATCAATCATTTTAATCAAGTTTTATAAATACATTCAAGACTCCTTATAAATTCAGATGATTAAAAAATCCTGATGCTTTTTATGGTAATGCTGTTTATATGAAAATAAGAAAATCAATATTATAGTCTATTTTTGATCAAGAGTTCTGTCTTAGTTCTTGCTATACAAAATTTACGATAGGCAATATCAATTACCTAATGGTAATTGAAATTACCCTCGGTATGTATTCTCGCTTCAAGTCTATTACTTTCAATATTTGAAAGGTTTGCCGCGAGTATTCTACTTATTTCTTCTACATAATATTAGATATTGCTTATCGCGTTATTAGTAATACATTTCTTATTGCGAAAAACGGAGACTAAATAACTACATTTTACAAAAACCTATCTGTGTACAGCTTCTAGCGTCGTATAAAATTTCGGATTTCGTACGGCTGTATAAATGCACCTACAAAAAATAAATAAACTTTTCGGATATCTTACACACAACGTCATCTAGTCCCAAGCTAAGCAGAGCTTTTGTTATGGGTACTCGACAACTAATATGAATACATAAACATCCTTTTTTTTTGTAAATACATATATATTATACATGGTAAACATCCAGACTCTGAAAAAAATATTCACGGATCACATAAACATTTGGTCCGACGCAGGAATCGAACCCGAGACCCCGAGAAATTGATCAGCAGCCACATACACTAACCACTAGACCAACAAGGCAGGCAGATAGTTCAGACACACATTAAGGATCGCCGAATGCCTATCTTCGTAGGTTAAAGAGTCTGTGCAGAATATACGAAGGAAAGTAGTATTATTACATTTAAGCACAACCTTACGCCGTAGGTTTAATATCACATTGAAGGTTGATTAACTTTTACTTCTTCAAATATCATATGCCTGCCAACATAAAGTCATAGATATCTATAAATATACCTAACTGTAAGTTAACCAACAGTGTACTACAAAAAAACAAAGATATTATTTCGATTTCCAGTAATAAAAAATCAAATAAATAAGGTTCCATAGTCATACACAATGGCAAGCAATTGTTGTACAAAGTTTTCTAAGTAAGCGTATTTAACAAGTTAGGCCTTAATAACTCCTGGACTAACAAAGCCATCTAAGCCGTTACAGATTTCTTTTAAAGTTCCATATATGGACTACTATCATGTTTTTTTCAGATTTTAGCCAGCCGTTGAGTTTTAAGAGAAGGTTGGTTTTCTTACGCCCTGTTTTAAAAAAATGCGCTTTGAAGTTGAATAACTTCTATTCCTACAAATTCCTAAATCGAAAACTAGTTTTAGCAACCTTACAATATTTTCAAAAGACCTATCTAATGATACCCCACACGATAGAGTAGACGCGAGAGTAAAAAGCCATCCCCATTTTACGATAACAGAGGTACCCCAAATTAAATATTTTTTTCATAATTTTATTAAAGCACTTTGTCGACGTGATTACAACATATATTCGTGCAAAGTTTCATCTTACCAATCGTTTGGGCGGTAGGTCGAAGACGTGCGGACGGACAGACAGACATGACGAATCTATAAGGTGTACTTCAGAATCCTAAACAAATATGTCCTTTCTATTGTTGTCAGTATCTGTTAATAAAACAAAGTGTTATGATTTCTTTAAAGTTTGAATATTAACGTAAGTATATACCTAGTTTCTATTCTTCCAATGACTTTGATGAACAGTCGTAGGGCAATGAATAAACCAGGGTCGTTGAAACTGTTTCATTTGAAAACAAAAGAGAAATAAATGATGATTAATTGTAAATATTTCACATTAAATGGAACAGACAATGGAAAGAGCTGATGTGATAGTCAAACAAGTCAATATTTCGTAACTCCAAATAAGTACATCAAAGTACATCAAATTAGAAACTTTTAAGCAATTTGTGGTGTTTACTACGCATAGAATAGATAAGTACTTAATCTTCTAAAGAATTAACGTCACTACATTGAAAAAATAATATTTTCTAAAAGCAATTACTATAATTTAAGCAAATTACGAATCTCAAAGGCGAGAATTGGAAAAAAGCGAGAATCGGAAAAAAGATAAAAACTAAAGGATCAGCTTGTAACTATTTATCATGATTACGGCGCGACGAAGGTCTCGATATTATTTTTGTGTTAATTTAATCTGTGTGTTAGCTTTTAACAATGACTGCCTCGTTGTTACAACGGCCAGCGTATGTATCTGTCGATCTAAAGGTCTCTAATTAAATCACGGGTGGAGCCAAAAGTGTTATTGAACTATTATTTTGCGAGAAATTCTAAATGACAGGGACACTCCCTGGACTGTCATTTAGAATTTCTCATATATAAACTTCCTTCTCGTAATAAGCTTAGTAGTAATAAACTCATAAGTTTAGCCGGGTTTTACGTCCGTGCTTCGGATGGTTCGTTAATCCACCGGGCCGGTTGTCATGATTATCTATGGCGATGATTATTGAAAAGGCAGCGTCCTCAAATATTCTGACACCCAAATTAACCTTCGAATTCAATTCGACCTCAGTGTGACGGAGTTTCTAATAATATTGAATAATATAATAGGAGTTAAAGTATTAATTTCCGTTTTATTGTAATAGTTACTTCGAATTGACATATAACCTTCATGGTTTGAGATTTTTGAGTGAAACTTTTTCAAATCGTACCTATGAGGTTCTTCTTTTAAAAAATGAGCAACATTTGATTATCGACTTTCAGTATTCAGATTTTTTTTTATTAAGCTTAGACAAGTAAGATGGATATTTCGAAAAATCGAGTGAGTTTTGAATACGAGTTCCGATGCGGAACTAACGCTGCAGAAACAGCTCGCAATATCAATATTGTTTTGGAGAAGGGATTGCTAATGAACGCACCGTGCGATTTTGGTTTAAACGCTTACGTGATGGCATTTTTGATTTGAAGAACGAACCATGTGGAAGACCGCCCATACAAGTGAATAACAATAAATTGATAGACAGGGTGGAAGCCGATCCGAGCCAAACTACCCAGGAATTAGCTTCATGGTTTAACGTTACCTCAACAATAATATTGACTCATTGCGTCAAATCAATGAAATAAAAAAAATATGAAAAATCATGATTTGATTAATCTGCAGATAGAAACGCGTGTTGAAACTTGTGTTGCCTTGTTGAATCGATACAGAAATAAAGAAATATTGGATCGAATTGTGACATGTGATGAAAAGTGAATTCTTTACGATAACAGTAAGCGAAAAATGCAATAGCTGACCCCATGTAACTAGAGTTTAATCGCAAAGGCATAAATGACCTTTCTATTAGATCGCAGCAATGTATATATGATAATGGTAAATATTTTGATTAAATAAATATGTTAAATAAAAAAAACAAATTTTAATTTTTCAATACAAATCGGCAATTTCATACTTTAACCCCTAATAATAAAGGCTATGAAGATCAGATGAAGTAAGCTTTTTAAATATTTTGTTTGGAACCACCCTCAGTGATTTCACCTAATATTTGAGCAACAAGTATAAAGACAATTATTATAAAAAATACTACGTTTGTATTTAGTAACCATATAACCAGCTTTATCCGTGTGGTGACGGATTAAGAATACAGAGTGTCACCACACCTATTCATCCCACGTGGGTGTCGTAAAAGGCGACTAAGGGATAAACTACGCAAGACAACATCAATGCAAAGAGAAGGAAAACTTGAAACCAACCCTTTTTTTTTTTTTTTTAGTGTGTGAAAAATCATCATGGACCGTCACCCCACCGGGGGTTACGGCGGGGTGGTGTGTCGGACTTGAACCGACTAAAAAACACACAGTGTGCCCTCTCCGCGCTTCTCCGTTTAGGAGTAGGAGAAGTCCAGGGTGGGATCTCCTTCTGAACTTCTCCAGCGCCTGCCCGCTCCTGATGCGGGCACCGTCTCGATTTGACGACCCTCTCTTAGGCGGCGTCCGGCACACACCGACGCCGCCCCCTCGCGGCTGGCCACATAGTGCGGGTGGAGGGAAAACCCGTCCCGTCCACCCACGGCCACACTCAAGGCGGCATGAGGCGCAGATGTTCGCGCCTCCGCCGCCCGAGTCGCCGGCGGCGAATCTGGTCCGATTGGATGTCGTCCTCCCGGGCCTTCTCCGCCGCCTCCTTCTGCGTGATTACGTCCTCGCAGAAGGTTGCGACCGCGGTAAATGAGCTCTCGCTGCCGACCATGGAACGAACGACGGCCGGCGGCGAGAGATCCCCTCCGATGACTGCAGTGAGGACCCGGCGCTGCGTCTCCCATGCAGGGCAGACCGCCAGCGTGTGATGAGCCGAATCCTCACTGCAGTCGCAGTGGTGGCAGGCGGGACTCAATTCCCTCCTGGCGACCGAGTGCAGGTACTTTCCGAAGCAACCATGCCCGGAAAGAACCTGCGTCAGTCGGAAGGTAAGGGTCCCGTGCTGCCGCACTGCCCATTCGCCGATGACCGGCTGAAGCGCCTCTACGGTGGCGAAGCCAGCACGCGGAGTCTCCAGGCGGACCGACCAGCGATCCATCGTGGCTCGGTGAGCGGCTTCGCGCCACTCGCGCACGTCCTCGGGTGGAGGTCCAACTCCACCACTCTCCGCCCGGTAGTTAGCCACTCGCCGATAAACGTCGGCGAGCACTTCCGCCTCCAAATCCCACGGGGGTGTTCCGGCCAGGGCGCACGCCGCTTCCGTCGATACGGTGCGGTAGCCCCGTATGGCTCTGACCGCCAGAGTTCTCTGAGGCCGCCTGAGGCGCGCCCTATTCTGCTCGGTCAGAGCCGCCGCCCACACCGGTGCACCATAGAGTGCCATAGACCGGACAACCCCCGTGTACAGCTGCCTCGTGGCGACACTGGCTCCTCCCAGATTGGGCAAAAGACGCCCAAGGAAGGAGGCAGTGCCGATCAGCTTCGGAGCAAGCTGTTGGAAGTGCTCGTCGAAGAGCCACCTACCGTCTAGGACCAGACCCAGATACTTTAAGTGGGCCCGGACCGGTACGAGGACCGAGTTGACCTCGATGGAGGCGCCGGCGGGTGGACCACGACGGGGCCCATGGAAAAGTAGGGCTTCCGTCTTTTCTAGGGCCACCCGCAAACCCAGCGCCTCAATGCGCCCGACCACCAGGGAGACTCCTGTGGTGGCCAGGCGTGCCGCCTCTTCGAAGGTCGACCCCCGGGCTGTCACTAAAGTGTCGTCGGCGTAGCAAATTACACCGACCCCGGGGGGGAGACGCCCTCGCAGGACCCAGTCATATCCCATGTTCCACAGGAGTGGTCCGAGGACAGACCCCTGTGGAACACCGCACGACATGGCCCGACGTCTCAAGACTCCTTCTCGGTCCTCGTACATGACAGTACGCTCCGTCAGATAGTCTGCCACTAGCCGCCCCAGGTATTGCGGCACTCCGTGGTACTGGAGTGCGGCCCTGATGCAGCTGAATGGCAGACTATTGAATGCGTTGGCGATGTCCAACGACACCGCCAACAGCACGTCGCCGCAGCCCACCGCCTGTTCAGTCGCGGCCTTCAGACGCAGAGTTGCGTCGACCGTCGAACGCCCCTCCCGGAATCCAAATTGGGCGTCCGACAGATCGGGGCCCACCTCGCGCAGGTGCCGGACGATGCGGGCGTGGAGCACCCTCTCGAACAGCTTACCCGCCTCGTCCAGCAACACGATGGGCCTATAGGCCGCGACCGAGTCGGCAGACCGACCTGGCTTCTGGAGCAGAACCAGCTTCCCGCTTTTCCAACACTCAGGGAAGCGTCCGGACGCCAGACTAGCGTCTAACACTCCCCTGAAGCGGTCCGACATATGATCGAGGGCTCGGGCCAGCACTCGGGCAGGTACCCCGTCTGGCCCGGGGGCGGTGTTCTTGGATCGAATCCTTAGAACAGCCGCCCCTACCTCTGATTCCCTGACGGGCGGCACATCAGCCTCGCCTTCGTCGTCGCCTCCGGCCATGACGGCCATCGACGGGGGCGTGTGCTCCGCCCGCTGTGGGAATAGGCCCTCGACCACTTCCTGCAGGAAGCTGGGCTGGAGAGTCTCCGTGAGGGGCAGGCCCCCCGCGCAGAGCTTTTTGCGCACCGCACGATAGGGCCGACCCCAGGGGTCACGCTCGAGACTCTCCAGCATCTCCTTGCGGCTCTCCTCTTTGGCGCGGCAGATGGCCAGCTTCAGAGTTTGCCGGATCTCACGGTATTCCTCTTGAAGCCGATCCACCTCCTCACCGACTCCGCGGTGGCGTCGCCGACTACGAGTGAGGCACCTCCGGGCACGAACACAGGTCGCACGGAGGTCCGCCAACTCCTGGGACCACCAGTAGACCTCCTTCCTTGGAGGCCGACGCCCACGTACGCGGGGCATGGCCGAGTCGCAGATCTGCGTAATCGCACTGCAGAAGCGACCAGCCCCCACGTTGACCTCTTCGGCCGGGGCCTGCGGAGGCAGCCAAGAGTTAAGAATGGCCGCCTCCTCCAGTAAGTCCCTGTCGAGCTTGGCGACAGACCACCGCGGAAAGCGGGAGGGACGCCGCGCCGCGTGACCCCTACTGGCGTCCTGGGACCGGGAGAGCTCAAATCGGATATACAAATGGTCCGAGAGCGTCTCAACCTCATCCAGGACACGCCAGTTCTGTACACGTGCGGCGAGTGCAGGGGTAGCGAACGAAAGGTCCACTATCGACCCCCCCTGTTGTCGCACGCACGTGTTGGTGGAGCCTCTGTTCAGTAGACAGAGGCCCACCGAGGCCGCCCACTCCTCTACGGCCTTGCCCCTGGCGTCCGTCGCCGGGGAACCCCACGCAATGGACTTGGCGTTGAAGCCCCCCAGCATCGAGGTCTCCAGGTTGTTCAGGAAGACCTCGAAGTCACTCAAACTCTTACTGGGGGAGAAGTAGATACCGTAAACGGTGATCCCCCCCCACTCGGCGGCAACATATCCCGTGCCCCTGTCTTTGAGCGACAAGGGCGGGGAACCAGCCGCCGTGGAGCCGACGACTGCCACGGAGCCGTCCCAGTCACCCATCCAGTTTGGACGGGGAGGGACGAAGTAGGGCTCCGCGACTACGGCCACACCGACCGACCACTGCGCCATGGTTTGCAGGAGGAGATCCTGCGCTGCGGCGCAGTGGTTCAAGTTCGTCTGGACGAAAAGGTTGGAGACTTGATCCATTAAGGGTTCGTCTCTACAACCTCCTCCATGGGCGTCGGTGCCGACGCACTAGTGACATCGGAGGCAGCCTGGATCGATAGGCTGGCCTCCGGCGCTTGCCGAGACGCGCGGGGAGGCTTGCAACCCCCCTGCCCGGTCTGGTGATTGGCGGGCTTATTCGCCGCCGCACACACCGGGCAGTGGGGGGCAGCTGAGCAATCTGCCGCCTTGTGCCCCGGTCGACCGCAGCGGAAACATAGACCGCTGCAGTCGAAGCAACTCTCGCACTTCGAGCGAGTGTGTCCAGCGGTTAGGCACTTGAAGCACCTCATCGGCCTCGCAGCCAGGACCGTAACCCTGGCATTCACAAAGCCGACGAGGATAGCTCCGGCGTCGCCCAAAACTTTGGCTGACGCCACGGGACAGCTGACCCATGCAGCGCCTAGCCCGCCTGGACCGGGGCGGATGGTGCCGACCCTGATGTTATCCGCGCTGCAGCCGGTCTTCTCCCGGATTGCATCGCGGACATCTTCGGCCGTCACAGAATCGTCCAAGCCCGAAATACGCAGCTCCGCGCACTTCGTGGGCCTGGCGATCTTGACGCCATCCAACTCGGCAAACATGCCCCTCAGCGTCTCGGCACATTTGTCCGCCGTCTTTGCGCCTTCTGCTCCAGGGAACTCGAGGACTCGAGCTCCCGTCTGGGCGCGGCGCAACCTGACCCCTGCCGGTCCAAACTCGCTGGCAAGACTGGCCCGGGCCTTTTGGAAGACAGCCGCATAGGTCAGTCCACCACTGGCCGCCTCCGGCGTGACGGTCACCACTACAGCCGCGGTTTTAGGCGGCTGCAGTTTTCGCGGCTTCTTTTTGGTGGCCGCTGTCACCACCGGCGGTGGCTGCGAGGCTTCGGCTGCCTTTTCGGTGGCCCTTCTGGCCCGCTGCCGCTGCCGCTGTTGGCGCCTCTTTGAGCTCCCCACGACCTGCCAGCTGTCGTTAGCAGCGGCAGATGTGGAGGTGCCCGGCAGGGGTGTTGGAGTGGGGAGAGGGGGGAACTCCTCTCCTGTTTCCGGCACCGCCTTGGTCGGCGCTGTGGCCGGTGTCTTTGCCGGCGCCTTCGCCTGCGCCTTCGCTGGCGCCTTGGCAGACGCCTTCGCCTGCGCCTTTGCTGGCGTCTGTGCCGGCGCCTTCGCCGGCGCTTTCGCCGGCGCCTTGGCCCCCTTCCCCTGTTTCTGGGGAGCCTCAGGGGCCGGGGCAGCGGCCGCCGCCGCATACGACACCGGACCTCCCTCAACGGGGAGTTTGGTCGGCGCCGCCGCAGCCTTCGGCCTCTGCGATGCCAGCGGCGGACGTACCACTGGGGGTGGAGGCAGCATTGCCTTCAGATCCGCCAGGCGACCATCCAGCATGTGCCCCACCGCGACTAGCACCTGGCGCAGCTGGGCGTCAGGCATCGCCGCATTGGCTGGGGCTGGGGCAGGCTGGGGCAGGGCAGTGGCCACCATCTCGGGATGACTCGCTTGAAAGCAGGCGAACTTGTAGCCGAGTTCGGCCACCTGCGCCGTCAAGCGGTCATTTGCCGCCTGCAGACGAGCCACGTCTCCGACGAGTTCGTCCACGGCCCCCGTGATGGCAGAGGAAGAGTCCTTAAGGGCCCTCACAAAGGAGCCCTTCAGGTTTGTGGACTTGGTGGCCACTCGGCGGATCACGTCCACCGCCACCTTCGCCCTATCCTGCACGGAGGGAGGAGCCTGTGGTACGTCTCCCGCCGTCGTCATCAACTCCTTGACCCTCTGCAGGAGTTCCTCAATCTCTTCCTCCGCCTTTGCCTCTTTGTCCACCCTGTTGCGCCGGTAGGTCTCCGGCTTGAAGACGGAGCCTGACGGGCCTGGGACCGGCGAGGGTGACGCCGTTCTACGTTTCGGCTGGGATGCGTCACCGTCGTCATTCCCAGCGTGCTCGCGCTTCTTCCGGACGTCGCTCGGCTCCATCTGCATTGGCTCCGAGCCATCCGTGTCCGCCGCGGCAGTCTTGGAGCGCAAGCGCTCCGACACTCTTCGGCTCCCAGTCGTCTGTTCGACTACTGGGAGCCCCTCCAAGATGGGCGTGTCCATCATCACCCTCAATTCCTCGGATGAGACATCCTCCAAGATGCTCACCACCTCACTCTCCTTTTTGCCTTCTTCGCTTACGTTTGCCATTGAGCTTGCCATTTCGTTGATAATAATAACTTGAAACCAACCCTATACCAACCCGTCTGGTCAGCGTGGTATAGTAGGCCAATACCTCCTTTTCAAGGAGAGGCCTATGTCCAGCAGTGGACTGTTAAAGGCTGTTAATGATGATAATGAATGATAACCAGCTTACTGCCAACAAGTAAACATTCAAGATGGTGAATTAAATTGTACTGTTTAATTGGTACTATTTTAGCTTCACCATATCCAACCATCAATAAATGATCACCTTAGATGTTAAGAGTTATAAATCGGTTTTTAATAACGATAAAAAAATATCTCAGATCTTTTTTCCCCTAGACTGATGTTGGCTTTAAATCTTCGTTAAGATTATTTATTAATTTCATTTTTGTTACTGTATTTAATGTTCTCGAAATCATAGTTTCTACTATAATGAAAACCATGGACTTAAACTAATTGAAATTCATTTGGGTGATTTTCTTACATAATTACGTGAGATGCTTTGTTTAGAAATGTTAATATTTGTATTGCTGCTTTACTTAGAATTTAAATTAAATAATTTGTACCCTTCTTGGTTCAATATCATATGTTAATCTTAAACTGAGAAATGGAAGTGTGTGTATGGAATATCTGTGACGTGTTCCCTAGTGAGTACAAGGCTATAATCAAAAGCAAATGGCCACAGACATTTAGCTAAGAAAACTCTTACATTACCAACTACACGGCTAGAGTTATACCTTTTTTTATCTTTAGGCTATCATATAATTTTCAAATCCCTTTATAGCTTCATGATAAACAATACATCAAACAATTTGAACAATCTTTGAATTTAGTTCACCAATGTTTTAAAGCTACATACGAGTATTTATTCAATCTAGCGATTGGTTCAAACTTTAAACCAATCACTATATTGAATAAATAAACACTTAAATACATTATGACAACAAAGGCGGGGTATATTTTAGGTTAAACGTTTCACCAATTACAGACGAATGTTATATTTGAGTTGTATTGACGTTGGAACACCTTTTTTGAGTAATATATATTTCAGTAATGTTTGCCGACAATCCTCGAAGCGTAGGGATACATTATGAAACGAATGATGGATATACAATTCTTTAAAAGAAGGTTAGAAGAAGGAAAGCCCAGAAAGGTCAAAGGGGAATAATGACCGAGGTGGTTAACGTTCGATTAAAGAGGGAAATATGGACTTCGTAGTTTATTTTATTTATTTGGTAGGTATACATAGGACCCATACCTGAGGCTGCTTTATCTCTTTGGTTCCTAAGAAAACGAAGCGAGGAAGTGAATTCATTTGGAGGTATATTCGTATGTATATCATCATCAACAGCCTTTAACAGTCCACTGCTGGACATGGGCCTCTCCTTTGAAATGAGGTTTTGGCCTACTATACCACGCTGGCCAGACGGATTGGCAAAGGGTTTGTTTCAAGTTTTCCTTCTCTTGGCAGTGATGTTAGCTGCTTATTTTGTTCCTTTAGTCGCCTCTTACGACACCCGCGGAATGAATAGGGGTGGTGACACTTGTATTCTTAATCCGTCACCACACGGATAAATATGTATATAAAAATAAATATTAGAATGGCATGTAAGAAATTCTTCAAAGTTTAAATATTAATGCTACTCAAAACATGATAATAACAATTTAGTATAATGACTTTCAGGTTGGCGGCAAGTCGCGCTCCGGAGCACGACAGGAAAGGGACACCATGAGGGAAGCTTCTAAGCTATAGGTGGTCTAGGGCCATCAAGGTGGTTACCAGAGATTATCTTTCTATATTACACTTGTTCTTTTGGTTATTGTTTTAGTTGGTTCGAGTGTAATCATTTCCCAGAATCCGGAGTATCCGAAGACATTTCCATCCGACAAATGGTGACATTTAATTTCAAAGGATCTTAAAACCAAACAATTTATTATATTTCTATATAGTAACGACATTACAAAATAAAAGACGTGTACTTATCTGTAAATGATGAATAGTGGCACGCGTAAGAGTCAGTATTTCACAGAATCGTAGAAATTATATACTTGAAGCGTCGTATATTGCATTCACGTTTCATCCGATTCCACGATCATCTTTTCTCCAGCATTACACATTGTATTAAGTGTTCATTGTAAGACTAAGTCAAAAAATAGAAACTACATCACCTTCTCGAAAATAATGAGAGATTAGATTTCGTTCACTAGATTTGTTCTTAGTTATGATTAGTTAGAAAGTGATATGATTTATATGAAGCATTCGTAACCAATTTGCCCTAGGTAATGAAAATAATCACCGAGGGTAAGTAACGATAGCACGGTTAGTACTTAGATGGGTGAGTGTTTGTGGCATGTGTAGTTGAGCGATTTATTCGATATACGGATGGAGCCGCGGATAAAAGTATCTATCAAAATATATATCAGGGTCACGTGGAATATTTGTTGTTGAAAATTTCAATTTAATATACATCAGTTTCCACGTAGTACACATCAAGTAATTGCATATTTCGCATGACTGGGTTATTTGAACATGACCCATTTCATTAATAAAACGATACTATATTCGTAGGTATAACTGGAAATACTGGGGAGGACCTGAAATAACATGGTCCGGGTCCTTCTAAGAGCAGGGCGTCTGATTTTTTTTAGACGAACCATGTGGCGTTGCGTCTAAAACACTCTCTACTGTCTACTCCTGGCTCCTGAGTCCCCGAGGAGAGATCCAAAGGGTTTTTCCCACTTCGTCAGCAATAAGATGGCATAGATGGGTGATCAGAATTGTCAATGGGAATGTAACTTAATTAACGGAAACTGGTGACATGGACTCATTGTTTTAGATACTTTAACTATTCAGTAACGTTGTCAAACTAACTTGAATGCCACAACATCTACTTTCATTAAGTAAAAAGCAGAGAACATTTTATTTCTATCTTTTTTAAATATTAATATCTGTTATGACATTATTGTCAGTATTAATTACTTCAGTGAGAAGTCATTAAATCAATTGTGCCTGAATTGGCACAATCGCGAATTTGAAAAATGTTTCACAGATTTAAACTATTAAATCGAGTAACATTCAGTTTAATTTTAACTATAATTGGATAAAAAATCTTAACCAGGTATCTTGAACTTGCTTCGCAAGAGAAGGGAGTTAAATAAGTTTATCGTTGTATTTCATTGAGTGGTTGAAGTTACAGCCTCCTTTGCCTCTAATTTGGCGTATGCCGCCGAATTGCTTGAGCAGTGAGCTGCTTTTTCGGGCCCAGCATAAAGGACTCGATTTCATAGTATAAGCGAAATCGGTGCGTTGGTAGTCATCGCCAGGTTTTGAGTAATTGTCGTAGGGAAGTAGATCCAAAACGCTTAGCACACGGATAGCATATTTCTACCACTATGAAACGGCGACTTCCATGACCAAGAAAGTTAGTGTTATTGTATAGAGAGAGAGAAAAAGTAAGATCTAGTTACTTTTAAGTTGCATGTGGCCAAAAGAGGTTTTATGATGAAGTGTAAAAATACGTACTTTTCAAGTTACCAATAATATAGCTTTACTTACTGTTTTTTGCACCATTTTAGACTGAATTAACATAATTCAGTTATTGAAAATTGACGGTAAGTATAGGGGGCGGTTTTAGCGTTAAAAGCCTTGTAATCCAGACAACCTTTGAATTTAAATAACAGTTAAAATCTTTTTTTCTCTCCAAAATATTCTATTTTTACTTACTCAAAGTAAATAGAAATGTTTATTCTATCGTAATGGTCGCTCTAGCATGAAGCTCGATCAGAATTCATTAAATTAATATTAACACTAAGCTATTCTGTAAAAGTACGGATAAAAACTGTTAGCAAAATATATAGTATACAGATAATATCGTCATGAAAGAGCACCTAAAAACGTCAGTCCTTATATATCATAACGTTCATGTCATGTAACTGTCCCAATGGATTATGAGACTGACGGAACAGAGAGTGCGCTTGTGTTTGTGCAAACCTTCTTAGTTAGCTGGTTTCCCTTGAGACTAGTCCCGGGTAGAGGGCTAAAACAAATACAGGCGAAAAAGCAAAAACATGGAACATTGGGTATAAATGAGTTTACGCCCGAATAAATTCCCGAGAACTGGGCAAAAAAGAGTAACTATTTTGATAAGAAAAACTTGAATGTTATCTTAATCAAATCGTAATTGACTGTCAGTATATCTTTTCAATTAAAAATCTCTTTAAATACCTAATTATTATTATTGCAAAAATTACTGCACGGATTTGGATGAAACTTTGATGTAATATAGCTTATATATCAGAATAGCACATAGGCTACATTTAACTGCAATAATCGAAATTCACGTGAACGGGGCCGCGGGCGAGTATTATTATAATCACAGTCTTTTTGAATCACAATTCGTATATTTTTATTGTGTTCGTAAAGTCAAATTGACGGTTAATTTTTGCTACTCACACAAATGTAGCTAACTAATCGTCAACGGTCTTTCACAGGCCACTACTAGACATAAGCCTCTCCTTAGCAACGGTATTTTTACTATAATTATAATAGGTCTTTACCTATGAAATGGCCGTTTTGTATGCAATAAGTGAAAGTACTTATTTTTTCAAACTTGTTTATTTCTGTTATTCGAAGTAATCACCCTTGCAATCGACGCATCTTTGCCAACGCATTGGCAGTTTGTTGATAATGTAGGCATAAACCCATCTCTAGTTGAGACTGGCCTGGTCGAAATTAGTTAGGAGTTCAGCAATTTCAAAGTATTTGAAAATCAGTCCTTACCTTTCATAGTATTTTAGTTATATGAATATACATTAACTATACAAAAATAATTTCTAACTCACCGTCCGCCTTGGAACCATCTCCGTGCCACTCATCTTCTGAAACAAATTTTTATTGATTTAGCACGTAATTTAATAGAAGTCACTATTTCGCAGTTGTAGCTATACGACTGTTGCATGAATAAATATAAAAAAGTAATAAATTTACTTATATATAATATATATTATATACGTATTTATGTCAGTTGTCTAGTACCCATAGTTTAAGCTCAGCTTTAGAACTAGATGGCTTTGTGTTTTAGAAGTCCGAAATATTATTGATTGGAAGTTTACAATAAATATAAAAAATACATGAATCTATTCAGACATTTTACACACAACGCCATCTAGTTCCAAACTAAGCAGAGCTTGTATTATGGGTATACAACTGATATAAATACATAATTATTACAGATAGAAAACACCCAAACTCCAAAAAAAAAAAATTAGCTAAACATTTGGTCCGACAGGGGAATCGAACCTGTGACCTCAAGCAGAGCAGTCGCATACCACTACTACTACCACTGCGTCACCGTGTCAGTCAAATATTATTAAAACTCTAACCGTGTTAATGCAAAATTTTTTTGTTATACAATAATATATTTGAACCTATAGTCGTCACAAAATAAGAAAGGTTTGACATTTGTCATCGTGGCGTAACTAATACGATTAATTCGTGTTTTTGAGTGTATTTTTTCAATATAAAGTTAAACTTGATGCTTATATAAGATACGCGTTGTGATAGTGTATGGGTAATATAATAAATAAATAGGATTATGAATTTGATTTTTCAATTTCTTACATGTGGCATGTCAAATGTCAAAACGGGCTTCTTATTTTGTGACGACTATAAGTACCGGTGAAACCAATTTTTATTCGCTGGACTTGCATTTAACGGTACCTTGAGCAACAAAAGTGAACACGATAATACAAGATGAAACAAAAATCGGGTGTCCTCAATCCCTCTGAGTTATTACTCCTGTGGAAAAGAAGATAGATATGCTCTTGCATTTATAAATGTTATTATCTACCGCGACAACATTTGCAAACACAATAAGAAGTACAAATAAAATAGAAAGAATCGGCGAGGACAAAAGACATTATTTATTTATTTACAACTTCGTACACTTTTGTACATCGGCGGACTTGATGCCCAATTATAATTAATTAATGCTCGTTTTCACTAACTCGGAGGTACCCCTTAAATTATAATAGATATATATAGCACTTAGATATCTGCTAAAGATTGAGAAAAACCGAAAATATCACTAAGGGGTGCCTGTCTCTAAATTTAAGGAGCCACCCCTTAAGTTAGAGGACGTTGATGAAAACGGCCATATTTATGTCACTAATGTAATCTTAAAAAAAATGAACTTGAAGAATATAAATACCGTATCTGTCTCTCGTGGTCTTCTTCACACCGAGAGCGATGGGTGTCCCTACTAGATAGTTTATGTAACGAAGATGTTCGAAGGTCGCCTCGTTTTTATCATACCGGATGCAATGCAAAGACCGCATATAGCCATGGCAAGCCATGGTTCGGCCTTGTTGTTAACTAGAAAACGTAACGTAGTTAAAGCTCAACACAGCTGAAAGGTATTGCACAGTTTATGTTAAAATATAACATCGTGGGCTTTGTTCGGTTCAAATATGATTTCAAACTTTTAAAATAAAACTATTTTTTAAATTAGAGAGCAGCTATGTACGATTGAATTTTTGCACCAGTTGTGTTATTCCCTCAGATTTACGTATATCCATAAGGATGTGCGCACGTTAAGTTGAAAGAATTAACAAACTGATCACATTTTGTTCTCATATCAGCAAATTTATACAGTCTACAGTAGGCGTCATCAACATAATTGTCATGTGTTTTAGTAACTATCCGTTTGGAGGATGTAGATGACTGTGTCTCCATTAAAACTGTAACAACCCTTGACGTCTAATTATAAAAATGAAATGATAGTATGAATTTAACCAAAATTTTTTTTGGTGTTTTTCGATACCCGATAACAAAGACTTTAATTTCATTATAAAAATCATAAAAAAATATTTAAAAAAGGTGTGTCGAAACTATATGAAATGTAGTGGCAGTAATATTCCACTAATCTGAGAAAGTCAAGCCATATTATTTCAATAATTTTGTCTACGCTTCGTAAGTTCGCAGAATATGACAACTTCGTTTTAGTTAAGAACTGTCATCTTGACTTGTCACCAAAGGTTTTGTGAATGTCAATCACCCTTTGTGGGCGCACTACGCTTTGATGGGGTGACATTACAGTAACTGACACTGTTAGGAAGGCTAGAACCGCCGCGGGCCCTTTGTAATTACGAATGAATTACACATTCAAAGAAATCTTTATAAAATAACAATAACTTCTTTTTACATTGCTTCGAAGGCAAAGGATTCGTACAAACGAAAAGTAATTAAGTACAAACAGAAGTTGTTTGTTAATAAAGAACAAAAGGGGGCTGGATTTATTGTCCTCATTTTGTGTTTAGATGTTCTTGATGAATGATTTTTTTAAGTAAAAAAGTAAAAGAACATTTGGTCTCGTCCCGTCGGTGTACAGTTAAAATGTATAGAAAATAATCTCGATCTTCTAAAGCTTTCGCTAAAACTGTAATTACCAATAACCCTTCATTGCTTATCCCACCTAAGTACAATAACCGTATAATATATTCTTAACTTTCTATAATATATTTATTTATTATTTATTATATTATTATTTATTAGTATTCAATATATTTCACCATATAACCATTTAGATAAATCTGATTCCTATTTTTTTATGTTTAAGGGGTGAATATGTAAACGCATCTTTAAGGAAAAGAAAAGATAGGTTGAAGCCACACACTACTAGAATTCCGTTGTGCGGTAAAACGACACAAAGTTTGAACTGTTGCGTTCCTGTTGCCAAGTGCGTGCAGTACCTATGTCGTAGCCTCGTAGAGGTTTACTTTCGCGCTGCTACAGACACTATTTATCGACAAGAGAGAATTTTCACAGAAAAGCGATGTTAAGCAACTTTTTCGTAGCATAACACCGAGTTTGTTCAGTTACAGGAGCTTATACCAGCTATTGTCAGTAATTCTGGTGAGCGATGGCTGAAGGAGCCAGTCCACATGCGACTCAAATTATTTGCTACCTGTTCCGTAAAAATAACAAACATAGCATTTGTTTCATTTGATTGAGTTTAAAACAATAGAGGATATTATCAGTTACGGTTTTATACCACTAAAACGATATTGGTTTTCTCAACTAGTACTTATTACTGATTCTTAAAATCAATAAAAGATTTTTTGTGAAGACAAAATGCATAAATTACATTTAGACTTCTAATATTAGTATTGTTTTATCTAATTTCAAAATATTCTAGACCAAAGGTATGTTAATGAAAATTGTGCAATAAAATGAACAAGTGGTTTCACAATACAGAAAAAAAGTTGTATATTAATGCAACTTATTAAACCATCTGCCGCTCGGCACTCAATAATATAATAAAATATATATATATATATATATATATCCAAATGTTTGAACATAAAATGAGTAACATGGATTTTAAATAGCTAATGAATATTATTTTCTCGATAGTAAATTTTGAATTGATCTCACTTTATTTAGTTAATTTTTTTTGTCAAAAGAAACATTTCACTAAAATTATCAAAAGATACGACTGAATAAAATTCTATGTCATTTTTAAAAATAAATATCACTCCCGATATTCTAAAAAGTAATTTGAAAATTACTAAAATATTTTCAATTGTTTTTAAATTTGATAAAACATCAGCACAATTTCACTTTACTGAAAACGATGACGTCGCGTCGTTACTTCGCACGGTAAACAGTAATAATGACCAAGAACTAAATACATCAAAATATCTAAAAAGTTCTAAAAAAAATAACAGAGCAATTAAAATAGCTTACAGAGAATAAAAATCACAACTTATTCTCATATTACTTTTAAAAAGTTTGTTTCCTAAGAACAAAGCCCAAATGTTTCGCAAAAAAAAATATTTAAATATTTTTAACGGCTGTTGTAGTATTTAAAAGTGAAAATATAAGTAAAACATACACTTTCAGCAAGTTGTATTATTAACGCGATACGATTCGAGGTGTGCAGTGCGTACCGTCACGTCTTGCAGCGTACTAACTTCGGTGATCCCAACTCACTGTGTATAAATTTCACGGCCTTGAACGATAGCCGTCCCACGTTTCTCCCGCCGAGCAGATCGAGTACAGCTTTACGTCACAGGCTCCGCTTGCGACCTTTTAGCTTGGAAAAAATATATTTAACGGATAATGGGAGATATGTTTTTTTTTGTTTTATTTCACTAATTAGAGAAACACGATCTAATTTTAACTTTTCCAGAGAAATACAGCGTCGGAATTAAAATTGAAAACAAAATATTCTTTTTCTAGGTATAATTTAATGTAGAATTGTATTTCATGTTCATAAATTAGTTCAACAAATGCTAACATTTGGCCACGGTTCTACTCGGGTAATTTTTTTCATATCTAAATATATTTTATTTTAATTACCCCGCGTACATTTTTAATTCCTAGCAACATAGGTATTAAATTAAGAAACATTAATTTTAGTTTAAAAAAAAAAGCAAATTGGTCAATATGGTGATCGATGCGTATCTCAGAACTTACGGCCTGGCCACGAGTTTGGTCTTACCGAAAAGCGGAGCGGCCACGGCCACGGTGGACGTATTTAGGTAGTCGAAACGTGTTAAAAATCATGGCGTTATCAAAATTATCCCTTCTCTGTTTATAAACAACAAACATTTTTAAAAATAAAGATAGGTACCAAAAAGGCGATTTAGTGAACTATACGAAGGTCCTACCTATAAGAAGTAACTGATGTTTCCAAGCGTTTTACTAAGTAGGTACTTACAGATAGAAAAAACTTGTCAACTACTTAAATTGCGTATAAGACATACTAGTAGTTTCGTGTGTAGTTATATCTACAGACGAAACTACTGATATGTTTACTGTTTTGCTAATTAGGTATCTACTTACTGACAGAGAAAAAAAATAACTTTTAAAACTTGTCAACTATCCACCTACATACCAGTAGTTTTGTCAACATATTAGTAGCTTCGTTTGGTAGGTACCTAGGTTCTATGTTTTTGTGTTATCAATTTAAATTAAACGTAATTACCAATATATTCCGGAAAACGTTGTTTAATTTCTTCCCACAACCTTTTTATATTTATGTTGGGGATATTTTGACATCCATATAGGCGGTCTATTTAAAATTTCTGTTATAAAAGCCTCGGTATCCATTACCGTCATAAAGTCGTCGAAAATGTTCTTGTTTTTATTAACGCCGCTGAGTCCGTCACTTCTTCACCGCTGTCCACGCCGCTTTGTTTCGTGGCTTCGCACATATATTCTTGTACTTTTGTTCCTGCCGCTCTCCACACCGCTCGCCGCTGTAGAAATTCGCTCTGCAAAATCCGCTCACTTTTTCGCTATGAGCGGCGACTCGTGGCGTGCCTCAAACATTTTTATACTTTTGATATTACCGCTCGCTGTTTCGCTCTTAGCTGCCGCTCACAACGGTAAGGTTGTGAACGGGCCGTTTAGTTGCTTATGAACCGATTTAGGTTTAATTGCAATGGTAAGGTATAGTTTCATTTAACTTTAAACAATATGTAATTAAATTTATAAAATAGGCTAAGGGCGTTTCAGGCCACGCATAGAATAGGGTGCCGTCATCATCATCATCATCAGCCTATCGCAGTCCACTGCTGGACATAGGCCTCTCCCATTGGGGTGCCGTAGTCATAAATGGTCATAAATGGACATAATTTAAATCCACATGCAATTAGCATGTGGATATAAATGATGTCCAATAGATAATAATTGTTAAGTTTAGATAATATTTCGTTATTTGTACGAAGTTTTTCAATTAAGCACATCTTATAGACCCTGAACTAATAAAATCATCTAAAAAGTTATTCTGATTATTATTGTTATGATTTTAAAATTCAGCATAATTATGTATTATAATCATGAAGGGATCAGGGAATCATGGGGAGGACGCTCAGTTTAAATAAAAATACTTGGAAGTTTAACTAGCAATCGGATACCCCGATCCAAAAACTGTTTTAGTAACCTGGCATGGGTATGTTTTTTTTTATTAGATAAGTTTTTTTATAACAAGGATTGTTATAAAAAGACCTATCTAATAAAAAAAAACATACCCATGCCGTCAAAATAGATGAGCCCTGCGGTGTTGCCCGCTGTTATTGTGTAAATCACAGGGAATGTCGCGGAGCAAAGCTAGTCTAAGAAATAGCCTAAAGTGACAGTCGTGTAAAAATCGCTTCAGCTGTTAGCAAATAGCTAGTAGCAGATTAGTCGAAACGAACAGATAGATGGACAATTTTTTTTTTGTATTTATATTAGTACCGAAAATACTTTGACATGCATTAAGAAAAAACTGTTCACTTAATAATACATACAGACACTCCAATTTTATTTATTTGTATGTAAATATTATAAAGCGGTAAGTTAAATAATAAATAAATAAATAAATATTTTGGACATCTGACACACAACATCATCTAGTCCCAAGCTAAGCAGAGCTTGTGTTATGGGTACTAGACAGCTGATATAAATACATAAACATACTTTTTTTTTGTAAATACATACATATTATACATAGAAAACACCCAGACTCCGAAACAAATATTTGTGAATCACACAAATAATATTTGGTCCGACCCGGGAATCGAACCCGAGACCTCTTGATCAGCAGCCGCATACGCTAACCACTAGACCAACGAGGCAGTTAGTTGGTTTGTAAAGTTGTAAGGGGTATTTGTATTGATGTTTAATATTTACAAGCTTTCGCCCGCAGCTTCGCTCGCGTGTATCTCGATTATTGCAGCAAAAAGGAGCCTATGTGTTACTCTGATATAGAAGCTATATTACTGTAAAGTGTCATCCAAATCCGTTCAGTAGTTTTTGCGTGGAAGAGCAACAAACATACATACATACATGATCACAAACTTTCACGTTTATATTAATAGTAAGGATTGTACCCACTAAAAATTAAAATATACCAGGTACAAAGTAGTGTTAAATACAAAGGCAAGCTTATTGCGAATCATGTCATGGGAAATTAATTAGCAATCATAAAAGAAACGAATCCCTACTAATATTATGAATGTGAATGTAACGGCCTGGCCACGCGTTTTGGTCTTAGCGAAAAGCGGAGCGGCGTCGGTGAGCGGTGCGTTTTGCACGCCACGAACCCCAGTAGCGGTTAGTTGCAGCGGCGACGGTGGACGTATTTAGGTAGTCGAAACGTGTTAAATCATGGCGTTATAAAAATTATCCCATGTCTGTTTAGAAACAACATTTTTTTTTTAAATATGAGAGAATGAGTGCACGAACTAAATAAAGATCGGTATTTAGATGGTGGATTTAGTGACCTATACGAAGGTCCTACCTATAAGAAGTAACTGGTGTTTCCAACTGTTTTGCTAAGTAGGTACTTACAGAGAGAAAAAACTTTAAAAACTTGTCAACTACTTAAATTGCGTATAAGACAAACTAGTAGTTTCGTGTGTAGTTATATCTACAGACAAAACTACTGATATGTTTACTGTTTTGCTAATTAGGTACCTACTGACAGAGAAAAAAATTAACTTTTAAAACTTGTCAACTATCCACATACATTACGTAAACATACCAGTAGTTTTGTCAACATATCAGTAGCTTCGTTTGGTAGGTACCTAGGTTCTATGTTTTTGTGTTATCAATTTAAATTAAACGTAAGTACCATATATTCCGGAAGACATTGTTTAATTTCTTCCCACAACCTTTTTATATTTATGTTGGGGATATTTTGACATCCATATAGGCGGTCTATTTAAAATTTCTGTTATAAAAGCCTCGGTATCCATTACCGCTAAAATCGTCTAAAATTTTTTGTTTTTATTAACGCCGCTGAGTCCGTCACTCCTGCACCGCTGTCCACGCCGCTCTGTTTCGTGGCGTCGCACATACGAACTTGTGCCTTTGTTCCTGCCGCTCTCCATACCGCTCGCCGCTGTAGCAATTCGCTCGGCAAAAACCGCTAGCTTTTTCGCTATGAGCGGCGACTCGTGGCGTGCCTCGTACATTTTTATACTTTTGATATTACCGCTCGGCGTTTCGCTCTTAGCTGCCGCTCACAGCGGAAAGGTCGTGAATGGGCCGTAAGTTTAAGTAAAACTAATCAATCGATCATCATGAAACTTTGTACACATATTCTTGGAGGTATTAGAAGTAACATAGAATTTTTATGAAAAAAAAACGATATTTTTTTACCGCTATAATTGAAATAGACGCGGGCAGAGCCGCGGGTGAAAGCTCGTATTATTATTTTTTTTTTTTTTTCTCTTTATTTTTTTGAAGGGACTTTTACCCTAATAGGTTATGTCAGTCCCATAGAAAGCTCGTATTATCATAAAAGTAATATGGGTAATCTCGTAATCTCTGGATATAGGAACTGATATTGAAAAATATTTTACGAGTTCTATTAGATAATACCATTATAGATTTGTAATAAATTTTAAATATAATTACTTATAAAATTTAACAATGAAACTAATGGTAGTTATCTCAGATAAATAAAATGTATTAAATATATAGTAAATTTATTAAAGTGCACAGTAATACTGGTTTTTCTAGCTCAGATAACCTGTTGTCAGATCTGAAATTAGTTTTGAAAGAGCTTATTAAACTACGTTGTTCGCCTCAACTCGCTTACATTTTACTTGAACTGATGTCGCTAGAGCTTCATTTGATTTGATGCTGGAGACGAGTTTGGTTACGTGGAACTTTCTCGTTGACGTGGAATTGAAAAAGTAAATTACACGTGGAATTTTAAATTTGTAAACAAATACTTTTGAAAATAAAAGTTTACAATACGTCAAAGTAAATTATAGGCTAACATGTCGCCAGTTTTGAGACCAATTTTAGTATATTGGCTAAGTAAAAACAACTGGTATTCGTCCTTTGTTAAGCTACCAAATAAATGTGTCTCTATTTTTTTTTAGATCAGATTTACTAACGGAATATACAAAATGAAACGTATAAACCTATTCTAAAAGGCATTTATGTATTGAGATTAATATTACGTATGTACATATCCATAATGTAATTTTCATCTGGATTTTTATCTACTTGATCTTTTGTCAATAGAGGAAAACTTCCAGATTAGTTTTGTATAAATAAGATATATAAATAAAATAAACAAATAAAAGTTTACCTCTGATATAAGTATTTGCTCTTTTCGTTATTTGAACTGAGTAATATTACAAACAGATGATATTTGAGGTAGTCTCTGTATATATCAAAAGAAACTATTGAAAATTATTTTACAAATAGTAAGCTGCATTATTAATAATGTCATAGGCTTTAAACTGAAAATACTAATTCATTACGTCTAGCGAAGTGAGCACCAGTCAGTTAGTCCTTAATAATTTAATGTCGATGCAAAATTTATATGTTAAATTTCTATTACTGCAATGACATTATTATGAAGTGGAAATTGAAAAAGTATTTGATCTAAGAGCTGTGCTTGAGGTGCCCGATTGGATTATCGAATTTTTGATTGAGATTTTTTTTTCTATGTGCAACATGTAGGCAGTAGAGTCACTCTGATTTCAACACGAATGGGCAGATTCGACCGGGGCAGTATTACCCTCATACCAGTAAACCACTATAATGATTACAGTACTCTTGCTGTCGTATTTCGTTTATGAGTGTGGGTCGCCATGCTGCATTGCCTACACTTACAATGAGAATGGTGACCTCTACTCATGCTTTCCATCAGGCAGAGTAGATTCACTTTGGTAGGCCTAAATATACATATAAAAAATATGTATATACAACAGTTGCCCAGTACCCATTGTAAAATCTCTGCTTAGTTTGGGACTAGATGGCGTTGTGTGTCAGATGATTTTAGACGAAATTTTTGTTTTACTAACATCCTTAAAATAAAAAGTATTTGATTTTGATAATCAGCTGACCCGCATAACTTTATTTCTCAAAAGTAATAAATTAACGTGTTTCGCAGTAATTTTCACAGATACTCTTTTAAGAAATTTGTTCAGGTGTTCACGCGCGACGCCGAGAAAAAGCTAGGGATAGGGACTCTCTTTTATATGTAGATCTATATTTTTATTATACAGTATTATCCAAATCACAGGTCAGCTGGAGTGATAATTTGCACAAGATGGCTGGCAGGAACTGGATGCGAGAAGCCCAAAATCATTCAAAATGGTGTGCAACGGCAAAGGCCTATGTCCAGCAGTGGACCGCTATGGGCTGATGAATATGATGATGATCCAGATCAAATAAATTCATTCTTAATACCACACTTACCTCGGTGAAATAACATGATGTTTATTGAGAATCAAGTATAAACTTTTTACTACTTTATGTATAAAAATGTAGTAATGTATATTGCTTCTAACATCAATGATCTTGACATATTTATCCTGCGGTTTTGATTGATTTGTCTGACCTAATGACTTCGCCTTGCTGCTAAATGGGTACCATTACACAAAGATAGATCTAAGAAAGTACAATTTTAACCAAAGAGGTTAGTAGGTATTTCTGACTAGACATACCTATTTTATTTTAAAAATTAACTTTGACTTACAAAGCGTTTTTAATTTATTTGATTGTGGTAAATATATTAAATTTTAGCTTATTGCTTGTAGTGTTGCGAAAAAACTTGTTTTGATATTAATAAATTGTACTGAGGTTTAATAATACGTATCACGCACTTTGTATTTAGCCTTTCTCATGTTACACTGTCTAGACTTACATGTAGGTACCAATCTCTCAATGTTTACCATGTAGTGGCAGCAATAATAAGTAAATAAGTAAAACTGATAGCAGAGCTTTTTTGTAGGGGAAGGATATTCAAAAATTGACAAATAAATAGAATAAATGAAGGAATTAAAAAAAAACAGTTTTAGTAACCTTTACCTTTTAAGGAAGTAATAATTATCCCCCTTTAACATTTTGACTGACATGAACGCGACGGTCTACGCCTAAATTCCTTCGGCCGGAATGGTCGGAATAATTGCTTATGCTGGGGACTTGGTTTTGCCCAGAGGATTTGAAAATTCAGAGCTGTGCTAGTCAACGTGCTGTCGGAGTCGTTCCGCCGAATTTTCGAACATTGATCTCTATCCTCCTCCTATAAAGTCACCTATCGATAGACTCAGATACTCACCGGGCACGGCTGCTTCGGTTCCGAACGCTACTCTGTACAGCAAACGCTGGAGGACTGGCCCGTATGATATTACCTGTCACCGCTGTCATTGACACACAACGCCACCTAGGTCAAACCAAGTTGAGCTCGGACTATGGGTACTAAACAATTCCAACCCACAAATCAAAACCAAGATCTCAAGTGCAGCAGTCAGTCAGCACTGCACCACCGAGTGTTATACTTACTTCTTAATTTAAATGTATAATAGATACTAGCATCGCAAACATTAAGAAGCACTTATACCTGGTCAGCACGAGAAAAGTAGTGTATTGTTGGAAACCTTAACTGTAAAAGAGCAAAAAACAATTTCTCCTTTACTTCTTTTTCACGAGATAACGATTCTGTTTAACGAGATAAGATAACGATTAGGAGATAACGATTTTTAAAAATTAAACGATTGGAAAGTTCAGATTGCATACTCGTGTTAATAATTAATTTAATAAAATTATTTTATCCGCTGTAATATATATATATTTCTTTGAAAACTAAAAGAATTTATTTTCAAAACATGTGAGTTATAGTAATTGACTTTTTTGAAATTCTTTCTTTTAGTGCTATAAACTAATGCAATGAATGTCACAGCAACAACAGGTCTCGGAGTTTCCAGAGATCAACAGAGTGCAAACGCTTGTACTTCTAACGCTCTTGACACCCCACATCGCATTTCTACTCAATTTTCTTTTATGTGGTATCTACTATTTTTAATTAGTTCTCTAAATCTGTATTACGCGTTATGTCTATATTAGATAAATTCGGCCCAAGTACGCGTCAGGCTACACATATAATTGTGTCCAATAGATTATTATTACATGGGGGGTGTAGTTGCTCGCGTCCATAGGATTTACCATCTCTCCTTAAGAAACTCACCCTATACGTGCCCCCTGGGTGGTGCAAAGCGAGCAACAGGCGGCGGTTAACTAACCTGCCCAAAGGGAAGTCACAACCTTTGAGGAACTAAATCTCCCATAAAGTGTGACACTGGTACCTTGGGAAAGTGCCAGGCGTATAATTCCCAACCCCCCCTATTATGAAAATGTCGATTAATGAGAGTGATTTGTCATGCGACCCGGCTAACCCCCGGCGCCCACTGGTATCCGGGCCAGTGGGTGTGAAATTGGCTACCGAAGACTCCGTAGAAGTAGGCAACCAGGCTTCTACGTCAGTGAATCCTACTGGAAATCGTAAATTTATTCAGCAAGTTTTTCACCCCAGCTTGCTTTTAAGTAGAACAAAAAGTGCGACTACTGGAAACGCACCAAATTCGACTCAACATATCTCTGTTGCAAAACCAACTCAAGAGGACGCTACAGAATCCCAACCTGATCCACCTAACTGGCAGAGGGTTCCAACGAACCAAATAAAAAGCGGAAAAAGATGTGCGGAACTCCCTCCCCAGAAAGATTGCCAACAACCAACAGATTCAGTACTTTACCTATAGACTTAACTGAGGATAACTTTGTACCTGAGAAAAAAGTAAGCAAACCTCCCCCCATAATCTTGTATGGAGTGGAAGATGTGAATAAATTAACGGAACTCTTAGAAACAGTCACAGATAGAGACCAGTTTACTTTTAAAATAGCCAACAGGAACCAGTTAAGAATTAATACAGTATCAACTGAATCCTATAAAAAGCTGATACACCTAGTTCGACAAAAAGGCCTCATAGGTCACACCTTCAATATAAAGGAAGATAGGCACTTTAGAATAGTAATTAAAGGCTTGCATCATTCAACACCACATGATGAAATCAGGAAGGCCATAGAGAAAACCGGGAACACTGTGTTTGGGGAAATTATAAATGTAAAATATGGACCCGACAAGAAACCAACATCCACATTCTTTGTAAACTTGGTTAAGAGCGAGCATAACAAAGCAGTGAAAGATTTGAAATACATACACAACCAGGTAATTACCATTGAAGATCCTAAAAAGAGGAGAACACTTATCCAATGCCAAAGATGTCAACAATATGGACATTCAAAAAATTACTGCATGAGGCCATACAGATGTGTCAAATGCGCAATGTCTCATAAAACATCTGACTGTCCTAAACATGATCGAAACATACCAGCAGAATGTGCTTTGTGCCACGGTGCTCACCCAGCGAACTACAAGGGCTGTGAGGTATATAAGGAAATATGGGCAAGAAGGTTGAATAGGAATAGTAATGCCCAATTCAGAGGAGGTAACATTCAATCAAAAATTTTGATCGATTCTCAGCAAAAACCCACCCATGATAATGTTTTCCTTGGAAATAAAACATATTCTGATGCTCTTAAATCTGCACCCAAACAAAAACCTCAACAAGAAATAGATCCAATAAAAGAGTTACTGACAAAGCAATCAGAAGAGTTCGACCTCCTCCTACAACAAATGAGTACCTTGATGAGTCTCATAACTACACTTGTCACTAAGTTATCAAAATAGGTCTACGTCTAGCGGCCTGGAACATTAATGGACTTGCACCAAACAAAAATGAATTACAACTGCTGATGTCTCAACATAAATTAGATATGGTATTGATCTCTGAGGCGCACTGCACCGAAAGGAGCTCTATTAAAGTACATGGATGCTCAACCTATCTCACCAACCACCCAGATGGTACAGCACATGCAGGGACAGCTATACACAGCTAGACAGTAGTAAGAGACAACATCAAACATCACTTGCTACCAGAGTATAAAACCAACCACATTCAAGCAACTACTATCTCTGTTGAGGATAAACAAGGCAATTTTAATGTTTCAGCAATTTATTGCCCGCCGAGACACAGTATAAAGGACGCTATGTTTGATCATTTCTTCTCCTCCCTTGGACATAGATTCATAGTCGGAGGAGACTGGAACGCTAAACATGTGCATTGGGGTTCTAGGGTGACTACTACAAGAGGTAGGCAGCTAAAACGAAGTGTAGATCAAAATAACCTCAGCACAATCTCTAGCTCGGAACCTACATATTGGCCTTCAGACAGTAACAGGAAGCCTGACCTGCTGGACTTTTTTGTTATTAAAGGGTTGTCCAGGAACTACTTTAAGGCGGATACTTGTCTGGACGGCTCGTCTGATCATACTGCAGTAATACTGACGGTCAGCAGAACATTGATAGAATATGAGAGGCCTGCTACTCTTTGTAATACACGCACAGACTGGAATGGTTTCCGAGAATATATGGAAAGTGCAGTGCAGCTGAATATTAAATTAAAAACCCCCGAAGATATTGATGCTATACTGGAAGACTTCATTAATATGATTCAGGCTGCCTGCTGGAATAATACTCCTGCTATACGGATAAATAATTTAATCAATAATTGTGCACTGGACATAAGGAAAAAGATCTTGGACAAGCGACGGCTACGTAGGAAATGGCATTTAAGTCGACATCCTAGCGATAAAAAAGCATTAAATAAAGCAATTGTAGAGCTGAAGGGCATGATCAGAGATGCAAATGAGAAAACACTCCAAACTAAACTGGAGTCACTTACCGCAACTAGCTCAACCAATTACTCGCTGTGGAAGATGGCCAAGGCGTATGACAGACCCCAAGAAACTAAACCACCTTTAAAAAATGGGAATACATGGGCTAGGACCAATAAAGAAAAAGGAGACTTATTTGCTGAACATCTGGCTGAAGTGTTTACGCCAAACAATATGACAAATAACAACCCCGAATTGCTTAAAAAATCCTTGCTTAACGTAAATATTGCATCAAATGTGCCTATAAGACCTGTAACCCCGCAGGAAGTGTGGAGATTGATTGGGACCCTTGACAGTAAAAAAGCGCCAGTATTTGATCTCATCACGAAGGAAATTCTTCTAAAGCTACCAAGAAAAGCCATTAAACTCCTGACTGTGCTGTTTAATGCCATGCTAAGGGTGCAGTACTTCCCAACTATCTGGAAAGTATCCCAGATCATAATGATCTACAAATTTGGTAAGCCTCCACACGAAAGATCATCTTAAAGACCCATAAGCTTGTTACCTGTGATGTCCAAATTGTTTGAGAAAGTTCTACTAAGCAGAATAACACCAACTCTACAAAAACAAAAAATAATTCCGGACCACCAGTTTGGCTTTCGGGCACAACATGCTACAATAGAGCAAGCCCATAGAGTCTGCACCACAATAAGGAAAACTTTAGAGACCAAAGAGTATTGCTCATCGGTATTTTTGGACATCCAGCAAGCATTTGATAAGGTATGGCACGAAGGTTTGCTATACAAAATTAAGCAGACCCTTCCGCACAGCTTTTACTTGATCTTGAAATCATACCTGACAGACAGAATATTCTGTGTGAGAGAAGCAGGCGAGACTTCCGGATTCTACAACATTAGTGCTGGAGTTCCTCAAGGATCGGTACTTGGACCAACTCTGTACACATTATACACAGCTGACTTACCAACTCCACCTGGTGTCACTATTGCAACCTTCGCAGACGACACAGCGATACTTGCGAGTGACAAAGATCCAAAACGAGCCTCAAACGTACTTCAAGACGCACTTAATATGGTACACAATTGGCTACAGGACTGGAGGATCAAAGCAAGCGCCTCTAAATCAGTCCAGATAACGTTCACTCTTCGTCGAGGTGACTGTCCGCAGGTAAAGCTCGGAGAAAACATCCTACCCCAGCGTGAGTGTGTGAAATACCTGGGCTTCCATATAGACCGCCGCTTAACCTGGAAAAACCACATTAAAGCAAAACGAGATGAGATTTCTATTCGGCATAGAAACCTCTACTGGATGCTCGGCCGAAACTCCAAATTGTCATTGGACAACAAACTTCTGATATATCAGACAATCATCAAACCAGCCTGGATGTATGGCATTCAGTTATGGGGCTCCGCAAAAGACTCCAATATTGATGTCATGCAGAGAGCTCAAAACAAGATCCTAAGGTCGATAGCAAATGTACCATGGTTTGTCACTAATACCGAACTGCATCAACAGCTGTCAGTGAAAACTGTGAGGGAGGAAATCCGACATGCCTCCGAAAACTACACGAAGAGGCTAAAACACCATCCAAATGAGTTGGCACGTCAGCTGACCATAAAAGAATACACCAACCGGCTCAAAAGATTTGACATCTTAGGCTTGCAAACCCTTCAGTAGCTTCAAGCTGTCATAATGAGTAGATACTCTTGCTGGAGAGCACGCTCTACACGCCACTATGCTCGAACATCACATCTGCTCATAGTCCTAGGACTGATTGCCGATATTATGAGAACACAAAAAAAAAATACATTTAATTTATTCTATTTTTGTGTGAATTATAAACAAATTCATATTTTATTTTTTGATCTATACTGAGAAGAGTCATCACATCCATATAATGAATAACGAATAAATACAATAAAAATAACGAATAAATAAAAAATATTAATGAATAAAAAAAAGTCACAAATTTCCTTAACAGTGTACACGTGTGCTAGTCAACCCCGATAATGGAAATTCCCCCATAATTAGTGCGGTCCATAAATGGACCAAAACATAGGGGTGAAGAAAATAATACCAATACCGGAAAAAAATAACTTATTACTACTTATTTATGTCAAAGATCACGAAAACGGGTTCTTAGCGATATTTAGCGATTTTATGATTTGTCATAAAATTAGCTAAACGAAAATTGGAATTCGAATGACAAAATTGAACCGACTAAATTAACTAATTACCTTTTTTATATCAACCACCAACATAACTTGAACTCTCATTACTCACGAAAAAGATGTTCTGATACGTGTATAACGTATACTGGTTTCTCATAGCGTTTTATAGCCTTTGTATGCTCATTAAATTTCTAACATAATAACAACTTGCTCCGACAGAGAACGAGCCCGCTTATAAGGTAATTTTTCCGCGTAATATAGTTAGTGACAGGGTCAGTAAAACTGGAACAGCAGACTTTACTTTAATTATTTTTTAACTGACGAAAAAAAGCGAAAGAGATTCTCAATTCGACGCGTATCCTTTTATGTATACATTTTACAGAGTAGCCCGATTTTGATGTTTTTTTTGTATGAAAGAGTATACTCCGAAGCTAATACCTTATACATTTGAAAAAATCTAGATCTAGATGAGAATATTAAATCAAGATTAATACCACAAAAAAACTGAAAAATAGGTAAAAAAGGGTCGTTTAGATAAGATGCACCACCAAGTAGAATTTTCCAAGAGTTAATGGCTAAAGCAAAGTAGTTCTCTTATTTTATTTTTTTAAATAAACATGTTAGTAGATTAGACTACAAAAATTATAAAATAAAAGTTTTAAGCAAAACATTAAGCCGGTGAAAAACCTGAAAGCAAAAAAGTAGTGAACTATTTTTAACCTTAATAATTAACTTTTTAAAAGGATTGTAATCATACCTAAATAATTTTCTTGATGTAAATAGTTTTAAAAATGTAAATAGTTTTATTGAATACTGTAACTTTTTAATTGATTGGATATAATAAGAAATAGCCTTTTCCCCATTAATACTGAGCTTATCTGGTTAAGCATTCGAACTAATGTAATTAATTCAGAAGTAACCCTGTATGTCTATCTGTTTTGCTTTGCCGGTTAAATCGCTGCACCGACTTTGATGAAACTCGGGGTGCACTAAGAGACCGAGGCAGTCAATTTGAATTGAAGTCACCACCTGGGATTCGAGGATTCTCACTGTTGGGTATGATTTTGATTTATACTGTAAAATATACCTAATATTATTGTTATTAGAACCTAAACTCAGAAGCATAAGATGCTTCCCTAAAATCATTCCGATCTGTTACGTCAGGCGCTCTACCATAGTGTTCGTTCGTTCGTATGTTTAGTGTCAAAGTGTACGAGTGTGAGGATTGATTCAACCCACACTTGACGGGTTCACTGGTCTCTTTAAGTTAAGCTCGTAAAGAGATCACTGGGTGTTTTGGACTACACCTAGGATTCAGCGAGGGCCAACTTAGAAGGCGTATGATCTATTTTTGAGTATGACGGTCGTGTTATTTTTTTTTACTCTGAGTGCCTACTTACAACGTGTAATGTATTACAGTGTTGACTAGTTGGATGATGTTGAAATAATAAATAGCGTGGTAAAAAAGTAGTTTTACTGTAATTATTATCTATAAAAAGTAATTAATAATTGCTTACCATCTCTGCCTTTCCGTTTCTTCTTGCCACTGGAGTTCGAAGACTTTGATGTCTTCTCTGATTTGTCTTTGCTTTTCCAACGACTTAGCATTTTCACTTATCAACAACACACATTCCACATCGCACATTACACATTTTTCTCACTAAATAATATTGCTATCCATGCTATTCATATGGAGTTTTAAAAAATCACTTTTCTAGCACTAAAAATGTTCCAAAAATCACATCACTTTAGTTTTGTATTAAGCTATTAACTTCCTTTGTTCACAAACTAGATATGTATTAAAGATTATTACAATTCCAATTATATTTTGTAGATTGCTTAGAAAAAATCTTAGTCTATTTTTGTCACTTGGAGTATTTTAGACACTGTTTTAAAGCTGTTTTGGTGTTTATAAAAATGCACCAATTGCTAAAAGTACTGATAACTATGAATAACATAGTTTTAAGTCTCTATAAAACGATAAAGTAATATATATGAGTTTATAATGCGACGAGTTATGGGATGGATCTGATGTTTCTGGAAAAATATCAGGAAACGAATTTCTTCGCGTGCCTTATTTTAGCATTTAACTGAAGATAAACTTTTCCCAAACACTTCATCATTATTGGTCCAGGTATCAACAAACAAAAGGAGTGAGCCTGTTTCAGGTTTTAAGTAATTACTAGCGGATTGATAAAAATACATTTTTAAAGTAACTTTTTTGGATTTCATCCTCGACTTACAGTCCAAACGCTGGAAGGATAAAACTTTGCATGGATATGTTGTTTTGTTATCATAAAATGTTATTTAAAATAAGCTAACCGGTTGGCTCGAATAAGCTAAAAATCTGAAAACGACACACGAATTTAAATCCACGTATAAAATGAATGACTACGGAACTCTATTCCATGCGTGGCCTGACACGATTTTTCCTATGCGAAAATCCCCTGTTTATCGCGTTACTCGTGACTTGAAAAAGGCTTCTAAATGCCTGCTTATTACTGAGCATAGCTCCTTATAGTAGTGCAGCAGTAATTTATCAACGACCACACAATGATAACCTTAAAAGGTCGATGGTTACTGGCAAAATCGAGGAAAAAAGCCCCAAAAGCCGCATCCCATTGCGATGGGCAGACCAAAATTGTTCCAGTCTCTGCTGCCCTGCATAATGCTCAAGACATAACACTAACTAACATAACACTATCAAATAGGAGTCACGACCGTCAGAATTGAAGACAAGAGAGCTCTTTAAGAATAAAAAGTTGGATATCCTATGATTTTCCGTCTTTAGAGATAAACTATATTCTTTTATTGAAACTATATTCTTTTATTGAACTATATTCTTTTATTTACCAATTCTCTGTAAAAAGAATCATTATTGAAATTGGTTCACAAATGAAAAAGAAAACGTACAACATAGTAATATAAAAGCAATATTTTTGCGAATTGAGTGTTTCATTTTTGAAATTGAAAAAAAAATGTTGGATATTATTGTCAATAAAAATTTAGTTACATGTCGACCATGAAAAACATTAAAGATATTTTTTTCAATATTTGTTTTGCCTGAACTACGATTTTAATAAATAGGGTACTGTATTTTAAAACTCCGTTTGTAGAATATTATATTTTAAAGTAGTGCTACTTCTTGTTAAAATTAAGTATCTTCTCCCTCTCCCTGCATCGCACCTTATCAAGATTCACAAGCTAAAGCCAAAAAAGTGTCCATAGTCATCGTCTTATCACGCTCACAATATTTCTAAAATACCTATCTAATGATACCCAAAACGATGCGTTAGACGCGTGAATAAAATAAAAAGCGGCCAAGTGCGAGTCGGACTCGCTCATGAAGGGTTCCGTATCAGCAAGTAACACCATATAAAAGTTCTTGTAGTTCGTTGTAACTTTCATTGATGTTTTTATACTAGTGTATTGATTGGATGAAAGGTAAATTGCGTGTTACGATTTATGACGTATTAAAAAAAAACTACTTACTAGATCTCGTTCAAACTAATATTCGTTGGTAGTTTGTATGGTAATATACAACATATATTTTTTTTAGTTTTATCACTCTCTTATTTTAGAAGTTAGAGGGGGGGGGACACACATTTTTCCACTTTGGAAGTGTCTCTCGCGCAAACTATTCAGTTTAGAAAAAAATGATATTAGGAACCTTAACATCATTTTTGAACACCTATCTATAGATACCCCACACGTATAGGTTTGATGAAAAAAAATTTTTTGAGTTTCAGTTCCAAATATGGGGACCCCCAAAATCTATTGTTTTTTTTCTATTTTTATGTAAAAATCTTAATGCGGTTCACAGAATACATCGACTGACCAAATTTCAACAATATAGCTCTTATAGTTTCGGAAATAATTGGCTGTGACATACGGACGGACAGACAGACAGACAGACAGACAGACTTGACGAATCTATAAGGGTTCCGTTTTTTGCCATTTGGCTACGGAACCCTAAAAACATTCCTACTTTACGTGTAGGGGTGTAAAAACATTTTTAGTGATTTTATTTTAACACTTTGACGACGTAATGAAAATACAAATACATGCAGATTCATTTTTCTAGCACTAACCGTATGGACGGTAAGTCGAGGATGGACGGAATGACAAAACTATAAGGGTTCCGAGTCATGAACTACGGAACCCAAAAAAAAAGTACAGTAAATTATTTCATACGAATTCTGTTATAGTGTTGTTATAGTTATGAATTGCTTGTACACGTTTAGAAACACAATAGAGAGAAAATTAATACTGTCTGTCTGTTACACTTTCATGGTTAAACTGCTGTAACGGAGCCGATTTAGATACTTTGATGCTTGTGGAAGGATACTTTTTGATAGGTTACTTTCTACCGCGATAAACAAAGTTCACACAACAGAATAATAATATATTAACTGAGTACAGCGTATTTACGTATTCCTACCTAGATTCACACATTAAATTGTATGTATGCTACCGGGGATTTTCCGAAATTGTACCATTGATATATTAAACAGTAATTACAATTTGCAGGATTTAAAATAATACATGGCTCTAGTTATGCATTTAAATAAATAAATGTTACAGACATTTTACACACAACGACATCTAGTCCCCAAACTAAGCAGAGCTTGTATTATGGGTAACTAGATAAGTGATATAAATACATAAACATTATTTTTTTGTAAATACATACATAATATACATAGAAAACACCCAAACTCCGAAACAAATGTTTGCGGATCACACAAACATTTGGTCCGACCCGGGAATCCAACCCGAGACCTCTCGATCAGCAGTCGCATACAGTAACCATTAGACCAACGAGGTAGGTATTTGTATATGTATGTAACATAAGCAAGGTTTTACTTACGATAGAAAACGTTTTTCCTAACTTCAGTATTAAATTTTTTCATACTTCATACTTATATATTACTTTAAAAAAAACTGTCATTCTAATAAGTTTTCCATGCAAAACCGCTGCGCCGATTCTCGATTAGGGCCACCGCAGACTAGCTACTTTTAGCATCGGCGATCGGCAACTAGTCGCTTTTTAGAAGCTAAATACGGCGACCGAACGCTCCACACCGCACACCTAGAAACGCTAAACGCGGCGATCGAGTCGCTTTTTAGAAGCGCGACACAGCAGCTGAACGCTACTCTCCGCACACATTCGGATGCCGGTAGCAGAGACTTGGCATCTGAGCAGTTGCTAAAACGCGCGTTTCCGACACCGCGATCGAACGCAGGAAGTCGCTAAAACGCGATGCAGAATCGATGCAGTCGCCAAATCGCTGAACGCCGATGCTAAAAGTAGCTAGTGTGCGGTGGCCCTTAAAGAATACCTTACTGTTGTTATAACGTGTAACCACTGAACCCTTCAATGTCAATTCGAATTTACGTACAGAATCAGAATCAATATGCATATAGGTGTGGGTTGATGTCGCGGTTTTCGAATACATGTTATTGACAAGCTGACCCACGCAGCCCTGCCTCTTCTATTGCGTGATTTCATATCGCATAAACAAGTTTGCTATAAAAAGCGTTATAATGAGCCAATCGTAAATGATAGACATGTGCTGTCGTGAACTTTTTATGAGGGACAACTTTTTCATACATAATCTTCTCGAATCTTTAACCATTTACTCAGCGCACGCACTAGAAGCTCTCAAAAGTAGTAATTATACCCCATTTTTAGAATTCCGTAGTTCATGACTCGGAACCTTTATAGATTCGTCATGTCCGTCCGTCGTGTGGGGTGTTTTGTGGGGTTTTAGAAAGATTTTTCGATTTAGGCATCAGTTTGCTAGCTCGCAAACGGATGCCTAAATCGAAAAATCTTCAACTTTAAGGCGCATTTATTTGTCAAAACGGGCGTCCCCCTCATTAAAAGCTAAACCACTGGCTCAAAAAATCTGAAAAAATAGTAGTTCATATACTGAACTTTCAAGGAAAACTATTGCCGTTTTGATGACTTTTTTATTTCAGGAGTCATAGGGGCTCAACTCGTAAAATGCACTCACTTGGAAAACTTTGTATAAAAATATCGAAATATTAAGTAAACATAACAATAAATTATCTATTGGACACGATTATAATTCCACTTGGCATTTTATATGAGTACGGAACCCTATTCTTTGCGTGGCCTGACACCTGACACGCACTTGCCTGATTTTCCTAAAACATTTTTCATTGACATTCCGCTCATATTGGTCGTGGCGTCGTTTCCCAAAAAATGGACTATCTCACAGTTAAATAATTTTTCATATTGGAACAGTAGTTGCCTAGCTTATCACGTTCAAACATACATCTCTTCAGGTTTGGTTCTACTTTAAATTTCATGACCTGTAAGATGTTTAGAAAAATATGTTACTTATTAAATAATTTTCGCATCACGTTATTGCTCACAATGAACGACATATTTTTATAAGCGCGTTGTGCTATTTTTCTCTTTAAGGAGCCACACAGAGCGAGTTAGGTAATCGTTAGTGATATTTTCGTTCTCACCACCTTTTAGAGGAGGGGCCAATTAAATGCTTAGATTTCTCTCAAAATCTAGGGGTTCCCTACGTTAGGGGACTCCTAGTAAGGAGTTGGTTAATGTACAGTTGGTTAAAATAAGTATCAGTCTAACTAAAGAACTTTATAACAACTCTCTACATTAATTTTGAGAAATTACTGTTACGAATAGGTTTTTGTAAAATAGGACCTTTTTTTAAATACCTTCTCATATTCAGATTGAGTTTGTCACATAATTTATTGTTTGGACCCGACAAAGTGATACTTTTGCTCTTCCTCCTGATGGAAAATCCCTACGGATATTCGGTTCTTTGAATAATTAGGATGTTTACTTTTTAAGAACCTAAGATTTGTAGAATTTTAACATCGTATCACAATAAGGAAAAATAAACTCGATTAGTTTAGAATAATAGTCGACGAACTAATTCGGATTTATTACGTTTCAAGCAAGTTGTAAAACGTTCAATTTATAGGTTCAGGATCAGTTCAAAAACACTCAAATCCCTAAAAACCGGCACTCGAGGTTAAGAAGCAAACTCAAAAATTATAAGTAAAACTTTACTTTTACTCACATAGTAAATCTTGTTGAGGTATTGAACTAATAAAGCCATTATATTTCCTACAGATCTAAATCCTTAATTTACTTTGAACCACCACCACCGCTCCAAATTCGTTTCTCGATTAAATCCTTAAACCGACCGTGACAGAACGAGTCAAACTCGGATACAGGTAAAGGATTAGTTTACAAACAGCGGTTTATATAGAGTACACAAACTAAGTAATGAATTTACCGCCGTGGCACGATTCATCCTATTTTAATTAATACTACAATGTTACCTCGTTATAGAGACTATTGATTTCTATTGTGTTAGTATGTCCATGAACCGTAATAAGTGTTGTGAAATTTCTTTGTCGACTGGTAACATCCCTACCTATCCTGTTTACGCTATGACCGCATAATATCTCGTTGGTCTAGCGATTACAGTGTGTGACTGCCGATCGCTGATCAGGGGTCAGCCCAAAAATTTAACAACACATGCTATTTTTTTCTTAGAAAGAATTGTTAATAACAGCCCTGAGTATTGAATTTAAGGGTGTTTCACACACGTGCTTCGCAGAGCACGTTAAGCCCTCGGTCCCGGTTGTCATGAACATGTTTGGCAATCGTTAATGGGAGGTCTCTGTCATCAAATATAAAAAGAATTGACGCTCAGGTCCCGAATAAGAGTTTCATCTGCCACTTATACTGCCATCAAAGTCTTTAAAATAATAAACAATACTGAAGTTACATTTTGCATACTAAAGTCAAGTTATTTAAACAAGTTCCCACACAACTTAGGATCACAATTTGGCGTGAGAAGAAAAGGACCCTGAAGATTCATCCAATCAATGTCATTTGCAAGCTATGATGACTTTAGCACGCGGTTAAGACCATTAAAAATTTCGTCAAAATCCTGCAAAATCCACATACAATGGAACTGAATCACGAAAAATTGTCGGCAATGCTACGATTTGGACCAGAAAGGTAAGAAAAGAAAATCGCGATTTTCCTACATCATTTAGGTGAAAAAACACTTGTTACTGATTTTATTTTATATCGTTCTAGACATGAAAACCAAATTCGACTATTTTCTAAATATCCGAGTGAAATATATTAATTTATGTCAAAGTATTTACGATCATTCCTTCCAATTTTCTATTTTTCAGCCTCGTTCGATGTACATGAAGAAATAGTAAGCAAAGCAAATGGAACCAACTTTCAATAGAAACTGAAATCTCAGACCATTAGTCAATACCAAGTTATCATTAGTCATATTATGAAAAAAGAATATTTGTGACAAATTGCAGGGTATTGCTCCGAACACATTTCCGTCAGAATCATAAATAACAGTTTAAAATGAACGTCTAAAACATTAGAGCTATTTAAAATACAAAATAGTAATGAACAGCGCTTAGAACGTTGTGTAAATTGAGCTACCTTTGATTCTCGTAACATAAACAGACTGCTAAAAGGGAAGCATAACATTTATACTCGTAATGTGGCGTCAGAAGTGTTGTAAGTTGTTATGTTTGATTTAACAGTTTCCATTTAGCTTTAAAAGAGAATTGAATGTGCACAGCATGCACGTTCAAAAGAAAAGCTAATAAAATATGACATTTTTTTATACAATGGTAATAAATACATGAACGTGCTAATTATTTTTTATTCTGATTTGAATAATTATTCAAGATAGAATAGGAGAAGCTTAAAATGTATTTTTCTAAACACTTTAGCCTGGATATAATTAATGGTTATCAGAAAAAGGTTATGTTAAATGTAAAACGAAAATGATAAATTTTAGTTTAATGAAAAAATAAACTCAAAGATAACTCATTTACGTTCCTAAACAATTATTTACATTATTTTGCTAGAAAGGATTCAAGGACTGTTGACGTTGTAGAAAAATCTAAAGACGATCTTATCGATTATATTTTATATTAGATGGAAAAATTGAAAAAAAAAAGAGTTGAAAGAATTTGAATGTGAAAGTAAAGTCATCATTATCAACAGCCTTTAGTAACCTCTCCTAGACATACATATGCTTTTCCTTGGAAAGGAAGTTTTGGGTTTGACTGTACGACGCTGAGTACGGGTTGGTTGGTTTGATTCAAAGTTTATTTCCATTCGCAGTATTGTTGTCTATAAAGTATGAAAACGTTTAAATATAAAATCGTACCTAAATCATTAAAATTTTAAATTAAAAATTAGGTTCTCTAAGACATTATATTTAATGGTTCGGGGAAATAATTTATTTTTATACCTACTAAGAATCTATCCTATGACAATTAATAAGGACAAGTGTAACATCAATGTTTTCTGCTGCGCTAAAAGGTACGAGTAATATGATACATACCATGTCCAACGTGACATGCATTGTAGTCCTGAAAGAGGGGAGTACAATGTCTTAGACGGGCGGTTTAGTCTTTATTATAATACCTAACCCCTCAGACAGTAAGAAAATACTATATTTAATATCAACCCATGATCCGAATTATAAAAGTATGTTGAATAAATGATTATGTAAATTGATAGAAGTTTATTTGAACTTTAGATTGATTAAATTGGATCCCGAAATAATCTGAGGCACTTGCTGGATCAAGACCAGGCTTGTAGCTCAGTAGTAGGTAACCATGTACCTTTACATATTACTACATTAATAGTCCAGGCCCTAGCCAAGTTGAAAACGTTTTTCGCTCTCTATGCTAATCTCTACTCAATTTCTCTATTCTCTTGTTTTTATTGGCTAATATTTTGTTTTGATTACGTGACTGAGTGACATAAGAGAATTTAAAAATAAAGTTGATAGCGAAAAACGTTTGTAAATTGGTTAGGGGGCTAGGCCGGTCAGTCTATGGATTATCATTCGTCGCCTCCATGTCCCGGAGAGCTCGTTGCCGGCTCAATAACCATACAAAAACTACAAGTATACACGCAACTTTACGTTTAAAGCAATGAGTACCTTTTAACGCTTACGAATATTAATGAGTAACCGGCTTAAAAATATAGTTCAGCCAAACATGGTTCTCGACCTAGTTTGAGAAAAGTTTCCTAGAAAAGATGATTGATCAATAATTATAATAGTGTTTAAAGTATGAAATTACCGTGTTAATATAATAGGTACTTCGAATTGACATAGAACCTTCATAGTTTGAGATTTTTTAAGTGAAACTTTTTTCAAATCGTACCTTTGAGGTTCTTCTTTTAAAAAATATGCAATAATAAATACTAATAAATATTTCGGACATTTTTACACACAACGCCATCTAGTCCCCAAACTAAGCAGAGCTTGTATTATGGGTAACTAGACAACTGATATAAATACATAACCATACTTTTTTTTTGTAAATACATACATATATTATACATAGAAAACACCCAAACTCCGAAACAAATATTCGTGGATCACACAAACATTTGGTCTGACCCGGGAATCGACCCCGAGACCTCTTGATCAGCAGTCGCATACGCTAACCACTAGACCAACGAGGCAGGCAATATTGAGTAACGACTTGTTTTTTTTATTCAGCTTAGACAAGAAAGATGGATACTTAGAAAATTCGAGTGATTTTTGAATACGAGTTCCGACGCAGAACTAACGCTGCAGAAATAGCTTGCAATTTGGGGAGGGTACTGCTAATGAACTGTGCGATTTTGAGTTAAACGCTTTCGTGATAGAAATTTTGATTTGACGAACGAACCACATGGAACACTGTACACATGTGAATAACAATGAACTGAAAGAGATGGTGGAAGCCGATCAGAGCCAAACTACCCAAGAATTAGTGGCATGATTTGACGTTACCTTACCCACAATATTGACTCATTTGCGTCAAATCAATAAAATAAAAAATATGAAAAATGGGTGCCTCGTAATTTGAATGGTCTGCAGAAAGTAGGCGCGTAGAAACTCGTTTTGCCTTGTTGGAACGATACAGAAATGTATAGACCGCCACAATGTGGTTAGCCATACTGCTTGCATTCGCAGTGAGTATGGCGACCCCCACTTATGGATTTTACTCATGCTTTCCATCAGGCATAGTAAAGTCACCTTGGCAGGCGTTACATAGGGTAAACTGTATAATGATTGGCACCTTATGGCTATTTAGCCAAGATTTGTTTTTAAAAATTAAACTAGATGTCAGATTCTAATTAAATCTTCATAAAACGTTTTAATAATTTATTAATTTAGAAATAAAAACACATTCATTTAGATAAACACAGTTTAATAAATAAAAATTAATGAAATTTAAAAATGTTCCGAAAAGTACAGTAATTGGCATCAAAAGTACAGTTATTATTAGATAGCAATCAGTCATTGCCTTATAATGGATATAATGTGAAAAAATACACTCAAAACGATAATTTAACTCAAAACAAAACAGATTAACACTATTCACAACATCAAATTCATGATAAACTCGAAATAAAAGATAAAATAAATATAATCTTACCGTATGCCTTCTTGGATCTTATTAGAAAGCGGCGGTGACAATCACCGGTGCGAGTAGCCCGCGTTATGATTTCTTTTTACGTGTTGCCACGATACATTTTAAAAAGATTCAGTTGAACTCCCAAAATGTCGACATGGTAGAATTTGAAAAACAGATTTCCATGTATTTTTTGTTAGAGCAATTCTTAATATTTGTATTTAAAATGCAAAGTGCCAATGACTGATGAGATGCCAACAATAGTATAGTTTACCCTATATATAAAAAAAAAGAAATGAAGGAATATTCGATCGGATTGTGACACGTGATGAAAAGTGGATGGGCTGACCCAATGTCAAACGCCGAAACAGTGTCCTAAAGCAAAGCTTACCAATAAAAAGGTAATGGTAACCGTTTGGTGGTCTCAGCATGGTGTTATTCACTATAACTTTCTCAGATCTGGTCACGCAATAACGACACATGTCTACTGTGCCGAACTCCGAACAATGACAGCAAAACTTGCAGTGAAACAGGCCCGACTCATGAATCGATCTTCACCATTATTTCTCCATGATAACGCAAGACCTCATACAGCACGAGAAACCGTTTTAACTCTACAGGAAATGCAATAAGAAACCATTCGTAAACCCTCCGTATTCGCCAGACCTTGCTCCAACGGACTACCATTTTTTTCGTGATATGGACAATTTTATTACGGGATAAAAAGTTTTCTTCCCAGGAAGCAGTACAAAATGCTTTCACACAGTTTGTAGAATCTAGATCCCTGGACTTCTATCGCAAAGGCATGAATGACCTTCCTATTAGATGGAAGCAATTTATCGATAATAATGATAGATATTTTGATGAAATAAATATGTTAAATGAAAAAAAATCGAATTACAATTTTTCAGTACAAATCGGCAATTTCATATTTTAACCCATAATATTAATGAAGTGACTATATTGGCCTAAATTTAAAGAAGGTATTGGTCGCCATTATTAAATTAAAATTCTACGAAAACTTTGAAAATAATAAAGATTGGATTAGTCGAAAAGTCTATCAGTGTGATAAAAATTTATAGACAATTTGAGAACTTCCATTGCGTGCGTAATCGGTAAAAAAATTACAAAAACAATGTACCTATGAAAGAATTGATCCTCTTTACAAGTACTTAAAAAAAGCAGCCAAGTGCGAGTCGGACTCGCCCATGAAGGGTTCCGTATCAGGTACATCATATAAAAGTTCTTGTAGTTCGTTGTAACTTTAATCGATGTTTTTATACTAGTGTATTGACTGGATGAAAGGTAAATTGCGTGTAACGATTTATGACGTATTAAAAAAAACTACTCACTAGATCTTGTTCAAACCAATTTTCGTTGGTAGTTTACATGGTAATATATAATATATATTTTTTCTAGTTTTATCACCCTCTTATTTTAGAAGTTAGAGGGGGGGGGACACACATTTCTCCACTTTGGAAGTGTCTCTCGCGCAAACTATTCAGTTTAGAAAAAAATGATATTAGAAACCTCAACATCATTTTTGAACACCTATCCATAGATACCCCTGATGAAAAAAAATTTTTTGAGTTTTAGTTCCAAGTATGGAGACCCCCAAAATGTATTGTTTTTTTTCTAAATTTTTGTAAAAATCTTAATGCGGTTCACAGAATACATCGACTGACCAACTTTCAACAGTATAGCTCGTATAGTTTCGGAAATAATTGGCTGTGACATACGGACGGACAGACAGACAGACAGACAGACAGACAGACAGACAGACTTGACGAATCTATAAGGGTTCCGTTTTTTGCCATTTGGCTACGGAACCCTAAAAAGTACTGTACAACATATATTAAGGTTGGCTCACTATAACCTTTCTAATGTCAAGTTTGTTATCACTGTTAAAAAATTCACACCACAGGTAACAGGAGACGGAGATAAGGTTGCGTGGGTCATTTAATCAAACAAAGTCTGTACGATGCTATCATCAATAAGCCAATTTATAAAAAAAAACTCTGTCTGATTATTCCCGCTAATCTCTGGAACGGCTGGACCGATTTTAACGGGAATTTCTCTGGCAGAAAGCTGATGACCTAAGTAGTAATTTAGGGTTACGTTTTATAGTTACGTACTAATAGATTCGTATGGCCTTAACCCTCTCTTGAGAGGAGACCTGAGCCCAGCAGTGGGACGTTATGGGTTGTTGATGATGATGAATAGATTCGTCATGTCAGTACGATGAAACTTCGCATATAATTACATCGACAAGGTGCTACAATAAAACTACGAAAACTATTTTTATTTGAGGTAAGTTAAAGTGGGGATGGTTTTTTTTTCTCGCGTCTACCCCATCTTATTGGGTATCATTAGATAGGCCTTTTACATACGACTACGTTCAAGAGGTCTCTTGTTCTATACCTTTTCTTGTGTTGTAGGATTTTTTTCATGAAAAGTTCTTTGCAACAGCCCGGAATATATAAGTTTGGGGATGTTTCACGACAGGGCTATCGCGTTAGGCGGTCGGTCCCGGTTGTCATGAACACCTATAGTAATCGTTATTGGTAAGTCAGTGTCTCAAAAGTACTGACAACTAGTTTAACCTTCGAATTCAGTTCGTCAGGGTTGCGGAGGTCCGATGTCATAACATTATTTTTGTTGATATAATCAATCTATTAATTTTCAATGAAAAATAGAACCAGAAGTGTAAAGCACATGAATAAAGCGGGGGTACAGGGACATGACCTATTCTCCTCCGTAATCGTAAAGTAAAATTATGTATTTTTCCAAAAACATAAAGACTTGTCTAGAAACGACCCTCACGCCTTTACATAATTGATGAAAATTATATTTTATTAGGTAATTTAATAACTTCCTTCAAGTCTTTATTCATTGTGAAACTATTTTGGGGGTGGCAACTACTTATTAATTGGAATTTTACTAGAAAATAAATGGAAAATTCTACCACAAGTCCCTTCGCATTTTATGAGTATGTACTGACATCTAACGTTACTTTTGTGAACTTCGACGCCTAGCAATGTTCAGGTTGTTATCAACGTTCATAGAAACAGAGATTGTTCTACGTGGCTTACCTAGATGTCGCATTTACTAGAAAAAAATTACTCCGTCGTAGTCAAAATAAGTTTCTGTAGAACGTTCTATTATAGATTGTTTTGGTAACAATATAATACATGCGTAATTTCTAGAGTTTTTTCATGACACATAGGGCAAACGAGCAGACCTCCTGGAATAATATACTCGTTATAAATAGTTATAAGTAGTCGCCGTAGTCGGCGTAGACTATAGAGTCTACGCCGACTACGGCGACTACGCCATCTATTATTTTATATAATTATTACTTAGTCATGTAGTTTGCATGAACACTTTTATACCGGTATAGACCGCTGTTTTTCGGAATTGAAATTTAGCTTCATTAAAAACTCTTTTTAACCGACTTCAAAAAAAAGGAGGAGGTTCTCAATTCGTCGGAATCTTTTTTTTTTTTTTTTTTTTTTTTTTTTTATGTATGTTCAGCGATAATTTCGTCGTTTATGAACCGATTTCAAAAATTCTTTTTGCATTGAAATGGGCGTAGCTTACAGGTGGTCCCATTGTCACCATATCGAGATCTGATGATGGGATCCCAAGGAAATCGAGGGAACTCCTCAAATATCATAGGCACAATGTCGCGATTTGGGTACTAGGAATAGTTTTTCATTGAAGTCGGTTCTTTTTTGTTAAAATTATTAGACCAGGGTAGAAGCCTTTTAAAATAACAGAAAGTGAACATAAATTATAGTAGGATGAAACCCATTGTGAAAGGAGGAGAATAGTATAAAAATTATAGGAAAAATAAATTACGGGCGATCTGAGTTTGGGAAGGGGGAGAGGGGGGGGGGGGGTTAAGGGAAAAAAATGGCTTATCTCGATTTCCGGCAAAACTACAAGTCCTATGGAAAAAAAAAGTTGGAAAAAAGTCACTCAGGTATTAAATTATCTAAAAATTGTAACAAATAGGCATATACACATATAATTTAAAGAAGATTCTATAACTTAACTTAATGTAGATGTTTTATTAAATATTAACTTTAATGTTTATTTGTTTGTTTAATTTTGTTCATCATTGTAACATGCAATCTTACGTTTTTTGAGTGATTAAAGTGTAAATTTTAATAAATATATCAATAACGATAAAAAAAAACGAATTCGAGTTTTTGCATTTTTTGTATTTTCTGAGAAGATTTACTATGGTAATATATATATATATATATTTACACCATCGTAAAGTAGAGATTTCATCGAATAGAAAACACCCAATTTTTGTGAAAAATGTTGATATTTTGACGGATGAATTTTCGATTGAAAATTAGGGTTTTTTTCGGTATTCAGTCAAAATGAGGTGAAAAAATAGATATTTCAAATCAATTAAATTACGGTGTATCTAGGACATGAAAAGCTAAGTTTTAACAAAAAATCGTTAAAAAATAATTATAATTGTAAAAGATAAAAAAAAAACCAAAAACTTGGTTTTTTGAATTTTTCACATAAAATTCGAGGTAATGTGAAAAAAGTGTAAAAGCAAAAGATATAGATCTTTTTATTACCTACAACTTTGCCATTAAACTTTTTTCCTTAGGACTTGTAGTTTTGCCGGAAATCGAGTTATGCCATTTTTTCCCTTAAAACCCCCCCCTCTCCCCCTTACCGACCTCAGATTGCACGTAATTATTTTTCCTTTAATTTTTATACTATTCTCTTCCTTTTACAATGGGTTTCATCCTACTATAATTTATTTTGTTTTGAAACATTATCGGCACTGGTCTATTTGGGAACTGTACATACTTAATAGGAAAGATAACAACACACCACGTAAAGTCTCAAACTACGCAGAGCTGCTTAGTTTCAGACTAGATAACGTTGTGTGTTAGATGGAGAATTGCTATCTATAAAAAAAAAGGACCAAGTGCGAGTCGGAGTCGCCCTTGAAGGGTTCCGTAGCAGTAAGTAACATCACATAAAAGTTTTTGTAGTTCGTTGTAACTTTCATCGATGTTTTAATAAAAGTGTTTTGATTGAAAGAAATGTAAATTGCGGTTTATGATTTATGACGAATTAAAAAAAAACTACTTGCTAGAAACTCGTTCAAACCAATTTTCGTTGGAACCACTTTGGAAGTGTCTCTCGCGCAAACTATTCAGTTTAGAAAAAAATTTATTAGAAACCTCAATATCATTTTTGAAGACCTATCCATAGATACCCCCCCACACGTATGGTTTTGATAAAAAAAAAAATCAGTTTCAGTTCTAAGTATGGGGACCCCCAAAATTTATTTTTTTTGTTTTTTCTATTTTTGTGTTAAGGCGATTCACACACTGCACTGCGCTCCGTCGCGTAGCACGGAGTGGCAGATTTTAATATTGTATGCAAGTACATCGATTAGTATAGAAAACACGCCAGGTCCAACACACCAAAAACGTGCTACGACGCGTGAGCGGTCTGGCAGTAATGAATTTTAATTTTAAATAATTTTCTTGAAAAAATATGTAAATACTAGTTTTGCACCTGTAACGTAAGTAAGTAAGGTTATCATCCATCTGTACTTCGCGCTACCTCAGAAACGGCCCCGCTTTCAAGCTAATGGGTACACATACATCATAACAAGACATTGTACTAATAATCCTGAAAATTTCAGCTTTGCACTAATGACGTAGGTCTGGCGGCTCTGGGCTCTTGCTCTACTACACAACACAACAAATATAAAAAAAAGTCGGTATGTAATTTCATATTAACAGCTAAATAAATTCATATGACATTAAATACGTTACGAAAACAAAAAAGCTAATTTAAAAAAATATGCCTATCTGTCTGTCTGTCTTTTTGCTCCGGCTAATCTCTGGACTATTTTCACAGGACTTTCACTTTCAGAAATCTGATGACTTATATAGAGTAACATATGCTAGGATACATTAGTATAAAATAATAACCGCGGTTAACATCGCGAGATCAGTTAAGTAGAAAAAAATATAAGTAACTTAACATCAAAAGCATGTTAGCATGATCCGTTATTACTGCGAGACTTTTAACGGCCCGTTTACGACCTTACCGCTGTGAGCGGTAGCTAAGAGCGAAACGCCGAGCGGTAATATCAAAAGTATTAAAATGTACGAGACACGCCACGAGTCGCCGCTCTTAGCTAAGCGCCGCCGCCGAGCGGCGACTCGTGGCGTGCCTCGTACATTTTTATTACCGCTCGGCGTTTCGCCCTTAGCTACCGCTCACAGCGGTAAGGTCGTAAACGGGCCGTTAGAATAGTTAAAACACTAGATAACTTTTACCGACATAACCGCGACTCCGCCTGCTATCGCGACAAACGTAGGCCCCTGGATCTTAAGGGTACTTTACAAACTTATATGAAACGTACTTATTAAACATTTAGACTCAGCATAACAATTTTTAGTTCACACACAAGTGTTGTCCTAAGTCGGGTTAGAACTCACAAAACTTGATAAAATGTTGCAGTCAAACTTTTTACGTAGGTATGTCAATTAAACACATTTTCGAAAATTTGTAGTGATACTTGCAACCTGGTTCTTGTCCCGGAAGTCTTTGAAATTCTCGAATTTTCAACCCTATAACATGCATGTGTTCTGAAGTGTTACATATTTAACATTCATCTTGAATCACTTTACTTACTTAGATCTGAAAACTGTACCAAAATCCGTTAAGTAATTGAAAAGATCTCAGCGAACAGATAGCACCTCCTTGTATACCTACCAATAACAATGAATCCCGTTATCTTATAACTTTAACAATAATTTTAACTAAAAGGAACCGACTTCAATGAAAAACTATTCCGAGTACCCAAATCGCGACATTGTGCCTATGATATTTGAGGAGTTCCCTCGATTTCCTTGGGATCCCGTCATCAGATCCCGATACGGTTACAATGGGACCACCTGTAAGCTACGCCCATTCCAATGCAAAAAAAATTTTTGAAATCGGTTCATAAATGACGAAATTATCGCTGAACATACATAAAAAAAAAAAAAAAAAAAAAAGAAAGATTCCGACGAATTGAGAACCTCCTCCTTTTTTTTGAAGTCGGTTAAAAAGGAACCGACTTCAATTAAAAACTATTCCGAGTACCCAAATCGCGACATTGTGCGACGCGACGAAATGATATTTGAGGAGTTCCCTCGATTTCCTTGGGACCCCATCATCAGATCCCGATATGGTGACGATGGGACCACCTGTAAGCTACGCCCATTCCAATAAAAAAATAATTTTTGAAATCGGTTAATAAATGACGAAATTATCGCTGAACATACATAAAAAAAAAGATTCCGACGAATTGAGAACCTCCTCGTTTTTTTGAAGTCGGTTAAAACTGCTTAAAAATAGTTTATCAATCGTGATTGTCTCAGATAGCACATCAGCAGGCGACGCCGCGAACTACGTTTCTCGGTAATTTATAGAGTAAAATTAACTTAGCCTTGAAAAAAACTTAAAAGCTAAAAAAAAAAAAACTTGGAGTTTTGGACAGATTGTGGCAGTATTTTACAACGTCTTTATTTTTGTTAATTTAAAATATGTCTGCCTGATAGAAAGCACGAGTAGAATCCAAGAACGTACGTAACCACACACTGCTAATGCAGGTAGTATGGCAACTAGGGTTTATTCCCGGGAATTATTAATTTGAATTGCGTTTGTTATAGATTTTACCGAAACGTCACTATAACAGTAAAGATGAAAGCATCAAAAATAAGAAAATATTAAAAAAAAAGGAATCTGCAAATGCGCAATGTATAAAATGCCAAAAAACCATTGTTCGTAAAGGTTCAAATACTAGCGGTTTGGGGAGATATTTAGCACATGTGCATAAAATCAGTAAGTATTACTAAATGCAAGCAATCTGAATCTGAAGCTTCTACAAGTTCAGGTGTGAGTGAACCGAAAAAAAAGGCCTGGGTATGAAAGTATGCAGCAACAGAAACTAAACTTTAAAACTCCACCGATACAATTGATGTTTTTTTTTAATTGAATTAGCTTATTTAGATTAATGTTTTTGAATAAAATAAATAAAAGTTTTGTAATTAATTTAATACTTTTATTTGAGAGGGAAACCATTAAATTTGTTGAGGTTATTGCAACCAAATAATATGAGAAAAGGTACGTAAATGTAAATTTCTCGACAACCCGAGAAGACCCGAGAAATTAGCTTCGAGAATTCTCGAGACCCGAGAAATTGAAAAGCTCGAGAAATCATGAACCCTAATGGCAACCCACGCAGTGGGAAGAACCTGCGCCAATGGAGAGATTTTCACGGCCCCGGAATCATAGTGGAAAGGAAAAAGGTTATATAATAGTGCGTTTCAGTTATTAACTGCTCGGCAAAGGAATTTAAACTTGCCGGGGTTTTCTTTGAAATAACACTTCTAACATTGCCATTATAAAAGAATAATCATTGTTGTATAATTTTTAAGGCACATTAATATTCTTAATTTTTTTATTTTGTTTAAACACGTAAAATTACCCTTTTTACAAAAAAGTATTCATATTCCATTATAGATCGATACTAGATAGAGCTTTCATGGTACAAACGTCAAGCTTTTCTTAATTTATATTTTTCAACTAGATGGCGTTACAAGTTAGAAAATTCTGAAGAGTTGTGATTTCAATAAGTATAGGTACTCAAAGAGTATGTAACACTACGTATACGTATACGTATACGTAGGTACTTTTCATTGCCCGTCGGCGGTCGGCCATCCTATTAAATTAATATCGAAGTCGAGTGACAAAATTGAGAGCTTTTTGAAATAAATCATGTAAATATTAATGAGAAAGAGTCAGAAATGGAATACCTATAATTAATAAAATACTCAAAAAGTGGTTACAGTCAAATTGAGTGAAAGTTAACAGTGTTTTAGAAAAATATTTTAAAATTTAAGAAAAACAACTGAAGACACATTTTCAAATATAAAAATGGCACTGGGAAACTATTGCATGATACTACAGTGAGGAATGCTCTTTTTTCGAATTGAAGAGTTAACAGCAGACAGAATGTTCAAGAGGAATTTATCAGTTTGTTGCTGATGTACATAGAAAGTGAAGTGCATGGACATAAATTCTTAAAGGAGTGATTAAAAATACAACATATCTCAATAAAAAGATTCCTCTGTGTTTTAAAAACACTAATCTATGCAAAATAAATCTTTATTTAAGAATTATAAACAATTTTACACCATAGGTACTTGTCTGAGAGCTATTTTTGTGGATTATGAATTCATGTAATGTGACTATTAGTAAAGAATGTATAGAATGTTGTTTCACTACCTTCTTTGTGTAATCTATACTATACAGTTCTAAGTATGTTATTCTGGAAGACCACGAGAATCTTCAGAAGGACAAAGATAGAGCGGTAACTTGGTGTGAAGACTATCTGTTGCAGTTTAACACCTCAAAGTGTCTGACAATCACATTCTCTCATATAACTATACTGTGGAAGGGATACCAATAAGAAGGGTTACAGAAGTTGGTAGTAGGAGTTTCTATAAACACTAAGATTTTGAGATCATATATTATCAAGTGTTGGAAAAAGACAGGAATTTAGCTTTTTTTTTACATTTCAGAAATTTGAATACAATCACAACTTTGTATAGTAAGAAGTCAGTTAGAGAGTATCAGTCATCTGGGCCCTACATGAAGTTCTATGGCCAACTTGTTGTGTACAAAATAAATTTATAAGATTTCTGTAAACTACATATATATATCCTTTTTACTATTAATGTAGCCCACATTCTATGTTCGGAGTATTGTGGGCTACAGCAAATTAAGCATCAGAAGGAAACTCAGACTTGTCCCAGACCTGTACAGAATTCTTAGAGCTACTAGACATGTTTGGCCATCAGTGATCCAGACAGATACATATACAACTGCTAGCAGTCCAAGGCCGGCACACTAACCAAGTGATCGAGGCAGCGCTGACTTCGAACTATAACTACACATTAGATGATATAATTCACAGAATCATTTCAGAGATCCAGCAAAACTACAGGTACATTTCATTACCTTGATTTATATTAGTTGTTAACACGGGCTGTTCTAACAATTAAACCTCTAGTTAAGGAAGGGACATCAACTAAGATACAGATTTATAGATAGATAAGAAATTGTGTGTGGGAGTTTTAGTATAAGTTTATGTGTATTTGATGTATCACAAGCAACCTAAATGCACCTAATTCCTAAATTTCTCTGCACCAAGAAAAGGTTGAGTAGAGTTGAGAGTAGAGAATGTCTTAGGCATTAAGTCTGCCAATGCACTTAAAGTACAGGATGTGTATAAAATAAATAAATACAGGTAAATGAGCCTTAGTGGAGTCAGAGCTTATTTAAACACTTTGATAGGTCAATAAAGTTGATTGTGTTATTGCAGCAAGATCTAGAATAACTGTGCAGGTTGTATACAGAACAAATCAATGGTCACATCTAACACCATTATCATTCTCTTACAAATCTGCTTGACATAGATCTTTCTTTAAGAGGTTTTGATCTGCTGTAATAATAGGTACCACATTGGCTGGACAGATTGCTAAATGGTTTGTTTAAAGCATAGATGTAGAATATACCATATCAATATATCGTCGGCTTATTGCAAGAAGTCATTAAGTGCAAAAAATCAATAAATACTTTTTTATCTATAATGGCCTCACAATTATAGATTAAAACGTATTTAGTGATTTTTTGCAGTTAATGACTTCTTGCAATAAGCCAACGATATAATAATTACTGCAAAACATCACAAAATACGTTTTTATCTATAATTGCGAGACCATTAAAGATAAAAAAATATTTAGTGATTTTTTGCAGTTAATGACTTCTTGCAATAAGCCGACGATATATTCTATATCTATGGTTTAAAGTACTTATTCTCTTTGCTTTGATATTGCCCTGGTTAGGTTGTTCCTTTACTTGTCTCCTACTACTAATAGGGATGGTGACTCACAATATTCTTAATGCATGCACCACAGACAGTAGTCTCAGTATCTCGCACACCACAGTAGACTGTTCACTAGGCATAGTCTGTACTATGGTAAGCAGACTGCTGATAAGCACCTACCTTTATTTGTTATCAGAACTTACCTACTTAGATTTAATGGAATAGAAACTTTACCACATAATCGATAAAGTTAACAACAGGGACAAACCAGAGCTAGGATCTCAACCTAGGTTAATACTATATAGGGTGTCATGTTCCAGCTGATAATAAGTTAGGTCAAGAAAATGTTATGAATACCCATTTTATTAATTCATTTTTATCTTCTTAATATCATTAATTTCAAATCGAAAAATATTCATCTAAAAGAGCAGACTTATAGTTCACCTAGGAACATTGATGTGTGATATTGGGAACCAATGTCAAAGTTTATTATAATCTAGTGATAACTTTCATTTATCAGTCTTAACCCTCTCTTTAGAGGAGAAATGAGCATATCAATGCGATGTTATGGGTTGTTGATGATCAATGGTTATTAAAGAGATTACACCTTTGTTCACTTCTTTACTAGATAGATAAATAATACTATTAACATTAGCCTCATGAACTAGATATATTGCTATACAAGTTTTTTTTCTTATCAAGTAACAGTGTTTGGTGCAGTAATAAGAGTCTATCTAATCTTGATTATCCAAGGCATTATTAGATGCTACTGATAAACGAGGGATATTCTAAGGTGTTTATTTACACACATTTGATAGATGTGTGTAAATAAACATCCAAAATTTTATGTAATTTAATGTAGTCTCACTTTCTTAGTATTGAATTTCAATTCTAAGAAAAACGTAAGTTTTCTAGACCAGTATTTCAAGTGAAAAGTGTTGGAACATAATTGGATTGATCAGTAGTAGAGATTTTTCACATATCCAGCTTTAACGGTAATAAAAAAATATATTGTGAAATTAATTTTCAGAACAACTTTCATTGATACTACTCATAAATTGATGGTCTGGCCCGCCATAAAGAGTAATGGCATGCATAATGGGCTATATTAAGATCACAGGCCTATCTTTTCAGGTTCAAAGCTACTAAAATGACTACTCTGCCTAATGGAATGCATAATTTAGGTCACTATCTTCACTCTGAATGTGGACAATGCAACACATTGATCCAAACTATGGCGGCCTAGAATTGGATTCATAAAAAGGAGGTATTTTCCTAGTATACCAAACTGGCCAGCTTAATTTCTATTTATTAACTACTAACTGAGCCGTGTATTGTCATATGTACCATGTATACATACCTACATATGCATTTAATGAAAAGCGATTATATTAAATTTACAAACAGACATTCTATTTTTTTTTTTTATATTATATCTAAAATATATAGATGATTATTGTGAATATTCCTATATACCTTAACCAGATACATTGTGATATCATTCTTTGTTAATGTTTTAATTGCATGTCAATTTAGTTATTATTGAATGTTGCCATGTTGCCTTATGTTATTGGAAAGAATCACCAAGAGGATGCAACGGTCAGTGCCTAGATGGGTGACTAATTGTAGCTTGATATGTTTTGAGCGTTTTCCTTCACGTTAAGCAGTCAGTCCTAACTCCTTTTGACTGCACGGTTGGCCTAGTGGTTTAAGCGGTCGCCACGCCGCTCTCTACTGCGCCGGGATAACACTTTGTGTGATTCACAAATTGTTGTTCTGAGTCTGGGTGTTCTTTGTGTCCGTTTCATGTATGTTTGTAAAGTCCCCCGTGACACAGAAATTCATATTCCTTTTTCTTTTTTTTTAAAAGACAACTCCCGCAAGTTGTCTTTTAAAAAAAAAGAAAAAAAAAAAGTCCTGGTTGCGAAGCTTTGTTGGTAATCTTAGCGTAGCTTCCAGCCCACACTTTGCCAGCCTGGGTAAGTATAGCCATAACCCTCTCTTGAGAGGAGACTGTAGCCCAACATTGGGACATTATAAGTTGTTAAAGGCCAATTTATCATACATCAATCAATTCACTTCTGGACATAGCTATTTTATTGTGAAAAATAATTATAGGGTAAACTATACTATTGTTGGCATCTCATCAGTCATTGGCACTTTGCATTTTAAACACAAATATTAAGAATTGCTCTAACAAAAAAATTATGGAAATCTGTTTTTCAAATTCTACCACGTCGACATTATGGGAGTTCAACTGAATCTTTTTAAAATGTATCCTGGCAACACGTAAAAAGAAATCATAACGCGGGCTACTCGTACCGGTGGTTGTCACCGCCGCTTTCTAATAAGATCCAAGAAGGCTTATGGTAAAATTATATTATATTATCTTTTATTTCGAGTTTATCATTAATTTGATGTTGTGAATAGTGTTATTATGTTTTGTTTTGAGTTAAATTATCGTTTTGAGTGTATTTTTTCACATTATATCCATTATAAATAAATAAATAAATAAATAAATCTGAAAATAACTGTACTTTTGATTCCAATTACTGTACTTTTCGGAACATTTTTAGATTTCATTAATTTTTATTTATTAAACTGTGTTTATCTAAATGAATGTGTTTTTATTTCTAAATTAATAAATTATTAAAACGTTATATGAAGATTAAATTACAATCTGACTTCTAGTTTAATTTTTAAAAGCAAATCTTGGCTAGATAGCCTTAAGGTGCCAATCATTATACAGTTTACCCTATATATAAGTTAGATTTTGTTAAAATCTTACAGCCAGTATTATATTTGGGTTGTGGAGTATGTATATCTAAGGTAAGGTATGATCCTCTGTGACACTTCTACCAGTCAAATCTAGTGTCCGTTGCACCAGAACAGATTAGTAGTCTATTTCTTTCCCTATACATTCAAATATCTCTAGTTGTTTATCCATATTTAATATATACAGTTCTTATATCACATATTTTTCACACTGAACAGCAAAACTATCTGATTTTCAAATTGTCTTTAAAAGGTGTTTTGCTAGTGTGTCTTAGATAGAGTAGGTAATCAATATTACACATTAGACTACTAAGAGCTGATGATGTTTGTAAAAAGATGCAAAGTGAAGTTGGAGGGGTCAATTAGTAGATGTAATGAGATATACCTTTATGTAACTTTAGCAGCAACAACCATAATTTTATCCATCTCTCAAGAGATAAAGCTTTTAGCAAAGGCATTAATATGTAAAGAACATCAACTGTGACACAGGTAACTTTTAAACAAGGTTTGAATAATTAATAATTTACGAACTGAGCTGGCCTGGCCAGGTTTATTCATGTCCCTAGTGAGTTGTAGAAAACACACCCTATAATTTTGTTATTTGTTTAGTTTGAAGCTTGAAGATATATTATAAAATCTTAATGGTGTATATATAAAGCTAGTGGTTTGAAGGGATGTACTATGGAATGTAAAAATGAAACTATTAGTAAAATGTATGTGTAATAATATTTTAATATACATTATTTATATTAAATACCTGTTTATTCTCAATTCATACTATCACCTCACAATAAAATTATTTTTATCATCAACATTAAAGCATTCTAAGAAATCTTAAGCAAAACTCACTATGTCATTTAGCTCTAGAACGGTGCACTTAAACAGAGCCATGTAAATCTGGTTCCTCACACACCACACTTGCACTAACTTCCAAGGTTCACACTTTCTTAACAAATAGATCACCTTCGAGCATGTCAAAAAGACTGCCGGAGAATGTAAACCTTATTAAGACACAAACTTTTTAGAGTACATATTTTCATACTTTATTCTTCACTAACAAAGTTGTCAAGGGACATCTGAAGTTGGCTAACTTCACTAACAGGGGCGTCTGACGATATCGCAGGTGTAAACAATGCAGTGTCAAGTCAGAGTATGTGATTTGTTAGACCAAACTTATTGGTACTTGGAACTATATCTTGACTTCTAGACGACGAAGCAGTGTACGTTTTAGAATGCCAGGGAGAGATTCGAAATTAATCCCAGATGGTCTCTGCTGCTGTGTATAACCAGGTTCCTAGCGAAAGAGATATCGCAACGCCACGTACAACAAGCTTGTGTAGCAAGCAAGCAAGTAAAGCTTATCAAGGTCCTTGTATTATGTTTAATTCCGAAATATTTTCAGATCCTGGTGCTGATATTTTAATGCTGTTTACAATATATTTGTTTCATTTGAAAAATTATAGCCATTCATCATTATTGTTTACATTTCAACATTGTGAATGTGACAGATGAATCTGTCAATTTTTAAACGTAGCTCATAGTGTTAGGGTGCCCGCACACACACAATAATATTGTGACAATAATATTGTGACACACGGCCCCGCACACTATAATCCACAATAATATTGTACAATACAGCCCGCACACACGCAATATTATCGGCAATACGTACTTTATTGCCAATATTATTGTGTGTGTGGGGGCACCCTTAGATTGGGATAGCGTCTATTAAGCTAGGTACTATCGTAATGAAGATTCTTATTGATCACACTTATGTTACTATTTTATTTAGTCGATTATTTTTTTACAATACATGATGGCTTGGTTGAAACTTGTGGTTTATTTCAACTGAAAAGTAAATTTTAAAGAAGTTAAGCAACTTTATCCTACCGACTATAAATAATTTACCCAAAAATCTTATTAAACCTAAATGATGATTTTGATACATTGTCATCCCCAGACATAGGTGATTATTCTATTTTATCAATTTTGAGGTGTCTCACCAAACCTCACACAGAAGCAGCACTGTTAGGGACGCCCTGGCCATCAAATAAGAACCTGAACCTTTGTTATGATGTCGGGCGTTATCAATAAAAGAGCTTCACACTTATGGCGCAATTTGAGTCCTAGAGCACCGCTATATCGTAATTACACGAAGTAAGCCTTGATGTGAATTCAGTACTATTTTAAAGTAAGCATGTAAACGTGAAGTTTTGTTTCTTCTCATCCATGTTAACATTAATTAATAACAAATTCTGCGACTGACTTCAGGGCTACTTCCTTGGAGGCAAGTACGAGTGGTTCACATCAGAAAATTAATTTTCAGGAGGGTCTAGCCCATAAATAATAGCAAAGCAACACAAGCGGACTAACCTGTCCGCTTGTGTTGCTTTCGTATAAGAAGTTTGTAAGTTGTAAGGAGAAGATGATTCCGAAATGTGTGTAAAAAAACATTTGCACTTAACACGATCAAATTTGAAAAAAAAATAGTTTTCTGAGACTGGTTATTGAGACTAGTTCTAGTATTTTAACGAGAAAAATAGGTACCAAAGCTACGGAGAAAAAAAACTTGGTTAGTTTCTTCTTTCGGGGTCCTTGAAGTGAGAAAAGAGGAATGCTAAATCAGTATAAACTGAATTATGTCCTTCGACTTACCCCCGATAGTAACATTAATATTACTTTGAAAATATTTCAAGATAAAACTGTAGTATACCTGTCTGAAAATAAAGGTAATGACAGTGTCAGTCAAGTGAAAGTGATGAAGTGACATTGTCAGAAGTGTTTTCCCGCTCGAGTAACCAGACTACCAGAGCTGATTTTGGTTGTCTACTAATGGTTAGTGTAGATTTATGAACATTTGTAATACTTTTAAAATAAAGTGTAAATTGACTTGGTGCGTTTCACTAGAAGACAAAATATTGGAGACGAGGTGAAAAGAAATCATGATTGGTTCGATTGAATAGAAAACTATCGAGTGGGCACTGATTTTCGGCCTACACCGAGAGAATGGAAGTTGACCGCCATACATTTTGGCAGATTTTTAACGTGATTTAATCCTAACCGATTGTACCGACAAGTCGCGACGATTTTACCGTTACAGATGAGAGTTGTTTATTTGTGCTCTGATTTTCTTACAAGGAATTCTTCGTGCATCAAAGAGCATGTAAAGTCGTCGGTCCCGATTGTCATGAACATCGAAGCGGTCCTAGAGTATTTTATAGAACATCTAAATTATACAGATTCTAGATAACATACACTAGTACCTACCTTGAAAAATACTTCCGGATGCCACATCCATACGGTGAAAAGTAAACGGCGTAAATACTGTATTCGAGTTATTTTAGGATTATTTTTTTAAGTTTCAATATATACATTAGTTCTAAGTATCCACTTATTAGTACGAGCCATATTTGCTACAAAGGTGCAAAAGATGTCTCTCGATATGCATTGTCGACTTTCTAATATAATTGCTAGTCGTGCGAGCTCCCGCAATTAGTTTTTAAATGGCACGTTAGTAATAAAAGTATTACATAAGCTAAGTTCCCAAAATTTTGTTTTTATTCTGTACTAATATTCTTATTAGTAACATTGTATACGAAAGAAGTGTGTGGTGGATAGTCATGCTATCAATTATAATACGTGTTTGACAATGGCAGGGTTGTAGCGGTTGCTGTATTTTAGTGTTAACTAGCGGAGCTCCGCGGTGTTACCCGCGTTTATTGTTGTAATGCCGGGCAAAGCTAGTCTAAAAGAAGTAGCATATGTTACTCCTTATATCACAAGCCATCTGCTAGTGAAAGTCCTGTCGAAATCGGTCCAGCCGTTTCAGAGATTACCCGGAACAAACAGACAGACAAAAATTGAAAAAAAAATATTTTGGCATATATATCGTGTATACATTTGATATGCATTTAGTAAAACGCGGTTATTTTAATATTACAAACAGTACAATATTCTTGTACTTTTTGTGGTGGAGTGGAAACATTAATAAATAACTAGTCTCGAGCACGTACAATGGTCCACTTAAAGGACTAAGTGCGGAAACCACCCACATAACATAGAACATAGAACTAGTCTCGAGCATGTACCGAAATAATAATAATTCTTTATTAAAGAGGATTGTGTAAGGTATCGGTTAATTCATCTGGATAGATGGTTAACTTGGAAAAACACTTATTTACCAGACAACGTATAATAAATTGACCACTAAATAACCAATATGAACTGACAGTGGAAATCTAATCATTGCTCTATGAATGCTCATTAAAACCTATTTGGCCATATATACGGCCTACAGCGTTAAGGTATAAAAAAGCGAAATAAATAAAGATATGTAAGGGCCACAGCACACTAGCTACTTTTAGCATCGGCGATCGGCAACTAGTCGCTTTTTAGAAGCTAAATACGGCGACCGAACGCTCTACACCGCACACTTAAAAACGCCAAACGCGGAGATTGAGTCGCTTTTTAGAAGCGCGACACAGCAGCTGAACGCTACTCTCCGCACACATTCGGATGTCGGTAGCATCGATTGGGCATCTGAGCAGTCGCTAAAACGCGCGTTTCCGATACCGCAATCGAATGCAGGAAGTCGCTAAAACGCGATGCAGCATCGATGCAGTCGCAAAATCGCCGATCGCCGATGCTAAAAGTAGCTAGTGTGCGGTGGCCCTAACCAATTTATTTTATATTCTACTCAGATTACGCGATGTCACTTGCCTTATTCATTCTGTGGGTATCATAATAAGAGAGCTAAAGGAGAACACAAACTACAGCTGTGTATAAATACATCATTTTCAGTACAGTCAATCTGGGTAACTTTGACAGATAAGTGCGATATTTTACACAATATTATAAAATTCAAGCATACAACACGACTGTATTTTGCTTTGTTAGTGCTCTCATAACACTTTCCACGCGTAAAGAATAATTATATTCTCAAAAAAATTATGAGTCCTTAAGAAAACCTGATTTTCAAGTCTGTCAAAGTTACCCTCATTACATGGGTAACTTGACACACATAGAACCATTCATAGAAAAGTAGTAATTATTATATTTTGTATTAATCTGGGTAACATTGGTTTATGTTTTTCTTCTAAATGGGTATGACCGACGTAATAAAACCATTAATTTCCAGTTTTGTCTTATATTTTATAAAATAATCAATAATCAGTCTGCGACATTTTGCATTGTTATACATATTTTTAATTACTTAGTATCAAAAAACCTTTAAAAACACGTTTAAGGCAGCATTTTTTGTGTAACTAAATAGAAAAGAATAAAAAAAATAGTATCAAAAAAATAATAATTTATGAACACTTGACCATAAAATATGGAGCAAATCGTTGTCAAATTATGTAAAAAAATACTTCAAAACACTGTCAAAGTATAACTCGTGCGACCTAAGATGGCACCTGACTCAAATGTCAGTCGTTTATAGTACTGAGTGCAAGAAAAATATACATTATTCTAGTTTTATTAAATTTCAACCATTATTTTGCTTCAAGTAGTTTCTCATAACATACTACTTTATCTTAAGTGGTACTTTACTACCTAAGTTAAGAAAATACTTATGCATACCAAAAGGAAGAGGGCCGCATTCATTATTTACCCGAATGCATTCTTCGTGCAGTGATTTAAATAATATTAGGTAATAACTAATATCATTTTAAATGAAGTTAGGAACTGAAATATCGTTATAAAATACAATTTTAAATCGTCATGATAAGCCTTTTAATCGTAGTCTCTAAATATCATATGTATATGGATTTTCTTTATTTTAAAATATTGCGTCTCATAGTCGTCATGCTGTTTTTTTTCCGTGTGACCTTTCTTAAAACAATTGGGTTATCCAGACTAATCTAATGATATATTAATAAAATCCATTCGTGGAGTGATTTATATGACATTAGGTAATACCTAATAAACTAAAATTATTATGGAAGATTCGTGCAACGGTAATAGTCATGCTAACGCTACTCGCAAGACGACAGAGGGGTATCACGCGGGGGCACGGTATCATGTTTCGTTTTGAGCCAGGTGCCATCTTAGCTCGCACGAGTTATAAGCTTGTATAAAAACTAGTAGTTATAGTAATTAGATAAAGAGACGTAATTATAGGCAAATAAATGCTATATTAAAATACGTTAATTCCATTACAAATGACTCTACACAACAACACTTACCTCGTTGGCAACCAAAATCACAAAATATTCAAAAAGTTTTACACTGTTTGAATAGCTTAAACTCGCGCGCATATTTCAGAAAAAAGTTTTGACATTACCTCTGTATGAAAGCTTTTTTTATTTTAAGGTGCGCTTACGGAGTTAGTTTAAAAATGTAAAGCTGTAAGAAGTATTTGTAAATTGTATTGGTATCATATGAAAAATAAATCGAAACTAGACTCCATTTCACGAAAGAAGTCCCGCAGACGCAGCGCTGTATTCGCGTGACATAATATTGCCAGAGTTAAATGTGGGGAAATCAGGGGAAATCATTTATCGTTCATTTACTTTCATTTTATTAACCACTACTACTACTAAATTGTTTCTAATATAATGTATTTTTATGGTACCTATTTGATGTTCATACTACTAAGGTCTGATTAGTGAAAAATAAATCTTCCTGTAATTTCTAACATATAAAATGGAGATGTTCGACCAACTATAAATTAGAAAAATAAAATAATATTAAAAAGTTTTATTCAAAGTTTTATTGAATAATATTATGATCGGTCATACTATGACATCAGAAGAGTAAATAAAAAACAGTGAGACAGAATCTGATTCTATCACGATATAAATGGATCCATTTCTTCATAAGACCATCATTTTTTAAATATTCTTCCTGTAGTTGTTTAAATAGTCTTCCGCTGTAACAATCTCAAAAAACTGTTAGATGCACAATATCTTTTGGATCTTGGCCCACGTTTTTCTCCGCTACCCGTCTCTTTATAAGGCTCCACATTTTTTCTATCGAATTGAGATCGCAGTGGTAAGACGGCAATTACTCGCCTCTGTTGCGCCTTCTTTTGTAACTCTCGTTACAGTTTTCTCTGACACACCTGCAATAAAATGAACAAGTATGAATGATTATTTTCGTATTTAATTACATTAATGTTGAATATAACTTTACAATTTTTTTAATGTTTTAATTCCTTTAGAATTTTAATTCTTAATTCTGTTACATTTCTTACATTCATTTTCTTACAGATTGGAATTAAAAAGAACTTAATTCCAATCTGTAAGAAATCAATCGGGAAAAAATCTGTATATATGGCAGCCCAATATTTACCTGTCATGGCGGCGACTCTCTTGTGAACATTGTTTATTGGTATTAAAACACCGTGATCCTTGTGTTCCGTCCTTCACAGATCTCCTTAACCTTTAATATGATTTCTTGACCAGTACTTTTTACAACTTCTGGCATCGTAAATAAACCTTATAACGCAATAATCCATTAATAAACTCACAAAATATGTACCAAAACAAACACACCTTGATAACATTGACAAATGACAACATGGCCGATCTCGGCGATCTCCCCATTTGTCAAATTTAGTTCCACAATATTCCGCGGGACTTCTTTCATGAAATGGAGTATAGTTCATGGTCACACTGTCAATGTCACCCGAATGAATCAAAGTTACCCAAATTGTACGTAGATGAAATTATTTCTACTATCTTTGTGGTTTTAATAGTAGAATATTTTCTCCGAACATTGCGTTTGGCACCAGTGTTACAAGTAGATAAAATATTAAAAGTACTAAGCTCGATATGTCGAGTACTACTAAAGTATTGTGTAGAACCGGAAATGGTTAAATATGATAATATTGGCTGACTGTAAAGCCATAGACGCCCTACACCGGAAATAGTGAATGGAAAAGCTTTTAGTAGGTACGTCATGAAAAAATTCATTCAGAAAATTTCAATCAGAGACTATCGTAATAAATCACAATGGCATACTAAATATTCTAAGACGCATCTACATTCAATCTACGTTGTTTTGGTTATTTCTACGCGTATTGAATTTCTTATCTTTACCTAGGCACCGTAGGCACTTTAAAATTCTCCCACGTTTTAAGATGTTTATATTACATATATTATAAAAACAATCTTTACAAGTAATTAATTATTACCTAATCAATCTGATACCCACATCGATAACGACTATATCGATATCTAGGTTTTATTGTTTTTATAAACTGATAATTTCAAAGCAATTAAGTTTAGATAGTTGAAATAAAATTAATTCTTAAAATTACGTAAGTACTTTAAAGTAAATTCAGTGTAATCTGTAATTTAAAACTAAATTGATTTTGTAAAAAAATAGGTTATCTGTACAACGTAAAATCAGCTTTTAAAAAGCCAAATGACTTCATTGCTATATCAAAAAAAGGTAGAAAAACATACGCCAAAGATTCATTAATTATATACATTCAATCATTTAATTTTAAATTTAAACATTCTAAATACATAAAATATAAACAAAATAATTATTTGTAACATTGTTTGTTTATACGTTCCGGTGCAATTTTAAACGCATCCGAACGAAATATTCTGTGTACATACATGACGTATAGTACTTATGTACATGTAAAAATCAATTAAGCTCTTCTACCTGGGTCGCCCTGCCAAATGTATTGGAGATGGAGATTATTCAACGTTGCTGTGAATTTGTGAATTAAATCAAGTGAGTTGTGTACCATTGAAATAAGAAGAATGAAGATTATTCTTTTTATTTCAATGTAACATTTAATATTGTAACATTTGCACAGGCATTTTGAGATAGGCATATGTGATTTTTTAATTATTTAATTTATTGTAAATCTACATTGACATAAAATAATGTATGAAAGCCATTGTGTTTTTTTTTTAAAGTGTTATACTGATGTGAGTACAGAATTAGAATTTTACGCACAGCTGTTTTTAATTTATTAAAATATTTTGCAAATTCTATGTTGTTTTTTGCATGAGCTGTTTAAATGTACCTACTCATTTAATGAGCTCTGATGTCCTCGTCATCTCGCCGTGCTGAATATTTGAGCGATATAGATACCTGGGCATAAAATTTATTTTGATTTTCATTATTTACACACCTCGCCCATCTGACAGTAGATAAAAATCAATACATTGGATCTTGCGTGTTAACTATAGTCTATGGTTCTTTTATAGACAATGGTTTGCCTATGTATCTTTTACTAGCTGACCCCGCGAACTTCGTACCGCCAATTCAACGTCACTCAATGGCTGTGAATGACATTGACATTCGTTACGCGCGTTTTTTTAAATATGCAAAATTAAATGTTTATTTTTCAATATTTCTGAGAGATTTTCTAAATATTTTTTTCCGTAAGAACCTTCTCCTAATAATAACAAATACAACAAAAAAAGAATTAGTGAAATCGGTCCAGCCATTCACGCGTGATGCCGTGACCAAGGAAAACGGGTTTCATTTTTATATATATAGATTGTGAAATTATTATTGTGTCAGTTAGATTTTCTACATATTTTTTTTTATAATCAAATTTAAATATCAAGGGTGTGTATAGACTTATGCAGTTGCAGTGTGCCATCTAGGAATACAACGAAGTACTAAAACAGAAATGAATTCAAGTTGGTACCAACAAAACTTAATAGATGTCACTGCAATAAATTTGCCCACACCAATCAATACACAAGTAGTATTTTGGCGTGTCATTTGGTAGTGGGAATAAAGATTTGCCTTAACATATGTTATACAATTAATAAGTTTAAAAAATAAGAGAAGATTTTAGAAAATGGCAGCCCTTAGTCCAGTTAATCCCTGCAGGTAATTTCTCGTAACAAAAATTATTTTAAATTTCATTTACCGATCTTCTTACTCTCTTCCTTAGAAACGTCATAGAAAGATATTCACAGAACTTTGTTTTTAATGTGATTACATCGAATTAAGACTGAGATTACAAAAGATAATCCGCCTAATTTACGTACGTATTACATGTACTAAGAAGTTACCATTTATGACAATTAAGACATTTTAATGCGTGAGCCCGGAACTTTTTATTTAATTTAATTTTTAATTACGATAATGTATTTTCCCTTATGAATAAAATATAGTGTTATCCTTTTATAACTATTTATGTACTGTTGCATTATTGCACGGGTAGTTTCAGCAACACCGGATAGATGGCGGAACCTGATTCGACACAGGTATTTTATTATCTATATATCATAATGCATCTATACACAGATTAATGTTTTTTTTTAACTTTTAATTTAATTTAGCTTTTGTCTAAATTTAAATATAAGTGTATAAACAGAAGTGCGTGTTTAGCCAATTAGGCTACTTAAATTTATCAAAAATTGTTTTCTTTATAAAATAATTATTTAAGAACTAAATTAAAATCAATTTCTTAGTAAACAATATCCGACTGAATATCTACAAAACCCGCGAGTAATACCGAGGGGCAAAGCTTCTATAAAATAGAATGAATAGATAACAACACTTCATGCAATATAATGATGACAAAGATGACGTAATTAAATAATGAAGTGCAGAATTATAATATGATTAAAATAGTATTAAATTAGATAATAGTTAAATATTGTATTTTGGACCTAAGTGTTGTAAAAGTATTTAATAAAAGCACTTAATTATTATTTTGGATTTGATGTTGTATTTGTTTAGTGTGGGAAATAAATAGTGAAAAAAGTATGGAAAATTTTATACTGAATAGTTATACAATATTAAAGTAAAGTCTTTAATTACGACACGAAAGGCGTATACAACTATATCACATCACTCACTCATTAAAATTTTTAAATTTGTATTTAAAAAACATTAATTTTTACAACATTTACACTTGGTATTAACTTGTTTTACTTCTTACAACAAAATATAAACTTTTAAACCATTATATAAACTGATTTTATTTGAAAATCACAAAAAGATCATTATGTATTTAGGGCACTGCGGCATATGTGGCACTGACGATGCTGTACCGGCTGCCAGAGTACGAAGCGACTCCATCGATACGCTGCCGTAGCGGTCGGCTGCTGTACTGTGACTGATTTTGTTAAGTAGTAGGGGGGTGGCGAGCGCTCACGAATGACTTTGTCACAGTGATTGTTTTATTCGTGAAAATTTAGAAAGTTTGTACCGACACCGGCATCGTATAGACGAAATTGTCGCAGTGATAAAATTCAACCGTGCGCGTTTTGCCCCTATTATGCGGACCAACTCAATGGATGTTTTGTTTGCAGGTTCAGAGAATGATACTCTGTATGGGAGAGTTGACGCGACTGCGGTTACACTTTGTTTCTTTTTTTAATTATGAACTTTCAATGGCGACGAGGAAATAAATTCTTTATTCTCATATTTGAAAGCGGGTCTCATTTAGGTGGCTTGGAGCTCTTTAATAGAAGTAGTGGTCGTCTTCGATGTTTGTAGTTTTTTTTTATATTTCATTATTTAAATAACTATTGTGTTGTTATATACAGTTGGAACTGTGCACTATCTACGTTCAATTTCTACATAATTTCATGTTCGCCTTAAAAAAATGTTTTTAGATACAACATTTTTTGATGAAAACATGTATAGTAAGATAAAGACAGTTGATTTCTTTCGAATATAACCATTTTAGTTTATCTGCATTAATAATACGTTTATTATAACGCTACGATATTAATTGTAACAACATTTGATTCATTATTTATGATAGAAACTGTAGGGATTCGGAAGTTTTCTTTTAGAATATCCATTTTTTTTTACTTTCGCGACTGTTACGTATAGTTTTATTATATATATAATAAAATTATTCAAAAGATTACGTATACCTGAATTTCAACATTTAGAATGCTCGTAGTCTCGTGTAGACTCAATATAAAATTTTAGAATAAAACCATTACAACAATTTACCGCGTCTACGACTACGCTACGAAACTAAAGCTACGAGTATTTTCGTAGCGCCATGTTATTTCTATTTACCAGTTTCACGTTAACTGGATGTGTTTTTAAGTTTTTGCGAGTGTTAATTCCTATACAAGCACTTGGAGATTGTATTACATGTCAATGGATACTTTTCGTAATGATCATTCTTAGTAAGAAAAAAGCGGATTTTGTTACATTATCAGACTACTGATAAAGTTTAAATAAATTGTTTATTCTATATCCGAATCCACCCCAGTACTACTAAGTGGGAATTCAGTATCGTTAACCAATAATGCTTTTGCCCATGGCTTCGCCCACGGCTAGGAAATGGCGGAAATCATTTTAAATCGGCTTCGGCTTATAAATAACCTTTGCCTCAAATGATCCGCTTTCCTATCTAAATATATATTACAAATAAATGATATTAAAGTATACGTATGTATTATGAAATTAATAGTTTTTTACTAATTTCAGTTTTAAACGACCATTTATGGGTAACTAGCTTGTGCCCGCGTCTCCGCCTGCATGTCGGTTATTGCGGTAAAAAGTAGCCTATACCCTTTCTCAGTCTCTAGTCTATCTGTGTTCTAAATTTCATTTAAATCAGTTTAATAATTTGACAATTTATAATTTGAGTAAGGATATTTTGTGCGTAGAATATTTTAAATATTCTATGTCTGGGATAATAGGGGAGATGACCATAGCCAAGTTGCTCTATGTGATTAGAATAAACCACCAAGGGTAATCAACGACGGCGGGGTCTGTACCTGGATGGGTAACCGTGAGTGGCATGTGGGACGTTATGGGTTGATGATGATATGTTAAAGTTTCCTTTAAATATACTAACATACAGATATTTCATGTCGTGGTTTTCATAGTCGCAGTGCTGCGAAGCGGCTTGACTGATTTTAATGTTATTGTTTTTGCACCGGTATCATTTTAAAATTGATGGGTTTTGAAAGTATTTTTAACCCCCCCCCTACCCCCTCTCTTAAAAATAATAAAACAATATTATTCGGTTCTGTTGGTATCATCCACAACCCATAATGTCCCGCTGCTGATCTCGTTCTCCACTCAAGAGAGGCCATGCGTCCCCACGCTGGCCAGACGGGTTGGGCCAGTGCGGGTTGGGGACTGGCAAGACACGTTGTGGCTACGTAATCTTGTTGTTGGATGTTTTTAAGCCACCCGAAGGCTTCCAACTAAGCTTCACGACTGCTATCTTATGATAACAACCGGGTCCGACCACTTAACGTGACCTGTTACCTATCTATAAAATGGTTGGTCCTAATCAGTAGATAAACGCACAGCATATATCACAAGTCTGTAAATTTTGAAAGTTATATTAAGTTTCTATGTAAAGATCTACTAGTTAAGCAATCTCAAGTTGGCAATAAATGTAAAGGCATGTGTACTTTAACTTTTTGTTAGTTTAGAGTTCACGAAAACTGGATAAGTATTCAATCTCTAACCAGTATTACTCCTATTTCTTAACATAGGTTAAAACCTTATTTATTAGATCGATTGAGATCGTGTTGCGGTCAAATTCGGACCGTTTTGAACGATGAAATGGCCAGTATTATTTAAACTTGAATTGTGTAGACATAACATAATAAGTAAAATCTGAACCTCTATAAATTGATGAGGCCGTTTTACATTTAATTTTTATTTCATGATATAAACTGTTTAATTTTTGGCTTTCTGCGCTTGTTCTACATACATACATTAAGTTTTCTAAATGTAGACAAGTTAATGGTCCCGAGGTTCATATTTATATGAAAAAGGGTACTAAAAACTTTGATTAACGGTAATATATATGTGCTTTAGTGACCTTTTTTTTCTCAGAGAGCGAAGAAAGTAATATCCAAACTTATTCTACATTAAATAAACAAAGTGTACTTATAAACACTACTTCTAGAATAATTACTAAGCCTGAGTGACGTCCCTTCTAGGGATATCACAGGGCATATATAGGGTACAAAAATCAAGTTATCGTTTAGTACCAACATTATTCCCTCAGAATTGAGGATAACGACGCAAGGAGGACCAACATTATAGTTTGAAAGTGAGATAACGTGCTATCACAGTGGACAGCGGGTTGGACAGTCACAGTTTCTGTTCGGGGGTAGTACCGCTGGCCCATTCGTGCTGAAACCAGCCACACTGATGATCCTTGGCACACATGGTACTTATATCAAAGTAATAAAAAAATATACAGTTATTTTTCTCTGTCTGGCTTTTAGGCTACTTAGCTGTTAAAGAGTTTAAAAGACTTTAAAAGCCACACCAAATGTTCTTATAAATTATCACGTACATTTATGATTGTAACGTACATATACATGAGGCTTGTCACATACACTTGGAAAATCTCTCCTAAAACTATTATACAATAAAACAGTAAGCCAATATATGTTTTGAAAGTTTAGTTGCAAATATATTTTACGCAGCACTCCCACGTCCCTACAGAGTTTAGGTATTGATTTTATATAAAGTGAATAAGTATGGGTACGAACAAACAGAACAGTTACCATTAGTTGGTATGGTTTTGTGTTATAAATACGAGTATAAAAAGTAAAAACATCTAGTTTTTTTAAATATCGTTACTAGCTTTTCATTATTACGGTAAAAAGTAGCATATGTCTATTCTTAGCGATCGAAGTATTTCCAATCTAAATTTCTTTCAAAACGGTGCAGCCTTGAAAAGCGTCATGGACAGAGTTACTTTAAAATCTATCATATTAGAATAAATACAAAAAAATAACACCATTTAGAACATCTATTACATTCGTTCGGCAAATTTTCGTTAGAAAAAGAAACCATCTAAAAGTTGGTTTTACAATTATTCATTTTATATTAATTTGGGCTTTCACTAAAGCAACGAGCGGATGATTGTGAAATTCCGCATCGCAGTAGGCTTCTGCTCGGTCTAATTAGACAGTTTAAGGTCACTGCCTGAAACAACAGTAGGAACCTATGCATACGTATTTTATACACATTTTATAATACAGTTTTAAAATATACTTAACTTATTTTTTATGAGCAGTAAAAGTAATCAAGTTGTGTATACCTTCTCAATATTTGTTTACGGGTTTGATTCAATTCCTAAGTCGGGATTCAATGTCAATACATCATCTACTTAATGAGTATAAAGGACTAGCCTTTTCCGCAGTTCTGCCCACGTATATATCGATTATCGCGGTAAATAGTAACCTATATGTTAGTCAGATATATATAGTAATTATTTATTCAGAAGACCAATTTGTGTTGATTTTGTTAGTTACAATATAACCTAATACTATGGTTAGTTCAACACAAATCATGCTATATTGTCATCTAAATCATTTTAAGTCTATTTTACGTACAAGAATGACGGAAATCTATACATTCATCTTTACAACTTTAGCGTATCTAATATTGGTAGGTTTTCATATTTCTAAACAAGTTAACGTGCTTGTTCAACGACTATAACATTACATTACACCGGAATTTTAATTTACATTACGGGGCAGAAGAATTTCAGGAAAATATTTCATTAGCCTTTGTTTTATGATTCACTAGCCACGGTTATTCTTCTAACGCGCAATTAACGCCAGCAGCGAAGCTAGTCGGAAAAAAATTGCCTATGTTACTCCTTGTGTAATCAGCTTTCTGACAGTAAAAGACCCGTTAAAATAGGTCCAGCCTTTCCAAAGATAAGCCAGAAAATACAGACAGACAGGCGGACATACAGACAAAATAAATTAAAATTTGTTTTCGTTGTAGGTAACGTATATACTTTCATATGGATTGAGTAAAAGTTTGAAAGTACATAATTATAGACACTTCAATTTGGATCATTTGTATAGATTTTAATATGATATGTAAGTTTTTATTACGTTGGTATAATATATATTACATATTTAATAGTTATACATTTGAGTAGCTTATCTAGTAATTTCACGGCAGAAATGTTAATTGAAATTATTGATTCTAACGTGTCTCCGAAGCACTGAATGATATTTTTATGTTTAGTACAATACTATACTATGTTATTTATATATTAATTAGGAAAGTACACTAATTTATAGATTTATTTAATAAATTACGAAAACTGAACGTTCAAATATGAAACAGCAGAACCTCGAATGTAACTCTATGTGTTCGATCCGAATAATATTCTTGGGTGGGCCCCCAGTCCGCACGCACACTGTAATACTCCCTTAAAACATTTGCTGTAAGGGACCCTATTCAAAGTACGCTGGATATCCCCTACGAGTGAAGCCCGTAGCCCTTATGGTAGGTACTCTTTCTCAAACTCAAATTGGATTTAAAAATAAAGGGGTTCAGAGTTGAATTTCAATTAACACGTCAATGATTCCTACCATATCGTCGTTGGTGATAAGAATATTTTTAGACCAAAGCATTAATATGAAAAAAAAAGAAATACTATGCTGTTTAGTATATGCGTTCTACTTGCGGAGGAAGAGAGTAACCTTACATAAAAATGAGCATCTGGTGTGCGGATCCGGTTTCATTTGTATTTCTTAATCTTTTAAAAAATAAATAATTTCCAACTTTGATTGTTTATAATCAATTTAATTGTTAACCATGTTAAACTATTAGAACACAGTACACTTGTAAATACCAATGGTTAAATTGACCTATAATTAAATTACTAGACAGTCAAAGACCTATGTCAGAGAAATTAATTTTGCTTACCAGATCTTACGATAATTATTAAACACTTATTTTTTATAAACCTCACATTGATTAAATGTAAACACGTTAAGAGAATAATCGTTTTGGAATTACTTGTATTCTAATTTACCCCAGATTTTAATGTTGACGAGAATAAATTGAAACAGGTAATTAATCGCGTAATTCAATATTTAAATTAATGTACCATTTATTTATGAATGAATGAAATAAGATGAGTAGTGTTTTTTATATGAGTTAACTTTCAAAAAGTTTAAACAACACCCACGTATAAAGTTACACAACACTGTCACTAAACAACTCACATCACAAAGTGTACGAAATAAAACAAACCCGCATAAATGTTTTTGCAAACACTCCGAATAAGTTCAAACTAACGCGGGCAACATTAGGACCGCACAATAATTTTTGGTCAATAAACTTGCGAGGCTGATTCAAAGTTATTGTGGAGAACCGCCCTTGCCGGCTTCAAATTCGAACTGCTGGCATTGTAGCTTGTGTAGCACGCGGATCACCCGCAAGGGAGAATGGGAAAGCGTATTGAAAAAGGCGCCCCTCTTACCGCAACCCCGCGCGCATCCACCCGCATTACTAAGTGTGCGAGTTTAAGGTTGTCTTCAACATAGGACACTCACCCTCGTATTTGGAATTTAGAAAGGCATGAACACGAACAGTCTTCAATTTCCGTAGGAATTTAAAAAAAAACGTACATGCACATTTTATAAAAAAAGTCGCCGCGATACGCAGCGTATTTTAATGAAAATGATTTTTTTCGGCTATTATATATTACCTATATTTGGAAGCCAAGTTTTATATACACGTATTTATAAAGAGCAATATATGTATGATTGAACTACGTTTTATTTTCTTTCAAAATATTTGAAATATTTCAAAATATACACTTGGGCGACTTAATCGACGTAGCACGCACCCGTGCAAAGTGAAGGAGGGTTGTTGGCGGTCTTCATAATTTATAACGCTTCATATTTATAAAGTATGTCAAGTTTTTTGTTCACTTCATGTTCTACTGTATATTATAGTTAGTCTATCGAATTTTGTAGTATTTTTTAAAATGAATAATAGAATATTTAAAACTTCAATCTATACATAAACATGACGGAGATAGAACGTGAATCTATATTGTTAGCATTCAAAAGTCTACAGCACTCTACAATGAGATGTTTGTTTACAAGCGTTCTCTACTGACGCCTGTTAACACACACAACAGCAATAAGTCTATCTTTACGTAAAGGCTCTGGAGACCTTAGGTACCTACGAAATCAGCTATATGACGACATAACGACCCTCTCCTAAGTTTCTGTTGTAAATAGGACTTATATTTATATATAATGGAATTATTTAAAAGGCTACGATATCTTCTACTTTACGACGTTTTGAACGGGTTATACCGCTCGTGGTCTAGGTTGGAGTCTACGAGTACCTGTGACCACGAGCGCATAAGTTCCGTTTACAACCAATAAAATAATATTATTTTTCTTTATCCAATTAGGTAGATATATTGAATTAATTGATATTCTTTAGCTCTTTAGAATATTTTCTAAGTGACATAAAAGTATCTCGTTCAGTCCTAAATTGTAATATTAATTAAATTACAATTTAGGATTGAACGAAAGATAGATTACATATTTGTAACAAGTATGTTTTAGTAAAGACATATTATATACACCTATAATATTACAACTAGCTAGCTAGTAGCTACTATCAATGCTATTACTATTTACGATGGTTACTGTAGATTAGTTAATTATCTTCTTAATTTCTACACCTACTATTAATATTATAAATGCGTATGTAACTCTGTCTGTCTGTTACGCTTTCACGCCTAAACCACTGAACCGTTTTTGATGAAATTCGGTATGAAGATAGAACTGAACTTGGGAAAGGACATAGGCTTTTTACCGCGATAACCGACATACACACGGGCGGAGCCGCGGGCGAAAGCTAGTTAGTAAATATTTCTTCGCCTATAAGATTATTTTTGTTACAAAGTCACACACGATATAGGGACTTCATACTAGGCTATGATAGTTGATTTGAAATTTTATTTGAAATTAATTATAATATATATTTTTTACAGCTACAGAATAGCAGTGACTGCTAGCCGACAGCACTCCGAGCGGCGGTGGACGATCGTAGAGTGACCTAAAGGTATTGTAAAAATACTAACTTCAATATTTAGACTACATACATTTAGACATTACTTTATTTTATAAATTTTGTTTGGCAATGTAAGTTTTTGGATACATTGTAACAGTAGGTGTGGGCGTAAGGTTGCTGAAGTTGTGATGTTGAATTTTTTAGTAACCGCACTCACAAATAAAGATAATGTACTGTTACAGTGCAGACCAAGCTATTCATTTGTCGTTTATATAAATAAAATCTGTCATGATAGTAACGTCGTAAAATACAAGTAAGGATCTTCCACTTTACGACGTTTCGAACGGGTTATACCGCTCGTGGTCTCGGGTAGAGTCGACCAGTGACCACGAGCGAATAAGTTCCGTTTACAACAAAAAACATTCTATATCATTTTTCTTTTATATTTAATAAGTAGCAGTAGCTGTATTACAGGTTAGGCGCGTGCTAGTCTCTTGGTGGGTGGCCGTGGGTGGCCATGAGGCCGGCTACTGTTTCAATTTAGAACTGAATGAAAGGTACACTTTTATGGGCCTAAGAAAATTTAGGATGGAACTAAACTTAAATGTAATTGTACCTTACATTACATCCTACTAATATAATATATAAAGTTTGTGAGTAAGTGTGTATGTGTGTTGGTTACTCTCTCACGCAAAAACTACTGAACGGCTTTGGATGAAACTACAGTGATATAGCTTATATGTCAGAATAATACAAAGGCTACTTTTTACTGCAATACAAGAGTAAGATACGACAATACAAGATACACGCGGGCGGAGCCGCGGGCGTAAGCTAGTTTGTAATAATTATGTTTCAGTTAAGGCATTACATGAAATTTTAATTACAACTGTCAACATACCATGATCGACGCTTTTACTATAGATTAGTTATTTATCTTGTTAATTAGTATTTTTTTCTTGGCCTGTCAGATTATTTTTGTTACAAAGTCACAGACACACACTACCTATATAGGGACTTCAATCTAGGCTTTAGTAGTTAAATTGAAATTTTAATTGAAATTGATTAGAAATATTTTATTTTTTACAGCTACGGGATAGCAGTAACGGCTAGCTGACAGTCCTCCGAGCGGCGGTGGTCGATCGTCGAGTGAACTAAAGGTATTGTAAAATTATTGACTTCAATATTTAGAATACCTAGATTTAGATATGAATTTATTTTATAAATCTCGTTTTCGTTAATCTCGTTAGTGTAAGTTTTTGGATACACTGTAGCAGTAGCTGTGGGCGTGAGGTTGCTGATTCTTTGCCATTTTCACATCGAAATACCACGGTGATGTAACGTTTTTAGCTACCTCACTCACGCACAATTACGTACTGTTAATGCAGACTAACCTATTTAATTGTCTTTTATATATAAAAATCTATCATGATGTTTTTATAGGTTTAAGAGATTATTAACATTTAGTATATGTATTTTCTACATTTTAAAAACATCATTTGACATGTCTCTGCAGAATATAAATCTAACCCCTCGGATCTTTTTGTTAAATAAGGTCAACGATATATATCTATTTCTTTCTCGCACTACCTAAAGTTACGAGAGGGTCTCATAGAAGAGGAAGTTGTTCGTGTTACAATTACTTTGGTGATCCCCTTCCCTGTATACTAAAATCGGTAACTCTGAAGTTATGTCAGATTCGATCAATAAAAATGGTAAGATAATGTAGAGATTCATTGGTACGTAATACTTATATCAAAAAAGAAATAAATTTGTTTTATTAAAGGCCAAAACATGTAACATAGAAAAGAAATAAGAAAATAATATATTACATTGTTATAATACTAATTATTATTTTTATCTAAGAGACTTCTAGCCATACAACACAATATGATAAAAAGTTGTGCGTTCATTGTGTCTGACGTATTACGATTGATAATGATGTAACAATCAATGGGTAGCATTTTGTTAGATAGAATAAAAACAAAGGCAACCAAACAGTTGAAATAATGTACTCCAAACTAAAATAAACAAGTACTCGGCATTTATCTTAAGCAAAGTACCTTAGCTTAGTTGAAGATTTAACTATTAATTTAGAATATAAATAAATAACGACGTCATAAGACCACATTTATTTAGGTTTAATTAAATAGCAAAATCTGGAACTAAACATAGACTTATTTTTAAACTACTCATTGTATGACAATAGCGTTTGTTTACTTTAAAAATATACATATTTAAAATTTTATCACTTACCAGCTGTAATCTGCCACTCTTTACTGATCATATTATGGTTTCGTTGAAGAGCAAAGGGGAACATAACTGCGTATATCGTGTCAAAATTTGAGCTCAACAGGTGCTTTTTAAATAGTTGAAATATACGTAAGCAAAGTCAAAGTTGTTAGACTTTCGATTATTGTTCAAATCGATATATGTATATATTTCATCCGAGAAGTTTGATACAGGCGTTTTTATTCTAATGTAGTTTCCGGGCTATATAGCTCTTCAAATAAGAATCCTCCCAAGAGAGCCGTTGTTCTATAAAATACCATCGAACATTTTCAGAACAAACGAAGTCAAAGATTAATCGAATCGTGGCATCGCAGTACGCATAGGTGCATTCACTGCCAAATCTTGTGATATTATAAAGAAATTGATTTGTTTAACACACAAATAAATGTAAAAATTCAACGAAGACTTTCCAGGTTGTATAACAATCAGAGCTCAATCTACCTCTTATACCAATATAAGAACTGCTAAAACATTTTATCGAATTTGGGTTTATATTTTTAAGTGAAAGTTGACGTGTTTGTCCGTAATTCCATATTGCACGTTACCTATTGTGTTCACGTTTTAACCAACTATTGTTCAACGAAATAACAGAATATTTTAAAGCCGAAAATACGGAATAGCAATTACGGTAACTCGCGTATTTCGCAAAACAGAAACTCACACCGTAAAACTTTTGGTCAGTTTTTAACCGATGACGTTATAAAACGGATTATCGGTTATCAATTCGATTCGTCTATTTTTTTATGTATGACCACGGATAACGTTTTACAGAGTACTTGGATTTGAATAATTATTTTTTTGTTTGAAAGGGTATACTCCGAAGTCGGTCCCATATGATTTGGAAAAAGAATTCATACCCTAAGGGTAGGAAAACAGGGATTTATTGTGTATACACTGATTGTAATATGTGACTACGCATATTTTTTTACAGAATAGTCCAATTTCGATAGTTCTTTGTTTATTGCAAAGAGGTACACCTTGAGGTTAGTTACATATTAAAAGAATAACCTGAAGGATAAGAAAATAGGAGGTGATTGATTACTCATAGATTATACGATATTTTTTAGATTAGATGAACTTTAAAGTAGGATTTTCCGACAGTTAATAGCTAAAGTAAGGCAGGTAACTTTTTAAAAATGTAAAGAATATACATGTAGTAATTAATTTATTGTTACTACAAAAATTACAAAATAAAGAAACAAAAAATTAAGCCGCAGAAAGAATTGAAAAGCAGAATGTAATAATCTATTATTACATAACCATAATAACTAACTTCCTAGTGTAAGTATAGCTGTGAGTCAGTGCAGTTTTCGTAATTTTCATAGATTTGATACATATGTTCCTACAAGAAATAAATTAAAAAACTAAAACTCGTCAACGTAAATTTTTGATAAAATTTATATAGCCTAGACCTAGACTTTTATTATTAATGATTGACACCTCATTAATTAAAATCGGTTCTATAGCTTGGGCACTGCGGTGGCAAACAAACATACATAGACTAGCAAAACTATCATTCTTACTTTGGGTTTCGCAGTAGTCAAAGAAAAAAGAAAGACATTTATATTCCCTACTGGTTGTGGCTGTCGCGGTAATATATAGTTCTGGTTATAAGTACGCGAACCTGATCGGTTTGACCTTCACTTGTGACTTTCAAATCTATCTATAGTAAATATCGAGACGCAGTCTAATTTCGGCTTTAATCAATTTACTTTAACTTGTCATTTATTATATATATATTATATATTACGGAATTATGGTATTACCACGTGAAGCACGCACACGCACCGCCATTCTTTTGTCAAATTAACATTGTGGCGTAGCCTTGGCGACATCCGTGATTATATAGAAGTACTAGCTTTAGCCAGCGGCTCCGCCCGCGTGTATGTCGGTTATCGCGGTAAAAAGTAGCCTGTGTCCTTTCTCAGGTTCTAAACTATTTGAGTACCAAAATTCATCAAAATCGGTTAAGCGGTTTAGGCGTGAAAACGTAACAGACAGACAGACAGAGTTACTTTCGCATTTATAATATAAGTAGGGATATGGTCTTTAACAATAGAACCTTAATAATGAAGCTACTTATAATTCAAATTATTTAGACCACTTGGAAAATTGGAAAAGGACTGCTAGGGTTGTAAAAAAAATATGCATAACTAGCAGTCCTTTTACAATTTTATTTATTAACTTTTATGACGAACTTTTATTTATCAATAGATAAAGGCCAGTGTACATAAAATAGTGCGGGCACTGATAACAATATTGTCTCATATTTAATTCAAGCTGAAGCATTATTACCATCTATTTGAACAGAAAATAAAATTTGGTTGGAAACTTCGAATTAAATAATTTGGAAAGTAATGGTAATATATATCTGTTCGCTAATATAAAATTTATATCAATTCCCCGAATTGATTCAAACTAATTAAATACCTTTCATGTAATACATAAACCAAGTCGTTATTATGATTATCAATGTAATATTTATTATTCATAATATTTTTATCATCTCACGTATTATCGGGGATAACGAGATAGGTGTAAATAATGTGGTGCAAATTGAACTTTCCTTCGAAAACCAAAATTATTGTAACTAATTGATTTTCAAATGATTTTCAAAATTATCAATCATCTGATCAGTGTTTTTTTCTAAAGTCAGTTTTTCTAGTTTATCTGGAAATGTTATTAATGTTGAAATTTTTTAAAAGACAACTCCCGCAGTAAGAATATAAATTTCTGTGTCGCGGGGGACTTTACAAACATACATGAAACGGACACAAAGAACACCCAGACTCAGAACAACAAATTGTGAATCACACAAAGTGTTGTCCGACGTGGGATTTGAACCCACGACACTTGGCGCAGTAGGAAGCGGCGTGACGACCGCCAACCGTGCAGTCGTAAAGTGTAAAGTAACTAGCTATTAACGTTATTTTGAATGTATCTATCCTATCGTTAGACAACACTTTGAACTTTAGTGTGGCAAATTTATTTGTTTGTGTTTATTTAGTTACTACTACTACTACGTACTAGTATTAGAAATTGAAAAGTAACTGGGTCTACCAGTTCTTTATGGTTCATGGCTAAACTGCTGTATTGATAGCAAGGAAGTTTGGGGATGCTTTGAATATCGAGAAAGCACACATACAAAATACCGTTGTACACGTGAGCGGAGCTGCCAGCTAAAGCTAGTCTCAGTTTTGACTAACTTTGAAGTAACTACGTTAATGTTAACGAAAACTTTGGAAAGGTACAATAGTATTACGTCATTATTTCGTTCTCACTAGTACTCCTACAGATAACGATGAAAAGCAATCTGCCTCCATTCGTATATTTTACCATAAATAAATAAAAAAGCAACCCCTGAAAACACACAGACTACGTGACGGGCAACCGATATAAAGCATATATGCAGAATGGAATCATCGTGAATGAAGGGATGCTGGCCCCCGCTTAGAAAGTTGTATCAATGTTTACGATACCTCTTTTACTTTTTTGATGAAAATTTGTCGTTTTCGGTCGGTCACTGGGTTTGTAGGTTTGTCGACCTGTGATGTGTGGCTGCGCGCACTCCTTTATATAAGTGTACATACATTGACGGCTGACTCTAGCATTACCAAGTCACGTGACCATGTTAATGACGAATAACATGAATTCAATTCGACGAAAACCCATCTAACTATGCCTATAGAAGTTGAAATAAAATAAATAGGTTGGTCTACGTGCGTTTCAAATCTCAAAAGGTACTGCACAGAATAAGCTCTGATTTTGACACGGTTTACAGAACGTTTTTCTCTATTTTTCATAAATACTTGGTGCCTCAGCAACTAAATCACAATGTTCTCTCTTCGTAGTTTGGCGCAGTATAGCTAACATTTAATATATTTTCATTTCTGCGTAAAATGAATGAAATCAAGTGCCATCGAGCTATTGGAATATAAATACTGACGCGAAAAATTGACGTTCTTTTTAAACAAGATATATACCAATAAAAGTTTTGGCATCAGACATTCTAATTGAATGTCGAGATGATTGAATCGTAGTCTGAGTACTTAGAGGGGCCATCTGCAGTATAATACTTTGATAGAAAGTTGATTAGTTTTTAATGACCTAAAAGTTGGAAAGAAATAAGGTAATTAGATTTTGTCAGTCACTTTAGTGATATTTGGAACTTTAGTATATTTGCCCATTTAAAGACTCACTATTAAATATTGAAAACACACTTTGCTCTTGTGACTAACTATAAATTATAGTTTAATCAAATAAAAATTCGTTAGTTCTGTTTTAAATATAGAAAGATATTGACTTTATAGATAAAGTATAGATTATTTTAAACTTAAGCAGTCTACAAAGTCATATGTTTTGTTGTAAAATTCTCAGTGATTATTTTTTAACTGTGCACTTTGGAGTAAAAATATTAAATCACAATAATTCATTTCGTTCAAAATTTACAGCAATATTTCTGAAGATAATAATATAGATATAATTTTAGTCTCGCTAAAAGCGCCCACATCATACAAATAGGAGTGTATAATATTATTATACCCTCGATATTCGATGTTACTAGTCCGGTGATTGCTCACCCATGCATGTCACTTGTTTGTTCGCCGCAATATCAGTTTCCAATGTTTTTGTAATATTTGAAGACTACTAAATAAATAATCTGAATGAAAGTGAAATCTTAAATGGTTTTTATTTATGCTCTATCTAATATGTCACAAACAGCTGAAAACAAAAAATATATAAAGTTATTTCGGTATATTCTGAGTGACATTGTGAGATTACAACAATATATTCAATAAATTTTTGACATCCTATTCCACTGTTGTCTTCTACAGAAACCCAAATTCAAACAGTTTCCAATTCCTATTTTTTATTCATATGGACAACTAGTGACAGACGTTGTAGTATTAATGATTCAATAATCTGATTTAGAATTAAAGAACGACCTCAAACTGATTTGTAAGCTTTGAATTAAATATTACTTTGTTTTGGTTGAATTTTGACACTTTTAGTCTGGTTACATTTATGATTTTTAATTTGGAGTATTATATAATATATAATAATTGACGTTATCAACGAACAGAGATATCCTGAGATTACATATCACGTAATGATGCGTGCCGATAACTATTTTTTTTTAAACCTTAATTTTGTAAAACTTAATGTTTAACCTACCAGGAATAATAACTAAGTAAGCTCGACCATATTTTCAATATTAGTTTGGAAAATTTACAATATTTTATTAAAGAACAAATTCAAAGAAAAGTTTTAGTAGTTTAAGATGTATGGGGTATTTAGTGAAAGATGACATGTCAGATGATGGTGATATGGAAAAAGGGTTTGACGGTCTGAGGGAATATGGTTGCTTGTTATTTAGAAGGAGTGATAATATTTTTAATAAGACTTACTGTCAATCATTGCACTCGAGCATTCTGTATATATATCATACCTCTCAGGCCGCAAATGCCTTACAATTTTGATACAACAACATCTTTTGGATACTAATGCAGCTGCCTCACTACTACGGTGCATCAAATATTCATATTCAAATCAATGTTGTAATGTTTATGGAACCCATTTCGTACATACAAATTTATTATCAATCTGTAGTGAGAGAGTAGCAACACCATCCTAAGGATGAATGCATATAGATCGGATTATTGTTGCCCAGTCCAGGCCTGTTTATATTATTTAATTTTGTTTTAAGTTACATTTTTTTTCTTGACATTATTTTTTATGAAATAGTTTTTTATTTTAATTTCTATAATTTTTTTTTTATTGGTGTTAATGAAAGTAATTTACAATTTATTTGTAATTATGCATTATTAGCACAGAAGTAAGTAGTCATAGCAGCTTTTCGCCTGCCATAACAATTAAAACTAAACAACCACAATTTACACATGCATAGGCTCATTTGGGCTTGTACTTAGAGAGAAGGCAACTCCTGCTTATGTCTACTACCGTCCGTGTTGATCAATGCATTTTCAGTATTGTATAATTTTTGTTTATATTTTTGTACCTTCTCTATGTGTTTTTAATTAGCGACATTGTTTTTAGCTTCTATAACATGTTCTTAATTTTAGTTATTTACCTTTGAAGTTTTAGTATTGCACAATTTTATTATTTGTCGTGCTGTGTGTTTGTACTTAGCGACATTGTTTTTAATTTCTATAATATGTTTTTAATTTTAGTTCTTACCTTTTTAGTTTTTGTATAGCACAATTGTTTTTATCGTTCTTTGTTTTTGTTTTTAATTAGTATACTATCATTTTAATTGTTTTATGGAGATTATTAAAATAAATGTTCTTATTATCGTTTTTCTTATTTTTATTGACCTTGGCAACCAAACACCTTTTTTTTCTTTTTTTTTTTTTTTTTACGCGGGGAATGCTTTGGGCACCATACCCTTCGTGGGGCAAGCGAAGGGCGTGTGTGGGACTCCCGGGCAACCGGTTTACCCACTAAACCCCGCGGCGGCCTACCTCGGCAGTCGGGAGGAACACCAGGATCGCATCAGCGGCTTCTGATGTCCCACCTGCCTTACCCCTAATCTGGGGTACATCTCGGGGTGACTAAACTCAACCCCCAGGCAGGATGCTGCTGCGCCTCTCACCACTCTGTATAAGAGGCGGACCATCAACCCGCCTTAGACGACACCCCCCGGCCGCACCGGGGGTGTCCACCTATCTCGAGTCGTTTGCAGCGGTCACATTTCCCCAGGATGTGACTGCAGCGACCCTATGGCAACCAAACACCTACAAAATTAGGGTGACAACAAAGTGATTAGGCGGAAAAGTAGTAGATGAAGTACTATTATTTATTCTGTGGTAGGTGGTTCCAAAGGAAGGCCGTAAAGTCTGTGTCTGTAAGCCGTAATGCCTAGAATGTGTAAGATTATATAATATAACATTGTGGAGTGAAGCTCCATAAAGTACTTTCACGCGAAATTTTATCTTTCATCTATAAAACCTACAAAGGTATAAATTCTACCTGCAGTAACGTAAAGTACATTTTCATAAGCAAAATTATTTTTCTAGAAACCGCTGGAAGGTAATTTATTTCGGAACGGTTTTTAAAAACACAAAGAGTATATTTTAATAGCCAGAGGCAAAAGTATATTAGAATTGAAGACAAAGAAATATTTTATATAAGCTAGTGTTAGAACAGGTAATGGTGAAAATTGCTGCGTGATACTTCTATAAGAGTTATACAAACATACCAAGGAGATAGTCCTCGGCATTCGCTCTATAAATATTTATATTTTTAAAATATCGCTACATAGGACTGGTTGTATAACTTTATTCTTCGTCGTAAAATGTATTGATATTATTTGTATCTCAAGTGATATTCCTTATTGCAAACGTTTTGTAACAGCCACTGATAAATTATCTAAACCAATAGTACATTCAGAAGTAAATCTGTCTGTCTGTTATACTTACACGGCTAAACTACGAAATCGATGCAGTAGCATCGATATCAATAAGATTAGGCATGATAAACCTTTAATCCTCGGGGAAGGATATAGGCTATTTTTTACATGTCACTAGAATTTACGCGGATGAAGCAACGAGCAAAATTTAGTTAAAAATAAGAACCAGTGGATAAAACTGTGTTCGTTACAAACTAGACGAGAAAATGCATAGAGAAAATTCATTTCAGAGACTCAATAAATTTCGAAAAAGGCAAGTAAATAATGAAGGTGGTATTTGTCGAACTATTATGTGCCTGTCTTGGTTTTTTCTAACGGATAATTTGTATATTAGAAACATGGGCCGAAATATTCAAAAGTGAACAAAAAAACAGTTCAGTTCAGTTTCATTGAGACATTAAAAAAAGTTAAATATTCGAAATAATTCCTGTATGACAAATATTTAACCTTGAAATGCTTTCCAATAGGGAAGTCTAATTTTAACCCTTTACTATCCTAATTAAGAGAGTTGTTTCGACACATTAGCGTCAAAACACACCGTGGCGAGTGGCAACCGCCCTAGACCCATTCTCTCCGTGAATATACATAATTGAACAGAACAAATAGTAGTGCTAATATGATTCTATGCAGATAAATAAGATTGAACTGTCTGTAAATTACTAATAACAAATGAACAATTTTTTTATTTAATACATATGAAAGTATAAACGGTACTTACTAAAAAAAAACTATTTTTGAACGATTTTGACCGGATTCCACTATCAGATAGTTGATTTGACGACATAAGAAATAACTAAGGTAATTTTTTTAAGGTTCATTTCGCACCACTGCGTTACCCTCCATTATTATTATACAGTAATAGTTCAGGATTTACAACGGGACTCAGCAAAAAAGCCTTAAAATTATCTTCTTGATCTTTTCCCCGTATTATTTAGCATCTTCTTAATGTGGGATATTGGTTACTTTGGTAGGTTTCATTTAAGACCAGTCACAAACCTTCCATGTGGTGACGGATTAAGAATACAGAGTGTCACCACCCCTATTCATCCTGCGGCTGTCGTAAAAGGCGACTAAGGGATAAACTACGCAAGACAACATCGATGCAAAGAGAAGGAAAACCTGAAACCAACCCTATACCAACCCGTCTGGCCAGCGTGGTATAATAGGCCAAAAACTCCTTTCTAAGAAGAGACTATGTCCAGCAGTGGATTGTTAAAGGCTGTTGATGACAAACCTTCCTAAGTTAAGTAATGGATTAACCGAATGAGCACGCAAGGGAGCGAAGGTAAGGAATATGGCAAGTTTCAGACGGGATAGCGGGACTAGACTGCAAAAGCTCACATTAATAACACTTAACATTATAACTTTACAACCCTCAGACAAGGCCCCTACCTTGAGCCTGTACGTGTGTGGTACACACTTGCTGGTAAACATTTCTGCATATTTCTAATAATATATATGTTATGGATACGCCTAGACGCAGAAAAAAAATGATTTATTAGTTTTGGGTGGGAATCACAAACTTCCCTTAGGGGCCTTGCAATCCCCCGCTTAATGATAAATGTCACTAACAGTATATTTAGAACAAGAGTAAGTTTAATCTATACTAATATTATTAAGTACCTCTGTCCGTCTGTCTAAACGGCTAAACCGCAAACCAATTTAAAAGAATTTCAGTGCATAGATGCATAGATAGATTGAGTTTTCAAAAAGGATAAATGTTATTTTTAACTTCATTAACGACGAGAAACGGGCAGAGTCGCTGTTAAAACTATTTATAATAAAAATCATTCGATTTTTTGGAAGTCGAATTGTATCAAACTGCACTAGTATTTAAAAGGAAAATCTACTTTGAGTACAAGTAAAAATAGATGCCAGAGCTACTTCCATTCCGCATTATACAATGGGAGAATCTCAACAATAAAACGTACGTTAGCGTACATTCAGGTTTTTATGTCGAGCGTAACTGATTGTATCGTTCCGTACAATTTACCACCGCGCTGTTTATTATTCGCAATAGTATTTTCCGTGAAGAAAGTTAGAATTTGTTTCATGATTATTTAGTTTATCACGTAAAATATACCACTATACAGTCAAGTAGAAAATTTAAAGTTTCTAATATACTTGATACGAATTCGAAAGCAGTTTAGCTGCAGTGATGAGCTTACTAAAGTTCACAACTTTATCGTGAGACAGATCACTTAAATGTAAATAATGCTGAAGCGTAATAGAAGAAGATAGAGAATTTGAAATTTTATATAGAATACGTTTTATGCCAAGAGTAAAATGTTGATAAATAACATACGAACTCCATTACTCTAATTGAGTATTCTGTTCTATGATCGATATCGTAATGGTCTCAGTGTATATAAAACAGCATAGGAACTCGCCGACTTAACGCTGGTAATTAAGTACGTTTACTTTTCGAATGGTCGGTTGGTGCTCTTTGGGGGAGGCCATCATTCAGCAGTCGACGTCAATGGGCTGACTATGCGTTTCATATTTAATTAAAATGCTTCGTATTTCGAAACAGTTCGTCTTTTCGAGTACCTGAAAATGCTTCAGTTAACATAATAATGATAAGGCATGCTTGTTTCTCATTAAAGACATAAGGAAAGTTCTTTTACTAAAAAAGAGTGAAGTGTTTTCAGATCACGGTTCCTTCTTATTTCTATGCAGATTTGAAAAGCAAATTGAAATTGAAAATTCGCTAACATGTAAACGAATATTAATTATCATGGAAAGCGAAAGTTTAAAAGTTAGTATGTAAACGAATAGTTCGCTCTAATTGAAATTGACTCGCAAAACTTTGAGGTTAAAAATACATAAGCCTGTTAGGCTTACTATAAAAATCCGTTTAAAGTAAACGTTTTAATAAACAGATAAACATACTTAGTTGTTTTTTCACTCTTTTGGGCATGGATATTTTACGCTGGAAATAAACTGTTCAAAATAAAAATCTTGATTGAAAACAATTACAGTTTTTTTTTGCGAATTACTTTTTAACACATTTTCTTCATCGAAATTCTTTCACGTAATCGATTTCATCATTGATTATATCAACAACCCATACTGTCCCACTGCTGCATTCGTGTCTCCTCTCAGGAGAGTGCGGGTTGGGGACTGGCAAAACACATTGTCACATTCGATGTTTTGAAGCCGCCAGAAGGCTACCAAATTATTAAAAATTTTAAACTGACAACCGGATCCGACTATTAAACGTGACCCCTTGAATTAGGAAAATGCTTATAACATATCATGCCACAAAAAGTCGCCCATCTAGATACTGACCGCGCTGTTGTTGCTTACCCTCAGCGATTGTTTCCAATCACCTAAGACTCTTAGCTGTGAGCGCAAATGATTGACAAGATTGATTTATTCTCGTGCTTCTCGCTACAATATCTTGTTAAGATATTTCTCTACTGATACGAGTATGTGTCAGTTTCCAGTTTACATTATACATCGTATTACAGCAGTCCCGAAATGTAGCGACTTACCGTTATTGTCTTTTGATTGTTTTGTTTGATTAAAACGAGGGGCAAACGTGAACAGTATTTATTAGATAGTAGGGCCACATTGAAATCAGCACGAATGGGCCGGCTCAACCGGGGCGGGACTACCCTCACACAGAAGACCAACCATAAAAGACTCTTGTATTTTGTTATTATTTTAGATAGTTACGATTTTTAGATAGAGCAGTATTTAAATATTATTTTTGATTATAGTAGCGAAAATTGCACTAACCTTTTCTTTATAAGTTAATTTAAAAAATCCTTAAAAGAATTTCAAGTGAAAAGGGCAAAAAGAGGGGATGGAAAAACGATTATGACCCCATTAGCATTATAAAGGCGATAGTGCGAACAGCTCAACGTATCTGCATTGAACTGATCGCAGATAATAAATTTGAGATGAACTGATAAATGGAAAATTAACACGAGCGAAGCTTCGGGCAAAATTTAATATTATTTCAACAATGTAATCACCGTCACTAATTTCTAAATGGTCTGTAAATTCATTTTACACAAAGTGTGACGGTAAAATTAATTAATACTGATATCTTAGTAATTTTAACACCCGAAGAGTGTTCTATTTTTACTTCCAATAAACCACCTTAATGATCTATTGATGATGGGCGCGTTCGAGGCCTCACCACGTCTCGAAACTTTTACATTTAGCGTTCTATTCAATGTACGTTTTCAAATTAGATGTAAAGACTAGCTACTAATGCTGATAATATGCTAATTAGTCTAACAAAGACGAACTAATGATTCAACCGCACACGATGACTACCAAAACCCTCTTCTATAGCACACTGATTCAAATTTTGTGGACGTTTGTTGGTTGAAGTAGAGGGGGAATGTTGATTCATTATCTCGGTCGCTTTGTAAGTGTTCTCCTGCATGCTGGTTTCAATTTAGGGCTTAAGTTAAAAGGATAACGTTATGTTACAGCACTTTCACGTTGTTTATCGCTTCGCTCACGTATAATAGCAACAATTTAGTAACTTCTGCCTATATTTCTTTTTTACCTGGCGTATCTCACACACAGTTGTTTGATCTTAAAATAAACATACTTGCCATATTTTAGATTAATTACAAGAAATTACAGAAGACTTTTAACGTTTCGAAAATTTATTTTAAAAGTAGATGAATCGAGTTTAGTTATTATTAAACTCGATTCGATTAAATCATATAATTTTATGATTTTTCAGATTCTACTCTACTACTTATCAAAGAAAAAATAATTAACTCAAGTTGTACATTTATCACAAGTATGGATACAACTTGAAACTCGGTCATCTCAAACAAGTTCCAAGTTGACTAATTTGTTTCGTCTGTTATATTAATGCACTAGAATTGGCCCGGGAATCAAAATTCAACCATTATTCATTAAGTTTTAACTTGAACTCTCATGAGACAACTGGCTTAGATTGTCATTGCATATATTCTAATATTAATATGAATGAAGTGTACGCGCAGGGAATGATATATTCTAATTCAATATTCCTTTTAGGTACACCAATATCTCGTCACTCTAATAACATATTTGTAATGAAATAAGAAGCAAAAGCAAGTCCTCAAGCCCGTTGTATATTATTAACACCTTTAAGAGTCATTTTCAGAGCTCAGAGAGAATTTATTAAGAACTTCTGAGCGGTCAACACTGAGTAACTTATAAAAATATTTCTAGAAAAAGTATAATTTTAGTTTCAGTAACATTTTGTATTGCAACCGAGAGCACTTTTAGTTGTGGTTAATGTTTGTTGTTGTTGATTGTGGAGTGTAATCAGAGAAAGGTAATAAAATTTTATTTCTCTGGAACCTGATTGTTTTTATAGACACATTCCGTAATGAACTGCGACAATAGACATTGCTAGCCGAGTAAATGCAATCAATAAAATTTTAGTATTAAAAAGTAGGTACGGTTGTATGTGTGGTCCTGTCTTTACTACTGTCGTTACTCTACTAATTTGTGTATCCAGTAAATACTAGATGAACTATAATAATTGCAAATTATCCTATATTTTCTATGCACGGGGTATGAAAGTATGACGGTATGATGACTACGCCCGTGCCCGAGAGAACTCGTTAAACCGTCATGAAATTGAGCAATCAGTTCCCTCAAACAAGTAGTTCCACCTTCAAATTCAGTTCGGGCTTGGGTTGCGGAGGTCCGATGCCAGGCGCTCCGCGGCAAAACTTATATTTAGGTAAATCAGTGTTATAAGTAACCTTCCCAAATCACATTGGGAATATAATAAAATCTAAGAAATATGATGACCCACATAGTCCAGGACATAAGAGGAATTTCTAATAATTTGAAAATGTAGAATTCCAAATTTTTTCACGTGATAGTTGCATACACTCACGTTTTGTTTCGAAACGAAATAGTTGAGAGAGGTGTATAAAACGCCTTAATTTTATTAAAGCTTCATAATATCTTATTTTAACATCTTCCAGCACTTTATAATTATAAATATTAAAGATAAATATTAGGTATGCAGACACTGCTCATCACAGTTTCTTTCCGATTGAGTATCAAGCAAAACAAAGGTAGTAATAGTAAAGGTGTACTCATATGCATGGTAAATGTAAATAAATTAACAAATAGTTTGTACTACTAGACGTGTTAATCGACATTTAAATCACATAGAAAGGGAGCATTCAAATTTAGTTATTCCAGGGGTTTATTGTCAATTAAAACTTAACAAATACCTTTCTTCACGCAAAGGACTGCTGTCTGACTATTTGAAAACTCATGTGCTTATATGTCTGTATGTAAATTCTTTGGACAAGGAAATTTTTATTTATGAGTTTTATATCCAACTAACTGCCTCGTTGGTCTAGTGGATTGCGTATGCAACTGCTTACCAAGAGGTCTTGGGTTCGAATCCCGGGTCGGGCCAAAAGTGCTGTAAGGATTTCCTACAGGGAATTCTGAATAACAGACCGAAGTATAGAAGTATGGCAATGATTCACGCCCGTTCCCGCAAACATACTGAACACTAGTTTAATTTTAGAATTTCAGTTCTCCCTCAGGGTTGCGAAGGTCCAATACCAGTAAAACCGGTTAAATTAGTAGCCGACCCCAAATAATAAATAAACATGGGAATAAAATTAGGAAAATGTTGATGAGTTAGTTACCCATGCAAACCGAGTTTACTAGCTTTCTCCAGTTGTTCCGCCCGCGTATGTGAATATCGGAATAAAAAGTTGCCTATGTCCTTTCTTCAGTTCTGGAATATCTGTGTACCGAATTTAATTACAATCGGTTATCGAGTATCTAGTTACTTTCGCATTTATAATATTAGCAAGCAAGTAAGGATTCCAAGCGCATAAGAATTATTGAGTTTCTACCCAGAGCTGACTAGGAAATATGCAATAAACGGTTTATTGCGAAATAACCTTGGTCTACGAGCCAGTTTTATGGCTTTATCTGCATCGATACGAATTGATCTACGGCATTCGTGAAAGTGCTCGTAGGAAGAAGGTATTTGAGTAACAATGGAACCGCAGAACACATACCTATTATTCAGCATTACTATACATAAATATGTAAATTAGGTTTGGCGGGAATGTGTGAGTGGATGTGAGGGTGCTTGTTATTCAATCACGCTAATAAGACTGAACGAATCGAGTAATTTAGCATATACATTATCTAGTCTATACTAGATAATGTATATGCTAAATTACTCTATGCTGTACTCTATAGTAGAATACACGATTTAAATTCCTATTCAACGTTCCAAGTGAAACCAATGTGAAAATTAATAATTCGGGTCACTAAGCATTTGTTTGTTATAAACCCTACAGATTCATCAGTTATTAAATGTATTTATTACTGAAAAGTCCGTAGGCTATTTTTACATTAGTCCCAACTTCGTAAAGAAACTAAAATATATTTGGTTCGATTTTAGCATTTAAATTAGATACTTATTTACCCTTTTGCGGATCAGCGGAACTATTTATCTATCAATAATGTATGTAATATTTTTATCTGCAAATGTAAAGCAATTTTTAAATTTTTTGTCTTTCTGTCGGTTTGTTCCGACTAATCTCTCGAACGGATGGGCCGATTTAAACGGGACTTTAACTGGCAGATAGCTGATGACACAAGGAGTAAGTTGCGCTATGTTTTTAGACTAGCCTCGCTCCATGGCGTTATTCGTGATTTATAACAACAGTAAATAAATAAGTCTGAAGCATCTGTTCAAAATTTCGAATTTAAAACTTTTAAATTAATGCATATTAGAAAACGTTATTATTGATGCAGAAATTAAAGTGCAGTAACTGGATGCTCTAAATGTTGCAGTGATAATACAAGTTTACGGGTCACCAACAGTTGCCATTTTATCTGTATAGCAACTTGTAGTAATGTTACGTAGTTCATAAGTGGAGCTAGTATGGCCAAACAGTGAAACAGTGGCCGTAGCCGAATATAGCTGCCAAACTACTATCGAGCTTTTGGAGGTACTGTAATAATTCAGAGACACGTTGTCTGCAGTAACTAGAGTCATCGTTAATTATTACTCAATGAAGTAGCAGCCAGACGTCTGATGAAGTTTCTAAGCGATGAATTTAGAACAAAAGAAGGATTTATAGGTAGGTATTAAACTAGTGGAGAATAAATTGAATGAAATGTTACAAAACAGTTTCTTTCTTGAAAATTACATATATATTATCTGAATGCGAGTAGCCGAGGATCGAACTAAGTGGCGTGCAATTGGAGAGGCCTATGTCCAGCAGTGGACTGCGATAGGCTGATGATGATTTATTTATTTAATTCGGATCACCAACAATTGATGCACACATCAAATATGAATATAAAGAAAACAAAATACATGTCCTGTGCTTATTCAGTTATGGGTAACATATATGATGATGATATATATAACAATATGGTATACCAGAAAATGATCCCATAGGACAGGGGTCATCACCCCTTTTCGAAGTCAGTAGAACAGGAGTACAAATACTATTTTATACGAAAATAAGAATATTATGCAAGCGCCAAACACTTTTCTTAAATACATATGTGGTGTCGTTATAACTACCCTACATTATAAATGCGAACGTAACTTTGTCTGTATGTACGACTTTCACGGCAAAACTAATGAATTGATTTAAATTTTTACTCAGACTAGTAGTAGCTAGTTGTTTATAAGAACCAGAACTGGACTAAAACAAAAATATCATATCTATAAAAGTAAATTATGTAATAGAAAATATGATATCAATTTATCAGATTCACAGAAAACTGTTTATCAGATTTACACCACGTCCTAACTATAGGGTGCGGCGCACTCAAAGGGCGGTAACGAAGTTATGTCACTTAAATTGCAGCTGGTGGCGTCAGTCCTTTCTACAGATAATTCGTATTTTCACATTGCCTTTATGCAGTAACAAACACTATTAGTGATAGGTTAGTTGATCGACACATTTAAACTTTAAATAAATTTAATTTATCGTACTAACTAGTTGAAATCGCTATTTAGTGGCCTCTTCAAAACATAACTGTGAGCCCGGATCCTTTAAACGGTATGTTTTCCTAACTAATTTTGTCTGCATTTGGAATGAGTCTGGTGGCCTCTACTTCTAGTTAGAGTAGATTCACCTTGGTATGTTTTAAAAAAGGTATATTATTTATAAATGTAAATTACTATTCACACCTCACCTTTTAGGTTTTTTTGTCCTGGTCGAAAACGATTATGTACTCAATTTAGGTGAGTGTTAGATCAGCTGAAACAAAGGTTGTATGGAAGGAACTGCTCTGAGTGGTAAAACGACCTTATCGATATTCTGTTGAAAATGTTTATATCAAATTTTGCCAGTAAAAGCCTGATGAATAAATAAAGTAGCGTCTAGCTATCCACAGAGTATTTGCAACGATAAGGCAATATCTGTTGCAATGTTTGCAGTCCATTCAACTAAGCTGCTTTGTTAATGGAGCAACACCGACGTCGACCGACCTCGTAAGCCTCTCTATCGACTTTACGTTTGCCCTGTCCAAGGTAAAAGTAGCTAAGTATTCATAGCGATAAGTGCTCGCTGCAATTTATGCAATTGAGCGTATAATGCTTCAATAACTTTGTTACTAGTGACGATTTTCAGTGCATCGTCCTTTCCGAAAATATTTTGGTCATCTTTAACAACCCTTTTCGCGATGTAAGGATATTGCATTACATTTAATCTAGCTTTAAACCTCCTATTACGAAATATAGCCTCACCCAGGTGGGCACTTACTTGAAACTCTCATTAATACTGAATTAAGTAGAACCTGAAATTAAGCAAAGTGCTACAATGATGCTATACATACTTATAACACCACTATCTTAAATACAAATCTTTATATATATAATTCTTGTGTGAGTGTGTATGTCACTGAACTTCTCTCAAACGACTGGACCGATTTTGATGAAATTTTTTGTGTGTCTTCAAGGGGATCTGGGAATGGTTTAGATTTGCAATTGGACCCGGTAGGTGGCGCTGCGATCAAGTTCTGGAATTTTAAAGTTGGGCGGTACGAAGTTCGCTGGGTCAACTAGTATACATATATAACTGACTACGTTTTCATTACGTACTTATTTATATTATATTCGACGGACAAAGTTTAACATAAAGAGTATGCATAATAATATTGTAGTAGAGTAAATGATGTTTATAAATATCACCAATGAAATAGCACAGCATACTTGTTGTACAGATTTGAAGTATAGTTCATATTCGTAAATATTTAGATCAGTCTAAATAAAGGAGGGCCTATGTCCAGCAGTGGAATGTTGACTGTTGAATAAATATAGAAATATTTATTTTCCATCCATTCCATCCGCCCATTTAGTCCGCATAGAAGATGGAAAGTGATACAATTTGAAATTAGACATCCATTATGCAAATTAAAATGGAAATATAATTAATTAAAGATAGTTCTATTCCTATTTTAGTAAAGTCTGTTTTCAAATAAATACGTTACTCTGCCTTTTTAGGGTTCCGTAGCCAAATGGCAAAAACCGGAACCCTTATAGATTTGTCATGTCTGTCTGTCTGTCTGTCTGTCTGTCCGTATGTCACAGCCAATTTTTATGCACTAAGGTCTCATTCTTGTTTTCCGATTTAAAATTGAAGTTTCTATCTTAATACTAGCTGACCCCGCGAACTTCGTACCGCCGAACAGTCACTTCAACGTCATTCAATTGCTTTATATTCTCGGAATTTTAGATTTTTATTATTTTATTTTATTATTAAGAACCATCCTCTTACTTCAAGGAATATTATAAAAAAAGAATTAGCGAAATCGGTCCAGCCGTTCACGCGTGATGGCGTGACCAAGGGAAATAGGGATTCATTTTTATATATTTCGATAGATATATATAGATACCACAAGTCACAAGAAAGCTAGGTTAATATCTAGCTTTCTCTATGTTTTTTTATTACACACCAACGTTCTTAACCTTATTTGAAATCAATTACACTCCTAAAGAAGAATTACGCTAGCCAGACGACTGGTCGTAAAAAAGAAACATAAAAATACTTTTAGAAATGACATACATTAAGTGACGACTAGCGAAGGACGGCTGGCAGCAACTGGATGCGAGAAGTTCATAATATCTATATCGGGAGTAGTCTATATCCAGCAATAGACTCCAATATTGTTTAGTTATGATGACCTTTTCAAAGTGGAATGAATAATAGGGATTCAACTGATCGTTTAAAATATTTTTTTTAATCTACAGTAGTTGAACACTAGAATGTAGTTGCACTGAGACACTACAAATAGGAAAATTTCTTTTTTTTACTAAGTTCATCTATGTCAACAAGGCAGTCCTACTAATGGTTAACGAAGAAAGTAGGCTTCTGAATGCTGTTGACAACTAAAAAGGCAAAATGTTTGGCCAATTGATAAGACACGACAACTTTTTTAAAACCATACTGGAAGATAGAAGGTAAAAGAAAACGCGGAAGGCCTACATTGGCGTACAAACAGCAAGTAACCGAGAAAGTAGAAGTCGTGGCCTATCAAGAGGTCAAACGAATTGCAGAAGATAGACATTGCTTCATATATCATAGTTTATATACTTATGTATAGTAAAGTATATTTTCGTTTTAAAAAATACGGTCATAACAGTGTTAAAGTTCTTAATATAAGGTATAACTTAAAGGGGAATAAGATTACAATATACTTACCTTACTTTTTACCATACTTACTTACCTTTTGCGTGCGGCTCCACCCGCGTATAAGTCAGATATCGTAGTAATATTTTTTTAGGTAATATATATTACATATAGCCTATGACACTCACAAATAACAGGACTATCTATTGTTAAATGAATTTGCGAATCTGTTGCTAAGATCCAGAGATAACAAGAACGTTGTTATTAATTAGAGCCTGCTAAAGTGTCACCAATCTGCCTGATGAAGAGCGTGCGTACAATCCAAGAGGTCATCGCACGCATTGGGAATGCATACAATGCAGAATGGCGACCTGGTAGCCTAGTAAGATACTTTGTAACACATAAAGGACTGAGGAACGATAGAAAAACACGTAACCTGGTAGTGAGTTCCACTCTGAACTGACTTAGACAGGGCCTCGTCTCCTCAGTGTATATTTTGGTTTAAGTTTATATCATCTCCACCTAAATTAAGCCAAAAATCCTTATTTTCCACTCTGAATCTCTATAAAATTGATCTGAATTTGCGTCAGTTTAACGGTGTAAAACTTGGTTATTTAGTAGAGGATATTGACTTTCGAGTACGGAAATTCAATTCCAGTACAATTACGTTGTGCTTCGCCACCTGTATGTATAACAAGAACGTATAGTTGCATTTTCATTTTTGCTTAGCCAACCTAGTTTACATACTACGGTTAATTTTGCCATAATATTTATTTGTGACGGAAGCAATCTCGCTGTTTGGGTAGTGTTACGTAGATGGTGTAGCTGCCGGCTACGACTTCTACGATACGCTGTGAAAGCTATGTTTGGAATGAACAAACATTAACTGTTTACAAATTACGTAAATTGTACTCACGCTCTCCATCAGGGAGAGTAGTTTCACATTTTATAGGAGGCACTATACGACGTAGAGTTGACATTTTGTTAACTTATCATTTCTTTTTACTTGTTATTTGATCTATGATTTACGTGTGATTTTGCTATTCTTATCATGAAAAATTTCTTCCAAAATGGTTAATAATCGGTTTTACCGTTCTAAAGTCGCTTGTAAACGGGCTATAAAAATTGCATCTTGTTGGCTATTTTTGTTGACCAATATAACTCAGTATATTTGCAACTTTAAGCAAGCGGGATTCATCAATTGCAATATAGCCGGCTAAACTTTAAATACTTGCAACTATAATGAAATATATTGACAATATCGCCGGGCTATACAGCAATACTGCAGCAAATGTTGCACTGTGTTGAGGTATATAATCAGTAACTTGGCGGCTATAATATTGCAGCAAAAAAATAGCCCGCTTACGAGCACCTTAAGACAAGCTACTTTTTAATCCTCGGGGAACTTTTTTCCTCTTTATTCTACATAATAAGCACATTAAATAAAAGGTTAATACATCCTGGGGAGCCTTAAGTTCTTTGTTTCAATAATTTATTTTCTAACGAAAGTTCATTAAGTTATTAATGTCGCCATAAATATTTAATTTGTTTTATCTATTTCTTGTGTCTCGTGGTTGCTAATGAGAAACGCTGAAGCTGTATAGAAGATTTTAAAATTCTTTCATATTTTTTTTAGGGTTCTGTAGTTCATGACTCAGAACCCTTATAGATTCGTCATGTCCGTCCGTCCTCGACCTACTGCCCAAACGGTTGGTTGTAGAAAGATGCTACGTTGCATGAATATGTGTTTATTTCGTCGACAAAGTGCTAAAATAAAATTAGGAAAAATATTTTTATTTGGGGTACCTCCCCTACGCATAAAGTGGGAATGATGTTTTCCTCGCGTCTATCCCATAGTGTGGTATCATTAGATAAGTATTTTTTTAAAAGTCTCTCTCTAAAAAAAAGTAGTTCCAATATTGAATTTTTAAGTCAAACTATAGCGGTCTTGATAACTTTTTTATTTTATGAGGTATAGGGGCGTAACTTGTAAAATGCACTTTGAAAATTTCGTACAAAAATAAAGAAATAATAAGTAAACCTAACAATTATATATCTATTGGACACGATTTCAAATCTATCAACCATAATGGGTGACTACGGGGCCCTATTACTTGATACGCACTTGCCCGATTTTTTTTACTATCGTGCCTAAGTGGATTATACTAATGGCAAAAAGTTTAATAAATTTGAATCTAAAGCTGCCTGGAATGAAGCGTTTCAAGTCTCTTTAAGTCCTTGTCCGCACTGCGATATTTTACCGCACGTTTTTTTTCTCGTAGTTCTGTAACACATTTAATCCTAAAGGAGTAACCGCACCGGCGGCAAAAAAACTTGCAAAAAAAAAACTGTGACTTGATGCAAATTGAACGCGAAGCAGTGAGATTTATTTTTGAGCGAATATTTTGTACAGTCGTACAGTGAGTAAGTGGGTGAATGTAATGTTAATGACATCTTTTGATACGTCTGTTACGCCGCCTTAGTATAAAATGAATAAAAATTTTAGTTCGGTTGTCCATTTTACACGTGCGTCTCAGTCGAGAACTGAATTAAACTGACAAAACTATTTTTCGTATTCGTACTATTACGAAATTTTTTTTTGCAATGCGTACCTACTATTTGAGTGATTCGTTGGTCTAGTGGTTAGCGTATGCGACTGCTGATCAAGAGGTCTCGGATTCAGTTTTCGGGTCGGGCTAAAATGATTGTATGATCTATGATAACTATGATCCCGGGTCCTTTAAGCGGGGCGTAAAAAAACATCTCACTAAGCCGCCATAGTATGGGCTGCCATACTTTCCTGTCTGCATTTGCAGCAATGATGTGTGGTTTCTCTCTGGATTCTGCTCATGCTTTCCATCAGGCAGGTTACAGTCACTTTGGTAGGCTAAATATAACAAAAAAATGTTTCGGAATTTGGGTGTTTTCTATGTATAATATGTATGTATTTACAAAATAAAGTATGTTTATGTATTTATATCAGTTATCTCGTTACCCATAATACAAGCTTTGCTTATTTTGGGGGTTTTTGTGTAAAATGTCTGAAATTTTTTTTTTTTATTCCAATCGCGGAATTTACTACGCGAGAATAAAAATCTTGCGGTGAAATATCGCTGTGCGGACAGGCCCTTAAGAAATGAATTAATTGGAATTTAGTAATTAATAGAAAATTGGGAACATTACATGAGCTGAACATTTAGACAATTACCTTTGTGTCAGTAACACGCATAGATGAAATATATAATAGTTTCAATATTATCTGGGAAATGTTTATTTCTGGATACTCTTATTTTCACTAAACTATTTTCCCAGGCATTTAGTTTAAGTATAAAAAATCTGTGCTCTCTGTCATGGCCTAATAGAAAATATTGTAGTACGAGTACTGCCTCGTTGGTCTAGTGGTTAGCGTATGCGACTGCTAATCAAGAGGTCTCGGGTTCAAATCCCAGGTCGGGCCAAAAGTGTTTTTGGGTTTTTCTAAGCAGCCCGGAGTTTGGAAGTTTGGCGGTGATTCACGCCCGTGCCTCGGAGAGCACGTAGAGCCGTCAGTCTCGGTTGTCATGAAAATCTATGGCAATCGTTATTGGGAAGTTAGTACCCTCAAATATACTAACAACTAGTTCAATCTTCGAATTCCGGAGCGGTCCGATGCCAGTCGCTCCGTGGACAAACTGAAATTCAGGTAAAAGCGGTTGAACTAGTAGCCGACCCCAAATAAACTTGGGAATAAAGGCTAGGCTAGATGAAGAAGAAGATGATGAGTAGAGCCACACTAATTTCAACACGAATGGGCTTGCTCGAACTGAGCGGTACTGCCCTCGCGTAGAAGGCCAACCTAATATGAAGATCATTTGTGCTGATGAATGCATGCGTGCTTTAAAAAAAACTCGATGTGAACAGTACCTATGTATGTTCATACAATTTTTTTTTTTTAAAACGTCTCCCTCATTAGGAATATAAATCCGGTGTCGCGGGAGACTTTAACATACATGAAACTGACGCAAAGAACACCCATACTCTGAACAACAACTTGTGAATCACCCAAAGTGTTTTCCCACGTAGGATTTGAACCCACCCACTTAAACCACTAGGCCAACCGTGCATTGACACAGTGGGATTAAGATTAACTCAAATAACAGAAAAATCAACAGCTAGCCGACACACTGCGATAACTGAGTACGCTGTTAATAGATTGTTACGAATATCTTCGCTATTGTATAAATATTTAGACAATAGCGTATCTGGGACAACCATATGAAGCACTGGGAGACGTTGTGTCACTCACACTGTTCATGAATAGTCAAGCGGGATAAATGGGGTAATGCAATTCAGAATGTTCATCTCCCTGTATCGCACCCTGTAAAGCGCTTAAATCCTTTCATTGTATCGGGTACCTCTAGATATAGCTTCTCCACATCATCTATAAGTAACTGTAGTACCAATTGAGGCTTGTTGTTAGTTAACGAACTCTTGGGGTGGGGCAAAATACATAATACATTTTCATTCACTATTGCTATCTAGACAGTATTACTATTAGATATTTAAAATAGTGATGTACATATATTATTTCACCCCAAACTCATATATGTATATATACTTATTGTATATACCTTCTTCGTACTATTGCGAATAAAAATTAAACACTTTAATTGAATAAACACAGCACACAAACTGAAATTCAGTTTTACATTTGCCTAGTAAATTACAGAAAAAATAAATGTAAAATTTAAATAACAGTCTTTTTTTAGGCTTTTAACAATTAAGAATGGCAAATACTGTCAAATAACGATGAATAGATGACGTGTCATAACACATCCTTCTTTGGAAAATGTATGGAGAGACTAATATCAAAGTAATTTTTCAAATCAGTATCACAGAGTGTTATGGATAGTCAAATCGTTGACATCTTTTGTGTAATGAAATTGACTTTATTTGTATCTAATAGAAAATAACTAAAAACATAAAGCAATTTAAAGACTCGATATGTCTAAAATTCATTTTCTACTTTTTCAAATATATTTTCAGACATCTGACTTACAATGCAACTAGTTTTAAACTAAGCAGAGCTTGTGCTATGAAAGCTAGATTCTCTGACAGAATCTTCTTTACTTTTTTTTCTGTCAATACACAGATACATAGAAAGCACCTAAACTCTAAATTCAACATCGGTAGATCCTACAAATATTTTGGTCTTACCTAGTAATTGAACCCAAGACCTCGAGCAAAGCAGTCGCATATGAATATACTGCGTCACAACAGTCAGATACACATAACGTTCTTGAAGAAATCTAAAATTTAAACCTACGAATATAATAATACAAATTTGCTACACAAATTCTAACAGCTTTAAAATACTCAACTACAAAATAAAACAATCTAGCATCATACATTAAAAGATGCAACATAAATATACAAACAAAATTATATTTCTTTGCTAATGGAAATATATGAAAAGCACTTCTCTGTAAAATTTGATTATATAGTTAGACAGTTACAAGTGAAGTTAATTAAAGCGTCTGAGTCAAATCTAATGAGAATCAGGCATTCACTTAGGTTGTTGTCTTGTTTCCCTCCGTCTGTGTTTGATTACCGAATACGTATGGATGTACTCGTATATTTTATAGGTAAATTCAGTAGTAATTCAGTTTAACTGAATTATTTTTAGATTAGTTAACCGTGAAATAAAATGTTACAAACTGGAACGATAGATATATTTGGTTGTTTTTTTTTTTGCGAATTGGGAAGCTTCTTTAAAGCTTTGAACATAGACACGGTCATCCTGTTTGTTGAAACGTTGCTCAATTGTAAAAACTTTCTTTACGACAGACAAATCAAGCTTGTTCTGTGACCTCCCATTGAGTACCGCTTAAGCAGTTGTTTTTATTTTAGGACCCTATTCTTTTTAGAATATCTGTTAAAAATTACCAGTCCGTCTCTTAAGTCCTAAGTCATTGATAAAATATGCGTCATAGTTCTATAATTTCTGGAGATAAATTATAATGATTTGTGAAAAGAGAATTCATCTTCGAATTCTTTCCCTTAGTGCTGTGATCGCTTTTTTCGTACGAACGGCCAGATCTTTTGTGTCACAAACAAAGGAGGTTTCTTTGTACTTATCAATAGCCAGGTACTTAAACATTCGACTAATACCAAGTTTATAGAGAGTTTCAAAAATAGTATTTGGCCTCATTTCGACATTGCGCTTACGGTGGAGTAAATTGTGCATTATATTGAACCTACTGATACCTACTTAGTCCCAATCGATTCTTTTTATTTGGACTATATATTTTCAAAAGAATGACAGGTTCGGAATGAAGATGTCATATTTTGTTAATTTTTATTGTAACAGTATTTACAACCAGACTAAGTATGTATATCATCACGCTATGACCAAAAGAAGCGAAGTAACAATAAAAAATATTTTTATTTGGGGTACCTCCCTACACGTAAATTGAAGATGACTATTTACTTGCGCCCAAAGATATTTAACAAAACAACAAGCACTCAAGAAAAACAAAATACTACCAAATAAATAAAGTACCAGTCAAGCTCTATTGAACATTTCCTGACTAAATAAAGCAGTTACACATCACCCTCTATAAAAGTAGACAGAACTCCTCTGCCGTACTATGAATAGCAACTAAGAAAATTATAAATAATATAGTAAAGAAGAAATACTATAAGAAATACATCTATACATTAAATGTCAGAAGAAGGAAGGACAGACCATTTAAAAGTTTAAGTGACGATTTCGTAAAAACGACTGGCCACAATAAAGCACAAAATGTTTTAAGGAAATTTAAGGTAATAAATAGCCACGGCACCCAATTAGTACGGAAATAAAACGCACAATACAGCAATATTGGCTATTTATCAATTACTCTAGTTAGCACCGATTCAAATATTAACAAGTTAACCTTCCATCGGGAAAATCGAGTTACATAAAAGTGTAGTGTTCAGTTAGCGCGTAAAATTCGCGTGCCTACAAAAGATTTATTTATTCACGTAGGCGACTGCGAACGGGGCTAATTTAATTATATTTAACGTGTCTAGTTTTACTACGGTGGTAATTCAACACTCGCATACTATAGGGTGTTATGAAAATGTTTTCGTTTTTGTTTTTCATACAGAGCTGTGAGCTACTATTACATTTTTGTGTTTTAATATCATTTTCTGAATTATTACTATCATTTTTAACAACAGCCACTCTGAATCCAGGCTAGCTTGACCGGGGCAATACTAGCCTCACATAGAAGACCAAGCTATAATATCAGCATTTGTATTTCGTTGGCGTGTGTTAAACCGGTAGCCCCATTGGGCTACATCAATGTCAAGCATCTCCATGGTGTGTGGCACCATACTGCATTGTCGGCACTCTATGAGGATTGGTGAGTGGTGACCCCTTGGATTCTACTCATGCTTTTCATCAGGCAGATTAGAATTTACATAATATATATATATTTAAGTAGGCTTATTTATAAAAAAAGTGCAAAATTTTAACAATTACTACAAACATTATACCATTATATTTTAAATTCGAATTGGTAACATTTAATACATTTGCCGACCCTTAAACATGTAATTTTTACTTTTTTACGTTATTTAATCATCTAACTTCTTAACTCAACAAATGAGATATAAATAACTTCAAGGGAAGACCAAAAATAGTCGAATACACATATATAAGAATACACACAACGTGGTTCAGAATACATGTCATTACCTTTAAAAGCTTTTCTGGTACAAAGCAACAAATAAATAAATAATAATAAATTGTATCCCGCAATCCATCATTGATGTTTCCTTCTTGCCTTATTGATGTTGGCTCTTTTCATTTTCCCTTTGCTTACAAATAAGCTTGCTCTACCTCTATAATGTTAATTATAAATGATCAAAGATTATAATACATTTGTCATCAAGTTGAAAAACCTTTGTTATCAAATCTATGACATGCTACCTTTGTATATACATAAATTGGTTGATATTTTGCTTGAAACAATTGTTTTAAATTATAACAAAAATAATGTTTAAAAACAAAATTTTATTTTCTGAACTACATTGGGAATATAACGCAATTAAAAAATTCTGTATCATTATCATGAACTGGTTTTGCGACATTATTGCTGGATATATGTAGGTTTCTCTTCGTTGTGAATAAACTGACTTCTCAATATTTATATTAGGCAATATTATTCATTGTTGATTATAATAAATATCAAATTTCTTTTTTAACATTGAAACTTTACAAAGATGGGAACAATTATACCTTCCGTATAAAGTGTATAATTTCATATCAACAGCCTTTCTTTACTACTGGACATAGGACCCTCCTTCTCTGGAGTAAAATTAACTACATAAAATTTAATTTTGGCATTAAATTAATAATTAAGTGTTAGTGGTTTCAGCTTAAGGTATATACAACTTGATGCACGGGAATACCACAAATCAACGCGGTTGAATTTATTTGCAACAAGATTCATTATGTTATTATATATGAATTGCGTTTAGCGATATGGAATTCAGGTAATGTGGTTTTTAATTCTATACATTTATTGGCCACCAATCAAGTTTTAAACATATAACAGTAATTAGTTTTTTGACAATCATTTATCTATTCGAATTCTAGTTAACGTCGCGTAAACTAACAATCATGACATTGGTAAATAATTAACTTACAGACTATAATTTTAAAAACAGATCAAGATAATCTTTGCGTTTTGCATAAGGAATACGAGACGATACTTTAAGTATTAAAAAGAAACTGAATGATTATGTATTGTGTAATCAACATTACGTATACAGTCTCTTCAGATAAGCGTTGGGCTGAAGTCCGCCAGCCATAAGTTAAGTAAAACCTGATCGGATCATCCCTTTGTGTTCGAGGTACATAACACTCGTTTCTACGTTCTGTGTATCATCATTTAAATTGTTTATTTATCCCCTTTCCCCCCTACGTGGTCTTCAAAAGTTTTTTTTTAATTTAGGTTATTCTAACTAGGTTTGTCGTAGTGTAGGTTTTCCGCAGTGACGTCATATTGGGGCCACTAAAGTGACATATTTGGGCATCAAATGGTATACAGCTGCCAATTTATTCTAAACTTTATGTATGTGTACTTTACCCTTGAATATTAATGTAGAAATATCGTTTCAGATAATGTATAATATCCTTTTAAACTTTGAGTAATATAAAAATAATTTTATTGATGGTATACAGTTTGAGGACTCTGGTAATCATGAAATTTTAATAATGTATTGTCAAGATACATCTTCACGAGCTGTGTGATACGTCGATGTTGGTTTACGAACCGTAAAATGTTTATGATATGCCAAAATTAGACAATGGATATATTTTGTGTATACTCTTGTGAACCAAGTACCTTTCAGTCTCCCACAATATATTGGTATATATAGACAAGATGAATGCTTTGCGCTGGGTCGTTGAAAATACAGGTTCAATTTTTGAAATTGTTCGACAATAGAACTCGAACTTCAGTTGATGACAATAATTAATTGGGATCTTAGATTGGGATGTTCGATGAATGAATGAGTCAATTTGTCAGTGTCAAGAGTTGAAAACATTGACCTACAATAGTTTGCAACCTTTTGCTGAATATTATTTGAAACATCAAACTAGTTATATCCATTTTGACATTTGACCTTGGAGCTTTCAGCTTTGTTTACCAATAAAGTTACAGAAGGTTGAATGTACCTTAAAACTTCGAGGATAACTTTAGGAAAACAATGATTAAAGAATGAAATGAAAAGCTTTGACTCTAAATAATTTTAACACAAAAAGGAACCGACTTCAATGAAAAACTATTCCGAGTACCCAAAGCGCGACATTGTGCCTATGATATTTGAGGAGTTCCCTCGATATCCTTGGGATTCCATCATCAGATACCGATATGGTGACTTGGGACCACCTGTAAGCTACGCCCATTCCATTGCAAAAAGAATTTTTGAAATCGGTTCATAAACGATGAAATTATCGCGGAACACACAAAAAAAAACCGACGAATTGAGAACCTCCTCCTTTTTTTGAAGTCGGTTAAAAAAAATACGTCCTTGAAGGCAAAAACAACACATTCCGCAGGCTATTCAGAAATAATCGATTAAGAAATACACTTCTGTCATGAACTCTTACATTTATTTATTGCGTTTAGTTCGGTTATATGCGTATACAACTATTTTTAAAGATGTGAAAAGTTACACTGAACAAACACATAAGTAAATAATATTCTTACCGAAGGTTTTTTAACCCACAGATGACTGGAAGGAGAGTATAACTGTCTTTCTAAGACTACTCAATCTTATATTCCGACACGTGAGCGGGCGCTTAATAAACAAAACAATAAAAAATGATGCCGATTAGCTAAATCATATTCAATTCACTATATAGTTTTTCGATAAATTTTACAATTTCCTAGCCCGTTCTTATTCTATCAGAAATTGTTCGCGCGTCTTAAATACGCCATTACGAAAACTACAATCATAGTGTTGTTGAATAAGTTGGCCCGGAGTCGAGAAACTTGAGTTGGCAGAGTATAAACGAAGGATCTGCTTCTTTGACAACTTGTTTCAAACTATGAAGACCATTGTACTTACAGTAGCTATTGTTTTATGTTGCATTTTCAGAGATCAATAATATTTATCATTAAATATTACATTTTTGTACACCATGAAAATACACACATATTATTTTTATTTACTCATTTAAAATTAGTAAATAAGACCACAACACTTTTAAGCCTCGTTTTTAAGCGTTTTTAAGCCTCGACTGTTTAAAAGACCTAATTGGAGCCATTTGATATTTTCATATTTCAATTATTCATAATTGTACAATTACTTTAATATATTCGGCACTTCGTGTTGAATTTCAGGCTTTCAGATCATAATAAATATAAAAAATCGAGTTTCATAAAAGTTGCATCTCGCAGCTATCAATTTTAAGAACGTTTTACTTTTGGTAAAGAAAAATAAGTGATTTATTAACAAAACTTCGTAATTTGTTCGGAGGGAATATAGCCCTAATTAAAATATGATACAAATTGCTAATATCTTACACAGTCGAGGGTCTGATTAATTATGAATAAAATCTTTAAAATCCGCGTCACGGCAAATGTAGTGGACGTTCATAGGGCAGGTGGAGTGATGTTTTGCGCAAGACGACCTAGTGACGTGCATTTTGAAAGACTTATGTCCAGTAGTGGACTGCGCTATCCTGATGATGATGATGGGAAGAAAGTTAAATTGTTCAATTACACCTTATCAAGTCTAATAATATTTTAAACATTTGTGAGTATTTTGAAGTATCATTTCTTTATCGTCGTCCTATCACTCTTTCTATTCTTCAATAATACTAGCATCATCAAAAATGCATGGACTATCTCATAAAATTTATAAGCGAATGATTTCAGAAACACGTACGGAACTACTTTGAATTGATTGATTTGAAAAAAAACTTTGAATACCATAAATATCATAATTTCCTACAGTCTGAAGATTAAACTATCCAAGATTCAGAATTATTTCCAAAAATTTATGGTACTGTAATGCGTGAAGTCTTTTGAAATGGTATTCTGTTTAGTGACTAACTCATATAAATAACACCTTTTCCTGGGGTCCTTAGCTGCAAGAGTTAAACGGCAAAATGTGTGTTGCCGCATGATCTTTGCGTAGACTTCGCATTTTTTTTAACTACTTCTACTAAGACTGCTCTTACACAATCCATTCTTGACCCGTTCATTTTACTTTTGTCACTTATTTTAATTTTACTAATAATACTCCTTAATATATATATAAGATTCATATTTGGATTAAGCAAATAGGTATGTATGATCATGTCTCAACATTCTCATATACGTAGTTTTCAGTCACTTTACCTGTGATTACCTGGTATACAATAAAGTTATTATTGTTATCATAAGTCGTGGCTAAAGTTGCCTCTAAATTTATTTTAAATTGTTAGTTAAAATGTAATAAAGCAAAAGCTTGTTCAAAAGACCAATATTTACTTAAAAAACAACAACACGAACAACCGAGTAGGTTTAAGGTGGAAGGTAACTTTCGCGGAAGTTTGTTTATCTGGTTTGAAATTGAAATTGAGTAAAGGTAAGAGAGATACAATATTCATAAAAAGTTCAAGGTGTTTGTTTATTATTCTTGAAATTTAAATATTGAACTGAATTAGACGAGGTGCAGATATCCATAAATATTAATTAGTTTTCCTTTCTAAGTTACTTTTATGAAACCAGTTTTAATATGTGTTACTTAGTTTCTGAATTAAAAGTATTACTTACTTGTGAACGGACGGAAAACTTTGAATTAAAACTTTGCTCGTAGCTCGCGGTTTTATTTACTTAACTAAATGAAAACAAACTGTTATAAAGGTTGCTCTAGATTTGCACGTTCACTTTGTAACTTAGCCTAGGTTTTGACTAACGAGTCAGATCAGAGCTTAAAAGACTAATTCTGGTTATGTGGTAGGAAGATTATGATTTGTGTGATAATGGAACGCTATCCTAATGCAGTAAAATTGCACAGTATTGAATGCGTTGACAGTGTCCAACGGAATTTTGATCACGTGATCAAAATTTAAGACAAACAGTTTAAGACGCCTCAGATACGTATCTGAGGCGTCTTATACTGCCCAGACAATGGTGTCGTCTGGTATGGATGAGTTTTTACCTTAATCACTCATCATAAGCGCAGATGGGCATATAGTGTGATTAAAGTAGTTGATGTTTCATGCAGTATTTTTTTTGCGAAATTTAAACACTCGCGCAACGCATGACATGGTTGTACTCAAAGGAAATAATTTGTTTTGCAGAATTTTTTATTCGTTATTGATTTCTATGTTTTATTTTTTTATAGTTTTTTTAGTTACATCTAACGCCGAAAGAGTTTTGGTAGCCGGACCAGTAACTACTTAAGATTACCGCGTTTAACCTAACAAACAAAAAATCTACGTGTATATGAGTATATCTACTTTAGTTCAAGCAAAACAAACACATTGTAATTTTATAGTACGTCAGTTATTTACAAAGTTTTATGCAAAATATGTCAGCCTCGATAGAGAATTTGAATTACAAATGAAAATTGGCGTGTTCACGACAGTCGTGTTTTCCGCTTTTCATATTTAGACACTGTTTGCAACTGGATTTATAGATTCTCATGTTTTTTTACTGTAAGCGGGACTCATTCGGGATGAAATTAAAAAAGATATGATATCTTCTATTTTCCATCTTTCTTTCTATTTTGGAAAAACAGTGGATTTATAGACTTCTAAGCTTTTACGAATGGCTTAAATTATGTAAACATATAAGTAATTTCTTAATTTCTTTTGCCGCACAAATAAAGATTAATTTAAATTCTATATATTTTTTATAAAGACAATACTATATGATATAAACCACACTGAGCCGAAACAGGTTAATTAAAGTTACTAATATTATACATAAATGGCAAAGTAACTTTGTCTGTCTGTTACGCTTTTACGCTTAAACTGCTGAATCGATTTGAATTAATTTCGATATGTAGATCGATTGTAACTCGGCAAAAGAAGGGTATTAATTACACAGATCATGTCTACCCAAAATCAAATCCTACAATATCCGTCCAAAGGTTGTAAAATTCTATTTATATCTGTGCATAAAAGATACCTTATTGGTGTACCATAAAGTTATACATAAATAAATAAATAAAAGTTATTTATGCCTCAGCATTCTACCCGGAAGGCTAGTCTTAAATAATATCTATTTATTTTATGAAATAGTGGTTAAGTCCGACCGCTGCAGCTGGGAGCGTAATCACTATGAAGGCTGCAAATTATAGTTAAACATCAGTAAAATCTTGAATAAGACCAAGGTATTTATTTTTCAATGTTATTTAAAAAAATATTATTTTGGTGTTCGCCTTTGAAGGTGGTAACTTATATGAGAAACAACAGCAAAAAAAATAAGAGTGTATTTTGATTGCACATTCATTGAAAAGTGTTTGTTGTGAAAAATCTCAAAGATGAAAGCTTTGAGTTCAAACTACGAGTATATCTCGAGAATTTCAACGCGATCTCCCGGAAAATGTACAACGACTCTTCTCCCTGTTGTTCCGCATCGCAATATTTCACAATTGTAAGATCTGCGTCTTGGAGGGCGAAATTTTTTTATTTATATTTTATAGGTATTACGTATGAACACAAAAAGAGTTTTTGGGTTTTTCTTATGAAATACCTAATAGCAGCCCGGAGTTTGGAAGTGTGATTCAAGCCCGTGCCTCCGAGAGCACGTTAAGCCGTCGGTATCGGTTGTCATCTGTATGTCGGGCACCTCTATTTCAATCGTTATGTGAAAGTCAGTGCCCTCAAATTTATTGACAACTAGTTCAATCTTCGAATTTCAGTTCTCCCTTAGGGTTGCGGAGGTCCGATGCCAGACGATGTGTGGAAAACTTATATTTAAACTAGTAGCCAACCTCAAATAATACTAGGAATAAGGCTAGGAAGAAGATAGTATGAACACAAAAAACAATTTGATTTCTTCTTTTTGAGGAACTCTTTCTTACAAAATTATTTCTTTATAAAAAACAACTACCACGTTAGCAAAATATTTTACAAATATAAAACGAACATACACACAATGCACAAACTGTTGTTTTGAGTCTGGGAATCAAAACAACAGTTTGTGAATTAAAATGTTACATGTAGGAATCCAATCGCAACACTCAGCGTTGTAGAATAATATGAGAATACTTCCTGAACTTTCTTAACTACAAGATTCATGCAGTCAATTAAAAAATAGCATAGTTTACAATAACATGACGTGCTAATTTTTGTGGTTTCAAATATAACTTACGAAGTACACGGTACTAGTGAACACTCTACTATGTATATTACTGCAATGGTATTTCTTACTTCACTGAATGTTATTCTACAATTTTACTGTCGGAAAATCGACGTTATGACAACAATAGACAATGCATGCCGTATGCTACTTTAGATTGCTGAGTTATCAACCTTATTTCAATATTTGATTGCTGATAACAACGCGGCAAATATGTACACATGTATCCGCGTTAGATTTATCAAGTTGTCTATTTCTAACTTTTTGAATCAAGTATCCTTCTTACTCCATTGACATTTAACCAGTTATAAGGATAATAATAATTGTCTCACTCTCACTCACTCAAAGATATTGTTTTTAAGTGGGCCTTCCGTCTCAGGTTATAAAATTAAAATATATTCAAAAACCTAACAAACGTATTAGAAAGAAGGTTCAAATAATATTTTTATGTACTTCTCTAGATGATAATCATGATAATACACATATATTTTTACATTGAACGTTTTTTTAAATAAAAGAACATGTATTCCGATTGAGATACTATATTTTTCTCTGAATAATCTTTTTGTGAATATATTCACAAATGTGATCGAAGAGTCAAAATATCTTGTAAATCATTTTCACAAAGAGGTTGCTTGAATCCTTTCTGCTTACCAGGGCCCCATTAATGTATTAGTGACTTATAAGATCCTTTTCCTTTTATAACCTTTTACATAACATCAAACGGTTTTAGAGATTTATTTCGGAATATGTTTTCCTGTTACGGTAAAAGAAATTATCTTCTTTTTGTACCACTAAGGGTTTTTGTTGTAGGATACTAATTAAAAAGGTTACTCTCTCCTGTAGATCACTTTGCGGCTACAGACATCTAATTAAAACAGGTAGATTAAAATAAACAGGTGTCTGATAATTAATACATACTTCAGTACGTTTATGGATAAATTATGCTATCTTATTAGAATTGCCGTGTATCACAACACTTTGCCAATCACTCCTTATCTGCTGCACATCCTGAGGCGGATAATAGCGCATTATTATATATCATATAAACAAATTCAACCATAAATATTGCTGAATTTGTTTGTTATTTGAATTTGTATATTTATATGTTTTTTATGAAGAGTATTTTTTTGGAATACAGTTTATAAATAGTAGGTAAGAATCTGCATATTTAAAAATAATTAATAACAAATTTATACTTCATCACTTAATTTTAAGCATAATTAGAAAACATATTTTAAATTTCTAGTTCATAGTGTGAGTCATTTTGACGTACGAGAATCTAACCTAAAAATTATCGCATTGCGATTTATATCTATTTAAATCACAATGTGTTGTGCAATAATTATCACCTGATAATTATTGCACAACACAAATTTCTAGTTAATAATAAAAATAGATCGGCTTTAGCATTGTAGATGCCCGTTGAAGCAATACATGACTTCAGGAAAAAGAAATAATAGTCTAAACAAAAATATACTTTGAAATGAATATTTAAATTACTTCGATTCATCGGATTCCTTTATCTCCAATTTCATTTAGGGGTCGGCGCTATATGTAATGTAATGTAATGTAAATGTAAAATAATTAAATATTTCCTGAATAATTGAATCAAATATGAGCTCAAATATCATTTATTATGTATTAAATGATAAATATCTTTTGCATGAGAAACGAACATAAACATTTAAGCGTGCCTTTCGTGAATAAGATCAGAGTAGTGGGCAATGGGAGAGGCCTATGTCTAGCTGAGGACTGCGATAGGCTTATAATGATGTACAATAAAAACCATGTGACTGGAAAAGTAGCAAAAGTCTAAAAACCAATATTTGAAATACATGTTTAATTACATTGTTTAATTAACTCAGTTTCACAGAATTGGCTAATTCAATTACACAAGTCCTTTGTTAGAAACTAAGTGTATTTTACTAAGATTGTTCATTAATATCTTGATTGTATAAATGTCGAAGGTCAACCTTTTGCCTGACATAATTCACTTATCTTTTAACATAGCTTTGACCGGGCTAACATATACGAGGAAATTGTAGAATAGTGAAGCTCACATAGATACCTCATTTTCTCGATCCAATCATAAGGCATCATATTCGAAGCCTTTATTTTCAAGATTATTTGGGATCAGCTTCTAGTTCAACCGGTTTTACACGGATATCAGTTTTATCATGGAGCGACTGGCATCGGACCTCTGCAACACTGAGGAAGAACTGAATCCGCCTGTTTTATACAACTCGTAAGATTATTATTAAGATCGGCTCCGCCCGCGTATAACTCGATTATTGCAGTAAAAAGTAGCTTGTGTTATTCTTATATATAAGCTATATTACGGTAAGTTTCATACAAATTCGTTCAGTAATTTTCGCGTGAAAGAGCAAAAAATATACATACATACTCAAAAACTTTTGCGTTTATAATATTATTAAGGATTATATTTATATAACTCTAATTAAATATAGTAGCGTAGGATATGTGTACGTTACTTTCATCTAAGAAGAACTTTATTTTATGACAACATATATATGTCTTCAATGCGGGCAAACGGTAGCGTATAAAAACGATATGGTTAAGTTATACACATTAATTCAAAGGTTTTAATTGTAATTGCTATCAGTTTTGTAATAATACATTAGGTTTGACTAATGATGAAGCTATAGAAACTAATTATGGACAGTGTATTCAGGTTAAATTTTATCGGATACGATGCATATACGGTTTTTATCGTATGATCGACTGATCTGTTCTATTACTGAAGTGTAACTAGTAATCCTGTAAATACATGAAGTCGTGGGTTCGATACCCGCTCAAAAAGAACACTTGTGTTGTCATCATGATCATTTATTTTCTTAGAAATGCAACCAAAAGCCAACAGTCAACTGCTAGACCTGGAGTTTCTGGTCTAATATGCCACGCTGCCATACTGCCATTTGTTTTAAGTTTTCCTTCTCTTTCCAATAATGTTATCTTATATATCTCGCTCCCTTAGTCGCCTCTCACTATAGGGCTGAATAGGGCTAGTGACACTCTGTGTTCTTAATCTGTCACCAGACACAGAAAAAAATACTTACATAAGTACGATCATCAGCGGGCTGGAGGTTTGGTCAATATGTGTGTGTGGGTGTGTGTATGCAAATTTTTTTAAGTTGAAAAAAAAAGCGTAATAATCTGCGATACAGCGCACGAAAACATTTTTTACATACCTTAGGAACTCTCACCATTTTTCTTTATCCTATATCTTTGGCAAAAACTACTGGGTGTTACTGCACATATAAACATATCGATCTGCAGTTAACACTGGCGCCGAGCAGCTTGCCAATTACATATCACAACTACATATGTATATGCACTGGCGCATGAGGGAAGCTTTATTTGGATATGTTTCATATTTTTTGCTGTGTTATGTAACAAACAGATGGAAATAATTGATACGGTTTTGCTTTCAAATAAGTTCGAACTGTGCTCTTCGTTTTATTAAGGTACTTGGTACTCGGCTGAAACGGTGGTTTATCAAATTGTTTTTTAAAATAAATTAGTAATAATTTATTGTGTCTACTCGTAGCTGTAATATACCTATATAACAAAACAAAAAAGCATTCTAAATTTCAGACACACATTCTGTATCATAACACTGCAATTCATAAGCCATATGCGCAATTGGGCTCATGCCTTGTCAGAAGGGAACGCCTGTAATACGCTAATACAAAATGCCTTGGGGCTTTTTACAAATTTATTTAACAAGTTAAAGTATTTAAGAGTGTTTTATCAAAACCATTCATTAACACCGAACTTTCTCCCTAGAAAATATTCGCTCTAAAACTCAAATAATTACCTGGCTAAATGTATTTGCTATCGACGTTATCACGCACGGTTGACTCGATATTGCCAATAGTCGTTCATTTCGGACATTCAGCTCTGAAATCACGTGTTCCGTGCTCATTATCTGGGTATTGCTGTTCGCCGCGGTAAACTGTAAACAGCGTAATCCTAAAATATGACGTGTATGAACGCTATTAACCGGTAAAGATCTATTTATAATATATATCTATATTATATATATATTACCTAAATTTTGCTATAATTACTTTATAATCAGGTTTTTTATAGTGTAACCCATAAAGCATAAAGTTTCTTGAGTTTTAGTTTCGAAGGTGACCGAAAAAGCCTACTTATATTTATTTTTATGTAATTTAATTTAATTAACTGTACAAACATTTTCATTTTGTATCTAAAAATATTAATACGCCACATTATGTGGTAGGACATAGTGTACCTTTAACATATGCAGTAACTACCTATGTTTCCACAAATAAACGATCTACAATATGCGATGGTCAACTTGGCGGAGCACTTTTCTAAAGCAAACGACATTATAAATTACTTATCAAATCGCTAGGTGGTTTCTCTTCCTAGACAAATTGCATAAAACTACTTTTGTAACGTACTAAATACGAGAAACTGAGCTTTAAATCATCGCACCAGATAAATTGATATCTAATTAAATAGCAACGGTCTCGAAAATTATTGTATAGCACAATCCTTACTTCTTACTCATATTATAAATGCAAAACTAACTCTGTCTGTCTGTCCGGCTTTCACGCCAAAAGTACTGAAACGATTTTAATTAAATTTGATAACCAGATAGTCTAGAGCCTGGGAAAGGATATAGTTTAGTTTGTAATGCGAAAAAACTGTTGTAAGGGTTTGAAAAGTTTTGTCGTTTTTAGAACGAAAGTTTGAAACTTATTTTTTAGGCTCCTGATTCGATATAAATAAATATGACATTCAAAGTTTGTAAATATATAATCTTTTAGGAGGAAAATAACAATAGGGAATAATGGAGGAAAGTTTGTATAGAAATATATGTAAGATTTATTTCAAAGTAACTCTGGCTGTCAGTCCGACTTTGACGCCAAAACTGTTGAACCAATTTTAATAATATTTGGTATAATAACTTACACGAGGGCGGAGCGGCATGCAAAAGCTAGTTAATTATATATTTTTTGTGTACAGAAGAACCTGCTAAAGTTTTAGCTAGAACCCAAAAAGTGACGTTGATTGTTTAGTTATAAAAGGTACACAAGTTTTAGTTACAAAGGTAAAATAAACCAAGATATTGTTGAATGAATTATTTTAGGTATCAGAAATCACTTTATAGTTTACAACACACTACCCAGAATAAACGACTCCCTTTACCATTTTACGTTTGGATAGGTGTCATGTCGCTGACATCCAATTTAAACAAACCAATGAAACCGTATTACAAATATGTATTATTTACAGTTACACTATTTCTACAGTTATAGAGCTTCAATCAATCAAAGCAAACCTGTTCTACTAAATAATTACAAATGGCTTAGTATTTTATTAACTGCACGGTTGGCCTAGTTTATACGGTCCCCACACCGGTCTATACTACGTGAAGTCCACATGGAACAACACTTTTTATCATCCACAAATTGTTGTCCTGAGTCTTTGTTTACGTTATATGTATGTTTGTAAAGTCCCCGCGACACTGGATGTGTATTCCTAATGCGGGAGTTGAATATAAAAAAAGAACTTTCAATATTTTATCCATCCCAATGTTTTTTTTTGTAATATAAAATCAATCGTTTTTTTTATTAAATGCGTATACTATATTATCAAAGTATATAATGGACCAAGAGCCCAGAGCCGCCAGACCTACGTCATTAGTGCAAAGCTGAAATTTTCAGGATTATTAGTACAATGTCTTGTTAAGATGTATGTGTACCCATTAGCTTGACAGCGGGGCCGTTTCTGAGGTAGCGCGAAGTACAGATGGATAAAAACCTTACTTACCTACGATAAAGGTGCAAAGCTAGTATTTACATATTTTATTAAGAATATTATTTAAAATTAAAATTCATTACTGCCAGACACTTTCCGTGGGCCATTACTTCTGCCAGACGTTTAGTTTTTTAAAACTAATCTTTTAGAAAAATACTAATTTGTTTAAAGATTTTTTTAGTTTTTTTTTCATATTAGTGTATTGTCATCGGTCCCTGATACATCTACAAAGTTTGAACGAAATCTGGCCGTTTAAAGTGGGTCAAAATCGCACCCAAAGGAGTTGGTTACAAACAAACAAACATACAGGTGAAGCTAATAAAACACCGACCGATGACGATACACTAATATGAAAAAAAAACTAAAAAAATCTTTAAACAAATTAGTATTTTTCTAAAAGATTAGTTTTAAAAATCTAAACGTCTGGCAGAAGTAATGGCCCACGGAAAGTGTCTGGCAGTAATGAATTTTAATTTTAAATAATATTCTTGATAAAATATGTAAATACTAGCTTTGCACCTTTAACGTAGGTAAGTAAGGTTTTTATCCATCTGTACTTCGCGCTACATCAGAAATGGCCCCGCTTTCAAGCTAATGGGTACACATACATCTTAACAAGACATTGTACTAATAATCATGAAAATTTCAGCTTTGCACTAATGACGTAGGTCTGGCGGCTCTGGGGTCTTGCTCTATAAGGTAAATATATCAATATAGCTATTTTTTATAACTTTTTCTGTCTGTCTGTTAGTTCCAGCAAATAGACAGACAGACACAAACATTTTACAATAGCATTTGATGTACTTATGGAGGAACGGGTGTCATGTTCCTCCATCACAAAGGGAGGATCCTCCAACCAGGTGAGGAGAACGTGCCTGGCGGGCCACTCTCCAACGATTGATGTAGGGATGTTGTATATATGCTAATCGGCGAGAGAATTTCTCCTTCGCGATTCAGGATTAGTAGTTACTCCGGATATATCGTTACTTGTTTTCCTCGTGGTTCAGTATTTCTTCGGTAGATGGCGATGTTGCATGCTTTTATGTGGAATATGTAAAAGTCGCCACATACTCGCAAGTGCCGTATTATATACTTTCATATGCATTTAGTAAAAAACTATTCGTTGGATATTAGAAATAGACACTTAAATTTTATTTAAGTATTTAACACAAAACTTAATTAAAAAAATATGCATACTTAGATCAATTTCTGTTGGTGTGATTAAAGTTTTGTTTATCTCCACAAGTCCGTGAATTCATCTGGGAGAGTTACCGAGGTAGCATGTTACAAAGTCAATCGGCTTTGAAAGCCGCACGCTAATTTCCAAGTTAAGTGCTGAGTTCTCGATAACGCTGTTTGGCTAGCCAGATCGTTTTATCAATGTTGTCAGTATCCATGAGTTATTGTATTTGCAACTGTGTTGGTCATATTTCAAGTCTCTTTTAAATTTAATAAAGATGTTATTTTCAAATACAATTATAGCTCATCATAGAAAAGAGCTTTTTAAAATGTTTCTGCTATCCCTTTCTGCTGGATTCATTCGTTCGAATGACTAAGTAGATCCATATCGTAAGAGATTTGTGCATTCGTCAATCACAGCTAATTCACTAGGAATTTATTGGACCCATTAAATAAAAACTTAATACACACACATGAATTGCGTTTCGAAGCAAAACTGGAGAATGATAAGCGCGTTGATTTAGAATATCAGGTATATTTTTCTAAGGAATATGAATGCATATTAAATATTTACATTATGCGGTTGCTGATAAAGAGGGTTCGATTCCCGGGTCGGACCAAATGTTTGTATGATCTGCAAATAAGAGGTTTAAGCAATAACGGTATAATAACATTTTTACATATGGGTAACGATGGCAAAAGCCTTTATTTCTATGCTGCCAAATAGAGTAATTTTCACATTTCTTGTTCATTGTTTCTCTACATAAATAAAATATTTAACGCCTCGCGTACGTTTTAATATTTGCTAACTAATCCGTTCATGATAAAACAAATTTGGTGAAACGCGCCCGAAATTTGATGCTCGGTACATAAAGTGGTACGTGATTTATATCAGAAACGGAGATTAACATCAATTTCATCGTGTAATAATTCCTTAAATTATGGTTTTGCTGTATTTATAAAAGTTTTATTCAAACAAAGTCTGATTTATTTGTTCATCGACAGCTGTGAGCTTTAAAAGTTCTCTGGTGTTGGCACCCTGAAATAAAGTCGAAATGTTGATATTAGGCCTAACATTTAAGATATGCTTTCTAATAATTCCCTACTATCTAATCACTGCGACTTTAGATTAATTAAAACTGAAGAAAATGGCATTAGTCCGCCTTATGTAATGTATTTGCAGGAAGTCTAAATATATAAATAAAACGGTCTATCATTGGATGATATAGGTTTTTAATGAGAGCAGTATTGATACTAATGTTATTCCTAAAAGTTTAGATTTTAAAGAGTGTGATGTTTGCATTAAATAACATCAAATTGAAATATCTAGCTGAAGTTGTATTATTTATTATAGTATCAACGTAGAAAGTCATCTGTTGTACTATAGCTAGTCCAAGAAAAAACAAGTATCCTATTATTTTTATTTTTTTGAGAAATTTAACACCTCACTTTTTTAACCTCTGTTGCAAAAGCGGCAGGGTGTTAAAAGTGACTGTGTGCGTATCTGTTTGTGGCATCGTAGCTTTCAAACATACGAACAGCTTTTAGATTTAAATTTATTACTTGTTACTTAATTTTATTGCTATTTCATGGGCTCCTTGGTCTAGCGTGTCCCTGACCGTTAAACTGGGGTCATGAATTCTATTTGAAACGACGTGTAATTTATATATTAATACATGTATACATATAAGAATTGTTGTGTACATTTATTTAGCCGAAAATCGAACGAAGAAGCGTGCAATATAACTAACTTATATTAAACAGTAAACTGCAATAGACTGATGTACATATATAAACAGTTACTATGTTTTTTTAAAACCTATGCTGATGTAGAAAATTCAAAACGTCGTATAAAATATTACTATTATATTGTTGTAAACATTATTCGGCCGACGTAGAAACAGTCCCAGATCTGCAATCAGCTTTTGAATATACATATTCCTACACAAACTGAGAGCGAATACTGTCTCAAAGAAAATACGTCCACCGTTAGTAGTAGAAATTATATTGTAAGAACGGTACTGCATTGTTCTGAAATGTTTACCTCGATGTGATCTACATATGTATTTCTGTTATGTACACATATGTATTGATATCACATATCCTTTACGATTGTTCAATTATAAACAGTTCTATGAGTACAATAATTAATCTTCCAGAAGAACAATTCAATTATTAAGCACTGAAAGTCTAGGTAGGATTGTACAACATTTTGTTATAGCTACAGTCTGCTTGCTTTGTAATATTTTTGTAACGACTCAAATCAGATTTAGTTCTTACCAGACCAAAGCATGGTAAGGATAAGCATAGGTAAATAATTTAGAGCTATGTATAATCCTTAGTAACATTATAAAGGCGAAAGTAACCCTGTCTGTCTGAACCTGAATACGAAATCTATTTAAATGAAATTTCGTACGCAAATAATCTGTGAAAGGACATGATAGGTTATTTTATGACGAAACTATAAGGGTTGCGAGTCATGTACTACGGAACCTAAAAAGGTTTATGTTCGACCTTTGGGGTTATAACGAAGGATAAGAAAACATTATAAAAACCCGTGTTCTCGGAATTCATGCTTACCGCGAAATATTTTGTAAGTTATTTGATCTAAATGTATAATCTTCGAGAGAAGATACGAAAAACCCCATGATTAGTAGTGAACTGTAAAAATCTGGTAATGATGATGATTAAGGGAACTGTGATATTTTTCTCCAGAAGATTACTGAGGCTATGTTACTATAAAAGAAAAGTTCTTACTTTAATGTCGACTATTTTAATATACCTACCAAAAAAGTTTAGATCAAAACAACCTGTTAGGCCGCAAGGACAAAACTTTATACGATCATAATTTAATTTAAGAAAATAAAATAGGAATCCGATCTAAGTAAATCCCATTTGTATTTTACTCGACAAAAACTTTATTAAACAGCTTCACCTTATATCCACTTTTTTATCGTAAATTTTATAAATCTTTTTACCTCCTCGGAAGTGAGTACACTTATATTGTAGTCACACAATGCCCTGAGGATACTTATGTATGCAAGAGAGTGCAATACATTAGTTTACTTAGTAAATGCGCTGTGTATTTTTAAAGCTAACATTTAGAATGTATTTATAAATTAATAATGTTGAAAAACGTGTTCACATTTTTACAGTGTACCTTCCATATTTTCTTTTACAAAACATTATTATTTGAAACCTTTCTAAACTCACTTCATTTTTATAAAAACACAAGAGATGAATGAAACAATAGCGAGCAATCCTTTTAGGGTTTTGACCTAACTTTATTTCCTAATTGGATGAATATGTTTTGAAATTTCATAAATGAGTACGTGTAAAGTTTCTATTATATAAGCAGCTAATTTACGCCAGATAAATGGAAAAGATTTAGATGAAATGAACCACTGAAATATATTTAAGTCAGGTATATATTTATAGAAATTCTAAGTGGGTTTGTGTATACAAAATATTCATATTAGTACCGTTACAGTTGAAATTTTGACACGCTTCAAATATGTTTTACATCGGTATTGTATATCATTTATCATCAATGAAATATAAATCAGAGAAACTTGGCAGAGTACAGCTAGAAAAATCTATAGCTTTTTCAAGGAACAGAGTAAGTCATATAATTGATATCAATGGGAGTGAAACTTAGACTATTAGAATTCTTAATTGAACTAAAAGCAGGCGTATAAAACAACATACTTTTAATTACACAATAAAGTACTGTCTTACCATAATCCTAGCGTATAATATATGGAGCGATCTTTTGTGAGTGGTGGGATGGTTTACTCCAAAATAATACCAACATACAAAACTGATACCCTTGTTATTGCCCTTGTCCGTTAGAATGTTCTATGTGTTAAAATTAAAGATCTGATGCTTCCATTAAAACAATTATTGTCTGCTTTACTCCTTAAGAATAAGTCAGAAATACGATTACAATCTCTATTTATGGACAATAGGATTCCGCGTAATTAACAAAAGTACAACGCTAAATAAAGATAAGAATTTTTCAAATACATAATAGCTAACGCCCGCGGCTCCGCTCGCGTCCGAGGCTTATAAGAAATAGATAGTAGCCGATTCTCATACATACTAAATATGAATAAAAAATTCTTAAGAATTGGTCATAGGCCGTTTCGGAGGAGTATGGGAACGTACATTCTGACACTAGAATTTCATATATAAGATAAAGAAATTAATAACGTACTCGATCAACTGTGTGTATATCGAGTTTCAGACCTGTGAGTAAACGTAAATATTTACTTTAACATTATATTTGTGTACTTCATATTCCTCTAAACAATATTGCGTATATATAAATTGAATATACTTTACGAACGTGTACTTGATTTTAATATATCAGTCTATTTACTGAATACTGTCTCTGTTGAAGATTTATCTTTATTACTGCAAAAGTTTCAGTAAATAACTCATTAAACTGCTTGTCTACAATCAATTTTGAAATCAAATAGCACTTCATTCCAAATGAATATTTCAATACAAAAATTCATAAAGCGATTCACACCACTCTAATCTTAGACGAGGTCAATAAATTGTGTCACGGATCTAAGGCCGTCATAAATCCACGAAGGAGAAAAGTTTAATTAAACATCCATTTACTAAGTTAAGAACAAGTAAAGAACGGGTTGAAATAGTTATATAATATAAGATATTATCTGACAAGTTCACGAAACTTGAGTGTCATTTATAGACTCATATATTCTTAGATATGATTTTATTTTTATCCGCGTGGGTGGTTGTTCAATGAAATATTAAATGTCGATACATCAATGAAATATTCTTTCAGTCAACTTTATTTCGGAATAAGGTATAAGTTATATTTTTATCTCTTCAGTTTAATGTGATTTAAATAGTTTCTTAAACAATTTTCTAGCAATTCTATCGTCGGAGAATAAGATCAATGTAGTCGAACGTTTTCGCTGTCAAATTACTTTACTATTTATGTTGTTTATGCAAAGAATTGAGAAGCAAGTCTTGGAGATCCTGACATAAAAATACAAATAAATTATATATATTTTTTGACGATATTTAAACAAATTACATTTTGAATTTTATGATAGATGTACCAAAGATAGATCTGCATACGTCCAAGAAAGGAATTTAAAGTGAAATGTGACGTATGGACATGACGTTGTGTTACTGTCCGTGTGGTGACGGATTAAGAATACAAAGTGTCACCACCCCCTATTCATTCCATGGGTGTCGTAAGAGGCGACTAAAGGAACAAAATAAGCAGCTAACATCACTGCTAAGAGAAGGAAAACTTGAAACAAACCCTTTACCAACCCGTCTGGCCAGCGTGGTAAAGTAGGCCAAAACCTCCTGTCTAAGGAGAGGCCTATGTCCAGCAGTGGACTGTTAAAGGCTGTTGATGATGATGATGATCATACTAAAGTGATTGGTTTAGAGTGGGATTATTGAATAAAATTTAAAGGTACAAACTGCACATGAGCATGTATTTTTATATCCCTTCGTATATTTTATAACCATATCCTATTTTTTTAACACATTTCATCATTATATTGTTGTTCTGTGTATTTGGTATCCTTTGCATCCGTTTCGTGAACGTTTGTAAAATCTTCTGCAACACAAAATAAATTCCTTGTGCATTTAGAGTGATTTACTAGAAGATCAACTACTATTTTGTAGAAGTTTTTTTTAAGATCCAATTTTCCTAAGTACTTTCGCAAGTATTTTTGTTTAGAGGTTACAATGCTGTTCTATTGCTGTTTGAATTATATTGTTCATAGAAGTAGTATTAGTAATACTGCTTCTATGTATTAATAGCAATTTGTACCACTAATGTCTGTATACTGTTTAATGTAGTAAGTAGCCTAGTAGTATTTGTGTCTATGAAAACAAGTCGTATATACGCCATTAGGTTTAATATGTGATGCAAGACCAGAATTCATTGCTAAAAATGACATCAAAACAGATCCTAAACACGCCAGCATCGCCCAGAAGTAGGGCAAGACTCGCGCCCAGGTTGCACTGAGATATTTGGTAAGTATAAAACAATACTATAATATATAATAACATAATGTAATAACTTATATTAAATATAATATATTAACAATACTATATATATCTTCCTATTCTGTTCGCCCTCAGGGTTTGTCCGATGCCAGGTGCTCCGTGGAAAAATTTATATCTAGATAAAACCGTTGGAACTAGTAGCCGACTCTAAATAATCTTGGTATTAATAAGTTACATTTTATACATTCTAACAGAAACCATAAGAAGCAATATTATGCCATTACGAAAACAGAAATTTCTATAAGTATCGAAATTTTTAAAAAGTTTCGCTTTTAGAAATTTATTTACTTACCAGTCTGGCTTGTTGCCGACAATTTTCATGTCGAATATTCAGAATAGCGTGAAAACTAAGATGCATTCCACTTCTATTAGTTAAACTAAACTCTTGGTTTTTTAAACTAACCACTGTACGCATTTTTATTACTTCGATATTTTCTCAAAATATACCTACTTCTAAGTTTAACATAATAATATTCTTACGTTTGTAGCTTTATTATACGCAGTTGACTTAGGTACATATAATACCGATAATAAACATAAATACTACTTACGCAAAAAAAATCTTTTAAAACTTCTATTAACAAAATGATATCAAAAGATTTTTTTTATTCCAAAGTGAAAGGAGAGCGTGAAAATGTATAAATGTAAGCTGATAAAGGTTTCTAAGAACCGTCGATAAGTAGGTAAACAAATCATTCTGTAAATAAGTTAGTTGTGAATCGTTGAGCTTACTTAAACTTTTGAATTATACTTTTATTGTAGGTCAGGATTAAAAGGTGGAAAATAAAAGTTGAATATATCGAATATTTTTATTTTTTGAGAATTTATTCGTCTAATATCGTGGTTATACTATACATAAATCAACATGAATCTTTTCAAATATTTACGGAAGTAATAAAAGTAGACATACAGGATGTTATTCGTTCTTATTTCATCAGCATAAGGTGATTTATTCAAATGGCAAGTGTTAATACACTTGCAGATGAAAATCAATAAATCAAGGTTATTTATTATACAGTATCATTCTGATGAAATATATCCTAAGCACCCCTAACTAAAGAATCCATATTCAGGTCTAAAGTAGAACAGATCGCTGTGAATGACTTAAACAAAGCTGTCAATTTTATGAATGAAACCTGAACACGTGTATCTGAACTATCTTGTAAAATATCATAATATTGATACTATCTATACAAACGCAACGGCGCGTACGTATGAATGTATCGTGTGATTTATGAACCGCAACTACACTCTGCTTCCAGAATAGACCGTAACTCTTGCACCTAAAGATGATTTCAGCCTGAAGTTGCAACAAAATGGGGAATATAAATTGTAAACCTAATGTCTAGAACTGCAATGCTTAAAATCCGATGCACCGGTCACTACGGGGAGGGCGGGTGTTGTTGTCGTAGTAATTCATCACGTGGCCACCCACCCTAACGGGGGATGCCGGCTCTTACGTTAACGTAAAAAGCCGTTGAACCACACCCATACCTAGCCGCAATATAAACAATTACAGTACGCGACAACGGCGCGGTACATGCGCGTTGTGTAGTGCACGCTTCGTACTTAGCGATTGGTTTGGTGTTTGTTTTATCACAGTTTGAGACTAGTCATGCGGCCGGCGCGCGGCCGGCGTACTTTCGCCGATTTAGGGTTTGTCCGCCGTCTATGCTTTCGGACGCCCTCTTTAGAACTGAAGAAGTATACTTATATTTTTACTATACCAAGAGAAGTTTATGTTAGGCCTGTTGAGCGGCATGTGCGGTGCGGCACAGGCGCGAATCCCGTCGCTATCGATCGATGCGGGCGACGACCTTGCGCTGTGAAATACCCCACGCCACCCTTAACCATATCCTCACACCAAATTTCGGGTAAATACATGTGAAGAATCTTTCAAGTCGATAGAAAGGCAGCACGCCGACGCGAGCTGCGTCCAAAGCACGCGAGATCCAAAATCAAATACAATCGCTCACAGCGAGACGCAACCCTAAAGCACCGAATCCCTGTCTCAATAAGTATGAATGAAATAACAACTGCAAAAGAGTCTCCTATAAATAATATTTGATGAAATTGTCGGCCAGTTCCTGGCGCCAATTCCTGGAAATAAATAAACTTTATTAGAAGGTGTCTGCTAAAATGATACGTAACATTTTCCATTAGAGTTCAAATTCACGTTTCTTTTGTAAAGGACCGTTCACTGCACCGAGCCATTCAAGGCATGACGTAAACGTCTAAATCGAGGCACATTTTCATCTAGCTTGGAATTTCCAACTAATGTTTCAAAGCTACGACTAAGTTGGCGTTTATGTTATTAAACGTAAAAGTTATTAATTATCTGTGTTTATGTGAAACTAATGAACGATATTGCTATCTAGATGTTAGACAAAGTTAAAAAACCACAGTTTAGTGTTTTCCTAAAAATGCTCTAAATTGTATTCAATGATCAAATAGCTTCGATTCAATAATGTAAAATCCAATTTGATTAAAAACAAAGTTTCACAATAGAAACAAAACGTACAATGTACTTGTCATGCTTGTCAAGATTTATTTTAAAGTAAAAGTAGAAAAATATTAATACATTCGTATTCCAATGCAATGGAATTTTTCATTAAATGGAAGATTAAAAAGCTAAAACAAACAGAAAATGTAAACATTCCATTAACTTAAAACTTTGTGTATCAAGCAAAAAATGTTTACATTTTAAAATACGAACTTTCTTTAGAATTCGCGTGTTAAACCCTAGGACGCGGTCGGTATGCACCTCGACGCGACTAAACTCTCTGATAATTAATTATATGTACACTTCCACTTTATATTTGTGGTTTAGATATAAGGGCATATATTTTTTTTTACTTAAATCATCATCATCATCAATCATCAACAGCCTTTAACAGTCCACTGCTGGACATAGGCCTCTCCTTGAAAAGGAGGTATTGGCCTACTATACCACGCTGGCCAGACGGGTTGGTATAGGGTTGGTTTCAAGTTTTCCTTCTCTTTACATTGATGTTGTCTTGCGTAGTTTATCCCTTAGTCGCCTTTTACGACGCTCATGTGTGATGAATAGGGGTGGTGACACTCTGTATTCTTAATCCGTCACCACACGGACTTACTTAAATCACTTCTAAAATAATATATTGAGAAATACGATTATGCTATTACCATTTGAATAGTGTTGATTGAATACAACGAGAGACGTTTTTCAGTGGTTAGTTTGTTAGTGACTGCATCGAAATTTTCACATTTTTAGTATTAATTTCATAGCTTTTAAAACTGATATTGTTAAATTTTAATAAACAAAGTTAATGTTAATATCTTGGTATAATGATTTTGTTATGACATGAAGCTAGAATACTAATTAGTGACATCACAGTTTCTCACTAATTATTAGCACAAACCAATAGCGGGTATATATATTATTGAAACAGTGTGGCGATACCATCCATGGCCCTTTACAGCCCCCTGGCACATCCAAATGCCGAGATAAGCTCAATCAATTGCATTGGATAATGGCCATTCAGATCGTGCGGGGAGGGGTCAGGTTTGGCACTATTCATACGTTTTGATATCCTGGCGGATTTAAACGATAGAGTCGCATTAAATTGCTATCAAGCCGCCACGAGAGTGAGAGAGGAAAAATATTTTATACTACACCTATTCGGAACAGTAGTCAATATTCCCTGAAAATGAAAAGAGAACGTTAGACTTTTCCTTGACCTGAAAAAGCGGGAGGAAAAAACTAATGAAAATCCATTTCTAACGTGTTTTAGCGGGAGAGAAAATTGTATGAATTTTCATTTCTTATGTGTTATCTTATCTATGGCGCGCGCCTGCCCAAGGAGTTTTCATATAATTTAAATATGGAATCTCCGTACCACTGACATCCTTTTGTGAAGAATAAAAACGAAACAAAAGAAGCGCAAAATATTGGTCAAATTCTAAGCTAAATTGTGTCTTACATGGTGTCTTACGTTTTGATTTTATTTTAAAAATACTTTAAATGTTCCTCACAGGTGTAGTATAAAGCACTGTGTAGCACTCGGGTGAAAGTCCCATTCCTACCTCGGGAGTATTGTGGCCCTAGGCTGCGCCTTCGGGCCACAAACTGCTCCCTCGCTAGTAATCGGTCCCTTTCCTCCCTCGGTGAACAATGTACTAATCCTTGGAATTAGGCCTGGCTAGGTGCTAATTATAATTGTAAATACCGTAGTGCGGATCCTCTCAGAGTAGAGGCTCTAATATTCCCATCTCATTATATCCCTAGAGACAGGAGATACAAATGGATCTTCCACCCGGTAAAGCTTGATAAAAATATTGTGTGAAGTACGTGTCATTTCATTTACAAATTGTAAACAACATAATGATAGTAGAAAAAATATCTAGCGAACTCAGAGTTATAGTTTGATTTTACTGTAAATTCATTTCATAACAAAATGTTTTATCACTGAGAGTGAGCGTAAATATATTAATACCTGGAAAAAGGCAGTTTGTGTCAAACACTAATACCATTGTACGCGCAGCTTCGGGGGTCAGGTATTGTTGTACTGAGATGTTTTCTGAGAATAGAAAAGCTACGATCCAGAGACACTAGAGTTAATGAATTGGATGCTTCAAATGCCTTTGATGAATTGGATGCTTTTGTTGAAACCTCTTATTTTAGAAGTTATCGGGCGACGACGACACATTTTACCACTTTAGAACTTTGGAAGTGCCTCTCACGCAAGCTATTCAGTTTAGAAAAAACGATACAAGAAACCTCAATATCATTTTTGAAGACCTATCCATAAATACCCCACACATATGGGTTTGATAAAAAATATTTTGAGTTTCAGTTCTAAGTATAGGGAACCCCCAAAATTTATTAGTATTTTTTTCAATTTTTGTGTAAAACTTCTAATGCGGTTCACAGAATACATCTACTTATCAAGTTTCAACAGTATAGTTCTTATAGTTTCGGAAAAAAGTGGCTGTTACATACGGATGGACAGACAGACAGACATGATTGGCTACGGAACCCTAAAAAGACTGCAGGTATCAAATTTGTCAGATTTCTTGAAACATTGGCATTATATATAGCCAACACACGGCAATTTGGAGACTATAGATGAGATCCTAGAACTAGAAATCACATTCCATTCATTCTAGACATTGAAACCCATAAATAATAAACAAAGTACATGACTGAATTCCTTAAAAGATTCTTGATTATTTTCCAGCCGTATACATATACACTTGTTGCTTAAGTGCAGTTACAATTTACCCACCATCATTGAGGCAAACAAAACAGTTCAAAAACTTCAAATAGCGCAGTATTGTATGGGTGTAGCCACCTGTTCGGTGGTGAAGGGGTCAAGTGCACGATCCTATCACCCACCTACCTACCTTCCATCGATCGATTTTGAGTCCCTGACTCATTTTAAATTATTGGTCAGATTATGATACTTCAGATATTTTGCTTTAATTATAAATAAATAAATAATAAATAAATATTTCGGACATCTTACACACAACATTATCTAGTCCCAAATTAAGCAGAGCTTATATTATGGGTACTAAACAAGTGATATAAATACATAAACATATTACATAGAAAACACCCAGACTCTGAAACAAATATATGTGGATCACAATATTTGGTCCGACCCGGGAATCGAACCCGAGACCTCTTGATCAGCAGCCGCATACGCTAACCACTAGACCAACGAGGCAGTCAAGTAGTAGGTATCTTAACCCAATAATACTTATAAGTTTGATACTATAATTATGTCCCTCGGTGTTACAAGCGGTTATTGGTGTAAATCGCGAATAACGCATAGAACTAAAGCAAGTTTAAAAAAATTGCCTATAGTACTTCTTATGTCATCAGCCATACGCCAATGAAAGTCCCGTGAAAATCGGCTCAGCCGTTCCAGAGATCAGCCGTAACAAACAAAAATGTTAAAAATTCCTTTTTTGATATATTGTACTCGTAAGTACCTTAGGGCCACAGCACACTAGCTACTTTTAGCATCGGCGATCGGCAACTAGTCGCTCTTTAGAAGCTAAATACGGCGACCGAACGCTCCACACCGCACACTTAAAAACGCCAAACGCGGCGATCGAGTCGCTTTTTAGAAGCGCGACAAAGCAGCTGAACGCTACTCTCCGCACACATTCGGATGCCGGTAGCATCGATTTGGCATCTGAGCAGTCGCTAAAACGCGCGTTTCCGATACCACGATCGAACGCAGGAAGTCGCGAAAACGTGATGCAGCATCGATGCAGTCGCCAAATCGCCGATGCTAGCAGTGTGGCCCTTATGTACTTGAACACGCATTCAGTAAAAAACAGTTCATTAGATATTACAAACAGATATTGCAATTGGAGCATGATATGTTATTTAGAGGTCACGTCGTAAGCAGTCATTGGTTGTTATCATGAAATAACAGTCGTGAAGCTTAGTTAGCACCGGCAGGCGGCTTAAAACATTCAACGGCAAAATTATATAGACACAACGTATCTTGCCAGTCTGCAACCCGCACTCGGCTAGCATGGGGACATATGTCCTTAACCCTCTCGCGAGATGAGACCTGAGACCAACAATGGGACATTATGGGTTGTTGATGATGATTCTTTCACGTATTACGAACAAGTCAGGAAATATGCTTTTTTATATATATATTATAGGGGGCAAACGAGCAGACAGATCATTTGATGGTAGGCGATTGCCGCCGCCCATGGACACACGAAACACCAGAGGAGTCACAGGTGCGTTGCCGGCCTTTAAGAAGGGAGTACGCTCTTTTTTTGAAGGTTTATATATTGCAGTTCATAGCAGAGTTTAAAAATAGGAAACGCAGAGTCAGAGAATAAATTCATATTTTCAAAAATATACTCACACATATACCTTACTTGTCTTAGTCGAGATTCTTCATAATGAATAATGACTTGTGTTGTAATTTTCATAACACATGTAATTTGGTGGCAAAATCTTTATAACGAAAATGAACGTTGTATTAATTCAACTCGTAACAATTTCAACGTACATTGGTGGAATAATTATATTAGAGTTGTGGAGATAGCGATACATGTGCTGGCTTTGGCAGATCGAGTGAAATGGAGTTGAGCATTATTTGGGCCGCACTGAACTACGATCTGTTTAACTCTGGAAAGGATGGAAGGAAATCTTTAAAGGATATGTTTCGCCTGCTCGTTCGTCATATTCAATAGATCTGATACACTTTTATTTGGCCGACGATTATCTATATTTATGCATTTAAATAAAATTTTAGGTTTTCGTTGTAATATCAAATGAACACTTTATTACTGAAGGCATATGAACCTGTTTAATTTTTCTGACCGTCTGTATGTCTGTTTGTTATATTCTAGTTCTGGCTAATCTCAGAAACGGCTAGATCGATTTTGAAGGGGCTTTCAATGGTAGATAACTGATGACATAATGATTAACTTAGGCAATTTTTTTTTAAGAGTAACAATAAAAAACGCAGATCGAATTTCAGCTATTAGTTAATACAATAATTTATTAATTTTAATTACTCTCAACTTTTCAAATCGATGTTAAGACTACTTTTACATTGATTTATTACACATCATGCACTGGCAATGCATCTAGCATTTACGGACTTAACGGCTTAGGCATTCTCTACTAGCCAACATTTAGGTGTTACAGAGAAAATAGGTAGTAAGTGCATTTAAATCATTTGTACACATAACACATACATACATACACACAACCTACATATATGATGACGTGCCGACAAACTCAGACGCAAGGGAGGGACCACGAAGAAGATTTTAGAGGACCGAAGATTTCGGCCTTAATTGAGACATACACATTTAGATAAGTTGTAATAAATAAATAAATAAATATTTTCGGACTGTCGAACTAAGATAGGTATAATAGATGTTGTTAACCTTTGCCTCGATAGATGGCGTTGATGCTAAATTAGATCGCAATATCATTCGATTCGCATTGTTAGTATAAGTAGGATAATTTTTGATGATTGTAGACGAGCTTTGATTACCCGTTTGTTTATTATACTCGTAATAGCGAATTGTGGTGACCTCTGTTGGCAATATACGTGTTGTTTATATAACCCGCGTATTATTTACCTCGCCCAAGAACCCGGTCCATATTCATGGTCCTTCGAGCCGGATCGGTTGAAGCGAGGTTTTGGTAGTCTTCGGTGGTAAGACGACTATCGCCCGTCGCGTTAGGTTTACTGGACAGTGGATCGCTGTCCAGAGGAATCCCCTACAGCGGACATCAAGACTGGTGAAGCTGAAGGAGGAACCGGATGAAGCTACGTCCTGGTAGCTGAGAGCGGACATCCGGAGGAACAACGCATGGGAAGGTGCTAAGCAGAGGTGAAACTTCGCGGCCACCCAGTAGGTGGCGCCACTGAAGTTGAAATTACGGTGTGTGGTAAAGTGTCAGTGAGGAAATAAAACTGTGAGTACTTTATAACTTTATTTATCATAACAGAAGATCAACTTATATTCGAACATTCAAAATCAAGTGGAACTTAAACTTTAATGTAATAAACTTTTCTTCTGTGCGGTGTTGGGACTTGTGATATTTTAACTCAAAATTTGTTGAGACGAAGAATCTATGCCTGAACTCAAACCCAGATAAATTAAAACAAAAACACTTAGAACGTTGTGCATTCATGATTAATAGTCAAGAATATAGTTCAGTGTAAAATTTTATAATATAATCTTGTAGGTACTTAAACAAAATAGTTTTTAACTAAACAAAATTTACTTTGCATTATTTCGTTGTGTCATTAGAGATTCTAGTTTGAATACTTATAAATTTTGTTGTTTATAATTGTTAAGAATGGAGTCATTCGAAAGTTTGCAGGAAGATATCGGAGATAAAATTAAAAAGGCTAAAATTAACTTGAAAAAATCTCCTAAAGAACGATTATCTACGTCATATTTAGAAACTAGATTAGAAAACTTAGAACTGCAGTGGACTTCATTTTATGACAATCATAAACAAATATTACAAAGTGTGAAGAAGGCCGAAGTTCAATCTTCGGAATATTTTAAAAATAATGTGTATGATATAGATGAGGAGTTCTATATAGATTGTAAGAGTATGTTAAAAGAAATGTTGCTCAATATTCATAGTACTTCAACTAATTCTGAGTATAAAGGTACCTCCTGTAGTCAGGAAGGTAAGATATTTAGTAAAGTGAAACTACCAGAAATAAAAATACCCTCCTTTTCAGGCAAATATTCAGAATGGTGTACTTTTAAAGATTTGTTTGTGGGTTTAGTACATGACAATAAAAACATTGAAGACTCACAAAAGTTTTACTATTTAAAGGGTCATTTAACTGGGGAAGCCGAACAATTACTTAGGAATCTAAAGGTTACCTCTGATAATTATAAAATAGCTTGGGAGACGTTGAATAATACGTACAATAATAAACGGTTTTTGACAAATAATATATTAAAACGTTTGTTAAATCAAAAGAGTATATTACACGAATCGGCATCTGATATTAAATTATTAGTAAATACAACAACAGAATGCTTAGATTCACTAAAAAATTTAGGGGTGAATATTGCTTCGTGGGATATTTTTATTGTTTATTGTATTAGTCAAAAGTTAGATAAAGAGACTCGAAAAGCTTGGGAGTTATTGATATCAGAAGAGGGTAATGATCAATTGCCCACTCTAGTACAATTCTTTAAGTACCTTAATAGTCGTTTTCGAGGGCTTGAAAGTATAGAAAGTACACCTGAGGGGCGTAGGAAAGAGAGAATATCCAAAGAAGCACAATCTTTTCACGTTGTCAAAAATAAACTAAATGTGACTTGCACGTATTGTTCCGCGGAACATAAAATTATAAATTGTACAAAATTCGGTAAGCAGTCTAACAATCAACGACGTGAATTCGTAAGAGAAAAAGGTTTGTGTTTTATATGTCTCAATAACAACCACTCTGCCAGGTTCTGCAAATCTTCGTTTAAATGTCAGGTATGTAAGCGCCGTCACCATACTTTGTTACATCCTGCGGGTGATTCCGGGCAAGTTGAAAACTCATCTACGCGTGATGATGGTGACTTATTGAAGGACGGTAAGGACATGGTTGCCCACACGGAGGGATCAAGCCATTCAACGGTCTCGTATCTTTCGACAGGGAGCTGTAGGAGTACAGTGTTATTAGCGACAGCCTTGGTAAAAGCTCAGTCGAGAGATGGTAGCTATCGTGTTGTTAGAGCCTTATTAGATCAAGGATCCCAGGCATCCTTTGTTACTGAAGCAATGGTTCAGTATTTGGGTCTTAAGAGGTCTGCAACAAAAAACACTGTGTTAGGTATTGGTGGGGGTAAGAGTTACATCTAAATATACAGTCATAGTTAATCTGAGATCACGGAAGGATTCGAACCTACAAATAAACATCACTGCCTTCGTCTTGAAGTCAGTCACAGCTCTTCTCCCGGTTACGAAAGTAACCAGGGTAGAATGGGCAAACTTGGCTGATGATGATTTGGCTGACCCGGAGTACTACAGGCCTAACAAAATAGATATTTTGTTAGGTGCTGAGGTATACAGCCAAATTGTCTTAGCAGGTGTTAAAAAGAACTCCAACAATACACTCTTAGCGCAGGATACTGCCCTGGGTTGGATATATACCGGCGTATCCGAGGTGGACAACCCGTCCAATCTCTATTCCCACATTACAGTAATGCATTCTTCGCTTCCGGCGGATGATCTATTGAAAAGATTCTGGGAGTTAGAAAATGAACCGTCGGAAGCCAAGAAAATGCTTACTGAAGAGGAACAACGTTGTGAGGAATTATTTACAAGGACCACGAAACGTGATGAAAGGGGCAGGTACATAGTACGGCTGCCATTTCGTGAGACTAACCTGGTGGAACAGCACGGAGAGTCTAAGTCTATTGCGATAAAAAGATTAACTGGCTTAGAATTAAGATTAAGTAAAAATAGTCAATTAAAAAATAATTATGCTAAAGTTATACAAGAATATTTAGATTTAAATCATATGGAAAGGGTACCAAAGGCCGATTTTAATAATAAAAAAGCAATATATTTACCTCACCACGCTGTCATCCGGGAGGATAAGGTTACGACCAAGGTGCGTGTCGTATTTGATGCTTCCTGTAAAGGCTCCAATGGGATGTCATTAAATGACCATTTAATGGTAGGGCCAACGTTGCAGGCTGACTTACGTCATATTGTTATGCGTTGGCGAAGACATCAAATTTGTCTGGTTGCTGACATAGAAAAAATGTATCGTCAGGTGTTAGTCGACAGGAAAGATTCACTCTATCAACGAATTGTCTGGAGAGATAAGTCAGATAAAGAAGTAGATGAGTATGAGTTGATGACAGTAACCTTCGGTACTGCATCAGCACCATACTTAGCAGTACGTGCTCTGCAACAGGTGGCTTACGACGAGTGTCAGAGTGAACCACAAATAGCGAAAATCATTCTGAATGATTTCTACATGGATGATTTTATGTCTGGAGCTGAAAGTATAGAACAGGGTTTGAACATTTACACAAAAATTAATACAGTCCTATCGAAGTGTGGTTTTAAATTGCAAAAATGGGGTAGCAATAGTATTGAGTTAATGGACAGAATAAAGGATGGAGAAAGGAACAAGGATGAACATTTAAAAATAGAAATTGACAATATTACAAAAATTTTGGGACTTACCTGGAATTCTAGAGATGATTTCTTTCAGTATTCGGTGAATCTCCCGCCACTAACGGAACATGTTACAAAAAGGAAGGTAATTTCGGATATTGCCCGTTTGTTTGATCCCTTGGGTTGGTTAGCACCCACCATTATTCTAGCAAAGGTGTTCATTCAAAAGCTATGGTTAGCAGGTTTAGATTGGGATCAAGAACTTCCAACCACCTTATTACATGAATGGGCTGCTTACCGTGATGATTTAAATTCCTTGGTAAAGATTAATATACCACGATGGTTAAGCACATGTTCCAATAATTTAAAAACTGAATTACATGGATTTTCAGATGCCTCAAAGGTAGCCTATGCAGCGGCTATTTACATTCGGGTAATAGACAACGAGGGTAATGTTCATGTTGCTTTGGTAACCTCTAAAACTAAAGTAGCTCCTATTAAGCAGGTCTCCATCCCGAGATTAGAGCTCTGCGGAGCGGTACTTTTAACCAAACTAATTGCGGAAGTGGGTAGGGTTATGGATATACCAAAGATTGATTGGCACATGTGGACGGATAGTGAAGTGGTCTTAGCTTGGCTTAGTAGCCATCCAAGCCGTTGGAAAACCTTCGTCGCCAACAGGGTTTCCCACGTTTTAACCATCTTAGACTCACATCAATGGTCCCATGTGTCATCCAAACAAAACCCGGCTGATTGTGCATCTCGCGGTGTTTCACCTGCTGATCTTCAGTTGACAGCTATTTGGTGGAATGGTCCTGAATTCTTAAAACAGCTAGAGATTGAGTATAAAAGGTCTAAGAATATCGGCACTGATTTGGAGGAAGTGAGGGTGTGCACAGTTACAATTGATCACGGGTTTTGGAATCGATTTTCGTCTTTATCTAGGTTGGTTAGAGTGATAGCGTATTGTCGAAGGTTTTCGAATCTTGTCAGAAAAAGGTCAGCTAGATATGGTGATAGGTGTCTAGTTAAACAAGAACTGGAGGAGGCATTACAGACTTGTATTAGAAGAGTCCAAGAATTGGAGTTTCCCGACGAATTAAAGGCGTTGAAGGGGAACAGAGTCTCAGAAAATAAGAACCTGAAATCATTAAATATATTTTTGGACTCCGATGACATTATTAGGGTTGGTGGAAGGTTAGAAATGTCACACCTTAGTTACGATCGACGTCATCCAATTCTAATTCCAAAGGAGTCATTTTTAACTAATCTTTTGATAGCGGACGCCCATGACAAACCTTGCATGGTGGTCCGCAGTTAATGGTCACATATTTACGATCTAGGTATTGGATTATAGGTGTTAAGTTATTGGTTAAGAAGTATGTGAGAGGTTGCGTTAAATGCATTCGGTATGCGGCTTCGGCAAGAACGCAGCTTATGGGTCAGGTGCCATCGGCACGGGTTACGCCAAACAAACCATTTTTATGTAGTGGTGTAGACTACGCTGGCCCCATAAATGTAAGAATGTCTAAGGGTCGTGGTAACAAATCCTTTAAAGGATATATTGCAATGCTCATATGCATGTCCACACGAGCGGTGCACTTAGAAGCGGTAAGTGACTTAAGTACCAGAGGTTTCTTGACCGCTTTTAAGCGTTTTGTGGCAAGGCGAGGTCGGGTGGCTGAGTTATATAGTGACAACGGTACTAACTTTGTAGGCGCGGCACGAGAGCTTCTTTATTTGTATAACAAGGAGAGGTTGGGTCTTAATGAAGAGTTAGCTGAATATCTTTCAAACAACGGCACGCAATGGAGCTTTATTCCTCCACATGCACCTAATTTTGGGGGGCTTTGGGAGGCAGCGATAAAATCGACTAAGTTTCACCTTAAAAGAGTTGTCGGAAACTCCACGTTGACATTTGAGGAGATGACCACCGTGTTAGCACAAATTGAGGCTTGTCTCAATTCAAGGCCGTTGTCGAAGATCACGATAAATTAACGATCTTAACCAAGGGTCATTTTCTGGTCGGAGAGCCACTCGTAATTGTTCCTGATTCAAATTATGAAAGGTCTAACGTTAATACCTTATCGAGATGGCAACTTCACCAGCGAATGATGCAGGATTTCTGGAGAAGGTGGTCACAAGACTACCTAAATCAATTTTTACAGCGGCATAAATGGGCTCATCGAAGCCCGGAACCAAACGTTGGTGATGTGGCGCTCGTGAAAGAAGATGATTTGCCACCTGGCAGATGGTTATTGGGTAGAATAGTTCAGAAGCATCCCGGTCCTGATGCAATCACTCGGGTCGTTACACTGCGTACTCAGAATTCCCTAATAAAGAGACCTACATCTAAACTCTGTATGTTACCGATCGCTAAGTAAATTATTTTTGTATTACTTAGAGTTAAGTTTTTTTTGTGAATAACGTTTGTTTTTATTAAGTTTTGAATTTATAATCTAACAATGTAATTTCTGTGATATCCCCCCACCAATGACAGATTTCAAAGGAGTTCATTGGGTTTGGGTTGTCGCGTGCGATACTTGCATGGTGGGCGGTAGTAAAGAACATTTATGATGTCCTTGGTGGGCGGTATGTCGAACTAAGATAGGTATAATAGATGTTGTTAACCTTTGCCTCGATAGATGGCGTTGATGCTAAATTAGATCGCAATATCATTCGATTCGCATTGTTAGTATAAGTAGGATAATTTTTGATGATTGTAGACGAGCTTTGATTACCCGTTTGTTTATTATACTCGTAATAGCGAATTGTGGTGACCTCTGTTGGCAATATACGTGTTGTTTATATAACCCGCGTATTATTTACCTCGCCCAAGAACCCGGTCCATATTCACGGACATTTTACACACAACGCCATCTAGTCCCCAAACTAAGCAGAGCTTGTATTATGGGTAACTAGCCAACTGATATAAATACATAAACATACTTTTTTTTGTAAATACATACATATTACACATAGAAAACACCCAAACTCCGAAAAAAAAATATTTGTGGATCACTCAAACATTTGGTCCGACCCGGGAATCGAACCCGAGACCTCTTGATCAGCAGTTGCATACGCTTACCACTAGACCAACGAGGCAGTCAATAACCTAATGCTACACGAGCTAACTCTGTAACTCCAGATTTCACAAACTCTAACGTTAGGTGATTTAATAATACAAGAGACAACAGTTTGAAACCATTGTATAAGTATTTACCCATGTTTTATACAACTGACAACAATTACCATTTGAATGTGATTTGTCAGGCATAATCATCTCGTATGGACGTCGGTAATTATCTCGACACTCCACACTACTTTTATGTATAATTGTTAACTGATTTCCTTCTTATTTATTTCAATTCTCGATTTTGTAGTGGCCAATGATTATCACAGTGATAACAATCTAAATAAAAAAAATACTCTAACGACTACAAAAGCCTAAAAACATTTTATATTCCGAAGACGTTTAGTAATACCTAAAATCTACAAGTTCACGTTATATTAATAAAATAAAAAGAACGTTGAAAACTCAAGCAATCAATTGAAAACAATCGGTTGAAAGTAATTGGTCGAAATCCTTCAAAAACTTTTATAAAGAGAAGATAATTTTTCCACTAGACTTAAAGCTCTCAGATCTACAGATCACAGACTTGAATACTCTTTAATAGAACTCTTTAGGATGCATACATTGCAAATACCAATGGTATTCGTAGAACCCAGCTCGATAGCGATCATCTGTCGCACTTAAAGTTTTTGAATCACTGAATACGTAGGTCTAAGTATTCAGGGGCGCTTCCTATTCAATTCCGTTCAGCAATTTAAGATGGTTTTTTTTCAAAACTCCTTACGTAAACTTTCTTTTGAAATATATAGTGTTTGGGTACTTATAACACTAATACTCAATCAATACTATAACGCTAATGCACTCTGTCGGGCACAGCAAAGAAGAGAGACTCTCTCTATTCTTTGTGAGGGACTCTCTCTAATGTATTTCGTATGTATGTATTTTTTTAATATTAAACCTTCAAAAGCGGTGTGGTGACGGATTAAGAATACAGAGTGTCACCTCTCCTATTCATCCCGCGGGTGTCGTAAAAGGCGACTAAGGGATAAACTATGCAAGACAACATCAATACAAAGAGAAGGAAAACTTGAAACCAACCCTGTACCAACCCGTCTGGCCAGCGTGGTATAGTAGGCCAAAATCTCCTTTCTAAGGAGAGGCCTATGTTCAGCAGTGGACTGTTAAAGGCTGTTGATGATGATTGATGAAACCTTCAAAAGTAACTAACTCTACTCTGCCTGATGAATAGAATCCAAGAGTAGTCATTACTATCATCATTGTGAATGTAGACAATGAAGCATGGTGACACAGACTATGGCGGCCTAGTGAGGTGTTTCTGCACCATCAAGCTTACGGTCTTGTAGTTGACCAACAAAACACGATATCAAGAATACCGTCAATTAAGGTTCTTCTGTGTAAGGGTAGTGCCGCCCCGGTCAAGAGTCTAGTGCGGTATGTAAGCTCTTTCATAAAAGTTGGACTTCCCATCCACATGGAACCAACAAATGAGCTGGTGCGGCATGTGAAGCGACTGAAAAAACTAAAGCATTGAAATACATGGGTCTAGGCTCCGAATATGATTTTGTCCCATTCGGTGTCGAGACCCTTGGGGTTCTAGCGCTATAAAACTTTTCAAGGACATAGCAAAAAGATTAGTCGACATCACAGGAGACCGAAGAGCTGGCAGCTACCTCGAACTAAGAATTAGTCTAGCTATTCAAAGGGGGAATACTGCCAGTATAATAGAGAATATATTCTCTTTATTTCTCTTATGAAATAAAGAGAATAATAATAAATATTTTTGGACATCTGACACACAACATCATCTAGTCCCAAGCTAAGCAGAGCTTGTGTTATGGATACTAGACAACTGATATAAATACATAAACATACTTTTTTTTTGTAAATACATACATATTATACATAGAAAAACACCCAGACTCCGAAACAAATATTTGTGGATCACACAAATATTTGGTCTGACCCGGGAATCGAACCCGAGACCTTTTGATCAGCATCCGCATACGCTAACCACTAGACCAGCAAGGCAGTCAAAAGTATCAGGTATCTTCGTAACCATGCCTAAAGGGACTCCTTTTAATGAAATATTTTAGTTATATTATTATATTTTATTAAGGTTTTTAGTTTTAGGTTCATTGTTTTAGTTTATAACCAATATTGTACATACATTAAAAATAAACATCCTATGTTATAAAATAATAATAATTGGTTGTCTAGTTGTGGTCTAATATATTTTTACATTACATTATAATTTAATATAATCTGTACAAACAATATTTAAAAGTTTTGAATTCAGTGGTAATTATCGAAGACAACATTTTAGGCTGAGGTGTTCATTACTAAAAGCTAAGGAGTTCGATTCAGAATCGCTAATAGAATTTCGAAGTTAACTCAGATCTGTCTATTCATTTTACATAAATGATGTCTATTGTGATTAATTGACAAGCGTTAATTAAGAAAGTTAATATTAGCGAGATCATTGAAAAGTTTGTAAAACGTTTCTATGGAATTTGTTTTAAGACGTTACAGTCTGAAAACTCTTTGTTAGATTGGTGTATATTGGGTTCTATTAGAATTTAATAGCTTTCACATTTTTGAGAGATTGCTTGCTAGTACCATACGAGTACATTTATTAATCTATGCCTCGAACTGAATAGTCTTTTTTGTATTAATTAGTACTAATTTAATATAAAAAACTAACAAAAAACTATGCTCTTAAAAAGCAGTGGATAGAGTACATAAACAGAAACGCAGCGATTGATACAATGCAGTATATTTTTAGAAGCAATACTACATTTACATTTCTCAAATAAAAACGAATAACAAACTTTGGTTAGGTTCTCAACAGTTCGCTGAGAACATAGGGAACCTAAGGCTCAGATCAATTAAACTAGGTAGAAAACGAAAGGCCTCTGTTTTTACTGAAGCCACAAAACTCAGCTACTTCAAGTAAATAAATTCACACATTGCATCAAACTACACTACTTTTATTTACATTGACTGCCTCGTTGGTCTAGTGGTTATAGTATGTGGCTGCTGATCAAGAGGTCTCGGGTTCGAATCCCGGGTCGGACCAAATATTATTTGTGTGATTCACAAATATTTGTTTCGGAGTCTGGGTGTTTTCTATGTATAATATGTATGTATTTACAAAAAAAAAGTATGTTTATGTATTTATATCAGTTGTCTAGTACCCATAACACAAGCTCTGCTTAGCTTGGGACTAGATGATGTTGTGTGTCAGATGTCCAAAAAAAAAGTATTTATTTAAATATTTTAGTCAGTATTATACGACAGGTCGTGCAGAAAGTTTGCCTAAAAATGCCGTTCTGTCTAATTTAATGGCGTGTAAAAATTATATTAGAGTGAACAAAAACTTTGAAGGAATAACGTTTCGCATGTTAATTTCAAAACTATATTAAATTTGTTTTTTTAATGTCTAAGCCTACCAAAGTGACTCTACTCAGCCTGATGGAAAGCATGAGTAAAATCCAGGAGTAAGTGTCACCATCCTCATTGTAAGCCATCCACACCTACAATGAGAATGATGGCAGCATGGTGACACATGTCATGGCGGCCTAGTACAATCACCATTAAAATACGATATCACATGAATGCAGTTATTTAGCTTCTGAGGGTAGTCCCGCACCGGTCGAGCCGGCCCTTTCGTGCAGAAATCAGCGTGGTTTTACTTCGCTACTACTACACTTTGAGGTTATTTGACACAATTATTGTCAATATCATGAATGACGTACTGGGAGAGTGTTACCGGGGTTTATAATTAAACGTAAACTGTCATTTTACTATTCTAATATGATTACTTATATCCAGTAGTGGACTGCCACAGGCTGATGATGGAGACTATTAGGATATTTTATCGTGATAATCCATTATTACATTTAAAACGACCCATGATCGTAGATGGTAGGTTATCATCAGGATACCTAAATACACATATACTCGTAAATGCACTACCTGCATTCACATAAATATCTATAACTTTATTATAATTTATAAGCTCGGTCAACTTATAAATTATAATAAAGTAAATTTGAAAAAACTTCCTATCGCTTGATCGAATCGAAGTGATCGAACTTCCTATCGCCCAATTATGAAGTTAATGTTTGATAAACGCAAAATAGAATTCCCAGAACTTTATTGCAGCGTCCAATTGCCAATCTAAACCATTCTCAAATCTAATACAAATCCATTGAACACACAAAAAAATTCATCAAAATCGTTTAGGAGTCAGCCAGTCACAATGACAAACATGACAATGACAAACACACAAATAGAAGATTTATATATATAAAGATAAATACAGACGTATTTTCGCATATCACCTACTTTTACGCTATTTTCAAATAAGCGGCAATGCTTTAGTAATACTGAAAAAAATACTTCACTTTCATAAACTAAGTGCGGTATCCACCTTTTTTATTTGATCTTAGACAATATTAATTCGTTGGATTTAAGTCAATCACTTCCACGAATTTAAAGGTAGCAGAACAAACGCAATTATTAGCTAAGTAAAACGTTCTGTGTTTTGATTGGTACAGTATTAAGTACAAATAATTAATTAATGATAAATTAACGAGACTGATTTCAGAGAAATTCAGTTACTAAAGGAGAAAACTTCTGATGTTTGATGTTTCAGATTAATCAAAGTTACAAAAATATGTACTAGAAATAAATGAAACACTTGCTACTTTGAATTATTGGTGTTGTCTGATAGCCCGTAACATCTGCCTTTCATCAATCGGGGCAAAGTCCTCACGCTTAGTGAGCGTATGACACACCTCATTCACAAGGAATGGTGTTCCATTGAACACCGTATTAAGCTATAGTTTTGTAACTATAGCACCTGTTCATGTATAAAAAAATCGGCCAAGTGCGTGTCAGGCCACGCACAGGAAAGGGTTCCTCAGTCACCTATAATGGTATGTGGATTTTAAATCGTATCCAATAGATAATTGTTATGTTTACGTATTAATACGTTAATTTTGTATGACGTTTTCCAAGTGAGCGCATTTTACCATATAAGCCTTTATAACTCCTGAACTAAGAAAGTCATCTAATCGGTTATAGTTTTCCTTCAAAGTTCATTAGATGGACCACCATCACGATTTTTTTCTGAATTTTTGAGCCAGCCGTTTAGCTTTTAGAGGGGGGGGGACGCCCTGTTTTTATAAAAAAGTGCCCTTTAAAGTGAAATATCTCGCAAACGGATACCTAAATCAAAAAATCGTCTAGGAAACCCTTTATTGTTTTTAAAAGACCTATCTAATGATACCCCACAGGATGGGGTAGCCTCGAGAAAAAAAAATCATCCCCACTTTACGTGTAGGGAAGGTACCCCAAATAAAATTATTTTTCATAATTTTATTGTAGCACTTTGTCGACGTAATTACAACACATATTCATGCAAACTTTCATCTTTCTAGCACTTACCGTTTGGACGGTAAGTCGAGGACGGACGGACGGACGGACGGACGGACATGACGAATCTATAAGGGTTCCGAGTTATGAACTTCGGAACCCTAAAAATGGAAAAAAATAAAAGTCCGATGAAAAACATTCTCCACAACAGGTAAGAATAAACAATATTTTTTTTATTGTTTTATTATAATAGGCGTTTATCTTCCATCTCACATACTGGAAAGTGTAAATGAAGACGAAGATGGTACACGCCCATCCAAAAGAAACCTGTTCACTCTACTCTTAGGCTACTTACTAAGACTCCAGAGTTCAACTTATCAGGAAAAATATACCCAGAGTGTTTCTGCGTGATTAATTGCTCAGCAATGCGAAGTGTCTTCTGTACAATAGAGGTAACTCTGATTCTTAACTTTCCGTTCTTCTCAATTACTCAATACATAGTTGAGTCTACCTTTCTACCTGTTTGCCTGAATAACTTCAAAAATACCAAACTGGGGATTTTTACAGACATTATGCAATTCATAAGGATGATCTAAAACCTCCTTTCAAAGGAGAGGCCTTTGTCCAGCAGTGGAATGCTAAAGGCTGTTGATGATGGTGATGATGATCTAAAACCTAAATGAGTATGTTAGTTCTATTCAAGTTAAAGTTTTTAATAAGTTTGAGGATTGCTGGAGTATTCATTGAAAATTAAGTAACTGAAAAATATATATTTGTGTTGTATAATAAAAAATAAAAATAATTATCAACAATCCATAATGTCTCATCTTGGGCTCGGATCTACTCTCATGAAAGGGTTTAAGTCCATACGTCCCCACACTGGCCGAGTGCGGGCTGGTGACAAGACAAGGGATCATGCCACAAACAATCAACCATCTAAGTCCTGACCGTGTTATCGTTTATCAAAATTTTCTCTTTTGTTTTAAATAAAACTGAAACTTGAATAATTTTATGTGATAATAATATTTTAAGCTATTGTATAGCTTATTTTTGTATGTATAGCTTAATTATTATTATACTTTATCCGTTGCCTTGACAATACAGTCATTCTAGATTCTTCTTCTTTTTTGTATTTCGTTTTTTTAATCCATTGATATGCTCATTATACTATTATGTCCTCTGTTTAGTTGACATGTTAATAGGATGATTATATTTTTTGGCAATAATATTGTTGAATGTATTGGTAAAAAAATAAAAAAAAATAATGTAAAAATGTGTGTAAGTTGTTTTGTATACCATTATTAATATCATAGAAAAAAAAATACTACGTAAAAAATAATAATTAAATAATTAAATTGCATAAGTTGATAAAAATGCAATGCAATAGCTTTACCGCGGCAGTCCCCGAGTACCACACGACTTTTAGGGTTCCGAAGTTCATAACTCGGAACCCTTATAGATTCGTCATGTCCGTCTGTCCGTCCGTCCGTCCGTCCGTCCGTCCGTCCGTCCTCGACTTACCGTCCAAACGGTAAGTGCTAGAAAGATGAAAGTTTGCATGAATACGTGTTGTAATTACGTCGACAAAGTGCTTCAATAAAATTATGAAAAATTATTTTATTTGGGGTACCTCCCCTACACGTAAAGTGGGGATGATTTTTTTTTCTCGAGGCTACCCCATCGTGTGGGGTATCATTAGATAGGTCTTTTAAAAACAATAAAGGGTTTCCTAGACGATTTTTTGATTTAGGTATTCGTTTGCGAGATATTTCACTTTAAAGGGCACTTTTTTGTAAAAACAGGGCGTCCCCCCCCCTCTAAAAGTTAAACGGCTGGCTCAAAAAATCTGAAAAAAATCGTAATGGTGGTCCATCTAATGAACTTTGAAGGAAAACTATAACCGATTAGATGACTTTCTTACTTCAGGAGTTATAAAGGCTTATATGGTAAAATGCGCTCACTTGGAAAACGTCATACAAAATTAACGTATTAATACGTAAACTTAACAATTATCTATTGGATACGATTTTAAATCCACATACCATTATAGGTGACTGAGGAACCCTTTCCTGTGCGTGGCCTGACACGCACTTGGCCGATTTTTATATTCCGCACAAGATGTCGAAAAATATGAGTGATTATGCTGTCTGTATCATACTAACTTTATATGCTTTAAGAAGGTACAAGAGTTTAAATTGGCTGTTATATAACAAAAGCCTTTCATGTTTAACCTATATTTAGTGATTAAGGTCTCACTGAGACTTTCTTTTATAATTTAGAATTCAGAGGACAAACCCTTTTTACTCATTATTATGTGAACAAAACACCGACCACATTTAATTGAGCATTCTCCGAAAGTAATCCAATTATGAGGTATTTAATTATTAATCATTGTTAGCCTAATAATGTATTTGACTATCTAATTACAAACCGTATTTGTTTTAAACGTCAAATTAAGGGTATTTAGTTGAAATTTCTAATTTAATAATTAATGTCATTTAAGCGAAAAAAAATGAAAGTTGTATTGTAAAATTACCTCCAGCAGTACTGTGAAAATCTAAACATTCTTGAACTATATGAGATGATGGTAACTACTTTCAACTAATCAATCGATACAATAGTTAGGGTTCCGAAGTTTATGACTTCGAACCCGATTCGTCATGTCCATCCTCGACTTACCGTCCAAACGGTAAGTGCTAGAAAGATGAAACTTTGCATGAATACGTACTGTAATTACGTCAACAAAGTGCTACACTAAAATTATGAAAAATATTTTAATTTGGGGTACCTCCCGTCATGTCCGTCTGTCCGTCCGTCCGTCCGTCCGTCCGTCCGTCCGTCCTCGACTTACCGTTCAAACGGTAAGTGGTAGAAAGATGAAACTTTGCATGAAAATGTATTGTTATTACGCCGACAAAGTGCTATAATAAAATTTTGAAAAATAACTTTATTTGGGGTACCTCCCCTACACGTAAAGTGGGGATGTAAATTTTTTCTCGCGGCTACCCCATCATGTGGCATATCATTAGATAGATCTCTTAAAACAATAAGGGTTTCTACGACGATTTTTTAATTTAGGTATCCGTTTGCGAGAAATTCCACTTTAAAGGCCACTTTTTTTTTGTAAAATCAGCCCCCCCCCCCGTAAAAGCTAAACGGCTGGCTCAAAAAATCTGGAATAATTCGTGATAGTGGTCCATATAATGAACTTTAAAAGAAAACTATAACGGATTAGATGGCTTTTTAGTTCAGGAGTTATAGAGGCTTAACTTTTACAATGCGCTTACTTGGAAAACGTCATACTAAATTAACGCATTATTATGTAAACATAACAATTATTCATTGGATACGATTTCTAATCCACGTACCATTATGGGTAACTGAGGAACCCTTTCCTGTGCGTGGCCTGACACGCACTTGGCCGAGTTTTTCTTCCTATCAGATTGGTTTAGCGTTCAAACGATACCGGGAGCGGTATGAAGGGTATGATTGTAAACCGACAGGTACACAGATTTACTCTATAAGCGCTGTACAATTTATATACCTTGTCACTTACTCACCTTTAAAATATTAGTTAACCAATAAAATAAAGTTTCTGTCAGAGACGTGATTTGAAACTTAAAGAGAAATAAAGTGCACCTTTCAATATTATGTTCAACGTCTTTGAGTATTTTAAAAGCGTTCCTATTACAGCAGGAGAATAGTAATCGATTTTTCTTCACACCACACATTTTTTTAATTTACTGATGCGTAGACAACGTTTTTCTTATTTTTACCGCGCACGGGTAACAGTATTTACAGCCTGGGTTGTAAATACGCTATTGTCACAGTTTGTGTTCACTCACCCATAACCCCTGAATTCAGAAGATTTTGAATAATTTTAACTTTACCACGTGGGTGTAACGTAGTGGATAATAAATTCTGAAATGAATAGATACAAAGCTCGTTCAACAATACTTGTTCATTGGACCAGAGCGTGCTTTCACTTTGTTTCTATAGACTGAGTAAAAACACTTGGATATGACTCACTTTATCCTATGTCATCCTTTAAGCATGTATTCATGTACGTATTTATGTTTTTATGTGTATATTAGTATGATCATTGGCAGTCGCTCCGTGGAAACACTGATATTCAGGTAAAACCGGTTGAACTAGTAGCCGACCCCAAATAAAGGCTAGGAAGATTATGATTGGTAATAATCATTTCATACACGCATGAGAATTTAGTAGCTGCTGATTGAACTAAATGGCGTGCAATAGAGAAACCTATATTCAGCAGTAGACTGCGATACGCTGATGATGATGATGTGGAGAATTTAAGTAGTAGAGTTAAATAAAACTAATTCATTAATATTATTTTTACGGGAATTAACGCGATCACTTATTTAGGGTATTACATACCTCTGATTTGCCTGACGTTTCGACCAGGTTGCACCGGCCGTGGTCACAGTCAGCCTGTGTGTGAGAGCAAGTGATCGCGTTAATTCCCGTAAAAATAATATTAATTATCATGGAACGCGAAAGTTTAAAAAAAAAAATATATATACTAATTTACTCGTGTAAATCTCGATTGCCTCCGAATTTGGATATAATACATACAAATATAGTCATCTTTCTAGCCTTATATGCAAGATTATTTGGGGTCGGCTACTAGTTTGCTTTCAACAATTTCTTAAATTAAGACCCAACGACAGCCCGATCTCGTATCCGAACCTGAGATAGACAGTTAAAACATATAAGTTACTATTCAAGGTGTAATTTGAAATACCGAGTGAAAAGTCCTGAAAACGTCATCATTTTAATTTATATCAGATTGACAACCCTAATTCTCAAAGTACCAAGACACAGATTAATAAATAGTTATTAATAAATGTTTGTTTTTTTTTGGACATCTGACACACAACATCATCTAGTCCCAAGCTAAGCAGAGCTTGTGTTATGGGTACTAGACAACTGATATAAATACATAAACATACTTTTTTTTTGGAAATACATACATATTATACATAGAAAACACCCAGACTCCGAAACAAATATTTGTGAATCACACAAATAATATTTGGTCCGACCCGGGAATCGAACCCGAGACCTCTTGATCAGCAGCCGCATACGCTAACCACTAGACCAACGAAGCAGTCAAAAAAGTCATCATTTAGTATGGGCTTTCGATTATGTCACATGTTAGTGATTTTATTTCATAATACTTTTAAATAAGAATAACAGTTATTCTGTTAATCAGTTACTGATTTTCTACATAATTATGTTAATAACCTCAAGTAAATTAATTAAACGAGAAAATTACTTAGAAGAGTGCCTGCCTCATTGGTCTAGGGGTTAGCATAAGCGACTGCTAATCAAGAGGTCTCGGGTTCAAATCCCGGTTCGGGCCAAAAAGTGCATTTGGGACTTTCATAGGAAATTCCTAATTGCTGCCCAGAGTTTGGAAGTTTGGCCGTGATTCACGCCCGTGCCTCGGAGAGCACGTAAAGCCGTCGGTCCCGGTTGTCATGAACATCTATGGCAATCGTTATTGGGAAGTCAGTGCCTTCAAATATACTGACAACTAGTTCAATCTTCGAATTTCAGTTCTCTAGGGTTGCGGAGGTCCGATGCCAGTCGCTCCGTGTAAAAACTGAAATTCAGGTAAAACCGGTTGAACTAGTAGCCGACCCCAAATAAACGTGGGAATAAATTCTGGGAGGATAATGACTTTAAAGAGTTTTCTTTATAAGTACGTCTCATAATCACCATAGCAGTGCAGTTTTAAACTATTTTTCTTACTAAATAGCTTCATGTGTGTTCATTCGTCAAAATTAAAATCTTTTAAATATATTGTCACGATAATAAAATATTGTGTACATCTTCCCTACGAAAGCTAACTCATCCTACTGTTTACGTAGATATGAATATATAATAGGATACCCCGCTTTAAACCAGCTTGCGCCCGGCGGGCGTGTCAGGGACACCGCGTTCCCTAAATTATCATAGCGCACTTTTAAAACATAAACCAGTATTCAATTGTTTCTAGTATACAAAAGAGAAAGTAAATGTTAATCTAAAGCTTAGGGCTGTTAACTCACACCGCAACGTTTTTCTGACCCTTATACCCTTTTAGACCAGTGCTTTTAGCTCTTAAAATAACAAAAAGTGAACATAAATTATAGTAGGATGAAACCCATTGTAAAAGGAGGAGAATATTGCAAAAATTAAAGGAAAAATAAATTACGGGCGATCTGAGGTCGGGAAGGGTAGAGGGGGGGTTTTTAAGGGAAAAAAATGGCTTATCTCGATTTCCGGCAAAACTACAAGTCCTATGGAAAAAAGTTAAATGGCAAAGTTGTAGGTAATAAAAAGATCTATATCTTTTACATTTACACTTTTTTCACATAACCTCAAATTTATGTGAAAAATTCAAAAAACCAAGTTTTTGGTTTTTTATTTTTATCTTTTACAAATAAAATTAATTTTTAACGAAATTTTGTGGAAACTTAGCTTTTCATGTCCTGAATACACCGTAATTTATTTGATTTGAAATATCTATTTTTTCACCTCATTTTGACTGAATACCGAAAAAAATCCTAATTTTCAATCGAAAATTCGTCCGTCAAAATATCAACGTTTTTGACAAAAATTGGGTGTTTTCTATTCGATGAAATGTCTACTTTCCGATGGTGTAAAAATATACATTACCATAGTTAATCTTCTCAGAAAATGCAAAAAATGAAAAAACTCAAATTCGATATTTTTTAATCGTTATTGAGATATTTATTAAAATTTACCCTTTAATCACTCGAAAATCGTAAGATTGCATGTTACAATGATAAACAAAAATATTACAAATCGAAATATACTACTATAAATAACAAAAAAATAAACAATAAAGTTAATATTTAATAAAACATCTACAATACTTTGAGAAAGTTGCAGAATCTTCTTTAAAGTATATGCTTATATGCCTATTTATTACTATTTTAAGATAATTTAATACCTGAGTGACCTATGAAAAATGTTTGGCTATTAAAAGCGTCTTTTAAAATTAATTATGAAATAAATTTCACCAATTGCGTGTCAAGCCACGCATAGAAATGGGTAAAACTACGGCCCATAACCGCACGTGAATTTAAAATCGTGTCTAATAGATAATTGTAATGTTTACTTTTTATTTGGTTTTTCACATTTTACGAACACTCCATTTAGCTTATAGAGGAGGCGGACGCTTTTTAAATTTAAGTTTTAAGAATAACTCGCAAACGTTTATCTAAATTACATCAAAAATCGTCTCAGAAACCTGTTAATGTTTAGACGCGAAAAAGAAAATCTTACGCTCTTCATATATGGGTGAGGTACCCCAAATTAATTTATTATTCAAGGATTTATTGTAGCACTTTGTCGACGTGTTGAAATCAAATGTTCTAGCACTAACCGTTTGGACGGTATATCGAAGACGGACGGACATCACGAAATTATAATTGTTCCGAGTCATGAAGTAAAGCCCTAATAACGAAACAAACGTCTTCAACGATATTTTTTTGAAATCATTCTATAAACAGGTATATCTAAATATTGTTGCTCGCTAGTCACTACACTGCAAAGCTGGTATTATAGCAATATTGACATATTCCTGCTGAGCGCATATGGAACGACATCGTTTTGCCAATAATTCCCTAGTGTATTTAGGTAGTTGGCGTGGAGTAGACAGACGTATTTAATAGTTTAAAGATATCGTTGAGACTAATTAGGAGCTACTGTTGCGTTGCTTTTATCCAAATTAAACTTACTTCCTTCATTTTAGTTGTTATTATTTTTCAAAGTGTAAATCCTTGTATTTCAACTGGACATCAAGCACTAATTTTGTTAAATTACCGAAATGAAGTTTTTTTTATAAAGTTCTGAGTCATATTTTCAAACTTAACGTAGCAACGTTCCAAGAGCAGGAAAGAGGCCTCTAGGCTCCAAAGTGTGAGCTTTGCAAGCAACCGCTAAGAAAATGAATAATTTCCAACTTAAAAGACTTATTTAAAATTCAATTTACATTTGATTTTTGGTTCATGATAGTAATCATCAGTATTTAATTGTACCGCTGGACTTAGATAAACCGATCCATAGCACATTTTTTTATTCTAAGTAAATAAATCGAGTTATCAAACCCTATGTGATATGTCTTGGTTGAGATCTAGGTTCAGCAAGCGGACAGCAACGGGCTAATGATGATTTGTAATCAAATCTACAAAGGCGACATTATTAACAGAATATATACTAATATTATAAATTCGTATCTCTGTGTGTTTGTCTGTCTGTCAGGCTTTTAAGACTAAACCGTGAGATGGAGACACTTTGATTCTTGAGGAAGGAGTGATGACCGATATAAAGGCGGGCGGCGTTGCAAAAGTGTAGTATAAAATCACTATATACATATATTATAAATATGTCCTGTGGCGCGTCTGTCTGTTCGCGCTGTTTCCATCAATGAATAGATTGATTCTTGAGGAAGGTTTTAGTATATAATGTGTAAAGTTTAAAATGATTTTAAATACCTATATCTACTCTGCAAAGCCGGGGTGGGCCGCTAGTATTATGGGTTCGCTAATATCGACTTGCAACTTAGTGAGCTGTGAGCAGTAAGAAGGCAAGTATAATACAAATAAAGAAACAAATATAATATATATTTTTTTCTATATTTATTCTATATATTAATCCAAATACCTAATTACTGTACTCCAACTAAAATTATCACTTTAGCGTATTTAATCATTTGGTCTACAAACCATACAAATTACTCGTAAATTATTTCTTACGTCACATTTACAGCTGTTTTATTGCCTCCCTCATATATTTACTCAGAGAAAACCACAAAAGATAACTATTCGACCCGTTCATATGATAAAGTAAAAGAATTAGCCTAAACAAGCAAATGTATTGTAATAAAGAGATAAATTTGCAAGGGTGACTCAAAAAATTAAGTTTATAAATCCCCTGAATTCGGGTTGAGGATTACTAAATTAATTAGGGACCTGGTTTCATTACGTAATTGTCTGAAAGCGGTCGTAGAGGAGCCCTTTATTTTATACAAAAGTTGTTATTAAGAAAAAGGGTTTAGTTATTTGTACATTTGTATGTTCTCTTTTTATAATGGATAAACAAAAAAAAACTTAACCCTTAGCAATTTTATATGCATATTTATTTTTACTGTGGCTTGTGAGCGGTATCGTGCTCAGACAGATTAGTGTAATGCCATTAGGTATCCTAACATGGTAAGGTATGAATGTTTTTTTTTATTTAAGCCTATCAATGTGATTATACTTTGCCTCATGGAAAGCATGAGTAGAATCGAGAAGTAGGGGCCACCATCCTTATTTTTTTTTATTTTATTTTTTTACAACATCATCTAGTCCCAAAGTAAGCAGAGCTTGTGTTATGGGTACTAAACAACTGATATAAATACAAACATACTTTTTTTTTTTTGTAAATACATACATAGTATACATAGAAAAACACCCAGACTCCGAAACAAATATTTGTGGATCACACAAATATTTGGTCTGACCCGGGAATCGAACCCGAGACCTCTTGATCAGCAGCCGCATACGCTAACCACTAGACCAACAAGGCAGTCAAGTTATTGAGAGTACCGACAGTGCAGTATGAGAAGAATGGTGCAGAATGCTACTAGCTATAAAAGCAACTGACGAAAATTGAACGACCGGATGGTATGTAGAAATCTACAGACTGTGGTGCGGTGTCTTGGGAAAAGCGGGCTGATGCTGATAATGAAGGACGCAACAGTTCATATCTTAGTACAAAAGTGCTTCAATTAAAGGATGCATCACATAATTTATATACACTATAAACAGACGTGCAACATCGATAAAGCAACGATAATACCATAAGCGCTTCACAAACACCGCTTGGCTTGCAGGAGCTTTGTAAACTTATTAAGCTTTCGGCACCCAATTTATTAAGTGCAATGTTTACTCGAACTTTAGTTATAATACACACGAAAGAACGTAGATGAAGAGTGTCATCGTTAAAACGGATAACATGAACTCTGTGAAGGAACTTCACTGTTCATTCATATCCGAACTTTGATTGATTTTGAATAAAATATATTATGGTTTGAATCCATACTCATATTAAAAATTAAAAAGTGACTGTCTGTGTGATACGTTTTTACAGAAAAACCGCTACACCCATTTCAATGAAATTTAGCTTGAATTGGCAGAATTCCTCCAATCCACGAGCAAGCGGTGTCTTTTATGCGGCCGCGAGAAAATATGATCTTGATTCATTTACTACAAGCACCGCAGAGTAGCGAGACGCAAAATAAGCAATGGTTTCTTTTTTAGATTTATTCCTAGATTTTGTTTTTAAATTTTTTGTTTTGTTTTGACTTATACTTTTAACACAATACTACAATTTGCTCCTTGTAATTAATTGCGTTATATACGTTAAAACTGTTATGCCGATGTAACCCATGTACTCATTGATTACCTATTTTGTAAAGAATGCTTGAAGCTGCTCTTAAATTTCTAACAACTGTTATGTACTGAGCTAAGCATGGAGATCTATAATTGGCTTAGTAAATTAAAACAATTTAACTAATTTAAAACATTTTTTTTAATTAAAAGTTAAAACGACGATCTTGAAAGAATTTTGCACTGAATGTAAGAGGATTCCCAACAAAGATGTACTAGCTTAGTTGCTTCAGCAGTTCTGGTGAAGATGAGATTCTTATTTTCAAAGCGACGCGAGGTCTCAAAGCTAATGGGATTTAGTTTCCTCAGTAGGTTTTATGTGTTATACAAGATGTTCACTTACATATAAATCCACTCTATTACGACTCAAAAGATTTCTGCACCGAGATTTTAGAAATATACATTAAGACACCTAAACATATTTGTACCTCTATATTTAACTTTCTTTTGATGTTTATGATCTTAAATACATATTTAAATAGTTTTTCTTATATTAATTTCAGACAACTAAATTGACTCTAATCTGTCTAATGGAAAACATGACTATGACGAGAGTAAGTCAACATAAAGAAATAGATGGATGGATTGTATGAAAGAAGATATGGATAGAAAGGATTTCAATAGTGTAATGACGAACGACAGAAAGAAAAACCATATTGCGCCGACTTCAAATAAATCTGATATAAGGGCAGGCAGATGATGATGATGATGACTTAAAAGTAAATTTCATTATGGTTCTATTGACTACTTAAAAATAGAATTTTAATGATTTGCATTATATTTGAAAAAACGGCTATAAGCTAGCTAGCTAATAAAAGTTTTCTGTATTAACCGAAATTGTGAACTTGAGCATTATTCAGGTATTTTAAGTATACTATTATTTTCATTTAGTGCCTTAACAGCGAGAGTATATTGTCCTATGCTTTGAATGATATTTATAATAATAACTACGGACGTAATGGAAATATTATGCAAGAAACACGCCCAAAATCATTCAAAACTTCAAACAATTTGGGGCCGAAAAGGTCAGTACATTTCACAAATAATTCGTTGACAAATATTCTGATCAAACAATGGTTATGAGATTCCTGGACGTTGGATATTGGAGTTAAACACTTCATTTACTGACTAGTAGACGAGTTGGTGCTCGTTGCTGGATTTCAAAATTATTTTGAAGGCATATTGTTTTGCTAGTAAATTCATTAGTTTTAAAACACGACATGTTTTCAACCAATAATTTTAATCTCCTTTGAATACATTTTTTTACATATTCATCTTCAACAGCCTTTAACAGTCCACTGTTAGACATAGGCCTCTCCTTGAAAAGGAGGTATTGGCCTACTATACCACGCTGGCCAGACGGGTTGGTATATGGTTGGTTTCAAGTTTTCCTTCTCTTTGCATTGATGTTGTCTTGCGTAGTTTATCCCTTAGTCGCCTTTTACGACAACCGCGTGGGATGAATAGGGATGGTGACACGCTATATCCTTAATCTGTCACCTTTACATATTAACGAGTACCAAATTTATTTTACTCTGCCTGATGGAAAGCATGAGTAGAAATCAAGAGTTGTGGTGACTATCCTCATTGTGAATGCAGACAATGCTGCATGGTGACCTACAATGAGAGATGCTTCTGTATCATTAAGCCTCCGGTCTCGCACTCAACATCGGAATACGAGAGCATGAATGCACGAGTTATTTGAGGTAGGTCTTCAGCGGAAAGATAGTACCGCCCGGTTGAGCTGCACCATTCGTTCTGAAATTAGTGTGGCTATAATACCCTGATTATATCATTACAAACGCATTAGGTTCATATACATTACTTATTATCGGGTATAGTCAATCAATTACCATATTCTGTTTAATACGCGAGAGACTGCCCTCTTTTTAAGATATTGTCTGCCTCTAAGATATTGCGATAAGGCTTAGATAGTTTTACCCTACAATGGCCTTCAGAACCTTTCAGTTTTCAGCTCGAGTATTTTATATTTTACAAAGTTTTAGTTCAAAACTGAGCTCAAAGTACTGGCCTGAGTAAGAATTTCCATCTATAATAACATTGGACACCGACATATAAAGAAAACATACATGCTTGCAAATGTGATAAGAATGATTGTAGTTTCACCCTTTAGAAAATCTCACCGAAGCGCAGTCGTTTACCGCCAGCAGCAGTACTAACATTTAGTTTGTGTAAGAGCATTGAAATGTGTTCACTGCGGACTCGCAGGCTGTTCATTTCCGAGTTATGACGGCCAACTGTAAGACGCTATCAAGTATAAGCATCTCATAAACCCTGTCAATAACAATGAATACTGCTTAGGTATTTACTAAGGGGGTTGTAGTTTAAGAAAAAGAAAAATTGTAAGCTTACTTATTAAAGTAACTTGTTTATTACGTAGAAAAAATTCAAGTTCATACTTTGTGCTAATGTAAGTTGACGATGAAAACCGCCGTTTCTAAAGTTATAAAACTCAGTGAAAATGTTACTAACAAAAGCTAAATGTTACTAAAAAAAATTATAAACTATGAAGATGAGTCCAGTCACCCCGAGATGTACCCCAATTTTGGGGTACGGCAGGGAGGGACAACAGAAGCCGCTGATGCGATCCTGGTGTTCCTCCCGACTGCCGAGGTAGCCGCGGGGTTTAGTGGGTAAACCGGTTGCCCGGGAGTCCCACACACGCCCTTCACTTACGCCACGAAGGGTATGGTGCCAAAAGAATTCCCCGCGATGAATATTTAACTGGCTTCATTATATCAGACTTTAGTTGTTCTTCGAGTACGACATCGTTTTAAGACTTTGTTGTTAAAAGTTTTAAACCCTAATTACCGAGGTGTCCGATAGGTTAAGGCATATAAAATAAAAGTACGATATAATATGGTATTTTTAAATCATTGTGTATACGCTCATCGGTCATTGCCTCACCAAGACTTACAATGAAGTAATGTATCGTCATTGAAGTTATTAAAATCACACTGTGTTCAGTAATGTAATATACAATTTTCTACTGAAGTATCAAGATCTTAAATTTTAAATATGCATATCCATTCCAACTATAGGTTAGTTTGTCGGAGGACTTGACCCATTTACCTACATGAGCGCTTAATAAACAATGTTAGAAGTAGCACAGGTGCGTTGTGCTACACAGTCGGTTTAATTAGTACGGTAAGGTAGCCGTAACAAGTTGTGGCACCGCAATGTCTGAACGTCTGTCGGGTAACCAAGCCTAGCTCTCGCCTATCTAATTAAAGGACACCCCACGCAGATATTGCGACTTACATTGTTCGTAAACAGGGTAACACAACGTTGTCAGTTCACGTTGTATATTTGTATACATGTTATGTCAAACCAATGAAATGTTCAAAATTTAGGAAATGTTTAGAATTTCTAGGAAACCTGTTCGAATTGGAACCAGTTTCTAGAATGTGTAAAATCATGTTTTAAAGGATCCTAATAAACAATATACATTTCTTGTGAAAATAATAGTTTTTTTTACAAATTATAAATGAAAAACGAAGTGATACATAAAATTCATGTATTTTTTTCTGTAAACTGGACGTTTTTTATTTTTTATTATTACAGCCTCTTTATTTCCTTAACATTTTGTAATTATAATATAAATTAATTATTAATAAAAGAAATTGTGAATTTAAATAATACAATAATTAAGTTATACTTTGTAATGTAAACTAATATGAACAATGTATATAATATAATTGAAAATAAAAACTTTAAATATCTATTTATCATTACAAATATTATTATTATATAAATACTTATTCGTATTATTACATATACGTCAGAAAGTAGGAGGTATCGTAACCTTTTTAATTTTATCGCGAATAAGTCCCGTTCACAGTAAAAACATGAGTAGGATCTGTAAAAGCCGCGAAGTGATAATTACTAAACTCAATATGAAAAAATATCTTAATTATTCGGAATACTTTACAAATGTAAGCATTAAATTTATAACACATTCTGTCTTTACTCCTCACGCCTACTGATAATCATCTCTTTACTATGCATTGCCTTACCCTAAATTTTGTTGTTATTACTCTAGGGAATCCTCTCACAGGAGTAATCTTGCAGAATTTAGTATACCCCGGAATTATTAAGTCTAAACTAAGTTTCTTGTATATACCATATACGAACATAGTCTTCTTCTTTAGGTTGCTAATAGTTTGATCAATATAATACTTAATATGTATTTAGATTTATATAGATATAATTATGTTTTATACGTATGTATTATTTACTTAAATAATAAGAACATCATATTTCGTTTGGCTGCCTCGGTAGTGCAATGGTAGCGAATCCATTGGAATGGTACTGATCTGTTTTTTTTTTTTTTCTGTTTTAAAAAGACAACTCCAGCATTAGGAATATGAATTCCTGTGTCGCGGGGGACTTTACAAACATACATGAAACGGACACAAAGAACACCCAGACTCAGAACAACAATTTGTGAATCACACAAAGTGTTATCCCACGTGGGATTCGAACCCACGACACTTGGCGCAGTAGAGAGCGGCGTGGCGACCGCTTAAACCACTAGGCCAACCGTGCAGTCAAATCAGATCGTGAGTTCATACCTCGGGTCGGGCTGAATGTTCATATGTTTATAAATATTTGTTTAAGAATTAACAATTCTATTCCTATTTTATTCTATTCATTTCCTATTTACAAGTTTGGAATTTATATCAATTGTCTAGTACCCAAAGTACGTGACGTTGTGTGCAAAATGTTTGAATTCACTTACTTTTATTTTATAATTGAATGTTCACTATTTTATTCTAAGAAGTTCTAAAAATTATACAGTTCATTTAGACAATCCTGCCTTGTGATGTGAAATTTAAGAAAATAAATACGCACTTCAAATTATACATAATTCAGATTCAAGCAGTGAATAAAAAAAAATGTACAAGAATATCACCAGCTTTGATGTTTCTCATCAAGATATTCTTGTGGGATATTCGTTTCTTAATTTTTCATTTCATTAAATATGGTTAATTTGCAAAAATAGGCTATCAAAACAACCGTCATTTTACATTGGAATTCATCACATGTTACAACACTAAGATTTATACTAGGACACTTGAAATGTGGTTCAGAAACTTCCTTTCGAGGGTATGCCTGGTTCCTCGACTCACTGATATCCGTGAAGATTTCCGCACATAACAAAAGGACGCTTGAAATGTCGTCTGACATGTAGGTTGGAAATGTTGTTGTTATATTCGTATACAAAATTGTAATAAAAAATGTTTATTTTAAGTTTTGTAGTTCTTGCTGAAAATACTTTTTCTTCTTCAAAACATTTCATACGTATTTGCTTACTTGTTTTCTTTGCCAAAAGGTATAAGCATGTTGCCATTTCTAAAAAAAATTGAGTTTTATTTTGAAATTCGAACAGAATTTGTTTTTTTTTTTGTAGTGCTGTTACCACCGGATTTCCAGCTGTATGTAAACTTAATAGTCTGGTACGAGTCTAGACCTATATCTATGGCCTAAAACACCAGATGACATGTCGTTACTGTGATGAAAGATGGGTAAGGCTTTGGTGTGGGACTTGACATGCGTCGGCACTCTCGCACCCTCACATTTTCCAAGTACAGCTGGTTATGCCTAATACGACGTAAATACCAACAATTAGTAGATAATTATAATTTTGAACCGTTTGGAGGAGAGACCCTATGTTCATGTGGTGGATTGTTCTAGAATTCGTGGGAAGGTATATGTCATTCTACCATAGAGCAAACTGTAGGAAAAGAAAACCGAACAAGACAACTACACTACACGCGCAAACTGAAGTTCAGCGTTAGCGTGTGATGGCATAATGAAAGGTGTCAAACTTGCAAACTATGTAGAGGCATTACGTTGATACTTGAACTTCATCATCCAGTTTCTCAACGTCTTAATAAACTAATACACCTATGAAGGTCACACGCACAAGTTTACAAGTTTCTTTACTAACAACATTAGGATAGCAGATAAAAAGAATAAGAAATTACATTAGATTTTGATGTAGGTAAGAATACCTACGTTAAGTGATTCGATGATGAAATCTAAGTGCAAAATCTTGCTTTCAAACACAGGTAGTCTAGATAGGGTACGTGAAACATGACAATTCAATTATTTCGTTGAGCAGAGTCTTCCAAATCTAAAAGAACTATCCTCGGAGAGTTTCAACCTGCATTATTAAATATTTTATTAGACTCTCGATGTTTAAAGTCCCATCGCCTTATTTAAATAGATAAAAAGGGTTACCATATATTTCTTGAAGTGTTGTTCTACATTCGCATATGTTCACAAAGAAGTTTTTTCTATAAACCTTTTGTAGTGGCGGAAATTGCGTCCTCGTTTCACGATAATCCCATTCAGTTAACTACAATGAACAAAGACCTAGTTTCGATTGTTCTTCCTTATAATAATACAAGTAGATAGGTTTTTAGTCGTAGAAAAATATTTTTAGGAGGCCTATATGATTACAAAAAACTTCAAGCTTTATCAATACACAGTTATAATATAATACCATTACAGAATTGAATGTGAGATAACAGCACAATCACTAAAATTAAGTGTTATTCTTAGAAATGATCCTTGATTTAAGAAAGTACAAATATAGTTACGAGAAAGTAAGATTTAATTGAATTATAGATTTACATGCATATATTATTTCAATTATTTCAATATGATGTTGAATATTCAAAAGGCATTCTACTAGTTTTACCGGAACCTGTTCGCCTTCTGATTACATTCAGTAAATCGAAAGCCATTGTCTTTTTGAGAGTTAATGAATCTTCGTCTTGAGGCAGCCGTCGCTTTGCTTAGAAAATTAAACCGTAGCATAGTGCAGATATTTTTTTTAACAATAAATTTTCTTTACTCATGGATAATTGGATGTTTCGGTGAAATACTAATTTGCAGATTAATGTGATTCAATGAGAAATGTAATTGTTGCTACAAATTATTACTTTATACTGATTATTTCGTTTCCCTCTTACCTTTTTCCTGGTTACTGTCATTACGTTCATTCTTTGATCACTGAAATTCGTGCAAAATAAGCATTCATGCAATTTCAGCCTGCTACTAGACGAAGACAACTTGTCGAGAACTCGTATCTGTCGGAAGCTTCGTTCTTAAGCAATTACGATAGCTTGTTAACTGTAATTGACGTTTTAAAAGATAATGCCACGTTGAATAGGGCTTTTTTTCATTTCTTTATTGACATTTAATCATAAACGTCAATTTAAATTACTTGCTACTATGAATGTCTTTCACGTTTTGTTTCTCTTTATTTTGTGAAAACATAAACAAAAAAAGACGAATGTTTAAAAGCATTCTACAAATTTTCACTTCCCTCTATTCATCGCATGGGCTAGGCGAGGTAATCATGGCTGTGGAATTTTAGCCCAAGGGTTGTGAAGTTGTATATTTTACTAATCGGCATGACAATTTTTATAACACGACACAGGGTAAAAAGTTAGGTCGAAGTTCGTTAGATTAAACTGCAAATACCCAATACGTATGTATCTATAAATAAATAAATAAATATTTTGGACATCTTACACACAACATCATCTAGTCCCAAAGTAAGCAGAGCTTGTGTTATGGGTACTAAACAACTGATATAAATACATAAACATACTTTTTTTTGTAAATACATACATATTATATATATTTAAAGTTTACCCTTCTACTTCTGCCCTAAACATTGGCACTTTTACAATGTTTTTATGTTGTATCTTTTTTATCTATCTGTTCGTATGCGTACTATTGTAAGACAATAAAAAAAAAAAAATTAATAAAACTACTTTCACATTATTTTATATCATTTGTTTATTTTTATTTCCCATATGTTTGTTTAACCATCTATAAATATACGAATAAGTCTCATTTACTTGTCACTTTCATAGCATTCTTCTCAATTGCCATTGACGAGTAACGATACTTATTGACCCTGTTATCTATAACGGGATTAGGGATTTCCTTCGATATGAATGGGATAAATGGACAGATATACTCGTACAAGCGTAAGGTGGTGTAGTAAAATATATTGTGTATATAATATTTTATTATCGTTCTGTCCGTAAGTTATTTCTTATTACTTTAGCAAGACAACTCCCGCATTAGGAATATAAATTCCTGTGTCGCGGGGGACTTTACAAACATACATGAAACGGACACAAAGAACACCCAGACTCAGAACAACAAATTGTGAATCACACAAAGTGTCATCTTACGTGGGATTTGAACCCACGACACTTGGCGCAGTAGGAAGCGGTGTGGCGACCGCTTAAGCCACTAGGCCAACCGTGCAGTCTATACTATTTCTAAACTTTATTAAAATTAATTGAATACTAATTAGAAATGTTGTCTCTTGTGGGTGTGTCTACACTTTTATATTCAACAATACAAAGCATTATCAAAGCATCTTTGATACCATCGCATTTAATTATTATTATACATATATCGCCTTGAACTTTATTAGCAGTAAGTAAAACACGTCACTTATTGATAATAAATGTATGTACGCATATAAGTATGCATATTTAATATTTTCGTTGACTCGTATATTTGAATGAGCTGCGGCTCCATGGCTTTTATGGATGGTATAAATTTTATTTTCTTAAAACCCTTTCTATTTATATATATTTATTGTTGTACTGTGTAATAGATTAAAAATACATATTTTCCTAGAAGGTATGGTAATCAAGTATTTGAATCACATAACATGACAGTGGCAAGCGGCGTTAATCTTCTAATCAAGAACAACATTTGAATAGAGAGACATCTTCAAAATAGATTATTGTCGTACATATAATACCTACAGGTTATTGTGATTTTGTTTTTACAATTACTTCTAACTTTGCGTTTTCTAGAGCCATACAACACGTCAATAGTATATATTTTAGAGGTAACTATAAGTATATCACTCGAAACATATTTTGATTCCCTGCATTTCAGCAACTCATTTTACTAAGGAAATTTCATCATCTGGTTATGAAACTACTGATTTTTGTCAAAAGAATTTAGGAAAAGATATTTTAAAACGATTTCGTTGTGTGGAGCGTGATCATAGTAAAATGGTGCAAGATTGTACTGAAAAACTTTTATTGATGCAAAGCTCACTTTTCAAGAAACGGTATAGGAACGGAGTCTCAATGATAAATATTCCAAAACGGAAAAAATACACCGTAATAAGTCTTAAAAACTCATTAAATATTTTTTACAGAAGACTATTTTTAAATACATTTTGATATAAGAATTAATTCTACATTTGCATTTTATATGTCGGTGACTATATACATAATTTTAATTATTTTAATGTCGAAACTGCAAGTCTAGTCTAAAATGTAATATTTTATGTAATCAGTTAACATTCTGGTGTAGGTTTTGGGCTTCGTCACGTGAATGTACATAGTCTAAATAATATTTGCCATCTTTGGGAATTACCAACAAGACTACCAACTCAAACTCAACTTCAACCCATGTAATATGAAGGTGAAACCTCCGTATTTTTGAAGGTCAGTTAATGGAATTATTTATTAGATACTGTACCTTGCCCCGGTTTGCTATGACACATTGCCCTACATTGTAATGTATATCTTCACATCACAACTTATTTTTATAAATTGACTTATTGACACCAACTGCAAGCTTACGTACCTACTAGATAATGACAACTTTTCTTCAACTTTAACGTAAAAGGTAAAGTACATTGAATATGTATGTAAGTATGAAAAGAAGAACAAGGGTATTCCCAAAACTTCAAGGAATTATCGTCAAAGTTTGCTAAAATTTGCAATTTAGGGAAAGTGGCTTTGCTGCTATCACCGTACCTTACTTCAGCACTAGAGCTGGTATGACATTAATATATATGAAGTGAGCCTGTTGAATGTATATCAAAGTTTACGGCTTAATGAGAACGGAGTTGCGATGTTTAGATAATGTTGTGTTTGTGTAGATGTTTTATTATTGTATATAATAAACTGTTTTACGAAACTGTTGACCAAAAATTTAATCTCAATCTGAGAAGCTAAGATTAATATTTATCTTCTAAAAATGGAAATCAAATTTAAAGGAACACAAAAGTTTAACTACACTACAGTTTAGCTAAAGAAGCTAAGATTAATATTTATCTTCTAAAAATGGAAATCAAATTTAAAGGAACACAATAGTTTAACAACTGTTGGGTTATACAATGAGGAGAAAATTGCTTGGATGTGAGGAGAGGCATTATCTCATTATCAAAGGCGTTTAATAGTTCACAGATGGGTATGTCTCTCCTTATAAAAAGGATACTCAATAACGGTAGACGAAATGGCAATTGTTTATTGAATCGATCAAATTCGTCTTTTAAAAACATGAAGAATTTCATAATTTTTTGATTTAGGTATTCGTTTGCGAGTTAGAATTTTTTATGCAAAAACAGGGCGTCCCCTCTCCTCTAAAAGCTAAAATGCTGATTCGAAAAATCTAAAAATAATCATGATGGTAGTCCATGTGATGAACTTTATAGGAAAACTATAGCGGTTTAGATAGCTTTGTTAGTTCAGGAGTTATAGAGGCCTAACTTCTGAAATTAGTTTAGTTGGAAAACTTTGTACAAAAATAACAAAATAATAAGACAACATAACAATATCTACTGGACATCACTTGGCATTATAAATGACTATGTAATCCTATTCTATTTGACACACATTTGATTGATTTTTATACATATGTTATTATATTATATATATAATTTTATATGTCATCATCAACAGTCAGCCTTTAACAGTCCACTGCTCGACATATGCCTCTCCTTTGAAAGGAGGTTTTGGCCTACTATACCACGCTGGCCAGACGGGTTGGTAAAGGGTTTTTTTTAAGTTTTCCTTCTCTTGGCAGTGATGTTTGCTGCTTATTTTGTTCCTTTAGTCGCCTCTTACGACACCCATGGAATGAATAGGGGTGGTGACACTTTGTATTCTTAATCCGTCACCACAAAGACAAATTATATATATATATATAATATATATTGAAGCCTACCAAAGTGACTCTACTGTGTCTGATGGAAAGCATGAGTAGAATCACCATCCCCATTGTGGGTACAGACAATGCAACATGAAGAAAACCACTATGGCGGCTTGTTGAGATTGCTCGTGCATCATTTGGGTTCCAGTCTCACATTCGTTAACGAAATACGACACTACGAATGCTGTCGTTTTAAGACTGTTTTTTAGGGTTCCGTAGCCAAATGGCAAAAAACGAACCCTTATAGATTCGTCATGTCTGTCTGTCTGTCTGTCAGTCCGTATGTCACAGCCACTTTTTTCCGAAACTATAAGAGCTATACTGTTGTAACTTGGTCAGTCGATGTATTCTGTGACCCGCATTAGTATTTTTAAACAAAAATAGGAAAAAACAATTAATTTTGGGGGTCCCACTTAGAATTTTGGGGGTCATACTTAGAGCTGTCAACAGCCTTTAACAGTCCACTGCTGGACATAGGCCTCTCCTTTGAAAGGAAGTTTTGGCCTACTATTTTGGCCTACTTAGAGCTGAAAGTCAAAAAATTTTTTTCATCAAAACCATACGTGTGTGGTATCTATGGATAGGCCTACAAAAATAATATTAAGGTTCTAGTATCATTTTTCTAAGCTTAATAGTTTGCGCGAGAAACACTTCCAAAGTAGTAAAATGTGTGTGCCCCGCCCTGTAACTTCTAAAATAAGAGAATGATAAAACTAAAAAAAATATATAATGCACATTACCATACAAACTTCCACTGAAAATTAGTTTGAACGAGATGTAGTAAGTAGTTTTATTTAAATCGTCATAAATCGTAAACCGCAATTTCCCTTTTATTCAATATAGACTATTATTAGAACATTGATCAAAGTTACAATGAACTACGAAAACCAATATATTCCTAAGTTTATTTGGGGTCGGCTACTAGTTCAACCGGTTTTACCTGAATTTCAGTTTTATTGTATGTATTTAAAACAAAAAAGATTTTGTGTGAATATGGTCACTAGAAGATGTTGTTAGATTAGCTAATCTCATTATAACTTAAGACAGAAGGGGCCTTAAGTAGTGACTGGATAAATCATCATCATCATCATCATCAACAGCCTTTCAACAACAGTCCACTGCTGGACATAGGCCTCTCCTTAGAAAGGAGGTTTTGGCCTACTATACCACGCTGGCCAGACGGGTTGGTATAGGGTTTGTCTCAAGTTTTCCTTCTCTTGGCAGTGATGTTAGCTACTTATTTTGTTCCTTTAGTCGCCTCTTACGACACCCATGGAATGAATAGGGGTGGTGACACTTTGTATTCTTAATCCGTCACCACACGGATAGGATAAATCAACCGATTTGGTATTACGTGGAATTAGTAGAAGAATTGACTGGGTGTTTTTACAAATTATGTTTTTATGGCTAATCATCCTGTATAAATTCGAACTGCCATTGAATTCAAATTTGTATCATTATACTACGTCAAACATATTATAATTCATTCATATTATATGGTACTTTATCGATAAAACAGGAACACTTCAATTTACAAATACAATACATATTTCTTGAAAAATATATACTTAAATTTCCATTTTGATTGACGTACCCGCTGAATGAAACCAGTTGAACATACCTGCAAAAGAAAAAAACATATTTTTTCTAATAATACGGTTTGACTATTAAATCAGATTATTAAGGTTATTAATATACGTTAATGAAAATAGTACGCCCTCGGAGAGCACGTAAAGCCGTCGGTCCCGGTTGTCATGAACATCTATGGCAATCGTTATTGGGAAGTCAGTGCCCTCAAATATACTGACAACTAGTTCAATACTCGAATTTCAGTTCTCCCTTAGGATTGCGGAGATCCGATGCCAGTCGCTCCGTGGAAACACTGACATTCAGGTAAAATCGGTTGAACTAGTAGCCGACCCCAAATAAACTTGGGAATAATGGCTAGGAGGATGACTTCTGCAGTAAAGAAGTAGAGTCATTCTGATTTCAGCACGAAAGGGACGGCTCGACCGGGGAAGTACTGCCCTCACACAGAAGACCAACCTTAAGAAGACAGCAACAGTTGGTGAGTGTGAGACCGGAGGCGTAATCATTTTGCATCATTCTCCCGGCCTTCCGAGGGCAAGGTAACGCAGTTACATCTTACTAGGCCGCCATGGTGTGGGTCACCATGCTACTTTGTATGCACTTACAATGAGGATGGTAACTTCACTTCTGGATTCTGCTCAGGCTTTCTGTCTGGCAGAGTGGAGTCACTTTGGTAGGTTTAAATTAAAAAAAAGTGTACAAATTAGGTTATCTTCCCTGGTTATGTAACTGTAGCGCTGCAACAGGCTACAAAACTATTGCTTTAGGTTTTATATTTAAGTTTTAAAGACAACACAAATTATTATATTTATTTGTAGCTCTTGAAATTCATTGTAACTTTGTCACTTTCACAATAATGAAAGAGTGTATCAATTATTGAATGCCAAGCACAGTTAATAGTAAATTATAACACCAGTAATTATTATTATATACCAGTAAATTACCATTAAATTAATAAGTATATAAATTTAGTCTAATATTCTTAAAAGTAAGTGGTTAAACTTTCCTAGTCATAGAAGTTTAATGTATTAATCAATACTAATATTATAAAGCTAAAGCTTTGTTTGTTTGCTTGAACGGGCTAATCTCAGGACCGATTTGAAAAACCGATTTGATTTTCAGTGTTATGTAACCCGGTTATAGAAGAAATCATCAGCATCATTATAAATATAATACAATGTAACCCAGTTATGGTAGAAAGCTATAGACTATTGATCATAACGTGATCATCATTGATCATCTAGGAGTGGACTGTAAATAGAAAAGGATTAATTTACAGGATTTTTTTAGGGCTTCCATTGTATGCAATAAGTGAATAAATAAGTAAATAAATTAATATTTTGGACATCTGACACACAACATCATCTAGTCCCAAGCTAAGCAGAGCTTGTGTTATGGGTACTAGACAACTGATTTAATTACATAAACATACTTTTTTTTTGTAAATACATATGTACATATTATACACAGAAAACACCCAGACTCCGAAACAAATATTTGTGAATCACACAAATAATATTTGGTCCGACCCGGGAATCGAACCCGAGACCTCTTGATCAGCAGCCGCATACGCTAACCACTAGACCAACGAGGCAGTCAATCATGATTAAAGATTTATAAGAATAATGTATCAGAGAATCGTTTATCTTGAAAACTTCTAAAAACATGCTGCGACGGCATATGACAATCTTTTAAGGCAGGCTCCTGATAACCCGTTTTACGTTATGGGATACAGAAAGCGCAGATGGAACGGCTGCGTGGATCTGCTAGTAGTTTTAAAAGACAGTTTTGCAATCTTAGAGTGTGCGACGGGAAAATAAATGCTTCGGGAATTTACATTCATCTTTAGTATACGATTTTATATTGCCAAATATTTCATGTACGAAAATGTTAAGGTTAGGTAACGAAGGTAACTAACTTGCCATCATAGAACGCTTCGATAAAATTATCGTCGGCGGTATATTCAATAACAGAATATATTTGCAGGGGAATAACTCATCAAAATCTACACAGACTCTAGTAAGAAAGGATAAATGTCATTCTTAATTTGCATTTAAATTTTCTTTTTTGTTGAGACGAGTTGAGAAGACATTCTGCAATTGTATCGCGTTTATTTTGAGTCAGGAACATTTTATTAACCAACATTTTTAATTGCCGGTCTAGCAACTTGACTCCAAGTTTCAGTAAACTGTAAAGTTTATCGTTTTGCCAATCACGAAAAGCCGGCTCATCAAAACGTTGTTTCTATAAATATTTTAGCGCTACGGTGCAAACTCATTAATATCTGTCGTTTTTTATATCAACACAAATTGTGGATCTACATTTATCCAATTTTTATACTTTGTTAACATTAACTTAATGTACCTCTCTATAGTGAAGGATAAACTGTGTTATGGGTAGGTATATTAATTTTGTGATGGGTGTTAGTGAGATGTGGCAAAAAAGAATACTGATAAAACTCTGACCACGTAGTAATACTTATATACTATTATATTTGTATGTATTTATGTTTGTTACTCTTTTACGCAAAAACTACAGAACGGATTTGAATGAAACTTTACAGTAATAAAGCTTATATATTAGAATAAAACATAGGCTACTATTTACCGCCATAACGGACCTACACGGGGGCAGAGCCGTGGGCAAAAGCTAGTGGTTGAATTATTTAACTAATGTAGTTAAAGTATTTGGAGTTTTAGCTATAGAGCTACGAGTCACAATTACATAGAAAAGATTTATCATTGGATAGTATGAGGGTAGGCAATGCAGCATGATGCAGCGGCCTCCGGAGGCCACGAGAATGATGCAGAATGATTGGGCCTCAGGTCTCACACTTACCAACGAAATGCGACAGAGGGAATGCTGTCATTATTAAGATGGTCTTTTGTGTGAGCTGTAGTACTGTCACTTTTGTGCTGAAATCAGCATGGCTTAACCTAAAAAATAGTAATATAAAGTCAATAATAATATTAGTTATATTTATTGGTTATATAAAGTTAGTTTTCAACGTGTACTTACCGGGTATTAGATAAAAAAAATCATTATACCTAAGTATCTGAAGCGATCATAGCTGAGTGGTCTTAGGTGATTTAAAACAATCACCGAGGTTAAGCATCGTGGCGCGGTCAGTACCTAGACGGGTGACCGTTTATGGCATGATATCTTAAGAGAGTTTCCGTGGTTGGTCCCGGTCCAGCTTAGTTGGAGACCTTCGGGCGTAAAGCTTAAAAACACCCAACGGCAAGGCTACGTAGCCACAACGTGTCACACCAATCCCCAACCCCCACTCGGCCAGCGTGGGCATGTATGGCCTTAACCCTCATCTGAGGGCAGACCCGAGCTCAGCAGTGGGACGTTAAGGGGTGTTTACATTTAGTAAAAGCTGATATTATAAATACTTTAAAACTCTAAACAAAACCATTTAGAGGATAAATGTGTAATAAAATCCACTGTTGATTTTAACTTTTTACACATAAATCAAACTACAACAAACACCGAAGTTCATAACGCTATACAAAGTTAACGAATCAAATCACAATGTCGGTAATAAACAAATACACACCTGCTACATTTACATACAAAACTCGAACAACATTTATTTATGCGGATATGTTTTACAAATTTCAATGTGTATTTCACAATTTCGTAGTGACGACTCTTCCACGCCTTTGGGCGTAATGAGCATCAAGTACATCAACACGTAATAAACACATTCATCAATCATAACAGTAACTACAAACTCATTTTAATTATACGAGATTCCTGCCAACTGAAAAGTGTAACTTCTGCCTCAAATTTGAAGGAAAAAAAAAAGTGTATTTTTATTGTACGGGATTTGAAGTCGAAGACAAGACGAAACTCTAAGGGTTCCGAGTATTGAACTTTTGATTGAAATTGCCGTCTAGTAGCTAGCAGTCACATGCTGCTAAGCCTTGAGTTTTAATCCTGGGTCGGAAAAATTTGTTGGGTTTTCTTACAGGGAATTCTTATTTCACGCCCGTGCCTCGGAAATCACCTTAAGCCGCCGGTTCCGATTGTCATGAACATCTATGACTATAGTTATTGGGAACTGTCAAATATACTGACAACTAGTTCAACTTCGAATTTCAGTCCTTCCCGAGGGTCTGAGGTCCGATGTCAGTCGCTCCGTGTAATGACTGGTATTTAAGTAAAACCAGTTGAAGTAGTAGCTGGAATGAAGGCTAGGAAGGTGATGAGCCTGTAAAAGTGTATTCACTCTACTTTATGGATAGCATGATTAGAATAGAGGAGTGGATCTACCACACGAATGCAGGCAATGTGGCGATGCCGAACCACTCTATAACGGCCTAGTGAAATGCTTTTTGACGACTCTTTTGAAGTTGAAAGGTGAGGTCTATCTTGTACCACTATTTTGGGCAACAAATTCTGTAAAACAAACATCAATTTTTGATCTATTTATTCTATAACCACATTAAAATTTAAAAGAGATCGTATTATCCAATTGAATTTAAAGCTCAAGAAAAAATTCAAACGGCGTACAAAGGAGTTCAAACTGTGGTTTAATACACAAAGATCAATTGTGAAGCTTTTGATTACCGTAGACAGTTTCTCGCTGCCTGATTCTCCGAGATAAATTCTCTTCAAGATTGAACGTGGTAAGCTGTGATCCGGTTACCCTACCTCTCTACTGGCTCTCAACAGGGCTTCCTACTTGGAAAGTTTTTAGTTCTTTTATATTAAATCCACTTTCCGCTGACGTTATAATTCAAAGACTTTTATATTCTATTTTATTATTAAACATTCAATATTAGTGTTATTAAATTTCTTATCTCTATTCATAATAATTATAATGTATACTTGTAACTACAGCTACAGGATACGGTGATATACTACTTCTATTAGTTCTTACATCTAGTCTAGTAAATATAACTATTGTTTACAATCTACAATTTTATATCTATCACAGTTTGTTTTGCTTAGGTTACATAATCTCTTTTACGGCATCTCCAGTTTCAAATCTTCAGATGACCTTAGACATTTGTCATGTGTGTCATTAAGGAACTTAAATCATTCTTTGAGGTAAAAAGGGGCTCTAGGATTAAACAAGACGTTGTAAAGGAAAAAGAGGATATGAGTATTCCGGCGAAAGCTAATAGGTAGCCACTTGACCATTGGACGAAATTTAGAGACGTGATCGTATTTTTGAAGGCCAAATACGAATCGAATACATAGATTTAGAACTCGCTCAAGCTTATCAAGTTGTGCTTCAGTGAGATTTGGATAGCTGACACCGGCATAGTCGAGAATTGGGAGAAGAAGAGCTTGTGCAAGTGCAGCCCTAGTTTTATTTACTACCTAGATCTAGACCTTTTTTTGTAGCTCATAGCGGATCCTGTCAAATGCTGTTTCGAGTTTTTAGTTTTATTACCATCATTTCCATTACCATTATAATCATTTTCGTATAGATAAATACTGAACGGATTAAGCACAAACCTTACAGTCATTATCAACAGCTTTTAACAGTCCACTGCTGGACATAGGCCTGTCCTTTGAAAGGCCTACTATACCACGCTGGCCAGACGGGTTGGTAAAGGGTTTGTTTCAAGTTTTCTTTCTCTTGGTAGTGATGTTAGCTGTTTATTTTGTTCCTTTAGTCGCCTCTTACGACACCCATGGAATGAATAGGAGTGGTGACACTTTGTATTCTTAATCAGTCACCACACGGATCTTACACCACACCTTACAGGAATAAAGCTTTATACGTCGGAATAATACGCGAGCGTAGCCGCGGGCAAGAGTTAGTAATTTATGGTTTATAATGTAAACTTATAAAGCTGTTTTTGATATATGTGGCAAAATTAAACACAAGTTTATGTCTGTTGTATTTTGTCTAGTTTAACATTAACTAATCAGCCATTAGAGAGAGAGAGAGAGAGAGAGAGAGAGATAATTAGATTCACTCACAAAGCTAATATTTAGGTATATAAAAGTAGTAATCAGTCAATAATAGTACTGTGCCTTTGTCAATGATGGAAATAATACAGAACATAATGTACAGTCAGCGTCATAATGATATTGGCGTTCAAAAGGGTCAAAATGATGTGAAAAACACTAATTCAATTTTATGTTGGCTCGCAAGGTGCTCAAATTGTTGTACGCATTCAAAGTGGTCAAAAGATCTTAGCAATCAGTTCTCAATAATATGTTATCTGACAGAGTGTTCATATTTATGTTAACAAATAGGTTGTTCATTGGTATCTAAGCGTGCAAACTAGTCAAAAATATCTTAGCATTAAAGAGAAACCAACCTTATCACCCACAGATAGAGTATACTTTGCAGTTTCACTACATAGTAAAACAAAGTCGCTTCCGCTCTCTGTCAGTGCCTATAAATACTTAGAGCTTTGAAACTATGCAACGGATTTTAATTCCGTTTTCTTTAATATATAGAGTGATTCAAGGGGAAGGTTTTTATGTATAATTCATGCATAATATTATAGTGGAGAAACATTAACAATTTTAGAGGTTTCTAATGTGATGTCGTAAATAAACCCATTTTTTACGACATCACATTAGATAGAGACCCTACGAGATAGATCAAAATAATGTACTACATTATTGTATACCTTAAAAAGTCTAACGTAAATCCTATCCTATAACGTATATGCTAACGTAAATGCGATTTGGGAATCGTTACGGGATAATATGCAAGCTGTAATAATTGATAACAATAACTCATCTTCTGATTATAGTGATTAGCATAGAACCTAAGTCATCTTCTGATAATTCGGACTCTGAACCATCAACTAAGAAAAGTAACAATGAGGACAGTACAGAGGAAGAACCAACCACAGACATTAGTCTTTCAGGAGAAACATTTGGCAGTGTATCAATAAGCGAGTTTAAAAAATACAGAGTACTAAGCCCGCTAAAGATGTTAGAGGAAGAAAGAGGTTTAGTTATAGTAATGTGTGTGTTGAAATCGGTACAAATCCATGTGTAGACCAGCCAATATAACATATAAAGAGGCTTTAAATGGGTTAGAATCAAGAGAATGGTGTAAAGCTTTACAGGAGGAATCATTAAAATCATTTGAAGAAAACGAATCTTGGAAAGTAGTGGACAAGCCAAAACAAACAACAGAGGTTAAGTGTAAGTGGGTGTTCAAGAAAAAAGTGGACAGTTGTGATAATGTGCGATATTATGGTCAGTTAGTCGCCAAGGGTTTTACACAAAGACCAGGCACAGACTATACAGAAACATTCTCACCAGTGGACCGTCACTACAAAAAGACTATTGCTTGTATTGAGTGTTAAATATAATCTAGACATAACTCACCTTGATGTAACCACAGCTTTTTTGAATGGGCATTTGAAGATGTGTATATGAGTTTACTATACAATTTGGAATGTCATAAAAAGAAAGTATTAAATTTTAAAAAAAAGTGGCTCTGACATACGGACGGACAGATAGACAGACAGACATGATGAATCTATAAGGGTTCCGTTTTTTGCCATTTGACAACGGAACCCTAAAAATCGGCCAAATGCGTGTCAGGCAGAAACCATTTCAACTCTAGAGGAATTGCAATTAGAAAACATTCGTCTCCGTATTCGCCAGACCTTGCTTCAACGGACTACCATTTTTTTCGTAATTTAGACAATTTTCTACGTGATAAAAAGTTTTCTTCCCAGGAGGCAGTACAAAATGCTTTCTCACAGTTTGTAGAATCTAGATCACTTGAGTTCTATCGCAAAGACATAAATTACATTCCTATTAGATGGCAGCAATGTATATATAATAATGGTAGATATTTTGATGAAATAAATATGTTAAATGAAAAAATCCCCCACGCACATAAAAGGGTTCCTCAGTCACCCATAATGATACGTGGTTTTAAAATCGTATCCAATAGATAACTGCTATTTTTACGTAGTAATGTGTTAATTTATGACGTTTACCAAGGAACCGCCTTTTACAACTTAAGCCTCTATAACTCTTGAACTAATAAAGTCATCTAATCTGCTACAGTTTTCCTTTAAAGTTCATTATATAGACCACCATCACGATTTTTTCCAGATTTTTTACAAAAAAGTGCCCTTTAAAGTGGAGTTTCTCGTAAACGGACACCTAAATCAAAAAATCCTCTTAAAATCCATTATTGTTTTCAAAACACCTATCTAATAATACCCCACAAGATGGGGTAGTCGCGAGAAAAAAACTCATCCCCACTTTACGTGTAAGGGAGGTACCCCAAGTAAAAATATTTTTCATAATTTTATTGTAGCACTTTGTCGACATAATTACAACACATACTCATGCAAAGTTTTATCTTTCTACCACCTATCCTTTGGACGGAAAGTCGAGGACGGACGGACGGACGGACATGACGAATCCATAAGGGTTCCGAGTCATAAACTTCGGACCCCTCAAAGGCAATCTACGGATTGAAAGAATCAGTTAGGGCATGGTATAAGCGTGTGGATGATTTTTTACAAACCTTGGGGTATAGGAAGTCAATCAATGAACCTTGTTTATTTGTTAAACATATTGATAATGTCAGGATGATATATAGCCTTGTATGTGGTCAATTTTATTTATTTTTTGTAATTGTAAACTGAATACCATAAGACTAAGTTAAAATCTAAATTTAAATTAAAAGCCTTGGGAAATATTAGACAATGCTTAGGAATGAGAGTCAGATGAAACAATAATGAGATTTTTGTAGATAAGGAACAATTTGTAGATAATTTATTAGCTAGGCTTACCATGAATAATTGTAACCCAGTCAGTACACCAATGGAAGTAAATTTGAAGCTATAGATAGAGATTTGAACAAGAGAGACACTCATTGTACTCAGTATCCTTACCAGCAATTAATAGGAACTTTAGTTTATTCACCTATGTTAATCCGCCCAGATATATTTTATGATGTTTGTTACTAGAACCAGTTTAATAATAATTACAATGAAACACATTGGAAACATTTAAAACATATTTTAAAATACTTGAAAAAAATCAAGCATTTTGGTTTTTTCGTTTATGGGTTATGTCAATGCTGAATGGGCATGAATATGAAAATATCCAGTACAAGACTTAAGGTCTACACAATAATTATGATATTGTGTGGACCGTAAGTCTTGTACTGGATACATATTTAAGAAGTGTGGTAGTGTCATATCTTTTAAGTGTAAAAAACAACCAACATTAGCTTAATCTAGCACAGAAGCTGAATATATGACTATAATATTTGTAAGGCAAGTGAATAAGGCAAGTGAATAATTTACTTGAGAAGCTTATTGTTGGAATTAGAATGCAGAAATGAGTCACCTATTCAAAATATGTGTTGGTATAATCCACAAATAAATTATTAAAAAAATTATATTAAAAATTTCTAAATTATTACTGTAGGTTATTTGTAGTTTATGCTACTCGTAAAATTTTGTCAGTATTGGCTATAATATAAAAAATATTATGTTTTTAAGAAACATTGACTTTATATGTGTTCCACTAAAATAATCCTACTATATAATCCTAATAATATTATACACGTGAAGGTTTGTGAGTATGTATGTCTGAACGGATTTGGATGAAACTTTACAGTAATATAGCTTATATATCAGAATAACACATAGGCTACTTTTTACTGCAATAATCGAGATAAACGGGCGAAAGCTAGGTGATTATAAAAATACATTAAATTGTAGATGTCAAAATGTATCACTGTTTATTTCCTGTCAAAACTTCACAGGTTGCTAGGCATAACACATTTGCATAGCAACCATAATGATACGCGGGTAACACCGCGGGACGCATCTAGTACACTAATATAATCACATTATATAATAAATCTTCCTTAATAGATAACTTTAATTATGATGAAAACCGCGTTTAAATAACTTGAGTAATTTAAATGATCAGACAATACGAGCGACTTTATAATGAACTGATATAATGAAATGAATAAAAATTTAATATTATTTGACCGTTCGATTATAATAGGTACTTTCTGTACCCGGCGTGTAGCTTGAATGAATCCTACGAGCTTTACGATATGACAAGATACATTGCGTACATTGTACGACATTAAAATACGTTCTACAAAGCCGAACAGTTGATGAATATGTAACTTATACAAAAAACCAAAAACGCAACCACATCGACTCATTTGCTGAAGTTCCTATGGCCACCTTCCGGCTCCATCATCAGACCCTGGTTACCATATATGTAGTATCAAAGTACTCGTAAAGACGAATAAAATGAGCCCAATTTCGATGGGGTATCGTCTAATTACGGAGTTCCTATGGCCACCTTCCAGCTCCATCATCAGACCCTGGTTACCATATAGTATCAAGTGTACTCGTAAAGACGAATAAAATGAGCCCAATTTCGATGGGGTTGCGTCTAATTACGGAGTTCCTATGGCCACCTTCCAGCTCCATCATAAGACCCTGGTTACCATCTTAGAGTGTCAAAGTACTCGTCAAGAAGACGAATCAAATGAGAATTTTTACCCGAAAATAAATAATCGTATCATTAATTCTACTTTTTATCAAAGAAATTTCAATTGGTTTTATCTCATTTAAATACCTACATCCATACTCCTTTTCTCAGTATAATATTTTAGATTACCTATGATTCAATAGAATATTGGACTATGTTTTTTAATAACATTCGAAACAAAAGACATGTCAATTACGTCATGCAAGAAATGAATGAGAAAGGTATTGAAGACAAAAAAGGACAAACATTTAAAAGTAATAATGAATCTGCAAAGTATACTCTATCTGTGGGCGATAACGTTGGTTTCTGTTTATTGCTAAGATATTTTTGACTAGTTTGCATGCTTAGAAACCAATGAACAACCTATTTGATAACATCAATATGAACACTCTGTTAGCTAACATATTATTGACAACTGCTTGCTAAGATCTTTTGACCACTTTGAATGCGTACAAAAATTTGAGCACCTTGCGTGCCAACATCAAATTGAATTAATGTTTTTCACATCATTTTGACCACTTTGAACGCCAATATCATTATGACGCTGACTGTACATATCGGTCGTATGCAAACTATTTCGCTCTATGGTTGCCCTATTTTATTGTTTGTGCTTTACGAGCTCAACATCTAATTAAACCTTTACCGCAGCACGTACGACTAAGCTACGTGAGAGTCAATAATAGTGCGACTCTATACCGAGCGGCATTAATTAGACAACGAGTAAGCTTACCGCCATCTTGTTTCGATATATTGTGCAAAACATTTAAACTACGACTTCGCTACAATATAGACAACTTGGCAAAGTATCTCTTCAATTAAAGAATATTGCATTGACAGAGATCATTGGCGGTTTTTCACAAAGTTCGGTTTTTCTTCAGCCTTGTATGAGAATGAAGATTACAAACTATATCATTTAAATAATACAGTTTGAAGTCTGATAATATAAAAATAATATTGTGTTAGCTGTACCTAAGGTTACTGCGCAGACTGCCTGCAGAGTGGATAGCATAATGAAGATTACAAACTATATCATTTAAATAATACAGTTTGAAGTCTGATAATATAAAAATAATATTGTGTTAGCTGTACCTAAGGTTACTGCGCAGACTGCCTGCAGAGTGGATAGCATATGCGACTATCGATTAAAAGATTTCCGGGTCGGGCCAAAAAGAGTGGTTCAGTGTCTCTTACAATAAATTCTTAATAGCCCGGAATATATAAACTGGCGGTGTTTCACACCTATGTAACGAAAACACACATATAACAGCAATTATTGAGAATTCAGACCCCTCAAATATAGTGACAGCTAGCTAGTTTAATATTCGAATTCGATTCTGCCCTCAATGTAGCAAAAGTTCGATAACATAAGAACATACATAAGTCGCTCCTTGAAAAAGCTGACGTTCAGATAAAACTTATTGAACTACTAGGCGAACCCTAATAATCTCGGGATTAAGAAAGGCTAGGTTTTTCCAATCCTTCATTTATATCGAGCGAATTTTGTGTAATATATACTCTTAAATGTTTAAGTAACCATCGTGTCTCTATTGAAACATTAATGAATTAGTCAATTATTGTCAATACTTTGTATTTTAATAAAAAAAAAAACAAGTCTTTCATATTGTGATAACGGTGTACAGACATGGTAATTGTAAGTTAAATTATTTTTAATTAGTACTGTTTACAAAAAAATACTCCCAGCCATTATGAAAGGAAAGCTACAGAAAATATTTATTGTACCACTGATTCTGTTACACGCATCCTGTCAGAACCTACAACTTTAATTATATCGTCTTCGTTGTTTTAGCAAAGGCTATTGTAGCGTCTGTGTTATTATTATTATTCTCTTTATTTCATAATATTCACATATAAATTACATTTTTAAATATAAATATAAAATACATTTAAAAATATAAAAAAATAGTAGACCACCGACTTCGGGTACAGGGACCAAGAAATCGGTGGTTAGCGCTCTAAAAACAGGAACCTCCACACTATACGTGCCGTGTTAAGGAGGACTGCCTTCTGCATCAGACCCTTGATCCAGCCATCTAACGTGAGCCTCTTAAGGTGTTGGTCGAGGCTCCAGGCTATCAAACCATGAGCAGAAACAACTATCGGAACAATGATCGCCGAATCCACATTCCATATATCGACAAGCTCGTAAGATAATTCCAAATATTTTTTTTGTTTCTCTTTTTCAACTTTCACGAGATTCCCGTCATGAGGAACAGCGATATCGATAATCATTGCACGGCGCTGCGGTCGATCTATCATCACAATATCAGGCTTATTGGCGACAATAGTCCTGTCTGTGATAATAGATCGATCCCAATATAATGTAGCACGACCATTCTCGAGAACTGGGTCGGGCACATACCTGTAGTATGGCACCTCCAAATTTACAAGTTGGTATTTAAGGGCAAATTGCTGATGTACAATCCTGGCTACTTGGTTGTGTCTGTGCGAATATTCACCGTTAGCAAGACGAGAACAACCAGAAATAATAATATGCCTGATAGAATCCCCGGGTCGGTGAGATGCCCGACATAATTGTCAACCGTACCGTCCTTCAGTATATATTTCCGATAGTTATTCGTCATGATAACTTCGTCCATAATTGCACAAACAAAACCTTCGGTTTCTCCAAAGAAATCACCGTACCGCAGCCAGGAAGTCGATGCTTTAAAGTCTATATCGGGCCCGTTCAAAGCCCGGTAAAACCGACCATGAAGCTCTTTGCCCTTCCATACCTCCTTGCGTTTTACATTTTATTATTCTTATTATTATTTAAAGCGTGGAATGCTTCTTGTTTCTCTTCTGACAACTACACGGTTAAGCATCACACGGCATGTGGCACATCATATTTTTAAATCAGTTTTAATTTTCAGAATACTTCTTTTTGTACAAATTTGGAACGATGCTAAATTATTATTTTAGTTGTCTATTACATTTGAATGTTTAACAGCTACATGTGTGTTGTGGCAGTTGACATGTGTTAATGAATCAGCCCTTTGTATTGCATTGATTGATTGACCTACCTGTGACTCGGTGTTCGCTTTGTCGCAGTTTTGATAGTAATTAACCATGGACCTTTTAAAAATTTTAAAAGCAAACGTAGTTACAACTAACATTCAAATATTCATACTTCTAACTGTATTTATATAGATTTTTTTGACACAAGATCAAGTTTTGAAAAACTTTACTTAACGATTTTTTTCATAAAATTTATGAATTCCAAATCTAAAGTATCGTTACCTTTTTAAATTCATCGCGAAAGTCTCGTTAATAACAAAAAACATGAGTATGTGTAAAAGTCGGGAGTCTAAGAACAGTTTCCTTTTTTTTATCTTTTGTGTATAAATGTTTTCGAGATAGAGTAGGTAGAGGTAGTCTCGGTCAAAAACTCGTAATATTATAATTATTTTATGTTATATTTTTTGCTAAATATGTAATTATAATTTTTTATAAACTTTTAGATTATATTCATTTTCCTTTTGGTTACTTATCTGTATTTTAATTAAGTGTCAATTAATTTCAAAACACTTACCTACCTGGCCCTGTAATTAGAGATATGAGATATTTGCAAAAAAATCTAAAAAGAAATCGATTTTAGTGACTTCTGACTTCTGAAAAAGTTCTGAAAAAGTTGCGACTATCCAATTACATGTATGTTTTGAGTATCGAAATAGTTTTAGGATGCCAAAATACAAGTTTTTACGTGGAAATATGGAAGTATGTCGAATTTCCGAGATATTCACCTAATTTGGCCTAAGATGAATGGATAAATAAAATGAACTATAAAATCAAACCCTATAAAAGACAGACTCCTTCTTCGAAAGTGAGCACCACAGTTCTAATTATTAAGTTTCATTTTCATGAGTGAGATTAGTAACTAACCATTACGCGAACCGTCTCCTCATTTGCCTCTTATTTAACATAAAAAAAAACAAAATTAACTCTGCCCTGCAAATATAGCAATTTACATTATTATAATGCTTTCAATTTTCATAAAGGATGTACCTTCTTTCTGGAACATTTTCCGAGATAAGACTTTCTTGGAAAATATATTCCCTTCAGAGGTATAGGTATAATTTAATTTTCTCGTTATACCTTAAATATTTAATTTAATAACGAAAATAACCGAAGGGATTTCATATTGGTGCTGAAAGCAAATGCTAAAATGTAACTTGAATTTTGTACCTGCAAATTAATGTGACACATTGTAAGGATATAATCTTGAGGATTCATATAATTAACTAGCCGTGCCCCGCGGTTTCACCTGCGTTTTTCTCTTTTCCTTAAAAAAAAATAGGTTTTCGATTTTACACCTTGTGTTACGAATTAGCAATTTTATTACGGATCCTTAATTTTGAAAAAAAAATAGCCTATAGCCTTCCTCGATAAATGGACTACCCAACACTGAAAGAATCATTCAATTCGGACCAGTAATTCCAGAGATTAGCGCGTTCAAACAAACAAACAAACTCTACAGCTTTATAATATTTTATTATAATTAATGTTTACAATATACTGGCTTATACCCGCGAATTCTTCTGCTTGAATTTTTTAGGCTTGTTCTTTCGACAAACACTAATCTCATTTGTCAAGGTGCCGTTGTTTTGAAGTATGTTTTTTAAATAAATAACTCTGTCAAGTTACACAAAGCGCCATCTTGTCCTAAGCTAACCAGAGCTTGTATGGGTACTAGCCAACTGATATAAATACATAAACACATAAAATACATACATATTTTACATAGAAAACATTCAAATTCCTAAAAAATATATTCGCAGATCATATAAACATTTGGTCCGACCCGCGCATCGCACCCGAGTCCTCAAGCACAACAGTCGCATACATTACCATTGCGCCATCGAGGCAGTCATTTTAATGTTATTCTTTTGTGAAAGAAACAGCGAGTTACACTGTGCCTAAATATGTAAACTTAATACCCTTTTTGCACATATTCCATTTATCAAGTACAACTTAAACACTACGTTAAAACCGTCATATTAGTACATCAGCGATCAATTTAGTTCCGAGCTTTCCTCGTAGCGGTCTTGCCTTTTTTATTTTTAAGCCTACCAGGAATTCACGACTAGGAGTCACCATCCTCATTGTGAGTACCGATAATGCAGCATTTTGACCCACACCACAGCAGCTTAATGAGATGTCTCTGCTTCATTCTCCCGGCCTCCGGACACCGCTAGAATGATATTTGGCATAACTGCGAAAAGCGAGCTTACATTTTCATTAACTATCTATATCGTATGTCTGTGTCACATCGCGGGAATTCATTCATTTTTTAAATTATTTCTGAATTCACAAAATGGTTTCGCAATTTTAAAAATGAATTGTTGTGGGATGTTCAAATGAACCATCGAAAATATTTTGTACAAATAACGAGGATAAAAGGATAGCTTATGAATGGAAATAATAAACATAGTAAAATTATACGTTCAGGTACTTTAGCAAGGTTTATTCGGCTTACATTTATATACGAAAACTACTGCTGCATCAATCACCATATTACACGTACTGTAAAGTGGTGTGTCGACTAGGGTTCATGATTTCTCGAGCTTTTCAATTTCTCGGGTCTCGAGAATTCTCGAAGCTAATTTCTCGGGTCTTCTCGGGTTGTCGAGAAATTTACATTTACGTACGTTTTCTCATATTATTATGTTGCAATACTTCAAAAAATTCAGTAGTTTTCCTCACAAATAAAAGTATGAAATTAATTACAAAACTTTTATTGATTATATTCAAAAACATTAATCTTACAAATAAGCTAATTAAATTAAAAAAAAACAGAAATAATATTATTCGGACTCATAATTATAATGACAGCAACATTTTCGGCAGGATATTTAGAACTTATAAACAAAAGTAGCTTCTATTAAACTAAACAAAGAATCAACATGAAAGAAAACATTTATGTCTTATCTTATAATTAAATTACAATCACAGCACCATACCAACAGAAAGTGAAAAACGAATGAATTCCCTTTTTGTGATTCCATTTATAGTGAAACCGTCTTTTGCAGCCAACTTCGTCAATATTTCACCCAATGATTGTATCGGTGGAGTTTTAAAGTTTAGTTTCTGTTGGTGCATACTTTCATACCCAGGACTGTTTTTTTTCGGTGCTTGTAGATGCTTTAGATTCGGATTCTTCTTGGGTCCCGCATTTAGCAATATTGATTTTATGCACATGTGCTAAATGTCTCACCAACCCGCTAGTATTAATAGGGCACATAAGGCATTGCGGATATGCAGATTCCTTTTTTTTTAATATTTTCATACTTTTGATGCTTCCATCTTTACTGATATAGTGACGTTTTGGTAAAATCTACAACAAACGCAAATCAAAATGATAATAAGCCTTTGGATAATATATGTGATACACACATACATACAACACAACTAGCAATATTCGTCTCACAAATTTAAAATGACACATTAATGAATTTCAAATTACTTACATAAGAAAAACATATCAGAATAATAATTAAAAACTAAGCTTGTGTGTTATTATTTTACAAAAATTGGAAATGTAATAAGACAAAGTAGTTTAATTAATATATCGTTAGTTATTTTATGTATTAAAGTTTGACTAAAAATAATAGAAAAGAACACATAGGTCCTCGTACCTAGTAAAATTTAAGATCATATTAAATTACATTATTGATAAAAATAGTATGAATAATAAAGACATGATGTGTCAATAAAAGTGAAAAGACTTACCTGTTTGATTTCAATTTATCACATAATCTGTGAAACACTCACTACGTAAACTATCGTGTAAAAACGACGCCGCAGAGCGCTTGTAGCGAGATCAAGAGTGCCGCTGCGCTTTGGCACGCGCCTTCAAGCAACTTAACAAACGGCGATTTAATTTCTATATAGGTACATGATTTCTCGAGTTCTCGACTTTTCTCGAGCTTGATTTCCCGGGAACAAAGCCCAACGATTTCCCGGGAATTCTCGGCTCGAGAATTCCCGGGAATAAACCCTAGTGTCGACGCATGCGGCGATGACGCGTCGTCACGTCTACAGCCGTTTGAGTTAAACATCTAAATGTTTCACATCTACTACAAGGATAAAATTAGAATCAAAAGGTAAAAGTATAAAAATTGATAATTGTTATTTCGCACCCGCCATGTAGAATGACCACAGAACGTTGGTTAGAGTAGATTGGATGCGGAAGGCGGAACACAAAGGACTGTGATACACTAAATAAACGCCTGTGTTTAGCAGTGAACTGCATTAGTCTGATCGAATCATTAAATGAATAAGTTACTTGATATTTTATGAAATCTCAAACGTAATAAAAACGTTAGAATGCCTGCGCCCTTGCATAAAGATCGTAATGTGGTAATAGCCCCAATATATATATAAATATTAATTATATTTAGCATGTAAAATCTTTTTCATAAATTCATTTTCTTTTAAATAGCTAGTATGTGAAGATCAAGTACCATTCCATTTTATTTTTGTCTTTTTGAGATCACAGTGTGTTTTTACAAATCGTGAGAAAAATATTTTCGTGTATTACAAAACCGAGCTAAGTAAACATGGGTTTATCTAAAAGCGCTAACCTAAAGCTGGTATATGATATGGTATGGATATGGTATGATGACCACTTAAGTAAGTCTTATGAAATAATAATTCACATGCATGTGTAACGATTGTAAGAATGAACGAAAAGAAAAAAGCGGCCAAATGCGAGTCGGAATCGCCCATGAAGGATTCCGTAGCAGCGAATAATTTTGAGAAACGCAAAATCAATCAAAGTGTGTGGAGAGGCCTATGTCCAGCAGTGGACTGAGATAGGCTGATGATGATGATGATGAAATAACATCATATAAAAGTTCTTGTAGTTCGTTGTAACTTTGATCTATATTTAATTAATAGTGTATTGATTGAATTAAGGAAAATTGCGGTTTACAATTACGACGTATTAAAAAAACTGCTTGTGATATATATTGGTTTTAACGAGATCTAGATCTGGTTGATTCTCAGACCCACCCGATATGCAGATTAAATTTCATACAAATTGGTCCACCTGTTTCGGAGGAGTATCGTTACTAACATTGTGACACGAGAATTTTATATATAAGACATATTGTGCTGTAACATCAAATGAGTCACAGATAATTTATCCGGTTTAATCGAAACGAATCAAAAGCAGCTTAATTTCCAAAGAAAATGATTTTGTCTGATGTTGTACTTTGAAGATAGATAGCTACATGACTACATATTAATATAAATTCCCGATTTAAAACAAAATTAGTAAAAAAAATTGAGTGAATAGAATAACAGTTCTCATGAATGATATTAATATTTTAAAACAACAAACAGACATTGGGCGCATCGCGTGAATCCAATACGATACGTTTGATCGGGTAGATTTTATAAATACAAGACGAGGGACGTCTAGCTTGATATTTTTATAGGTTTCACATATGGTAGATATACATATTTGATTCAAATTGCAATTTAAAACTCAAAACATTTCTGGACAACAAAATGATCCTATTAGTTAGTTTCATTATTTTTTTTGAGGAACAGATCCCTAAAATCGAAAAATACAAACACGAATTGCGAGTGCCTCTAAACCGTGTAGTGGGCTTTACGGACGGTACGACTCGGCGTGTTATCGCCCTAGGATTAAATTGACAACTCAATTACAAACTCGATCGGCTTATTGCCGTTAGAAGTTAATTGCAATTCAATTTGACAGCTTTGACGTTTACTATGACGTGTTAATGTATTGTTTTGAAACAACCACATTATTTTAATTGACTTATTTATTTTAGGTAGATTCTATGTCGATTTTGTAATGAATTATAGTTGGAGATTTTAGTGCGATGTTTTTCATGAGAGCACAGATGGTTTCTAGATAATGACTTGAACAAGATTTAGTATTCTTTTCAAGTAGATTTTGAATAAACACAACAAAACATAAACTTTATATTTAATTCAGTTATGTTTACATGTATACATATTCGTTTATCATTATCCGAGAAGCACAATCGTCGCATATGCTTCCACTGCGCCACCGAGACAGTCAGGATAATGACGATAATGTAATATGGATGTAAAGAATGAAGGGATGAATTTCTGAAATTAAAATTATAGGCAGTCCCTTTGTCGTGGTGATGTTGTTATTAACAGTCTGCATATCTATTGAGTGTCTAGACTGAGTCTGGCGCAGTTTCCAGTAACCGATACTCTAAATACGTTCGCGGTCAGGCTTTCAAGGCCGAGCGCCGGCGGAGAGGAACTATTCACAGAATTATGTACTCCACGTTGTGGGGCTAGCTTTTGCTTTCAGTTTCAGAGCCTTTAATGTAGATTTATTTGAATATTTTACTGTTGCTTTTATTATTAAATAAAGATTACCTGATTGATTGTTTAGGAAGAATATATTTTAAGAAACGTACTGATATTACGGGCTTTTCTGTTGAACATACAACAGAAGTAGCATGTGTGGAGTTAGAGTTAGTTATTGCATTAAGTGTATATAGGCCCACGCCTTCATCATATATGTCAAAGTTTAGAATGAAGTTTTAAAGAAAATATGTGTAACTAGTAAAAGTGTACCTGTGTGTGGCGACTTCAATGTGAATATTTTGGAAGACACATCTTTGGGTTTAAGCTTTAGGCACTTATTTGGGTCATAACATCTTGAGAACATTATTTTAGATACTACTACTACTAGGATTACTTCCTCCACTGTGAGGTGTTTAGATAATATATTCATTGACATAGTGGCCCACAAAAATAAAAAACAAAGAAACTAGCCTGATCACTGTGAAGGGATGTGTGGTTTTGCTATGAAAAACAAAATAGTCGTAACACGAGATATCACTGTGATACCTAAAACTGTGACTCACATGGAACTTTTTGAAAATAATAATAATAATAAATATTTTGGACATCTTACACACAACATCATCTAGTCCCAAAGTAAGCAGAGCTTGTGTTATGGGTACTAAACAACTGATATAAATACATAAACATACTTTTTTTTTTGTAAATACATACATATTATACATAGAAAAACACCCAAACTCCGAAACAAATATTTGTGGATCACACAAACATTTGGTCCGACTCGGGAATCGAACCCGAGACCTCTTGATTAGCAGTCGCATACGCTGACTACTAGACCAACGAGGCAGTTAAAATGAAACCTAGACACTTACTTAGATTATAAAGATGATTCTAACCAATTATATAATGTTTTTTTATATGTAATATTCACAATTTGAATCAACTTTTACTCCTAACAAGTGTCAGTAAAAGTTATTTATAAAAGTAGAAAGAAATTATAATACCTACTATACTAGTGCTGAATTTTGAGAATATGTTAAACAATATTTCAGTTTATTTAAGAAGGTATGTCATGCTGCAAAGGCTGACTACCTGAGATCTATAATTATAATTAATATAATTCAAATAATGTTCGTATGGCCTGGGAAATAATTAATGCCGCAACTGGGAAAGCAAAAAACTAGTCTAATAATTAAGCAGGAAGACTTTCGCATGTATAATATTAGTAAGAACAATATAATTTACGATAATGTTCAAATGATAAATTAAGGACGGTCCACCTTTCATACCTAGAAGGATGGTTGTGTATGTCTGAATATCTATTTACTTGGCACATAGTTCAAACGCCTTAATGCACTTTGCCTTAGGGTGTGCCCAATTAACCTTATAGTGAAAGTGATATGGAAATATGAGTATGATAAAAAATAAAACCGTCAGCGTGTAAATTTTGTTAAGGTGAACATTTGAACATGTATTCGGTTGAATTGATGTTTCAAGCAGATATCAAGCATCGCTGTTACAAATTCAGGCATCATTGTTTTCTTTATACCAAGTTCTGTATTAAAAATGAAAATGTGAATGCATTTTTTATCAGTAAATATTTACCACAATCAAGGGCACCAGCAAAATAAAATGTAAAAAAATAATAATCTGAATCATCTACAGCCTTTAACAGTCCACTACTGGATGAAAAAATTAATCAGAATGCAGGCAATTAATGTGTAGTTGTTGATCTACTCGTTAGTGTTTTTAATCTATGGTAACTATCGCTCGGGGCGAGTGTTGATACTAGATCGGCGTCATACTAGCCACCCGACCCCCCTACCCCCACTGGCGACGTCTGTCTCTCTACCACCATCACTATACACCCACTACTAACACTTCGTTCAAATATTTAATACAAAATGAAACTTCGTACCAAGTGCATAGTAAGTACGACAATGCAACTTATGCAATGTATGTTAATCAAATTCTACACTGGTGATGACGGCTTTTTGGCAGTATATTTTTGTATTCCACCGTAGTGCCTAAATTACTGAACCAATTTTAATGAACGAGGTTTCTATAGTCTCGCAGTAATAATCTTAATGTATGACGTATAGCTATATAATTTTAATCAATACTTGGCACAGGCTCGAACAGCTTTCATCACAAAAATACTCGTTGAGGTTATTGAGGGTCTGAACTTGTAGGTTATTTTAGGGAGAACTGAAAGTGTCACATCGCATGTCTCATGAATTAAAGTTGCCCATAAATGGTAGTAACTATTACATATATGATTTGTCTCTTAAAAATATGCAAAAATCAAATATTGTGAAACAGTGAATAACTTCTCCTTTGTAGCCAGTTTCGAGTTGGAAAAACTTGTCAAGCAAATTAATGTAATTGAGTCGTGAGTAGGCAACTAGGTATTTTTTTATGTTTGTTTTTTAAGGTTCCGAAGTTTATGACTCGGAACCCTTATAGATTCGTCATGTCAGTCCATACGTCCGTCCTCGACTTACCGTCCAAACGGTAAGTGCTAGAAAGATGAAAATTTGCATGAATATGTGTTTTAATTACGTCGACAAAGTGCTACAATAAAAATATGTAAAAATATTTATTTGGGGTACTTCCCCTACAAGTAAAGTGGGATGTTTTTTCTTCTCGCGGCAACCCCATGGGGTATCGTTAGATAGGTCTTTTTAAAACAATAAATAGTTTCTTAGACGATGTTTTGATTTAGGTATATTTAGGTATTTCTTTTTGTAGGTTTGGTGTTAACAAGGCGTCCCCCCGCTCTAGAAGCTAAACGGCTAACTCAAAAAATCTGGAAAAAATCGTGATGGTGATCCATATATGGAACTTTAAAGGAAATCTATAACGAATTAGATGACTTTGTTAGTTCCGGAGTTATAGAGGCTTAACTTGTAAAATGCGCTCACTTAAAAAAACATATAAAATTAACGCATTAATACGTGAACATGCATTAAATATTCAGAATACTTATTCTACTCCTCAAGTACTTATCACAAATACAATATACAAAAAATATAAAAATAAATAAATGGCATTGTATTCTAATTCTTGTATTAAAATAGGAAATCAAATTAAGTTAAAATTTACATTTATGCCATTGTCGACTATGTCGGGATCAGTTGTACATATTTATATCTATATATAAATCTTCTGTTCGTGAGTTTTAAAATGAAATCATTTTTGTTTTTTTTTGTGTGTGTTCAATTGGAATTTGGGATATTAGAATCGGTCGCCACTTAGTTCGCCGGGTCAGCTAGTATTATGTAGAAGTTATGCAGAGAGTCTGTTGAGTTATATGTAGGCATCCACTGGGTAACAAATTGTAATACCAATGCAAAAGTTATTAAAGTTGCAAAATATTGCTTTGATTTATATTGATATATATTGTGGGTGCCGTAAGAGCCGACTAAATGAGTACCTAAACTATGTGGAACAATAGTTATGATTTGCTATGAGACAAAATTCTTCTCATTGAAAATTTAAAGTATATAATTACCTATAGTCGTCACATAATAAGAAGCCCGTTTTGACATTTGTCATTTGACATGCCGCATGTAAGAAATTGAAAAATCAAATTCATAATCCTATTTAATTACTATGTTACTCATACACCATCACAACGCATATCTTAAATAAGCATCAAGTTTAACTTGATATTGAAAAATTGCACTCAAAAACACGAATTAATCGTATTAGTTACGCCACGATGACAGATGTCAAACCGGGCTTCTTATTTTGTGACGACTATAGGTACATAATAAATTGAATATTTAAAGATAGGTATAGATTTTTAAAACCGTATTTTAGTTAAATATAATATGCATCTTTTTCATTACAGGTAAGGCAGCAGATGTACATTTTTCGAAAAAAAAAACGAGCCATCACCCAATCAGCCGCTCCCTGGTAAGTACCTAGCATAAACTAAGCTACAAGATGGTGACCGTGATTTTGTTGTTCACATCGCTAAGCTTACTTGAACAAAATTCGTTTGTTAATTATAATTTACTTTAATTTCATTGGTTTACAGTTCATTTTTCGACATCTCAAATCCTGGCTATTCCTTTTTTTTTTACATGTGGAAATCCCCTCGGACCGTCAATCCAAATCCTAGCTATTCATGTACTAACGTGTAGCCGAGTGCAGCGGTAACATCAAACTAAAATATCAAAATATCGCACTAAATAGTCCGGTCAATCTAGACCAACAAATGAGAGTGAAGGTACATAAAACCCCAACATGCTGAAAATCAGTGAAATTTTTCAAAACATAATTATACATAATATTTAAAAGTTCCCCATCATTCCCGTGTATGGAAAAAAATATTCAAGGTCAAAGGTCAACCAAACGAGTTTTTCGCGATTTTCAGCAAAACGAAAACTTTAATTATAAAAGCTTCTTAGACAGAATTGTAGACTCATGTTTTTACTGTAAACGGGACTTATTCGCGATAATACTATAAAGGTTACGATTACGAACAGTCCCGTTTACATTAAAAACATGAGTATGTGTAAAAGTTACGAAAGTTTAAAAACAGAATTGTAGACTATAAAATTATCTATAAAAAATATATCGAGCCACCGTTTTGACCTGGAGGTGATGTCTAAGAAAAATGTTTACAAGGGGTACAAGTGGTACCACATCAAAGGCTTTCTGCACCATCCTCAACGTATCCGCAGCAGAAAATTGACTCCGCAAACAAAATTTAGTGGAAATTCTTTGCTCAATAAATTTCAAATTCGCAAAAAACTAAAAACTCACTTTTAGCAGCTCACAAAACGACGCGTATCTCAAACACTAATGAATATTTTGACATGAAATTTCACATAGATGTCACTGACAGTACTACAGTACTACCAACCTAAAAAAGAACACCAAATCCTTCGACGTTCGCAGTTTAATTTCAAATGTCACCTTATTTTTTGGACACAGTATTATTCCACTACTAAAGTGAATTTATAATTTTTGTGTTTTGTGTAATTTACAGATATTTATAAACTATGTATTTACACACCAAACCTATATGAAGGAGTGAAAGACAAATTTCGGAGATAGAAATATTTACAAGTGCTCTAGTAACTCTAGTAACAAATAAGAAATAATGAAAATGTAGGAACAGAACGGAGAATTAAAGACGACAGTTGACAAATTTCTTGTGTGAATTATTTTATTTTATTTTTCAACGTCCTTCCATTTCTGTGAAATTCCGTATTCAATTTTATGAAATTGTTAAACGCGCAATGAAGTGAGTTACAAGTGAAAATGAGCCATTATTTTAGGTACCATAAATATGTGTACATAAGTCACTTACAGGTCAAATCATGTGCTATCCTGTGAAGTTAGTTTTAGAGTCCAACTGTCTTCATTCAGTTGGTCCCCTAAACCAACTTGACAGTGTAGAATTCAGATCATCGGTCCGCTGTACTAATGTTATAGGTGATTTGTTTGAGGTAAATATTATAAATATGTAAATTAATATTTTCTACAGGTTAGATATTACATAGAAGTATCTAAATTTGGATTTGCTACCCTCACAAGTTCAAGATTCAGAGTTAAACTAGTTATGTTTAGTATATGCATTTTTTATGTGTTTTTGTAATTATTAAAGTTACAGACACAAATCTAAACTATAGCCTGAATAAAATTGCGTTGATATATATATTTAGTCATCAAATCAAGATCACGATACCTAGAACGTCATATGCAAAGCAACCAGTGTGCAAAACCTATTGCACACTGGTTGCTTTTGGAAAATGGATGAACAATAACCCATTGCACACTAAACCTCTTATACTGAATATGTGTCGCTACTATAAGCTTTAATGTCATGTTATTGTATTGCAAATATGTGCACTTATGTTACAGGACAAATAATGAGCTATCCTGTGAAGTTGGTTTTGGGGGTCAGACTGTTTTCATTCAGTTGGTCCCCTAAACCAACCCGACAGTGTACAATTGAGATCATCGGTCCTCTCTACTAATTTTATAGGTGTTTTGTTTAAGGTGATGCATTGCAATATTATAAATATGTAAAACTATATTTTTTACAGGTTTGATTTTAAATAGGAGTATCTAAATTTGGATTTGCTACCCTCACAAGTTTAAAATTTTCAGAATTAAACTAGTTATATTTCGTATGTGCATTTTTTAAGTGTTTTTGTAATTATTAAAGTTACAGACACAAATCTTTACTATCGCCTGAATATAATTGAATTTAAAAAAAGTTATGTATTCAATCATATAATCAAGATCACGATATCTAGAACAAATCATGCAAAGCAAAACAATGTTAGTATGAAACCTACATGAAATAAGTTAAACAAATAACAAAATACACATAATTGCCATTTTTTGTTTCAGGCTTGATCTCACCGACGATCTCATTGATGCTCTTGAAGCCACTTAGGACTAAAAAGTCAAGATACACTCATTTGCAAAAAAAACGGGCGGTTTTGATTTTCTTCCTGGCTGAAAAAAATAAAATACCAAAAAGGTTTTAATCATTTGAACATGTTACTGGCCAGTTAAAAAAGTGCCATAATGTTTATAAGAGTACCTTCCACATTCAAATTTTTGACTGAGCCTGGTTTTCAAAGAAAACAACTTTTAACTACATTTTGTGTCGCGAATTCCCTATAGTTAATATCGACTCTAATTAACTTTTTGTCAATTTTTATTAAATTATCTGATGTCCTTGACATTTAAAAGTATTGTTATTGCTATTTAGCAATCTCGAAAATGGTAGATAAAGTAATAAAAGCGAGCAAAATTATTGCGCTGCTTGAAGAAGGTTGCAGCCAATGCTTCGTGGCTCAGAGGCTAAATGTGAGTCGGTCGACAGTTCAAAGGACCTGGCAGCGCTATACAGAGTCAAGAGAAGGCCTGGTTCTGGCAGAAAGACATGTACCGAACCACGGGATGATTATTTTGTAGTTAGTCAAGCGTTGAGAAATCGCAAATCTGCTTATGTGGATCTCAAGAACAGACTCGAAGAAGTAAGAAATGTGCAAATTAGCCTATGGACGGTCAGGAGGAGGCTTCTCGCTGCAAATATACACAGTCAGCGCCCGGCACGCGGCCCTAAATTATTACGTTGACATCGAGTTGCCAGGCTTAGCTTCGCTCGAAATTGTATGTCATGGACTCATAAAGACTGGGATAGGGTATTGTTCTCCAATGAAGCCAGGATATCTGTGCATGGTGAAGACCGACGTCGGCGAGTGCTACGTAGACGAGGGTTATATTTTTGGCAGGAATAAATTCTATGGATCGTACGGAGTTAGTCTTCATCGAAAACGGTACACTGACTGGACACCGATACATAACGGAAGTTCTAATTCCTTATGCACAACCCGCTAACCATTCTTGGCGAAAACTTAATTTTTATGGACGACAACGCTCGCGCCCACCGGTCTGGCGATGTGGAAGCGTATATGCTAGAAGTCGGAATTCGTCGTTTGGACTGGCCAGCTAGAAGTCCGGACCTCAATCCCATAGAGCATGTCTGGGACGTTCTGAAGCGACGAGTGAAATCAGTGCAGCCGGCTCCGCAGACCATCAGAGAGCTAAAGAATGTGATTACCGCGGAGTGGGAACGTATTCCCCAAGAAACCATAAAAGATATACTCGCTAGCATGCCCAGACGAATGCAAGTCGTGATTTCAGCAAGAGGGGGTCACACTCAATACTAAACTTTTATCTGCTTTTAATGTATTCAATAAAAACAAAAAAATTAAAGCGTTTCATTTTTATTTAGCGAGCAGGTACAATAATGGTGTTTTGAGCTTAAACATTATTTCTCAATAATTTAATCAAAATGTAATGATAAAACTGATGAAAACTATTCCTTCCTAATTAATTTATAAAATTCTGAGGATAACAATACCTAAAAATGTCAAACAAACAAATAGTAACTATAAAATAGTTCTTTGCTGAAGTGCCCGTTTTTTTTGCAAAAGAGTTTATTTGGAAAATGGATGAACAATAACCAATTACACACTGAACTTCTTCGTTCTATAGTTAGAACGAGCTCCACTATTTTGGCTTATACTATCTTGTGTGAAATATGCGACGCTGCTTTATGCTTTAATGACATGTTATTGTATTACAAATATGTGCACATATGTTACAGGAAAAATAATGCGCTATCCTGTGAAGTTGGTTTTGGGGGTCAGACTGTTTTCATTCAGTTGGTCCCCTAAACCAGCTTAACAGTGTAGAATTCAGATCATCGGTCCTCTTTACTAATTTTATAGGTGTTTTGTTTTCAATCAATCAATCAATCAAATCAATCAATCAAAACCATTTTATTTCAAATAAACCATACAACGGCACTTTTGAAACGTCAAGTAGTCAGTCAGTAGTCAGTCGTGAAGCTAATCGTCTGTTCCAATTCGTAGATCCTATGGAGAAGAACAGACAAGAAACTCCATGAACACTCTTTTCCAACATTGTTTTTACAATTTTTGGTTACATTGTTTAAGGCATTTTATTAAATGTGAGGACAATGTAACGATGCTGATATTTACACATGTAGTGTCCAAAAACAATTAAACAATAAATAGAAGTTGTGAGATGACCAGCCCCGACTGGCGGCGCCCGTATCACGAGCATGACCCATGCACCAGCCATCGTCCAGTTCAACCATATCGTAGGGAGCCGAACGACCCGCTACACACGCCACCGCCAGCAGGACTTTTGAGCGAGCATGACATACTCACAACCGCCAGTCAACAAACTTATGCTACCAGTGACTACAAAGTGCTCACATGTACAATTCAAAATGTTCGCAGTTATACAATAATAAAAACCATTTATAATTATGCTACTCTCTAAGAATGCGATAAATATTTGGATCATGTCAATAAAAAGTAATTTATTATGCAATAATGATATTACAAAAAATAATAATAATAATTTACTTAATGTCAAACAAGATACAATTAAAATATCAATAATCCATGTCGGAAATATGGATATCCAATGTCAAAAAAAAAAAAAAAAAATTGAAATATATGAATGTCAATTATTATGAGAAAATTAACATATGTCAAAAATTAAACTAACTTCTAAATAATTTGAGAATTAATCATGTGGCTGTGGAGCAGGACCAGCATTAAGCCAAGCATTCTTGTCGGCAATGTAATCCTCTAATTTGTAATATGCTTGCTTACATAGTGTGCGTTTTACAACATTTTTAAAACGTTTCTCTGTTAAATCTAGTATGTTTTGAGGTATTTTATTATAAAATTTAACACAGTACCCCATAAAAGATGTATGCACTTTTGAGAGTCTAAAACGTGGTTGAATTAATTTATCTTTATTCCTAGTATTATACCCATGTCTATCACATCTTTGATTGAAGAGATGTAAATTTTTTCGAACATACATTATGTTTTCATAGATGTACTGACAAGGAACTGTCATGATATTGATCTCCTTAAAAAGGCCCCTAACAGAATCGCGACTGCGGAGACTATATATAGCTCTAATGGCTCTTTTTTGCAGAATAAAAATTGACTCTATTTCTGCCGCACGTCCCCAAAGCAAGATGCCGTATGACATGATGCTATGAAAGTAACTAAAATAAACTAATCGTGCAGTTTCCACATCCGTTAGTTGCCGAACTTTTCTAACAGCATATGCCGCTGAGCTAAGCCGCCCAGCAAGTGATTTTACATGCGGACCCCATTGTAATTTTGCGTCTAGCGTGATTCCCAAGAAAACAGTTTCGTCTACCAATTCTAGTTTCTCTTTGTTAACTAAAATGTCACAATTACTGCTTTTAACATTTGGCAAAGAAAATCTAATGCATTTGGTTTTCTTTCCATTTAGCAATAAGTTATTAGTAGTGAACCAATGATGTACGTTATTAATAGTATTATTTATATCAACAAAATTTTTAGCCCGCCTATCAACTTTAAAGATCAATGAAGTATCATCTGCAAATAATACAATGTTCGGTTGATCTTGCAATATGTGTGGGAGATCATTAATATACACCAGAAACAAAAATGGGCCTAATATTGAACCTTGCGGTACTCCCATTCTGACCCTTGAGCCCAGAGAATTTACGCCATTTACCTGTACTTTCTGCTGCCTATCATTGAGATACGACTCAATCAAGCTAAGTGCTCGTTTATCTAGTCCGTAGTGATTAAGCTTTAATAATAATGTTTCATGACTTACGCAATCAAATGCCTTCGAGAGATCACAGAAAACCCCGATAGCATCCACATCCATTTTGGGTGATGTATTGAAATATTATAAATATGTAAATTAATATTTTTACAGGTTTGATATTAAATAGGAGTACCTAAATTTGGATTTGCTACCCTGACAAGTCCAAAAATTTCAAGCTTAAACTAGTTATATATAGTGTGTGCCTGTTGTAAGCGTTTATAATTATTAAAGTTACAGACACAAATCTAAACTATTGGCGGAATAAAATTGAGTTGATATATATATTCAGGCATCCAATCAAGATGACGATATCTGGAACGTATCATGCAAAGCACAACAATGTAAGTATAAAAACTATATGAAAATACGTTTAACAAAAACTTAACAATGTACCTATAAAGAACTTATTGTTTCAGACTTGATTTCACCTTTCACCAAAGACCTTGGTGATGCTCTTGCAGCAACTTAACGACTAAAAAGTCAAAACTATTGCCTGAACATATTTGAGCTTGAAAGAGACTATGTATTCAATCATCAAATCAAGATCACGATATCTAGAACATAACATGCAAAGCAAAACAATGTTAGTATGAAAACTATATGAAATAAGTTTAACAAATAACAAAATACACATAATTAGCATTTTTTGTTTCAGGCTGGATCTCACCAACGATCTTATTAATGTTCTTGAAGCAACATTAAGACTAAAAAAAGTCGTGTGGCACTCGGGGACTGCCGCGGTGAAGCTATTGCATTGCATTTAATAACAACGTATGCAATTCTATTTACCTATTTACTTGCCGTGTTGGTCTAGTGGTTTGCGTATGCACCTGCTGATCATGAAGTCTCGGGTTCGATTCCCGGGTCGGACCAAATGTTTGTACGATCTACAAATATTTGTTTCGGAGTTTGGGTGCTTTCTATGTATAATATGTATGTATTTACAAAAAAAACTATGTCTTTGTATTTATATCAGTTGTCTAGTACCCATGGCACCAGCTCTGCATATTTTAAGACAAGATGATGTTGTGTGTAATTCGTCCGGAATATATATTTATATTTTTATTTATGCAGTATGTAATTGTTTCTTTGATATTAATTTAAGTTTACAAAACAATATACACTGTCTTTTTACCAACATACATTCTAACAATATTATTGCAAAACAATATAATGATCCTATTAAACGAAAGACAATGACAACTTAACAGAGAACATAATAGTAATATGAGCATATCTATGGAATAAAAAACGAAATGAATAAAAGAAAAAGAATCTAAAATGACTGTGTTGTCAAGGCAACGGATAACGGCCGGTGGCGGCAGCACACATGCGCGAATCTGCCTATAGAGCATGGAGCCGCCATATCCTTGTCGCACTGCAGTTACAATCTTATTCTGTATCCTTTTTTAACATGGGGTGTTAGGTTTTTTCGTTACGGAATTTCTTGATTCGGTCGCCGCGCTCAAAGCCCGCGATAAAGGCTATACAATAGCTTAAAAAGTCAAGATATTTGGAAAATGGATGAACAATAACCAATTGCACACTGAACCTCTTATACTGGATCCTTTAGAATAAATAAATGTATTTTTGGGGTTCCGAAGTGACTATGACTCGGAACTTATAGATTCGTCATGTCCGTCTTTCCGTCCGTCCGTCCTCGACCTACCGTCCAAACGGTAAGGCGATTCACACACTGCACCGCGCTCCGTCGCGTAGCGGCAAATTTTAATATTGTATACAAGTACATCGATTAGTATAGAAAATACGCCAGGTCCAACACACTGAACACGCGCTACGACGCGTGAGCGCGTTTGGCTAGCAGATTCGGGATTGGCTGCCCCGAGTGCCCCGCGCCTACGCGCGTGTTCGCGTCGCCAGTGTGTGAATCGCCTAAGTGCTAGAAAGATGAAACTGCATGAATATGTGTTGTGAGTACGTCGACAAAGTCCTACAATAAAAAAAAACTCACAGCTACCCCATCGCGTGGGGTATCATTAAATAGGTCTTTTATAAACAATGAAGGGTTTCTAAGACGAATTTTTGATTTAGGTATCCGTTTGCGAGATATTCAACTTTAAATGGCACTTTTTTGTAAAAACAGGGCGTCCCCCTCTGTAAAAGCTAAACGGCTGGCTCAAAAAATCTGTAAAAAATCGTCATGGTGGTCCATATAATGAACTTTGAAGGAAAACTATAACAAATTAGATGACTTTGTTAGTTCAGTAGTTATAGAGGCTTAACTTGTAAATGCCCTCACTTGGAAAACGTCATAAAAAATTAACGCATTAATACGTAAACATAACAATTATCTATTGGATACGATTTTAAATCAATTATGGGTGACTGAGGAACCCTTTCTGTGCGTGGCCTGACGCACTTGGCCGATTTTTATTTATAAATCTAGCTGCCATAGAACGAGCTCCACTATTTCGGGTTATACTATCTTGTGTGAAATATGTGACGCTGCTGTAAGCTCTAATGTCATGTTATTGTATTACAAATATGTGCACTTATGTTACAGGACAAATAATGAGCTATCCTGTGAAGTTGGTTTTGGGGGTCAGACTGTCTTCATTCAGTTGGTACCCTAAATCAATTTAACAGTGTAGAAATCAGATCATCGGTCTTCTCTACTAATGTTAAAGGTGTTTTGTTTTAGGCGATGCATTGCAATATTATAAAAATGTAAATTTATATTTTTGATATTAGTTATCACCTAAATCTGAATATGGTAAGTAGAAATTTGATGGATATAATTATAACAAAATACACATATAAACTTTGTGTTTCAGACTTGGATATTAGAAGCTTTTAATAGAATATTGTTTGGTATGACAACGGATAACAAAAGATCTGCTATCCTTAGAGGTTGAAATTGTGGCAATAACTGTTTTTAGTCAGTTATTGAAGTTTATTAACCGTTAAGTGTGGCTGGGTCACATCAGCTGTTCTCCAGTGGAATTCTGGCTGCGCAAACTAAAACTCAAATAACAATTAAGAGAAGAAAACAAAGGACAACAAACGAAATATTTTGAACAGTTTCACGTATTGAATCGAGAATTCCGAACATTTTTTCGAGCCACATTTTTAGTTTTTTATTATTTCTATAACATGATACCCATATATGCTTATGTGTTTGTATCTACTGGCTCACTTACACTATTACAAACATTGTTTGGCATGTCGCTCCTTTAAAAAAAAAAGATAACTGTCTCATTAGAAATATACATCCTGTGTCACGAGGTCCCTCGTCTTCACAAAAATACATGAAACGAACACAATGATTCATACATTCGTGTAAATAACAAGCTTACTTGTACTGATAATTGGAAAAATGTATCATACGAACGAAAACGACCCGAAATCACTGTTGTGAAGTTATTGCTTCCTATGTGAAGACTGCTTAAGGTAATCGCAGACTTATCAGAGGCGAACGCGTCGAACGAACCGAACGAAACTAATTTTAGAATTCTTTAGATGAAATCTCACGAAACCTCGCACACTTACCCGCGTCGAATCGACTGCATCTTGAAATGATTTCTTCGACGCGGTCGATGCTTTCAGCGCGGTCGATTCTTCCGCTGCGGATAAGTGTGCGAGGCCTCCTAGACTTCGGTGCGTTCGGCGCGTTGGGCGCGGATAAGTGTGCGATCACCATAAATGTATACTATGCTTATGGGTCAGATGAGGTTTGTGTGAGTGAAAATACAATTAAATAATTTTACCGCCTTTCACATTTATCATCGAACTAGATGTCCGTGTTCACAATTAACATTACACTATAATATACGAAATAATGTAGGTCAGAAAACCACGAACTAAGAAATATGTTACATCTATTTATTTAAAACTTGTTACACTTGTAAAAATGCGGACTAAAAATTTTGTCTTCTTTATAATATTAGTATAAGTATGAAATTGTTCTTTCTGAATTAGTATACACGATGTAAATCTAGTACGTAGAATTAAATTGTTGATAACGCCAGGGCCATAGTGAAAACACGTTGGGATTCCAAGTTACACTTAAGCCGGGTGAAAATAGGCCGCGTTATAGGAATTTAAACAATAATCAGTAACAGTATGTGTTCACAATTAGAATAGTCCACGAAAGAAAGTTTGTTAGTGTTTTCAATGTTTTGTTCTATGCTTAATGTTTGTGTAATTGTTGTCACATGACTCACATGAAGAGAAAAGAACAATTCAATCAATTGATTAAATCGAATTTCATAGTGATTTTAAGTAAAATGAATTACAATATATAATTATTTTTAATCATAAGTATTCATTGTTTTTCATTGAACATTGTAGAAAGCTATCTGAATCACTTGTTGTGCATATAAATTGTTATTAAAATAAATTTCTAATCGATTATTTACTAAAATCGCATCATTACGTGGCAACGCACATGCATGGTCGCGCTGTCTCTAGGATTAAACAATTAAATATCCGTTTGTTATTGATGTTTGCTTTAAATTAAATAGTTTAATAATTATGGCGTAAATGATATGGTTGTTGGTTCTGGGGGTTTCAGGATTCCTTTAATTTATGAGAATCAATCAAGCAGAAAGAAACATATTATGCTGCCCATAGATCAAAATCGTTTGCTTAATCTGTTTTCATTCAGATACGTTAACGAATTTGATTTAAAAGGCTTGCATAAGAACACATCAAATTATCTACTTTAAGAGTGAAGAAATGAATAACGTAAAGAAAAGCAAGAAAGAAGCAAAAATAATACCATCTACTTTCAAGTATAATTGTTGTAACTTCTTGGAAATAAAATTTTATTAATGTAAAGAACCGATATATTCAGACCATATAATTCAAGCGATCCGTTTTATTATATAACAATGCCACTTGTATAATCCTAACCATACCATGATACTCATGTTCTCAACCCAAATAGTTCATTAACTCACACACACGTTTTGCGAAACCTTGGTCACTAATATATTTAATTTATTTATATCAACAGCCCTCAACAGTTTACTGTCCTACTGACCTAGGCTGTTGAAAGAAAAGAGTGCTGCTTTTATAATCTGATTGTGTACATTATCTGTTCTCATTCAGATCATAGATATAGAATACCTACCATAGATTAGTTGTGCATTTCAATAAGCGAGACCAAAAATTATTTCATTTTTGGTCTCGCAATGGACCAAGAGCCCAGAGCCGCCAGACCTACGTCATTAGTGCAAAGCTGAAATTTTCAGGATTATTAGTACAATGTCTTGTTAAGATGTATGTGCACCCATTAGCTTGAAAGCGGGGCCGTTTCTGAGGTAGCCCGAATTACAGATGGATAAAAACCTTACCTACGTTAAAGGTGCAAAGCTAGTATTTACATATTTTTTCAAGAATATCATTTAAAATTAAAATTCATTACTGCCAGACACTTTCCGTGGGCCATTACTTCTGCCAGACGTCTTGAAAGTTGTGAAAAAATTAGGTAAACTAAGTTATAGTAGCAAACCTAAATTTTATACATATTATCTAAGGTAGTCACTATTTTATGACCCTTTGTATGCAGCCAGACCAATCCAACGGGCCAATCATCCCCCCATAGACACCTTTAAATTACAGGACAAATAATGAGCTATCCTGTGAAGTTGGTTTTGGAGGTCAGACTGTTTTCATTCAGTTGGTCCCCTAAACCAGCTTAACAGTGTAGAATTCAGATCATCGCTCCTCTCTACTAATTTTATAGGTGTTTTGTTTTAGTTGATGCATTGAAATATTACAAATATGTCAACTAATATTTTTTACAGGTTTGATATTAAATAGGAGTATCTAAATTTGGATTTTCTACCCTCACAAGTTCCAAGATTTTCAGAGTTAAATTGTTTTATATAGTATGTGCATTTTAATTAATTTTAAGAAAAAACTGTAACCTGACTAATTGTAAGGAGAATAAATAAATAAATAAATAAATTTTGTAAGTGCCTTTATAATTATTAAAGTTACAGACACAAATCTAAACTATAGCCTGAATATAATTGAGTTTATAAATATATTCAGGCATCAAATCAAGATCACGATATCTAGAACATATCATGCAAAGCAAAACAATGTTAGTATGAAACCTATATGAAATAAGTTAAACAAATAACATAATACACATAATTGGCATTTTTTGTTTCAGACTTGTTCTCACCGACGATCTTATTGATGCTCTTGAAGCAAATTAAGGACTAAAAATTCAAGATATTTGGAAAATGGATGAATAATAACCAATTGCACACTGAACTTCTCATACTGCATATTACGTGGAGCTCGTTCTATGGCTTTTTGAGCTTTAAATTTTCGACTGTCTGTTTGTTCCAGGTAATCTCAGAAAGCTATTTTGGCTTATACTATATTGTGTGAAATATGTGACGCTGCTGTAAGCATTAATGTCATGTTATTGTATTACAAATATGTGCACTTATGTTACAGGAAAAATAATGAGCTATCCTGTGAAGTTGGTTTTGGGGGTCAGACTGTTTTCATTCAGTTGGTCCCCTAAACCAGCTTAACAGTGTAGAATTCAGATCATCGGTCCTCTCTACTAATTTTATAGGTGTTTTGTTTTAGTTGATGCATTGAAATATTATAAATATGTCAAATAATATTTTTTACAGGTTTGATATTAAATAGGAGTATCTAAATTTGGATTTTCTACAATCACAAGTTCCAGATTTTCAGAGTTAAAATAGTTTTATTTAGTATGTGCATTTCAATTAATTTTAAGAAAAAACTGTAACCTGACTAATTGTAAGGAGAATAAATAAATAAATTTTGTAAGTGTCTTTATAATTATTAAAGTTACAGACACAAATCTAAACTATAGCCTGAATATAATTGAGTTGATATATATATTCAGGCATTAAATCAAGATCACGATATCTAGAACATTTCATGCAAAGCAAAACAATGTTAGTATGAAACCTATATGAAATAAGTTAAACAAATAACATAACACATAATTGGCATTTTTTGTTTCAGACTTGTTCTCACCGACGATCTTATTGATGCTCTTGAAGCAAATTAAGGACTAAAAATTCAAGATATTTGGAAAATGGATGAATAATAACCAATTGCACACTGAACTTCTCATACTGCATATTACGTGGAGCTCGTTCTATGGCTTTTTGAGCTTTAAATTTTCGACTGTCTGTTTGTTCCAGGTAATCTCAGAAAGCTATTTTGGCTTATACTATATTGTGTGAAATATGTGACGCTGCTGTAAGCTCTAATGTCATGTTATTGTATTACAAATATGTGCACTTATGTTACAGGACAAATAATGAGCTATCCTGTGAAGTTGGTTTTAGAGGTCAGACTGTTTTCATTCAGTTGGTCCCCTAAACCAGCTTAACAGTGTAGAATTCAGATCATCGCTCCTCTCTACTAATTTTATAGGTGTTTTGTTTTAGTTGATGCATTGAAATATTATAAATATGTCAAATAATATTTTTTACAGGTTTGATATTAAATACGAGTATCTAAATTTGGATTTTCTACCCT